>JANVCC010000022.1:33734648-34161373 GCA_025345505.1 Todiramphus chloris collaris
AGCTGTTTGGAATATGAACTATGTCAAAGTTGTTGAGAGCTTAAAAGGAAGAGGTCTTGAGGATGCATAGTGTATTGTTTTGTCAGTTGGGCTGTTTCTGGGTGCCCTTCGGTATCCTTTTGAAAATACAGTCAATTCAGCAGGCTCAGTCCAGGGTTTAATGATGGACATCTAAACCTGGCAGCCCAGGTATTTCCACTGGTGTCAGAAAGAGAAAAGATTGAACTGGGAAGACTCTTATCAACTTTTTGTGCTATGCTTACCACTGAAAGCTTCAGGTTTTGTACAGTTGCCTGCCTGCTCAAAGGGGCAGCTCTGACTGGTATGGGAAAAACACAGCTTTTGCCCCAGATGTCCTGGTGTGTTGCAGCATTACCTGGAATAATACTACTACTTCCATCCTCATTGTAATTCTAGGGAATTTGCCTTCTGATAAATTTGGTTAGTATTGATTTAACTTCATTTCTGTTAAAAGAAAACCTGAGAGAACTGTCTCTATAGCTGTGTTATAATAATATCCCCAATATCTGATTAATATGTCTGGGAATTATACTTTTGTTTCACAGTCAAAACAATAATTGAGAAAGGGAACAGGTCAGACTGAAATGGGAGAAATTTTTCAGGATATTTGGTGAATTGTATTTGGACTGATGCAAAACAACTGCAGAGTAAAACATTCTCTTTTTTTTTTTTTTACTCCCTCCTTTTGTGCTCTAAGAATTATATTGGAAAATACCAGGCAGTCTACATGAAATCCTAGTTCAACCTTTTGACACTTCTTCAAGAAAGCTGATTTGTTCTTATGTACCAAATCACACTGAACATTTAAAAAATAAAATAAAAATGCTGAGAACAACCAAACAAAATTCAAAAATCAGAGTTTAACCAATACTGTTTGCTCAATTAGGCCACTATGCAAAATGATTCAGTTCTCCTCAAACTCAGTTTTCCTGACATTTATCACCTGAATACTGAAAAACTACATAAGCCAACTTTTAAGAAAGGATTACATGGAGACTTTTATGGTAGTATTTTTATTTGTGGTCACTATATGCTGTTAGGATGCAGATATGTGTGGGCCATCCAGTACCCCTGATGGGACTCCTAATTTGATTTTTGTCACTAGCTTTCTCTGTGTTACTAAATCTGAATCTTGCTACTCTATCAGTCTCTTGTAGGCTTTTGTAAGATTGACATTTAAATATACTTATGACTTGAAGCCACTGATTGCATTGCATTTAAATGTTGAAAGTGGTTGCGTAGGCTCTAGGACCATCAGCTCTTTATTTTCTTATCTTGCTCCGTGAACAGTGTTGAATTGTAACTCTCTACATTATGTACTGTTGCTGCTGGAAACTGTTCTTCCTACTGGAAGTATTCTCTTCTCTGGTAATATTTGCTGGCTCTTACAGGTGGCAATGGGATCACCCACAGGGCACTGGCCAGTGTTGGGAGACCTTAGGTGTCAGCTAGGGTAGCTGAAAATTTGTTAGACTGTTTCTTTCAAGAGGGAAGAACGATATGGTTTGTCTTGGACAACGAGGCTGTTTCTACTGGCTTTGATCGAGCACTTTTTCTGATGTTATTCAGGAAGCTGGACTTGGAGAAAGTCTAGAGAAGCTACTACTACAATACTGAGAGGTGGTGTGAGGACATTGGTCATGCTGGCCTGTATTGCAGGGAAGCCTGATGGAGAAAGATATCTGGATTTGAATGAAGGTTTTGGAGCCTCTGGGGGTGGTTCCCCCCCCCCCCCCCCCCCCCCCAGCCCTGAAGGATGCAAAATAGAAATGAATTGGTTGTGCCACTTGCTAGCACAACAGTATTCCCACCATTACTGGGAAATGTCCATCAGGAAGGAGTGACTGATGTGTGTAGGTTCTTGTTCTTCAAAGCATGTGGCTGAGGTCACAGATCAAATCATCATCTCCTTGTGGCATATATCCTTCAAAGCAGGCTGAGAAATTCCCATTCCTGGGGAAATGATGAGCTGCACTACTGTGTTTTCTCAGAGCTGTCCTCCTTGAGGAAGCACGAGCAAAAGGTGTCATGGGACAGTGGAAAGAAGCTCTTGAGTGACACTCAGGACATCACTGATACATGGGATGAGCATGTTACATTGCCCTTGTGAGTCTGTGTGAAGTGGAGGAGGAGGAATGCTAGAGCACACAATTGTCAGAATATGAACAAGCAGGTTTTGTTTTAATCTTTTTTTATTTTTAGATCTGGTTTGTATTATACCATCATGACAGTTACTGTTCCCTTTATGCCTTGAAGTAGATCAATAGGTTTGTTGTTGGGTCAAGACAAAGGGCTTGACAGCCCGGAAAACAAATTACTTGTATTTCCTGTCCTATTCAAGTTTCCTTTGTCATAGAAATTGTTATCTGGAGAAGAGAACTTTTTTGTGTGTGTGTCTTTGTCATCAAGCTACATTGGTGTCAAAAAATATCTGGAACAGATAAAATACTTATTTATCTCTACATAGTTCAGCAGCATCTTAGCTGAATTCAGCTTGTCTTCATAGTAATGTTTTGGTATATTGCTGGCATGCTGCTACCATCTCTTCTAACAACCGTCCCTCTGCTTGACAAATAAACAGGCAGCAGATGATGATCTTCAAAAAGGAGGACTGTGCGTTCATATGTGAGCAGCTATAATAATAACAGCAATAATACTAATAAGATCTTACTTCAACATCACAGGAGCCAGATGTGTTTTTATTGAAGCAGAATTCTTAATTTCTATAGTGGGAAACATATTTTCCATATCTCATTATACAGAAAGCATGAGTGGAAAGAGATTACATCAGAAATCATCCATTTTGTCATGATACTGACTTTTATTTTCCATTGGGTCCTTTTAAGATTTGTATTTTACAGTCTGTGTCAAAGACCTATTCCGGTCAAGACTTACTGCTCACAGATGAGCTATAAAGAGTTATGAAAAAGGTCATTTGAGGCTTCTGTAAACATACTTCACAGTGCACTTCTGAAAAGCTTGTACCCTGTGAGTTTCTCTGTCTGTAGTTTCATTACTGTACCTTCTGCTCTCCTCTCAAGAAGTTCCTTAAATCTCTGCTTTGAGGCACGCTGGAGTATGTGAACGCTGTTACCACACCAGTCTCCTTCCCAAATCATAACTGCATTGAAGAGGTCACAGGGAGTATAAAGTTTGAGCATGTATCCACCGTGCATCATTACAGTCCAGTTCTTCTCACACCAGCTGTGAACATAGGTTTTATGTTCAGTTGCTCCAAGCATGCCTTGCTGGCTCCGATTCATTCTGATGACAAGATTTCTGTTGGGTTTGATGTGACTTCTGGGAAGAACAAGCAGGAAACCATCACCTACTTTCTCTCAGTAATTTCACTTAATTTCACAATCCTCTCTAACTGTAGATTTTTGTTTTTAATTTTTATTTTTTTAACCCTTTATACATAGTGTGGTGGAAGAAAGCAAAACTAGGCTTTGCTTTAACTATGAAATCGTAACCGTTATTTTCAAATCAGTAAAGCTAATGCAAGTTAAGAGAATTTCTGTCTATTGGGATGTTCTTGTACTTAATCTGTCTCTGTTCAGGATTGGAGAAACATCAGCTGTTTAAATTGTAGATGGGTGAGAGCTCTTGATGAAACAGCTTCAGCTGTTTCTGGTTTTGGCTGGCCAAGGACGTATTGGATTGACTCTGGACACTTCTGCCTTTGTTAGCATAGAAGTTGATGATGCGCTCCAGTGTCTTGGTTAAAACCACCAAGTGATCCAAGTTTTGTTGTTGTAAGAAATCCCAGGCCTTGGAGAGAAGGGGGATGTTTGCATCCCAGAACTGCAATCCTTCTGAGCTGGAGGCAAAACCTGACTCCCAAATATGTACATTCCTCTGGAATAACCTGGTTGTGATTAAAAAAAATCTGCACTTGGAGAAGTGATGTTTGGTCCATTAGTTTGATTCACCAGGTACTATTTCTAATTTGAGAATAAATCTCGTTTTGGGCTTATCCTAAGAATCAAATTTGGGCTCAGTGTCTGTGCTGTAAAGTTGAAGCACTTTTTTTTTTTCAATTTAGGATCCCCCCTCTTCAGTCACTGTAACTGAAGTGAACAGTGCTTCCTATTCATTTCAACAGCGAGGGTTATAGGCTGAGAATAGTTCTGAGAGAATGACAATTTTTGGGAAACTGAGTTTTCACCAGGGGATAGGGGTGGTGGATTTCACTCTGATTCTTCTTCCAGCATTGCAAGATGGGGGGGGAAGTGGTAATGTTACATTAATTATTAGGATTAATGATGTGTATTGCTGTTATGCATGATCACTGATCTTCATGTTCTGAACACTTATGTATGATAAATATATGCAAAATTGTCCATTTCATTCCCTAGAAAGATTGCTCTATCTAGTTGGAGTATTTTTGAAATTTAGGCTTCTATGGAGAACTATTTATGTGAAATATAAATCACTATTCCTTTTACAACTCTTTTTGTCATAACTGTATAAGTATATAAAAAAATCCTGCTTTAAAAAGAGAGCTGTAGTTTTTTGTAATTCAGTGCTGCATTTCATGCATGTGACTCTTTTTTAATCCTGGTACATCACATTTATTTCCTCTTACTCATCCTTTGTATTTTATAGACCATGAAACTCTGAGGACCACAGTAACTGTTTGGTAGCTGTCAAGCAATACTCTGTGGTATTTCATATATGGTGAGGAGCATCAAGTATCATGCTTGGAAGATCAGCTTGATAAAGGGGACACAGAGTAGAAAGGTTGCACAGATGTTCTGGGACCTCAGTTCTTGAATTTTGTAGACCAGGAGTTTGATTATATTCTGAAATCACTGAAGCAGAGAGTAAATATAGAGCTCTGTGAATAAAAATCCCTGCAGCAAATATATGCTGTGTGTTAAATCTTACAGTTAAACCATAGTGGTGCAAGATCTGCTTCCAAAGTGTGATCTGTAGAATTTGATGCTTGCTCGTGAAGGGACCATCTGTAACGCCCCAATGCCTCAACCAGGAAGGCAGGATTGCTGTTCAGTGTCTCTGCTGGGCCAAGAGCAGAAAAGCCTCCCTTTCTCCTTCCACAGCTTCAGCCAAGCTTTGTCAGCTCTGGATAACCTCTATTGTTTTTGATGTGAAGCATTGCACACACAGAATTTCTATGACTTTAGGGTATCTGTTTTCTGTATGTTTGAAATTGTTGCTCATTTAACCATGACTAATGGATAGCTTGAACAGAGATCTCTGGAGAGACTGTTTTGAGTTCTAAGCACACAGCAAACCCTCATCTAATCAACTTGCACACATAGACACATCAACGTTTACAGTTGCATTTTCCCCACACAGAATCACTGCTTGTCTGACAAAGATCTATTTTGGTTCAATTTTGGATTAAATAAATTGTAGAAAGGGATGCTTTGCTCAATCTGATCCAAACAAGAAGAGCCACACTGTCTGAGGACTTGCGTATCAAATACATGCTGCAGCAGAGAAGAGTAAAAATTAATTTTCATTTGGCTTTTTAGTCCAATACTGGCATTTTACTGGTGCTGAAGTACGGAAAAAAGCTCCTGAGAAATATTAAACAATGTCAGATACATGGCACTTGAAATTAAATCTGCTAGTTTAAGACAGTATTGAGATTAAATGCTATTAATGTTAGCTGCTGTACCTGTTCAGTTTACTCATCTGGTTGGCATTCCTGTTTTACTGAACAAAATTGCAGCAAATCAGATTCACACTAAAGTCTGCAAGGCTTAAAAGCATCTGTGTAGTGAAGGAAAAAAAAGACAACTTAGTACTGTTAATGTTTAATCAATTTATTGGCTTCGCTCCTTCAGGCATCCTCAAATATAGTGTAGCCAGGCAGAGATGTTTCTGATCATATTGCTATTTTGTTAAATAATAGTTAATACACTTGTTAATCAGGTTGAAAGTAAAGTCTACAATGGGCAAATAAATTCTTGTATGCTTGGATGTGTTACTGTACCTTGTGGTGGCATAACAGCTATTGCAGTTGTCCTCATTTTTGTGAAGGTGCACAGCTCTCTCTTATAGTGATGTGTTTTGTACCATTCACTTGTACCTAAGGGGCAAACAGTTTGCAGTCAACACTGCAACAGATTGACCCAGGAGGTGGTGGAGGCCTCATCCCTGGAGCCATTCAAGGCCAGGCTTGATGGGGCTCTAAGCAACATGATCAGTTGAAGATCTCCCTATTTTCTGCAGGGAGACTGGACTATATAGCCTTTAAAGCTCCCTTCCAACCAAAACCATTCTATGATTCTCGTGTGCCCCTGTGCTCCCTGGTTATTGCTGTTTGGATATATTCTGCCTGGGAGGTGTTGAAGCCACTTGGAAGAATAGCATTGCCTTTGCCTGCTGTGGCTGTGTAACTGGTCAAAAGCTTGCTGGAAGCAGCAGCTGTTGCTTTCTGTAGTAGTAGAAACACCCTGAAATCCAAACTTCTCATGTCCTGTGGAGCCTTTCAGTCCTCAGAAAGAACTTCTGTGACTTTGTAATTTTAATTATTGTCTACATTAAGTGGTTCGCAATGACTTGCGTAACTTCAACCCAGGATAGACATGTAAATGATGTTGATGGTTCGTGATGCTGAGAAACAATAAAACTTCAATGAATATATTTGTGCTATCATTACAAGTGTGATATTTGTGACAGATGTAGAAAAAACTGTTAGAAAAATAAAGAATCCTAAATGGTTCTTTGTAATATTATGCACTTTTCCCAAGATCACCTAATAGTAGTCAACATGGTTCTTGTTCTCTCCTTCATCCTTTTTCTAGAGATTTCTCACTGAAACTTCTCCAGCTCTTAAATCCAAAGCAACAAGTAGGGTGTGAAAGACATGGGACCTCTTTGGTGTTATGTAGGCTTTTTCTGTGTGCGTGTTTAATCATGGAATACTAGTACAGTGTGTGATTTCAGTCACTGCCCTTGCTATCTTAGCAGCAAATGTTCCTCATTTTAAATGTGTCATCCCTGAAAGGCCACCATTTGTGCTGAGGTGACTTAGCCTTGGGTTGACTGTGTGACCAAGTTGCTCCATGAAGGTGGCACCAACTCTTATTTGATATGTGAAGAACGGGCTGGTTTACACCTTGTTTATCTAGCCACAGTGAACAGATGAACTGTTTTAAGAGAAAACTGATAGTTTTTGGATCTGCTGCGATACTTGTCTCTACCATTGTGTTAGTGAGACCCTGGGGATTATAGAGGCAGGCTATGGAATTATCTTTCATAGCTTTCAGGAAGTGTCAGCAGTGAAAGGGAAGGTCCTTCTGGGAGCTTAGCAATAGTTGTGTCAGTTCAAACTCTAATACCTAAGTCTTTCTTGTTTCATCTCAGTGTGACAACTCCGCACGCTTCCATGGACAAGGTCTCTTTCCTCTGTATAATGTATTTATTTCCTATACTACTTAGAGCAATGTTGTGTGTTTCCTACAGCATCATAAATATTTATATCCACCTTGCATCTCTGTTACATTAGTGTTCCTGGAAGTGTAACCTTAATGTAAAACAACAAGCACTGCAGACTAAATACACATTACAGTCACACTGATGATTAAAAATTACCAAAAAACTCTAAAGCTACAAGCAGTTGAACTTTACATTTTTTCCTGGTTCTCCTTTCTTTGTTACATACTCTTCTAAATTGCATTAAATTCTAGATGTTGAGCATGTTCTGATCTCTGCAGGAAACTAGTGTGTTTTGGATGTTAGGAAGGAAGCTGTTTACTATGAGGGTGGTGGAACACTGGAACTGTACATGTGTCTGAGGTTGAATTCTAATATCTTTCCTGCCACTGAAATTAATGCTTGAATGTGGTTGGTAAGTTCTGGCCTATGTACATCTATACTAGTTAATATTTAAATTAAGTAATAATGACTCTTTTGCAAGTACTAAAGAATTCCATCTTTCCGCCTTTCTTTGGTAGCTATTAAATTATTGCATTGCATGTTATTGCTGTGGTTTTAGCAAAAGTATTTGCAAAAGCTGTTTTGTACAAATGCTTAGTTCTCTCCTTTTGACTATTTGGTGCAACTTTTAATTCCTATTTTCTGCTTTCCAAGAAAACTGGAAAGAAGCAGTTGCAGAGCTGTGGTGGGAATGGTGAAATCAGAACCATATAATGCCTTTACTCTGCTGTCAATTAGTCTGTCTGATACAAAACTATGATGAATCCCATGGTGCTTTTTCCCTGTTGAGCCTAATAAAATTCGTTTTCAGTTTGCAAGTCTGTAAATGCCCCTTCTGGTCTAAGGGAATAACAGAAGATGTCAAGGCACATGCCAAACTGAAATATTAAGAAAGTAGAAAAAACAAAACCAAACCATACACCTCCTCCCCCCACCAAACAAAAAACCTGTACATAAATGAAACAAAACACCACCGAGGAAGATGTATTTGTGGTTGAATGTAACTGACTGAAGAGGTAGGAGTTATTAAATAAGCTTGATGTTTAGTATAAGCTTGTCATAGTAGACTTTTTGCTGATCATATCTCATGCTTAGAGATGTTGCCTCTTGAGGAGGAGGAGGAAACGTCTTGTTGAGGCTTGGTGATGTAGCTATGTATTCAAAAATAAAAATGACTTTAAAGTTAGAAAAATCCCCGATGAATCCTCAGGTGAGGTAAGCCTGGATGATCTGAAGAAGTGCTTGGGAAGTCATAGGGAAAGGAGGTCTGTGTGTCTTACGGGAGATCTGGACTGAGGATATGGTGCAGAGCAGGGTGGTAGCCTGAAGCATCCCATAGAGATGCTAAACCCTGTTAGCTTGAGAGGCTGGCTGCTGCTTGACCATAGGTAACCTCCATGGATGCAGTGGTTTTGACCAAAGTGAATGTTTTCTCCCTGCCCCCGTAAGGTAGACTGATATGTGACTGTCCTAATTATTAAGCTTTGTATTAACACAGAAATGAAATAATTTGAAAAATATAAGCTTATTTCTGCAGGGGGTTCTTTCCTTTACCCTGTGATCATGTAGATGATGTTCTGGAATATACTTGTTCACACTATGCTCCAAATATTTTTAGACTGAAGGACAGTTTATATTCTACTGATTCATCTCCTGATGACACTCATTTTTAGGGATGCAGATATTTCAGATATTCTCTTACACACATAATCTCTTTTTAAAATTACAAAGAAGAAAAATCTGGATTTTGCAAAATAATTTCTTCTTAGAGTCAGTTTCTGAGGAGGCTGGGTTAAATGTAAAAAGTAGATGTATTGTGGTTTTGATAGAGCAAACAATTGTGTATGTGTTTATAACCTGATTTATGTGACATAAGTTAGGAAGTATATAGCTGGGGTTTTTTTCAAAAAAATGCTATAATAGTCGACAAGAGCCTAATTTACATTGCCAGTAGCTTTGACTCTGTGATAAGAGCTGCTTGACAGATAATATCATCACCTCACCTGTTCTACTGTTTGAGAAAATAAATGCTCAGGTGATATTGAAAGTCAGGAATAGGGTATGGCCAGAAATCACTTTAGAAATGAAGCACTGATTCTGTTCTGATGAAAACATGTTGAATGCTGGCATGTTGTATCCTCCCTTATTTAGCTAGAAACCTTCGGTGTTTATTGAGGGTGAAATCCATCCATGTGCTGTGAACTATGAGCTCCAAATAAAGCTTCAGTGAGCTTTTAATGTTGGATATATCATATGCTGGCTTTCCTGCATAAGGACGAGTTTCTCCTTGAAACAAAATGAAGACTGAGAGCAGATAAGGTAAAATAATGATAGGATGAAATAGAACTGGTCTATCAGAAGAAATGGAACAGAAATCCAATTTGGGGCAGTAAAATGGGCATACATATTATTTTCTATTGTATGCTATTTCACACAAACTACAGTTGCAACAGGAAATCAATGGAAAATAGAAATTGCATATAGGACAAACTGCTAAAAACATGAGGCTGTACTTTCCCTTTCAAATTGAAAGGTAAATGCAAAAGAGGGATAAAATATAGGTTTCATATCTTTGTATAGCTGTAGGTTTGCTTCCTTTCTTTACTGAGGCACTATCTTCAACATTTATTCTTGGGATTGCTTTTGGCAATGTGTGCCTGTCCTGACTGTACAGTAAATGCAGACAAATGTTCTGCATGAACTTTTTTCTAATGCTCTTTCCATCTGTAACTTCTTATTTTTGAATTAGGCTTGCTCTGAAGCCATTTATAATTCATGGCATGAAATCTTTTCCATATGTGAATGGACCTGATGCTTACACCACACCTGTACTTAATCCCATTGTGCCACCAGTGTTCATCCTGCTTGTATTGATCATGGTGCTAACCTTAAAGCAATTTGTGTGTCTCTGTGTGTCTTAAACTCTTCAGATCTAACCCTCATTTACAGGCACCATCAAATAACTGGTAGAAGAAAGAAAGCTGCTTAGAGTATGTGATAATTTCTTTTTCTCCCTTATGTCGTACAAAAATGGCCAAAGTACTTTAAACATTTAAATGTGAATATGCTGTTTGTTTTACACATTAGTAACTGGGTTTGGGGTTTTATTTGTAGTTCCCATGGAGAATAAAAGGGTATATATTTGGTAACTTCTTGCACCAAAACCAGAGGTGGGGGGTGTGTTTTGAGCAGCAGCCTTCAGGGAAGTAAATTGCAGGAGGGGAGAACTGAGACTTGATTAAGAGCTTCCTCTTGACTCCAAGTGCTCTTGTGAAGACTCATCATAGCTTCCCTGCACTCTCTACATCTATTTCTCTTGCATTTAGAGTTTAAATAACTTCTTTTTTCCCTTTTTTTTTCCTCCTGTTCTTTTTTTTTTTTTCCACTTTGCTGTATGAATCCCCAGTGGCCCATTATCTGTAGCAGAGTAGCTCTCAGTCTTGAGCTACTGGTTCCATACAAGGAACTTTTGAGGTTACCACTCAAATACTGAAATGTAAAGGAGATTAGTGAAGTGTCTCAAGTCTCAGTTACTGTGGCTCCAGAGAAGATCACTTGGCCATCTGGAGATGATCTACTGGAATTTGAATTGGGTAATGAATGTCTTTTTTCTATTCTACCTTGCTATTTAAGTCAAAGGAAACTTTGATTTAAAACACAACAAAACAACAACTTCATTCTGTTATAGTCAGCTAATTGTCTTTACTAAGCAATAATTAAATCTTTAAGGCTTTGACTGTAGTGATCAAGAAAGCCCTGTGCTTTTCCAAAAACACAATAATTCCAAAAAATCTTTTCAGCTTCTAAGATGCATGAAATTCTCCAAGCTGTAACCCATGAGGTTTATACGAACAGTATGAAGTGGAGACTTTTCATGGACAGTGACCTATATGATTTTTCTATTGTTTATTTCATTTGTCTTGGGGAGTGTTTGGAGTTGTTCAGGACACATATGACAGTATTAATTAGTTAGAAATTTGTCTGACTAATAGCAAGGCTTATTCATTATGGAGCTCTTGTCTGGACTAGCATTCTTTAATTGGCTATAAAACTTCCTGTTCATGTTCAGTGGTATTTCTTTGGTTGCCCGGTGTTGATTCAGTTGCATTATGTCTGCTCTACTCTAGTGTTTCCAAGGGCGTTGGGTCTCTCCTGGGATGAAAATCCTCTGTTCTTGACTCAAATACCCTTTATGAGCTGTGCTTGCTCAGGAAGCTTGACTTGAGTTTGAATGTTGCTGGGTGGTTATTTTTGGTGTTGGGTTTTTTTTTATTTACCTTAACGTATGTGCGTGAATATGCGAACAGTGACAAGTATAAGCTAAATCCAATATGTGGGACCCAGACATGCTTCTGAATTCTTGCTTCCCTAGTATGGGCATTGGCAATATCTCAGCTTTAAGACCCTGTGTGTGGATCATTCTACTCTTATGTGGAGGAAACCCAAGTAAATGGACAAGACAGGAAAACCAGGTGTGACCACAAAGTAAACAAATTGTGGTTTAACTACAGAGCAGAACTGTGTCAACAATAGCTTTTTATTTTTTTTATTTTTTTTAATAGTAACAACAAAATTCTTGTAGAGAGAAATCATGCGAAGGAAGAGTTCATCTTAACTTGTATAACTGAATATGTTGCTGTGAGCTTTGATATAGCTTTGCTAGTCTGGTTCTCCAGTTCCCATGATAGTGTGTCCTATAGGTACATATGTAACTGAATGAATGCTCCAAAGAGTGTCTTTACTGCACATCATCTGTTATACCTGTCCCTGCAGGATCTGGTTGCAATGCCTATACCAGACTAGGCTGTAATTTACTATACTTTTGGGGGGATTTATTTAAAAGGGTGAGGTGCTGGAATGTCTCAATATTACCCCTGCAGTTGAAGCATTTCACAGCTACACTGATCAATAGAGGTTCAGCACCAGTTGAATGGATTTATTGGGTTTTTTGTAGTTTGTTCTGCACACCCCCCCCCCGAAATGTAGTGATGTTCTTTTATCTGCCTTCCAAAATGGTATTGGCCTTTTGCTGCTTACTTTGAGGATGAGCTGGACTCAGGCACTATTATCTGTCACCTGCAGTAGTTTCTCCCTCCTTTCCCATTCAATATCTGTAAGTCATGTTACTTTACCAGACATGATCTTCCTTATTTTGCCTTTTTTTTTAATTTGTTTCCTGTTTGTGGTGGATGACTCCTAAATATTTTTCTTCTGTCCCTATCCTCCCTGGGAAATCAAATCATGACAAATAAACATTCATTAAATTAATTGTTAAGTTTAGGATAGTTGTGTAGGATTATGAGTCAAACGGTGCTGAGTCTGGAGAAGCACAGAGCTGTACTGAACTGCTTTGGTATTCCACAGTAAGAATGCATTGGGGTGGTGGTGTTTTGTTTTTTGGTTGTGGGTGTTTTTTTTGTTTTGTTTTTTTGGTTTTTTTTTCTTCAATCAGAAGTTGTCCTATGTGTTGCGAGCAACAGGGTTTTTTCTAAACTCACAGCTTGTAACTGGAGAAAACCCTATTTCTAGTACTGGCTGTTATGTGAGGGGGAGACACTGTCACCACTGAGCCCTGTCCTGGAAACAAATAGGAATTTTTCTGGTGGGATTTTTCTCCCCTATGGACGATGACCGATTTCCATTTCATTTTCTGAAAGAAATGAAGTGGTTTCGCATTGAACTTATTAGTATATATGCAATTTTTGTTTTGTCAGGGAAGAAAAATATTGAGGAAAAGAGAGAACTGATTTCAGTTATTTGATTCTTGGAGTGTTTTATGGTGTTGTGTGTTTTGTTGGGTTTTTAAAATAATTTTACTTACCTTAAAATTAACTATATTTTTTCAGTCTGGATTCTACTTTGATCACAGCAGCATAGATTTTTGTGAGCAATTACTTAAGGCTGCAGTTAATTATGAATAGTTATGGAAATCCTAATAATAATTCAGGTCTCTTGTGTTAGTAGTTCTATGGAAATTAAATATTACGAAGCAGAATACCTTGTTCAGGAGCTATCTTCCTTGTACGTATGGGAGGTGTCTTTATAATTGAGTCCTGTTTTTCACATCATTGAAAGGGGAAGAGTATTTAATCCCTGGTGCATGTGTGTAGTCTCCAGCTAACAGCAACACCTGCAGCCTAAAGTAGAAAATGTGCATTTGAGTGGGAAATAAAAAAATGTAATGCAAAACTCTAATTCCTCTTCCTTATGGACAGCACTTAGCTCTAGCCTTGGAGAAGCTCTTGCTCACAACAGTGGAGCAGTGTGCTCTCCATGCTTGTGAAGAGGTACTTAGTGATGGGAATTGAAGTGAAGAATTACTTTCTTTTTTTTCCTCATCCTCCTTAAGACGTTATCTAGTGATAAGCAAGAGACTGAAGGATTTTCCTCAAGCTCTACTGAGAGCACTTGGTGGAAGTAGAGGAACCGAGCTGAGTGTGCTTGTCTATTATGCCTTTGCTATGACAAGCTTTCATGCACAGGTTCCTTTTGCTACCTCTCTCCTCTGTGCAGACTAAATTCTTCCTTATGCTACAAATGGTGTGCTGAAATGTTGTAAATCCTTATGAAAAATGTGCATGCTTCTGTAAGACCACAGCAACTGCGAGATCACAACGAACATTCTCATTTGCCTTTTCAATTGAAAATTATTGAAACAGATTAACTTCATGTTGGTCTTGTGAGTAAGCTGGGGAGTGGTGTGTGTGTGAGGGGTGGTGCTGGTATTAATGTATATATTAACTGTATCAGAGATACTTCCACTTTTGCTTTGTAAAAATATCTCTGTCCTCTTCCTCACTCCATTATGATGCAGGACTAGAGGAGGACACCATTCAAAACCTGAACCTTAAACAAGTCTGGAAAGTGAGCACAGAGTGGGATTGAGGATGATCTCCCAAGCCCCACCACTTGCCCTCAGCAGCTGCCAGCAGCAGATGTTTAGGGGAAGAGTGTGGGCATAAATGAAACCTGCAGCTCAGGTTTACACTTTTAGCTTCTGGAAATGTGCAGTTTAGGGACTTTGTGGGATGGAGATTATATTTTATCTTTGTATGTAATAGTTACTGTTGGACTTTCCTTCCATGGTCAGGAGCCCTACTATAATTTTCAAGGAAAATAGTGATGAGGATATGTATGCTGCATACAGCTGAGATATCTAAAATACATTTGCAGGTGGAAATCAGTCCCACCTCTATATTTAACTCCTCCTAATAGTTTACTTATTAGAATAACACTACCAAACATGTGATTTGGTAGTGTGTTTTCAACTGTATTATCACCAATAATCAGAAATGGCAGTTGTTTGTCACTTTATTCACTTTCTTTTTCTCTTCTGATAAACCCTTGGGGTCTTAGATCAGTGAATACTTGGTGGGTTGCAGCAACTTTCGTCTCTGTAAGATGTCATCTGTAGTTTTGAGAGTGTATCTTTTGAAGTGTTGTATATGTCATTTGTTTTGGTTTTTTTATTCCCTCCCCCTCCAAGTCTATCCCCTTTTATAAATCGGAAGGGAAAATAAATGGCTGGATTTAATGCATAGATGTGGGCAAATATGGGTATTTTCTTTATTCTTGTGTCAATATCTATACAAGATGTGATAGTTTGCTAGAAAATGTGAACAAAAGCCCTCAGTTATTTAAGAATTAGGAATAAGTAAATGAAATCATGCCCAGTACAATGTTCCTTAGCAACTTTTAATGCAGTGTTTTAAAAGAATTTGTTCCTACAGTTGTGGGCCAGTGTCTTCCCCCCCCCCCCCCCCCTTGTCTTGCTGTGCCTAAAAGCAGGTTACCTTTCACCAGTTGACAGGGCAATGACTCCCTGGAGGAAAGGTGAGAAGCAGCAACTCCCACAGCAACATAACAGAGTACACTGCCCTCTGGTTTGTCACCTCCTTCCCACTGGTTTTGTGCTCTTTGATCACAAGTCAGGTGGTAGCTCACCCATAGCAAACTGCAGCAGGAGGCTGGAAAATAATTTGATATCAGTGGTTTTAAAGGTACTTCTGGAAGAGACAGCTAGATGTACAGTATTGCTCTTAACATCCTTCCTGATTTCCTTCTCTTGCTGATCTTTACAATTGTGTAGCTATGAAGCCACGGGCTATTTTGATCCACCTCTATCTGTGATAGTGGTGCCGTAAGGAACGTGCTTGAAACATTAGAGGCATGCACATTTTATCATCAAAGGACAACTAGAGGATGGTGGATACAAGAAACCATGGGTTCTTTTTGCACTCTGATACTACTGTGCATATTCAGTGCCTGTTCCAGGAGCGCAGAGTGTTCACTTTATTTTGCCTCTACAGGGTGGTGATAACTTCTGCAGCTTGCAAGATGAAACACAAATAACCTTTGTCATCTTTAGAAAAGGTACTTGCTGAGAAGTATTGTATTCCCAGCCTTTCTGGGCAAATTGTGTTAGTTGTTAGACCCTGGGGTTCTGCCTTGCCAGACTCATCCTCTGCCCAGATGTTTGCTGAGCTGCTCGGGAGCAATTGAGGGGCTCAGAGGCTGGAGGTGGCTGCTGCTCAGTAGCAGCGGGCTTTAATCTGTTCCTGTTTTGTTTCTAATAAACTCAAATAACAGGCTCAGTGCCCCCTTCTAGTGTCCATGGTGTTTCTCATCAGAATCTCTTGTGGGATATGATAATAGAGGAGTTTAGGGTAAGAACTTTAGCTACTTTCAGTGGAGAAACTACAACTCTAATAGAAATTTATTTAGAATTTCTGAAACTTTGATAATGTCCAGCTGTTAACAGCTCCTTAAGCAACAGCACTTGCTGTCTGCTCCTGTCAGAGTTAGCTGAGTGCTGCCAACTTAGACAGGCTCTCAGATGACATTAATGGATTTAAACTGTGGTCAGATCCCATGAAGTTACAAGTCTCAGTGACACAAAATCAAGATGCTACAGAGTCATCTTTCCCCCTGGTAGCCTTTCCTTCATGAGAAAGGGCTGGGATCATCAAGAACACTTGAAACAACAACAACAAAGATAAGTTTGGCTGGGTTTCAGTACTGCTGGTGGTGAAAGGAAGGGCTACCCATGAGCTATGCTGGATGTCACTGAGGGGGATTTAAAGTAAATAACAGTGAAGTCTTGAGCAAACTAAACAAGCTAGTTCCAGAGAGTGAGGCACATCTTGGACTTTAGGTTGCTAGTTTTGCCTTGGGTTGGATAATGTAATTTCATGAAGCTAATAAGAGACTTGGTATCTTCTATGGGCTTGTCTTGTCAAATATAGTACTTTTTTGTGGATGTGCATAAGGGAGCTCGGAAGGCAGAAGGTCACTGCTCTCCTGAAACACAGCTTGGATGTTTCGTGCTCTGCTGTCAAGGTTTGATCTTGATTCTGGGTAAACATCTGAATGGTACTTTGTACGTTGGGTATGTCACAAGGATCCTGTCCTCAAACCAGGAGATACAGGGGTATTATTGTTGTTGGCAGAAGTGAAAACCACTTACAAAAAGTCCTTCTCTTGGCTTTTGGTTTGGTGGTTGTGTGTGGGTTTTGGTTTGCTGTGGTTTGTTGTGGTTTTGGTTTTGTGTGTTTTTTGTTGTTGTGGTGGTGTTTTTTTTTTTTGTGTGTTTTTTTTTTCATTTGGGCCACCTTCTCACAGGCAATGAATAAAACTAAAAAGATATTCTCATTTCTTCATTGCACCCTATCCCTGGAAAGCCATGTGTTAAATAGAGCTCAGCTCTGGTCTGAGGCAATGTGTGCTCTCAAGGCATCCCATTTACTGTCACATCTGTGTTATCAGTGACTGACACACTGACACAGCTCACTCAGAAGCAGTGCAATTTCCCATGGGTTTTAAAAAGCACAATGTGGGTGTCACAATAGTTTATTTCTATTGGCTTCTTGATGAATTCTTGAATTGCTTTAAATGAGCTGTACTGAGGGAGGTGTCTACTGTGCCAAATAGATTACTTGATATTCTGAGGCATGGTAAAAATGTGATCTAGAAAGAGAAAGACGTACCCACTTACTCTGTTACTACTTGGGGGACTGTTCTGCAGAAAACTTCAGGGAAGAAGGAAAAAGATGAGCCACATAGATCAGATTCTTTTGTTCTGTCATGGTGGGAGATTTGGTTAACCATATGTTTTGGTTTTGTTGTGTAATTTTTTGTTTATTTTAAGTTAGATCTACAGATTTATTAATTCCTCCCTAGTAGCTTGCTTGTTTATCTGGAAGCTGGAAGCTCTCAGTTAATTGAAAAACTGAATTGCATTTAATAACCCTATTACCTTGCCTCATGGAATCATTTTCTGGAGCTCAGAGCTCCCATTTTTCTAGACTGTTACTGCTTGGTTTATAATGGGGGTAAGATGACTATGCCCATCACTACAGGAAATATGCTTTACTTTTTTTTTTTACAAATCTCATCACACTCAGTAAATATATGAAAATGCAGGTGAGTTTTGAATCAAATTTCACTTTGCTTCATTTCAGTAGACCAAGATAAACAGTTTAATTAGAAGGAATGTTCAAATATTTGGGTTTAAGAAAAGACAAAATATTTGTTTTGATGCATTTCTTTTGAAGCTTCCATTTTAGTAGAAGTTTAATTGCACTGTCAGCTTTTTATGCTAGTTTTAAAAGAAAACTAATGTTGGAGTAATAGGACTCCAGAATGTACTTGGATTCCTTCTGCTGAATGAATTCCAGTTTGAGTGCTGACACATGACTTCAATGTTTCATAGGACTAGAAGCAGAAGGCTGATTAAAGTGTCATCACTAGATCTATTTCTGTTCCTCCTGATCTTCTTTATTAAAGCTTGTCTGTTACCTCAAGGGCTTTTTTGCATATCAAAAGGGAGAGATCTGCATCTGAGACTCCCCAACACTTAAGAATCTTAAGGATCAAGGAATCTGCTTGTTTCTGTATGTTTATAATACCAAAAGTATACTACTGTGGTAATCTGAAGTTGGAGGGTAAGATGGGCCTATGTAGTATGCAGGGTGATTTGGAGTGAAAAGCCAAAGAACCCTAATCAAAGAAGATCATTATAGCAAGGAGTCAGGTTTCTGTTGCAGCTATATGATCATTTTTACTCAATACTGGGTTGTTTGTCCTTCCTTAATAGCTGATTGTATAATCTAAGAAGCTGAAAATTATAACAGTTAAAGGAAGCATGTGGGGAGTGTGTGTTTGCACTTGGACTATACTGGAGACTGGCCTGGGGGGGCACAAGAAGGGTGCAAGGGGCTGTGCTTGAAATGGGTTGGCTGAAGCTGCAGTTGGGTTGAGTTGCTCAGAAGACTCTGAAGGCAATCGCTGTTTGCTATTTTTCCAAATAGAGCATTTCAAAACTGCTGACTTGACATAGCAGCAACATTTGATAGCATGTCCAGTGAGTATTTTCTTTCTGAACCTTCTAAAACTCCTCTGAAATCCTGTTGACCACAGCAATGAGTTTTGTATTGACATTAAAGATAGATTTATTGCACTTAAAGTTTTGTTTCCTTCCAACTTAGGAGGTCTTTGAGAGCTGAGATCCAATAATTCCCTGTAAATGACTACCTCTGTTTTTCAACAAAGCTTTTTAAATATGATATACTACTATCAGTGAGTGCAAGAATATCCCTTTGGTTGTTTTAGAGAAGTACTCTGTATGTTATCTTGCTGATGGGAAGTTGAAAAACCATAAAGGAATCAAAAATCTAGTAAGATTATAGCTGGTCTTAAAGTGGTAGAAATTCCCTTTTCCCTAATGGGGTATTTTGTTGGAAGTAGAGGTGAGTGTTTTTCTTTTTAAGCTGCTATTAATAGACTAAAGCTCCTATTAAAGGCAGAAAGCTATTTGCTCATCACATGGATTTACTTGTTCAGCCTGGTTGTAGCAACACCTTTCATCTCCCTGGCTGTTAGCTCATATACTCTTTGCTTTACTTTTGTGCGTGTATACTCCCGTAGTATACTCTGTGCACACAGCAGACAAAACTTGTCCTTGGTGTAGTGCAGCCTAAGTTAGCGCGTGTTGATGGTCTTGTCTAGATTTGGACAGGTTTTCATGTTCTGAGTTTCAGTTCTCATGGATGCAACAGGACCGCTGCTATCTTGAGCATATTGGTCCATGCGAATCTTTTTTGTTTTCTCCCAACAGAAACCTTTCCTTCTTTACCCAGCTGTTTGCCTATATTTTTTATTCACTGATACCCAAGGAACTTGCAGAGCCTGGATGCAAGCACTCACACAGAAGGGAACTCTATGAGATGATGTGAACACAGGCAATTTTTCCATCCCTAGTAATAAATTCCCTGAAAAATATTTTTTTAAAGAACAGCTTACCTGTGAAGCTGTGTGATATTTTGTTAATAATTTTGGTGGGTGGGGGAAAAGGAGAATCTGTTTTCATGCCAATATTTTCAGCTCAACATTTTGAGAACACATACATGGACACCATACACATGATTTCAAGACAGCCTTATTCCCAGCCCTATCAAAAACAACTAAGCCGTGTCCGGAAGCACAACATCTAACTGCCTCTTAAACACCTCCAGGGGTGGTGACTCCACCACCTCCCTGGGCAGGCCATTCCAATGACTGACAAACCTTTCTGGAAAGAAATGCTTCCTAATATCCAGCCTGAACCTCCCCTGGTTTGACTTCAAGCCATTTCCTCTTGTTCTGTCACTTGTCCCCAGGGAGAACAGACCAACTCTTGCCTCGCTACACCTTCCCTTCAGGTAGTTGTAGAGGGCAATAAGGTCTCCCCTCAGCCTTCTTTTCTCAAGGCTGAACAGCCCCAGATCCCTCAGAAGTTCATTTAGCAAACATCCTTTATGGTCCAAGAGGATGAATATGCCCTATGGTAGAGAAGACAGTAGTCCCTAATAAGGTTCAACAGGCAGATGTTTGCTTTGTCCTGGTCTTTAGACTCCTGAGCCTATTGGCAAAGCACACCAACTGCCAGCTAAGAAACACATGAACTTCAAATGCATAGTCATCAGTGTACCATGTTCTAGCTTGGTCTCTTTAACACACGATCATGTTATTTCAAACAAAGCTGCTTTTAAGAGTATGAAGGGTTGACCTCTATGTTCCATTTTTAATCTTTTCAAATAATTTTATATATATATAAAAAGAAACAGCACCATTGTCTGTATCTTCTTTTGTCATAAAGCAGGAAAAATAAGGAAATAAAGCCCCAGATAATTACAAGGCAACTGTAAAGGGGGAAAAGTGCTCTTTTATTTTTAAATTAATTTTTCTTTCATGCAAAAACAAGCCTAGTCTGTGTAGACAATTAAAGTAGATGCATTTTCAACAGCAGAGAAATCTATTTGCCTCCAGCCCTTTCCATTTTTCATTAAAATCACTGCATTTTCTTAAAATGCAAAAAAAGTCAATGGAAGCGTGGCTTGCAGGATAACATGAGTACGGGATAATTTGTGTTTGCTAGACCAGACAAAATAAATCAATATTGTTTAGGGACCAAAAGCATTAAATAGATGAGATATTTCTGGACCTTTATAAAATTATTTTTTCAAGACAGATAAGGGAGAAGGCTGTCTAACACCATGAGGTGGCATTTGTAATTTTCAATTTCACACAGTGATATGAACAATACTTACAGAGGGAGCAATCTGTGTTGATTTTGTTTCAAAATGAAAAAAAACCAACCCAGACCTGACACTAGTTCTACAATAGTCTCGTCGTGTAAGAAATCTTAATGCTTTCACATATAAAATAAAATGAATATTTCAATAAAGTATATATAGTAGAAAATAAGTAGCTTCTCTATTTGCTAACACTGAAGTGTGAACTGGATTAAAATGGAGATAATTAATTTCAGTGATTTACATGGTTTTTACTGGCTTTAATGAAGTATGTGATACTTAAGAAATGTTTCTAGGATTTTGATCACTGCCCCTTGCCTCCCCTAAGCCTGACAGCT
This sequence comes from Todiramphus chloris collaris, assembly GCA_025345505.1. NCBI lineage: Eukaryota > Metazoa > Chordata > Aves > Coraciiformes > Alcedinidae > Todiramphus > Todiramphus chloris. The sequence continues at coordinate 33,755,992 of JANVCC010000022.1, forward strand.
TGTTGCTCAGGATGTAGCAGTGGGTCCTGCTAGAAACCCCTGAGATTTTGAGGAACTTGTAGTCAGTTGTCTGGCAGGTACTAGGAAAATGTCATTTCTCTTGCTTTACCTTCTGAACCCAAAGCTGTTCAGCTGTTTGTTTCTCTGACAGAACATAGTGTCCCACAATCTGGTTTTAAAACCTTGCAAGAAAGGGGGTCCATCTGAGTTTAAACCATTTTCCTTGCTTTATGTGGAGCATTATCTGTAAACATCTGAATTGGAGTAGAGGAAGAGGCAGGAATGTGTGGCAAGGTTGGGAGGAAGAAGCTGAAGTTAGAAAACTGTGAACCTCTCATGTGTTCTTAGGATCAAGGGTTTATGGTGATAACTAGTGCTGTGTTAATTGATTCTAGGGAAAAATAGAATGAAAACCAGTGTTTTTATTTTGAAGAGGCAGAATGAAAGTGTGTGTGTTACTGGTATTACTGAAGGTGAACTAAATCATGAGGTACAGGTAGAGATTTTGAAGTTGACTGGTGAAATTAGCCAATAAGTGCTTCTAAGATTGATTTGTTTGTTTTAAGCACAATATCCCTTTGAGTCTGTTAATCTCAACTGAGTCCAATTCCAAGCTTTGTAGCTATGTGGAAAAACTGCTTTTTGTCACTCTAAAGGGGGGAAAAAACCGCCAACAAACAAAAACATTTCCTGAGACTGGGGAGTTTTTTGTCTTGGTGCACTGAGTTGATTTCTCTTTCTCTTTCAGTTAAGGTTTTAATTTTTCTTAACCTAGTAGTCTTGCTGACTGTGCAACCCCCTGCTTTCCCAAAGTCAGATCCTGTGATCTACTGTATGCAATATTATATTTTCAGATTAAAATCTGATTACCTACATGAATGTTTTAAGTCAATTTAAGAGGGCTTTTTTCCACTCCAAGGAACAATGAATCCAGATGATAATGATGATAATAATTATATGTATATAAAATGCTTACTCGTTAAAGTGTGCTGTTACCAACAGATGTAAACTAGATTTTAATAAAAGATGCTAACATTTCATTCACTAAACCCATATCTTTCTATGACCAGATTGATGTCTGGGTTTGACATAAATTCATGAAAGAAATGCGTATTAATTTACTCAAAGCCAATTGGATCTTTTTCTCCAAATAAGTGACACATTCTTTCAGGTAGAGCACAGCAGTACAACAAGGGTTCATTATTAAAAGAAAGGGAAAAAAAAAAGTCTTTTCAGAAGGTATTTTCTCATTTAACTCCTAGTAGTATCTCACAGGGCTCTGAAAACCAAAGGGTTATCATGATTCAGAGGGGAACTTCACTACATTGCTCACCAGCTACCTTCTAGCCAGGATGGGACCTCTGATGTCCATGCCTCCTCTGCTCTTCTGCAACTCACTACTACTGTTTCATCCCTCGACAATTTTTCTATTATGCCATTAGAAATTTCATTCTACATAGCACGGTACTGTTAAAATCAGTATTTCAATCTTTTGTTATTTCTTCCATACCTTGTTGTGGTGGGTAGGTCCGGGCTGGGCACCAGGTGCCCACTGAGCCCTTCCATCACTCCCCCCAACCCCTGTCAGCATGGCACACAGGGAGAGAATAAGATGAAAAGAGCCGTGGGTTATGGTAGATAAGATGTTATTCTCTACTTCTTGTCCTCAGGCGATGTCAGGCCAAGTCCAGGAAGCAGGGCTCCAGGAACACGTAGCAGCCGCTTGGAGGACAAAGCAGAATGCCCCCCCATCCTCCTCCTGCCCTCTCCCTTTATAGTTGAGCTGACGTCATATGGTATGGAATATCCCACTGGTCAGCTCAGGTCGGCTGTATCTTCTCCCCCATCCTCTGGTGCCGTGTGAGCACTGGCAGTCATCACACGGGAGTGTTATCAACACCCTCCAGCTCCCAGTGCTGCAGCGTGAGGGCTGGATGGGGAAAAACAGTTCAGCCAGACCCACTACACTTGTCTATGAAAAAAACAAATGTGTTTATAAAGGATTATATTTCTCTCTCTTCTTGTTGTCTTCTCTCTTATGCATTGCTGCTTTCCATTCCACTAAAATTTTCATCTCTCCCTTTGTCTTTGCCACTGTTTCATAGCACTCTTCTGCAGGCTGTCCACACTACCTTTTCCAGTCACAAGCTAAAACACAGGGCCCAGAACAACAATGACAACAAAAGATGCCTTTTTCTAGGAGGAGGACAGGACAACACCAGGCCTTGCTTTGGTGGCTTTAGGTTGAGCACAGCCCAAAGGCAAAATTCATGCCTTTCCAGTTGCCACCTCAGGGAAGCTCATGGTTCAGAGGCAAGTTACAGAAGAGCAACCAGAAAGATTAAGTGACTAGAGTGATCTGATTTATAGGGCAACGTGAGGAGTGCAGTATATTTAGACAGGGTATGCAAATAGAGCTGAGGACATGATAATTATCTTGAAATACTTGCACAGTAAAGAACAATGTTGGTGAAGAATTACTATGGAAAGGAGCATATAGAGGGGTATAACCAGTAATAATGGGTTGAAATTAATAAAAATAAGTGGGCTGAATGCCATGATAAAGCTTCGTGACACTAAATTAAGAATGTAGAAGATAAAGAAGAGCAAGAAGTGGTGAAAGACCCATCACTTAAGACAGTTTCAAGTTAGATGTGAAAAAGTAGTAGAAACTGTACTCTAGAGGGCAATCTTTCACTGTCATGGGGCGAATGTTCATTTCCATCTCTAATTTCTGTGATTCAATGGTGCTGTGATTAGGTGATTTTTTTTTTTTCTTCCTTGTGCAGACCCAAGATACTACTTAAAATATTAAGGGAGATTTTAAAATAATCCATAGTAGCACTGCGAGTTAGCTTTATCAAATAAATTGAAAGCATTATGAACCCAAGGTCCATCAGGGAATACTGAAGGATAAAAAAATAAAATAATTATTAAAAAAAAGACAAAATACTTTTATGGGCTTCCTCTTGAGCATTCTGATGAAGACTCATGTCAGCTCTAAAGAACTGGTCGAAGCTGTTGACATCTTTCTTTGTTAGCTTCAGTGAAGTTAACTGACTGCCCTTTGTTCTATCACCAGAAGAGCAAAGCATCAAAAGCATGTTAAATGGAAACTTGAGGCCATATAGTTGCACTCTCTTGTGCACTATTCAAAAGAAGCAAAGAAGAAAGTTGAACAGATTTTAGAAGCTGCCCTTTTTGACCTTTACAAAAGTACTGAATTGAATCCCTTTAGCCCAAAAGATCCTGCCAGTGAAAAGGATTAGGAAAAGGAAAAAAAAATTCTGTGTGTCAGAATTGGTTATGTTTAGTGACCTAGTACTTGCAGTGCATTTGTTCTGTCTCCTTATTTCAGAGGGTTTCATTTGGTGATCTGTTTTATACTGATATCTGAAAATTGCAGGTCACTATTCTGTGGAAGAAGCAATCTTTAAAGGGCTGGTGATGACTTAAAAACAACCACAGAACAAACAAAAAATAGTTGCCTCTGCTCTGTTACCATATTGGTCTGTCTGAACTTGATCGGTGGGACTGTCTAGGCATGGATTAACAACCCTTCCCTCCATTTTTCTTAAGAAATTAAAGGCAAAGGCTAACAAGCTGCAGGTTTTGGTAATGGAAATGCTTGTCCGTAGGAACCCACTGAAAACTAAAATGTTTTTAGAAAGGATTAGATATCAGATGAAGAAAAACTGTATTCATCAACAACTGTCAACAATCAAAGAGAAATGCTGCAACTGATCCAGTTCACAGTACTCTGCTCAAATTAATATATTCCGCTTTCAGGGAGGCTAATTAGTGGGTCTAAGGACTATTGCTGTGATATTATTTCTGGTTCCCAAACTTGATTTTCAGAGCATTTTCAGGCATCTGTGTCACATAGACATACACCTAAAAAACCGTTACTAGTGTTTCAGACTAGTTGATAATCTCTCTCCTTTTCTACAACAATATGATTTTTTTTTTTTCCCAGCTGGGTGTTAGTGTAAATCTAAAGCAATTCTAGACTAAGTGTAACTCTGATAGGTTCTAATGGTTAGATGCTATTGCAAGGATGTGAACTCATTTTGACATGTTTGAGGATACTAGAAATTCTAGTGACGTTTACTGAGCATGTCTGTGGGACAAATAGAATTGTCTTGGCACCTCTGAAGTCAATGAGAGGTTTGCTATTTAATTTAACTTCAGATTAATATAACCCATAAGAAATGATACATGTTCTGCAGTTTTTTTTATTCCATTGTTTATCTATGTTAGAAAGACAGAGTAAAGTGAGTTAGAAAGTAGGGACACATGAAGGTAAATGAAAAAACGGTGGGGGGGGGTGCGAATTATGTTTGTTTGCATTTCTATGGCAGCTGTGGAGATAACCCTGTGATTTACTAACCCTACAATGTGCCATGTGTCGCTTCTCCGTTGAAAACTGATGTAATAATGCAAGGGGAAGTTGAATTATTTGTAATGTCATATATTGTAAGAATGAGCTGCTCAGGAGCAAACAGCCAAAAAGTGTCTTGATAACAGATTGTGCGGCTAAAAAAACAGGAAGGAGAAATAGCAAATAGAAATTGCCACTGTCCTGTTGTCTCTGGTAAGCTGATATACAGTATTGTGAGCCACTCCAGTGCAAAATGTGGTATCTCCAATAATGACAATGTGCAGTACAATTGTCATGTTATCTATGATGTTTGCTATTAACCATAACACTATCCTGTGCTTTATGAAAATGAACAATGGGGTAATGTTATGTTCTCAGGTTGTTTTAAATAGGTTTGAAATTATTCTATTGAAGCTGCGAAGTGGCCCAAATTTACATAATGATTTTACCTATTTAAAATGCAATTCAGGTTGATAAAAATGCCCAAAATCACCTTTATAATCTCTAATTCATTGTCTACTGGGTCATCACTAAAACTAGCCTGATCATATCTATTGCATAGTGACATCTGCAGCTGCATAGCCACCTGCCCCTCTGCATGTTTGCATTTGTCTGTTCAAGGTGATGACTGAAAATAAAAGAACTAGAAGTTTGAATGTACATTTCTCATGTAGCTATTTATGAGGTAAATGCAGCTTTCTAGAATCAAAATCTCTGAAGTGGCAGTTGCCATCCAATTCATTGGATGGGGTAGTTAGCTTCTCATTTATTTTTATCTCTAGTGGATTGTATTGCCACATGGTGTATACAACAAAACCCAACTAACAAAATCCAAACAAACCACCTTCCTTCCCCTCCCCGCCCCCCCCCCCCAAAACCTAAACCTGCAAGCTCAAATTTACAGCACTATGAATTTTCCAGGTTATGTATTTGATGCAATCCATTTGATGTGCATCACAATATTTGTGAGACTTCAGTTTTCCCAGTTTGATAGTAGGAAAGGTTACCATCTTTCTGTACACATCTTCCATTTTTTAAAGTTGTATTTCCTTTGTTTGCATTACGTATATTTTTTTCTGCATGCTTAATTCACATCTCAAGCTTTTAAAGCAAGATATGTGGACTGGAAAACAGGTTGCAACATGCATTTTTGGATTTCTCTTTAGCCAATGTCTGATTCCTTAATAGAATTTAACCTTTTACCTTTTTGCATTAATTTATCTCATTTTCTTGGGTGGTTCTACATGAAAAAGTCACTTTTCTAAAATTTACTAAGACAAAATGCTTAACTGTAAATTAAATAGTCCTCTCTATAATGGATTCTGTAAGCTTATATACACAGGATTGTTATTTGTAGTAGATACTATGGGCTTGTATTTCACAGAGTAGGATGCAAGTTAGGAGTTCTCTAGGTAATACCAACTAACTTTGTACATGGGCACTACTGAAAAGTATTAACATTAATTGAGCAGAAGTCAACCTATCCCCAGGATCCTGTTCTTGGCATCTGTCTTGTAGAGGATAACAATTTCAAAACATCTTACAGTTTCATATTGCAGATTTCATTTTGCAACAGCTGAAGATCATCTCAAAAATGAAGCATTATGGTTGTTGATGTATATGATATTTGATATTGGAGTGGAATGATTGGATGAATGCATTCTGAAACAGGGTAGGTTTTGCATATCCTTGATAGTCTGGTGTATTAAATATTACATGCTTAGATGGAGTCCTTTCCAGTAAAATTTTCATTATTATCTTTTCAGTGTGATGCAATTGCAGCTGTGTCTGCAGGTGATACCAGCTGTGTTCAGATACATATGGGATGAAATGTGATATTAAAAAACCAGAAACCTGAAAAAACTACAAAACTCATAGCAAGCTGTACAGCAGTATGGAGAAAAGTGTGCAGCAAAGAGGAAAAACTCCAGAGAGATTGAGGAGACACTGCTTCCATAAAAGACTTAACAAGAAACGTTGACCCTAGATAACAAGTTAGAAAAGAATAAGGGTTCACACTTTAAAGGGAATAGATTTAGCTGACATAAACAATGGAAATCAGTTTTGCCTTTTTTGATAGGATGATCAAAATGAGAATTTACCGAAAGATTGTCACAGAAGTGTTGATGAACGGGAGAACACATTTCAAGCATTGGTGCTGATAAATAAGGAAGAGGAGCAATCTAGATAGTTGTAGAAAGATCTTATATGATTGTATTGAGTTGTTTCACTATTATTGTTTTCAGGCCTCACTACAGTATGGTCACTTTAAACTTTGGAGCTGAGATCAACCACAAAAAAGCTTGAGAGCAAACTGATGACCTGTGCTTGGCACCTAGGGCTTCTGCAAAGCTCAGAAAGGTGCAGCAAACAGAGTAACCGGTGAAGAACACTTTAAATGCAGCACTTTTTCTCTAACACCTTCCCTTGGTGCTGTCTTTGTAAAAGCAAATTGAAAATCATAATTGCTCAAGACTCAACAAGTCTCCATCCATTCTTAAAACATGTGTGATAAGGATGCAATAACTCTCTGATGCTGGCTGAAGCATGTTAATCTGCTTTGAGCTCCTTATGGTGTTAGGAGAACCAGGTAGTACTGAGTGCTCTGACCAAAGTCCTGATCCTTGGCTTCTTACTACCATTACCTGCCATTGCTACCTTTCTTGGCAGTGGCTAAGGAATGTGGCAGGTACGCTCTGAAATGATATCTTTATACATATTTAGATAGCTGTATAGTGTATACAGCTGTAGTGTATACAGGCCTTCTGCCGGTGTATACTACAGTATTCCCATAACATCACTTAACTGTAAAGCTAGGCCCTTTATTATTTGTGTTCTTCCTAATATGCATATATGTATACCTACCTACACATGTGAACAGCTAGATTTATTTTTTTTTTCAAGTGCTTAACTATTATGGTTGTGCCTTGCAGTGTGAGGTTATCTTTATATAACCTTTCTTTCAATTTACTCCAATTTTAGAAGTAGAAGGCTTTAAAAGAGTAACACAAGAATTTAGGTCTGCTTAGGACTTAACAATAAATTACCTCTGTTGCTGCCTGACCCACTTGCCAGCACAACAATGGAGTCTAATCTTAAGTCTTTAAGACCACTCAAAAACATCTCCTCCTTGTATGTGATGTGGGACTTGGGTTATTTTATTTTCTTTTTCTTTTCCTTTTTTTAAGCTGTCTAGTTCAAGAGCAATTTAAAATAAATCTCTATGTAATAACAGCTAATCATGAATTAGGATGGAAATCCTGTGAATGTTCTTATTAAACTAAAGACCTGAGTTTTACAACAGAGACAAAAAAGCAATAGGATGCTAATAAAAATGTGGAAAGCTAATGATCTTTATAAACAAAGCAGAGACCCACTTTCATGAAAAAGTGTTTAAAAGGTATGTGCACATCTTCCTCACTCTAGATTTTATTAATGAGGAAAAGTAATCTGCATAGCTTTTCCTGTTGATGATCTTTCAGTGATAACTTGAAAGCTTTCAGAAAGTGGTTTTCACTCCTTTGTTAAAGAAATTTTTCATGTCAGTAAAAATACTTTCCCACCAGCAAGCAGGCAAAGTTGCAAGAAAAAAAAGCATTATAAGAGAAAAGACGCTATGGAAAAAAGATGGAAGGGTGCCCTTGAGTATGTTTTGAGTATATTCCCTTTCCTCATTCAGAAATCATCAATCACAGAGATGCCAATAGAAGAATGAAGATCTTTGTTATACGTGTGAACTGAACATTATCTATAAAGATCTAAACCCTTCAGAACTGTAGCTTTACTGTAAAAGCCTTTGCAATTAGGATAAATTGGGAAAAATGAACTAGGGGAAGCAATGAAACTTTTTTTGCATTCTTTTCCCTCTAATGTGTTATAGGTAGTTTTCTTTACTTTAAATGACAGAAAATTAAGGTATAAACTAAAATAGTTGAGTTCAGTGATTTCAGTAGTGGACATAACCAGAATATTGAGGTCATAAGAAAAAATTCAGTAAAATAACAGAAATATATTTTGAGAAATGACCTGGAGCCCTGAATTGGTACTTAGAAATATTGCTTTTAAAGTGTTCTTGTTTTGTTTGCATTTTTTTTAAGGAAAAAATAATTAAAAGTGTAAATTAAGGGAGGAGAAATTGATTATGTTGTCAATTCAGTAAAGAAATTTTTTTAAATGGAAGACTGCAGACTTAAAGCAGTATCTAGAGGGAAAGAAAAGACGCTCATAAAATATTTTTTAAATTGCATTATTGTGGAGCAGGGATAAATCATACCAGAAGTTCTTTGTGTCTCTCTTCTCTTAACTCAATATTAATCCAACAGTGTCCTTCCCTCTGACCGTTGCCACATCATGGATCCTTACTCTACTGCATTCCTTGTTTATATGTATAGATTTGCTGTTCAAAGTGAGAAATGACCCTTTCACATCAATAGATTGAATAACATGAGCACATATAAAAATTAATTGATGTCTGTCATAAGTCAGTGAAACTTCTGTGCATGTAAGTTACTTGGGAAAGGTTGGACTATATATGACATCGAATAATTATTTTAGTGATAAATACTAGGAAGTTGTACGAAGGTTTAACCATTACATCACTGATGCAAAACAACACTAGAAAAATATTAATTTTCAGGAAATCAAAGCTAAAATGTTAAGTCCATGCCCACTTTTTTTGATTCAGAGCTTCAAGTGCTATATTACTTTGATTATAAAAGTAATAGTTTTGTATATTTAAGCTAGTTTTAGAGAAGAATATGGTACTTCTCTGAAAAGGAGTATGGAAGCTGGCGTAGATAGAAGTTGGGTAATAGGCTTAAAGGACAAACAAGCTCACCTATCCAGGTCATGAAGGCCAGTTGGGTCTATTAAGGACCCAGATATTTCTTCATGAGTATTTGCTTCTACAGCAGACAATGTATACTGCAGTACCCTTGTTTTGTTTTGCTTATGAAGGCACACATGCTTCTGGGAGTTTTGCTAGCTCTTGCTGAACAGGCAGCCAGGACCACTGAAATAATCTCAGACCGTGTGGGCACATCCACATGTGTGGTTCTTCACAGACTTGTCTCTTCAGACAAGCAACTGTTTTTTGAAGGAAGCCAAAGGCTTAATTGTGGGTTTTGGAGAGGAAAGAGACCCAAAAGCTTGCATATTTTTGCAAGTCTAGATTTATCTGACCTGAACTACTCCCCCTACCTCCTTGGGTTACTATGTATTTCTGAAGACCTAAAATTATTTGGGAGGAAACCTTGTGTGTGAGGAATTTGAATGCAGGTGGGGTAGCTCGGGCTTCAGTGCCAAGATGTTATTAATGACAATGTTATATTCAACTTCAAATATCACTCTGTGCAAAACTTCCCATCCTGTGAGGAGCTGCCCTGTGGTCCACCAGGGCCCATTCCAAACAGAGATCATATGTGAAGAGCAGAGAATTATATACCTTTATATAATGAGCTCCTTAAAGACCCTTTGGTTACAAACCATCTCTCTGATTCAGTCCTTGCATTTCTTAGCAGAGGACAAGTTCTCTATTGTCTCTGGAGCACATTGGAGTGTTATTGAACTTGGTTTTGTTATGGAGCTAAAAGCTGACTTGAAAGATTAGTCACCATGAAGAAAATGGAATAGCAATACCAGATGTAATGTAGTATTGACAGAAAGCCTTGACTTGGCTTGCAGCACACATTTTCCTGGGTTTGTTTTGGTAACATTATTCCTACTCGGAATCCACAACTCACTTATTTTTACAATATATTTATTTAATTATTTCCTGAGTGTCCCAGAGTTGGATTTATCAAGAGGTTCTTCGGCTTATATCACAAGATATCTTGATGTCCTCTTACCTTAAATGCCTTTTTATGTGAATCTGTGAATGAGGTCTATTACTCTCTTGCTGCCATTTGTTATTGAGATTGCTTTTTTCCTTGAAACTTTTTTTTGGACAGGCTATTTAACTTTCACTCTCTAGTTCTTTCTGTTAGGATCACTTTTCCTTCTCTCTGCTGAACTTTCTCTTCAGCTTTTATTATGACTAGGTATTCCATTCTCTGGATGCTTTTCTCATTCATAGTCTATCACTTCATTTTATTATTTTCTTTCAGCCACCTGTTTATTTTGAGTAATGTATCTTTTCTATATCTTTTCACAAAACAGAGAAATATAAGGACACAATGCATGAGACTTTCTTTTTTTTTATAATGTGGAAATGAAATCCTCAGCTCAATTGACTCCATCTATCTCTGATTTCTTCTTCATTATCAAAGAGCAGTGGCAAGAAATAACTCAAATATGATCGTTGGCCTCTAGAGACTGAGAGCATGGTGCAAGCCATGTTTCTTATATTAGCACCAGTCCCCTTAATCCCTTGCTTATATCAACCTTTTAAAGAAAATTAATTTCACATGATTATGCTAATATTTTCTTAATGAATTAGAAAAGAAATCTGCACAGAACATTAATGAATCATTTTAACCATCCCTGCTGTGAGATTTCAAGATTATTATTTCTGTAAAAGTATATGAATATTAATATTCACCCTGGTAATTGGTACAAAGTTAATTACTGTAATTCTGATACAGTAAAAAACCCAAAAGTTCATGTAATATGCAGTAATAGCTAGTTACAAAGATGGAAATCTAGATGTTAAAATATTGTCCCATACATATGAAGTGAGATAAGAAACAACCTTGATTTAATAGCCAAATTATATTTCTTTAAAATATCTGGTTATTAAGTTCATTCAGTTCATGGAAGTAAATATTCTACATAGTTTAATTGTCATTCTCAGTGGGTTTTAGTTCAGATTTGAACTCACTGAGTGGAATCTATCTCTCTATCTAGTAGTGTAGTACATGTACACGAGACAGAACTTGACTGTGGAAATGAGAACTAGCAAATCAGTACCACAAAATTTTATTACGAGTTTCTTTGTTATTATTTGGCACTTGAAAGGATAAGTTACCTTACCTAACTTTTTCTGAAACCATGACTAGTCAAAGCATTCTAACGACACTAAAGTAGTTGCTGTCTTAGTATGGCTTTTAGTTGATCAGGTTTTTTTTTATTGTGCTTCCTAGAACAATGATGACTTTTCCTCTCAGTGGAATAACAGTGCAAGTAGTCCTTTCTGTCCACCATGCTGCATCAATTCTCTCTCCTTTCCCAGTATGGGGAGAGGAGGAGCTGTTAGCCTGGCTGAAATCTGATGCCTAAATTCTATTGGAATTTTCAGGGTGGAGCTTTGAAATCCCACTCACATGGCTGGGTACTGTACCTTCTGTTCATTCTTGTCTGCTTCAGATGTGTCTTCACTGCCCATGTGCTTCAAGGTTTTTTGTGACATTTACCCTGTATGGAAAATGGTATTTTTAAGGAGTGCTTTTATCTGAGAAGAAATGTGAAATGTATCTTTAACTGACACTGTAAATCTTAACAGTTGTTCAAATGGCTGTTCTTAAGAATATGATTACTTGATATAAAATTTCTGTGTGTCTCAAAAAACCTTAGTAACATAGTTTAGTGAAACAGGAGTAATATGCAGGCATATACATAAATAAATTCGTATCTACAAAATTGTTAGTAAAGCTTGCAAGCTGTTGATTTTTTTCTAGTGTTTATTATGTTTCTGTCTAACCTAATATTGGTACAGATCTTCAATGGGAATTTCTCTCTTGAAAATGCAATAAGACATGTAATTATTAACTGAACCAAATTGATTAAGATGCTTCCCTTTCATCTAAAGACTGTGTATTACCTACTCTCACTATTGCAACACTTAGGTTTCTTTTACTGCAGGCATTTTAGTTGTGCCATGTCTACAATTTTCAGATTACCATATAGACTAAAATTGAAAAGGAATAATCCTTTATTAGTTTTCTATTAGAGAAAAATCAACACATAAGTATATGAATACCAACAGGGAAATAAAAGCTTTTTAAAAACTGTATTCAGCATACCAAGTATAAGTTAGAATAATACTCCCTAACCAATCTAATATTGAATTGTCAGATAGTAATAAAATGATGGCTTAAGTGACTTAAAAATGTTATTAAATAAAGATGGTTTTTTGCTATGTAGTTACCACAGATATGAAGTGGAAAAATGTTATTTTCTTTCTTACAAGTTGGGTGCTGGAAATCTTAATTCAAGGAAATTACATTTTTCCTCATACTTGTCTATCATCTTCTAGTACTGCACTATTTACTATAGTACTACACTATTGTGTGTGTATGTTTTCTTTATTGATTGTCATTTTATGTAAGGGTTCTAGATCTGATTAATATGAAATCAGGAGAAAAAATGATGGATTTTGGAAAAAGAGTTACTCTGGGAGTGATGGTCAAGTCAAAGGCCTGTCTTGGTTCACCAAGGTACTGTCAGGACCTCACTACGTCCAGGAGTCAGGAAAAAGCAATGTGGTGATGGTTTTATTTTTTTTTACCCTGAATGGCCATGTATTAATTCCATGTGTGTCATCTTGAAAGGGCAGATATTGATTCAAATCTGGAGGGGAAATTCAAATTCTCACCTCTGTTTTCACAAAACCCTTTTCTAGTGAGCCCTAATACTTTTTTGGGAAGGAAGGAGCCAAGGGTCCCAGGACTTCATTAGAAGTGAGTTGCTTGCTTTTGCCAAGGTCCAAAGTATTCTACATGGAGTGCTATTGTATTTCCACACTGCTTTGGGGAATACACTGCCCCTGTCTAATAACGTGATCGGGTTACGGCTGCAGTCTGGTTGTGCCTGGCATTTTCCTCCTAGTGATCTTGAGCTCTGCAGGGAGCTGGTTTCCATCAGCCTGGATTTCATAGCAAAAGGGTTGACACGTTTCTGTGAACTCACCCCTCTTGCTGCTTTCAGGGAGAACATAACACCTTCTGCATTTAATACTTGAGTTGTTTCCTTTCGTAAACAATGACAAAAACTGAATTTCCTACTTCCTGGTCCTGCAGAAAACATTAGCATGGTCAATATGTGGACCACCTCAAACTGAAAGATAACAAATGCAGTTTTTGGACTTAGATGCTTCTGGTTACTATTTAAGGAGGAGAAAAAGACAATAATACATCACCCCCTCACCCTCCCCCCTCAAATTTGGATTAAAAAAACCCAGCACTTTTTCAAAAGCTTTAGTTGAAATTGTTCTTCATTGTAGTTTCCATTTTGCTTCCCTGGTGTGCGTGTGCAAAAACTTAAAAGCTTCAGAATATAAATTCCCTTTGTCTCTTCTGTTGTGCCCCTGCTCATCTTGATTAACAATTTCAACTATTTTCCAGGTGCATCCTTATGCATTCTTTTGGGTTAATTTATCAATTAGGATTGAGCCTTGTGTAAGTTCAGTTTTCCATGCCATGATCTTTCTTTTGCCTTGTGTTGGATTTCTGGCCCTTCAGAACAAAATAAATGCATCTCGTGGCACATATTGCTCTTTTGTGCTAGAAGAAACAAAATAAATTATTTTAATGTGTCTATATCAACAGATTTATAGATGAATAAATTTCAAGTTCTAAAGGCCAGACTGCGATCATCCCAATTTCATGTAGCGTATAATGCCAGGCAATGACTATTGTACCACAACCTTGTTCCTAGATAAGAGATTATCTGTTTGAAAGTTATCCACCAGTTAGTTAAATATTTCAGAAGATTATGTCCAGTCTGAATTCCAGCTTCTAATCATCCTATCTTCTTATGCTTTCTCCTAAGACGAGAAATACGGTGGAAATTTCCCTTTCTCCTTTAATGGGGTCTAGTTTGTTCATCCTTTACATGTCCTCTTGGTAAGCTCTTCTCATGGTCCACTTGAGTGAAACACTTGATTTGTCTCCAGCCTAGATTCCTATGGCACTGACACACACAAACTCATTCCTTCCTTATATATTTGTCCCTTTCTACATCCTGGTGAGTGCTTGGATAACTTCAACCACAATATAGCTGTTCTGATTTTGGTCAACTAATTTTTTGGTTTGGTTGTGAAATTATTGTCACTTCACCATTATTCTGATGTTTGCACTGTTCAGAAATGCAGTTTGAAATGTGGGACAATAAGCTCTAAAATCTAGGCAATTTTTAATTCTAATATCCAATTTTTCTTTTTTTTTTATTTTTAAGTTTCCTAAGATGACAAGGCTTACTTGATCACTGTCTCTGTCCATTCTCCTGGCTGTAACCATTGAACACTCATTCATTTTGACATCGAGGAGAGGGTCTCAAAGACAGGTAAGTTCCCTCAAGTTTTGGCAATTTGGTATCAGTTTGAAAGGACTGCTCCAAACAGCAAGGCTGTGGCTAGGGTCTGGTCATTCCTTTATGCAGCAATGGTTCTCACACAGCCCTGAGCGAGCTTTGTCCTTGCACTGCTGGCAAATGGGGTCTGTTGGTAGAATCAGAGGATGCTGCATGGGTAGAGAGGGTGGCATGTGTGTTGGAGAGGGGAAAATGGGTTAGTGCTGTGGCTGGGGAAGAGTGTGAAGTCTGATGTTGTGGGGTTGTGTAGCAATGAGGAATTCAAATGCATGAGAAATCAGATTTCATTAGTTTTTCTGGTATTAGATGTTATCAGTCATAATGTAGAGGGTATTATTCTATGAAGGACTATCATTGTATCGTTTGTTGAATCTCATTCTCCATCTTCAATGTCCTTGTACAATTTTGAAAATTATTCATGACTATCTTCTATTTTTATGGGCTCCCCAGGCTGCCTACGATCATGTGCAAGAAATGCTTTTAAGATATCAGTGGCTTTAAAAGCATGTGGAAGGGAAATTTTTTTTCTGTTATATCTCATCTGAGATACAAAAATACTGAGGGACTAATTCTGAGTTAAGTTTCTTGCCCTTTCATTCCTGCTCTAGCTCTTTTAGGTAAACTTAAGTTGACACACATCTGATTTAACAAGTCAGGATCCTGCTAGCTCTGACTCCCACCACAAATGAAGTGGTGCAGGAGAAAGCTGTGTAGTTGTCTTCTTGAGGGCTCATCTTCTACTCCACAAATACAGGGTCTGTCAATGATGCTTGGAATTCAGAGAAGCTGTTGGAGGGATGTCAGTAGTGGTTTTTCTAATGCTGCGGATGCTGAGGTGTCAGCTGGCCTTGTGGGACAGATGAAGTGAATGGAGTTTAAAAATGTTTAGGAAAGGTATAAATGAATTAGCTGAAAAACTGTTAGTCTACAATAAAAGAGTAGAAGCGGTATGATATAATTCTAACCAGCAGAGCAGGGAAGGTACAACAACTTCAGTGAAATATTTGTGAGTGGCTTGCAAATCCAATTAATTACTCTTGTGAAAAATTGTCAGTATATTTGAATAATAAATCTGTTGGAGTCTTCTGCAATTTGATCACAATTCGTGAACAGAGAGAACTGAAATCCCATTGGTGCAATTTTCATCATAAATGACTCATTCGATTCTGATGTAGACAAATAACACAGGATGCACAAAAAGGTGTTGAAATGCATGCAAAAAATAATGCAAAGATTCAGCACAGAGAAACTTGTGCCAAGTTTTGCAGCAAGGTAAACAGTAGGTAAAATGAGGCCACACATAGCCCACACCTGACTTCCGGTCAACTTCAGTTTCTCATCTTGGGCGATGTCTCACTGACATGACCAGACAGAAAATGATTGGGATGGCTTTGGAATTCAGAGTGTCATTTCCCTTTCTTTTTGAAGATTGTGCACCTAAATAAAACAAATGTTAGCAAAAAATATAATCTCTGGATATATCTCCTCCACTCTGTAGAAAATAAAAAAATATGGAACACAAAACTATGTGAAAATTTATTTTCTGTGTAAACCATGGTTTATCTTGAAATTGAATAGGTCAGTTTTGGTTATTTTCAGAGTAATTCTCTCATTGGTCTTTAACTGTTTGTTATATCTAACCTGTCAAAGTCACATACTGTTAGGGCATCCTTCTGTGGACCACATAATTACTCTGAATTGTCACTACCTGATCTGGACATGTCTGCTCTCAGGCTCTGACACACATTAAAAAAACCTCAAAAGTAAACGCACAAGCAAACAGTAAAACCCCAATGGTGAGTGTAAATCTTGGCAGGAAAAAATAAATAAATCTCAGACTCTCAAAAGAAAGGCAGGTAGAGCCAGTCAGACTGGTAAATAGAAACCATGGCAAAAATAGGTAATCAACTGAGACAAATATTGTTGCAGTCTGTCAGCTCATACAAAGATAGTTATGATTAGTGTTTTGGATACTCCTAAGCACAGAGAATAAAATCAAATGTAGAATTTTTTCCTGTCACAGAGAGATGCATTTGATATGCTGAATTGACACTTTGGTTGCATAAGCACAAAAATCTCCCTTTTTATTTCAGATACCCAGGACTCTCAGGAGTCCTGTTTTAGGTGGAACTAGATGTTCCTCAATGGAGTTTACTTCTAAAAGACAAATAATATCTTCAGCTTAGATGAAAATTCAATGCAAAGGATGGAAAATGTCTTGTATAGCTTGTATAATCCTATGGTTTGAAGCCTAATATTATTGTATGTATCTGTTGGTGTCCAGGACAAAAAATGTCAGTATGCAAAAAGACCTTTTTAGGAGAGTCAAGTGTTCTATGAGGATTCATTTGAAAAAGGGGGACAAAAAAAAGTGAGTGGAATAAATGAGAAGGGACTTATATGTAGCTGGTTTGAGGTATTTCAAGTTTTAAATAATCTAATCTATTTTAAAAAAACACGATCAAGAACATTGCATTCTTTTGCCTTCCATAGTGGGTCATCCTATCCACCAAGGCAGGCTGAGATTATAGAACAAAGGACAAAAGAAAAGGATGAAAGAGACTCTGTAAAAGACTGAAGTCAGTGTCTCCCGGAGATAGCCATCTCCTATGGTTAAAAGCCAGTTAAAGTCTTCTCTTATTAACCATTTGTATGGCCTTGGGAGTCCTAATAATCAGAGTGGTATATCCTAATTTTCACCAGTGTGTTGTGATGGAGCTTTAGGACGCAATAATCAACAAAGAGGAAATTTGAAAATAAGTGAAGAAATCAGCGCATGGCTCTGTGCTATTTATGCAAAAAAATTCTGTGCTTTATTGCTTAGTTGAAATGGTCTTAATAGCACTGTTTCCCTTACTGATTTTGGTTTGGTTTTTTATTATTTTGGATAACTGGTGGAAGAAAAAAGTAGAGGTCAGCAATATTGATTTTCCTGTTCATAGTCCACATCCCCTTGGTTCATTTCTGTCTTGGAAATGGTTGAATTTCCTTTAAACAGCTTTGTACTTTACTTATGGTAGGTCTTTAATAATAGCATGTGATCTCTTGGTAACAAATTATTTTCAGTATTTATATTAAGTCAGAAGTAGCTTAAAAAATATAAGGACCACAAGGACATAGTTATTTTGTGGTATTCAACTGGAAATATAGTACAAGTAATATGATTACAGAAAACTAGATTCAAATATGCCTTATGGTATGTCTCCAAAGCACAATGTAAATATTAGTGTATGCTATATATAATTCAGAAAGCATTGGCTTTGATAGACTGACAACCACAGAGAATAATTTTTCTAAAACCTATTCTCTGTGTTTTGATTATCTCAGAAGAGCTGCAGTAGTAAATAAACACAGTCTGTTTGTATTGGTAATAAACATGATCTGAAAGATTTTGACCTGCAGTAAGTGTTTTCAGAAGAAAATAGAATAGAGTCCCAAAAAGAGGATGACAAATGCTAAATGAGGAATAGTTTTAAGAAACAGTTCTCTCTGACAGAAACACCTTTCAGATGTTTTCAGCATAAGGTCTTTGTACTAGATGCCCTAGAAATTTTACTGTAAATTTCAGTAAGATGATAAACTGATACTGTGGATATTTGAAAATAAGAGCAAATAGGAAGAAATCTGAGCCATGCTGACTCAAATCTAAACATATAAAATACAGTTTGTTTGGAAACATTTGTAGGATTTTTTTAATTGTTACTGTAACTCTTCTTTATAGTCTTGGCTGTATTTTTTTCCTCTTCCCTCTCCCCTGTATTTCTGGTTATCAAAGTCTAATGAACAGTATTTGTCAACAGTCAGACAAGCACATGTTGAATTTTTCTTGCTCCAGTCGTATTACTTTTTTTTTTATATATATGCGGTATAATGACCAGTCCTAGCAGATTTCTCTTCTTTATGACACTTTCTAACACTTCTGACACAAAGTCATTGAGAGCAGTGGACAGGTCCCAGACTCAGAGGACCCCACTTTATGTATTTTTCCAGACTAATGCTGAACCAGTGAAACATAGACTAAAAGGATTTATTAGTACTCCCACTTGGTTTTTTCATTCAGATGACTTCACTGGGTAAGAGGGAGTTGTGTATGCTCCAGAAAGTTCCCTCTTACTCTTTGTAAAATTTGGGAGGGAGGTAGGTGGAGCAACCCATTCCTGATTGTCACAGGAGATGCCACCAGCTCTGCCTTACTAGCTGTGAAGCCACACAACTTCTGTATTTGTGTGGCTTTACACCCTATAATAACAAAAAACCCAATCCAACAAACCAAAACCGAGATCTAAACAAGCATTTATTTCATGTTTTTCTCTTGATGTGGCCTGTTATGTTGTTGGTTGTTTTGTTTTGGTTTTGTGTTTCGTTGGGTTTTTTTTCGTTATTTTCTAGACTTTTTAAAGTGATTTGTGTACTTTCTAATGTTTTCTGAATTGTTAACATGAGAGTTTCTGCTCTTGAGCCATTGCCTGTTGTGCCAAATGTCCTAATTAACCTGGTGGTTTCCAATTTGCGAAGCAATTTCGAATGTAAAATTTCATCCAATACCCTTTGGAAATCTGAATATGCTTATACTCCCACTTAATTTCCCTTATCTAAAATGGCAATAGTATAAAGCTGACAGATTATTTTATTAAGTACAACCTCCAGTGCTTTAAGCCACTCTCAAACTTTATATTTATCAGAAAGTGCCAACAGATGGAATATAGTTATAACATCTTTGTAGGACCTGGGAAATCTTAAATGACAGTTTCTTAATAAACCACAGACTTTCTCCCCTCCCATCTTGAGTCATTTAATCTCCTCATTGCTTAAATTCTCTTTTGTACTTCGAGTGAAGATCATTTACTTCTCTCTTTTATTTGCTCTCCTCTGTTCCAACTTCAAGGACAAAGACTTTCTATAGCATTTAAAAATGTGGATAAAACAAAGCCTGTCTAAAACAGATTAAGTGTGTGTTTCATTTTAGATGTTTTCAGTTTATTGAGCTGTATTTTTCTTATTAACTTTGTTAAATCACACTGGTAAGAGACAGTTACAGATAGTCTGTTCAAGGAATCCTTCCTGAAATTGGAACTTTCTCCAGCAGAAGATTACTGTCATGGTAGGACAGTTCTTCTGGCCAGCACACGTGTGGTATAGATGTTCCATTATTCCTACTTTACTAAATGTTTGGACAGAATATTCGCATTGTTATTGAATAATGGAAGGACTTCAGTGGTAGGATCACATTCTTCATAAGAAAAATAAAATGCTCTTTATTACAACTGGGTTACATAGTGTGTTGCAATCCTGTGCTCAGATTTCAAATAATCTAAAAGGCTGATAGTCTGCTTTGGGTCGAAGAGTAAATACTTGCAGCGTTATTAGGGAGGAGCCTAATAATGCGAATGCAGATGGTAGTGGCAAGGGCTGTACAAACAGAAGGGATAGACAGCGTCCCTTAAGGTTCGGCCTCAGTGGTGGTTGTAAGGCCACCTACTGATGGAGGCTAAACCTAGTTCTGTGCTGTTCTGCTTCAGCATGGTTAGATAGCCTGATCTGAATTGGGACTAAACTTACATGCTGATAGTACATGAGCCAGTGAGTTAAAAGGAGGGCAGCTGCACGAGGTGATTGTTGTAGGACTATCAGTCAACAATCCCACAGAAATACCTTATAGAATTTCTATTGTTAATACTACAGGGGTAACAAATAGAGGGACTGACTAGGAGACAAAAAGCCTAGAACTTGATGCTAGTGAGCAACTGAATTCTAATGACATTGACATTTTTTTATTATTTATTTTGCCTTTGGAGTACCCAATCATGTTTACTGACATTGAAATAGAGTGTTTTCAGCTGCTTTTAAGTGATTTTCAAAATAACCTTGGAGATAAACTTTCTGGTATGTGCTCAAGAGTTGTGTGGGTTTTGTTGTAATATCTGCTTAGCAAAACCTGGGGTTTTCAAAGCAATGACCTTAAATTGTGGCTGCCAGTTAAGAGTCATTTTTGTAACTCAGTTCCTTATACTGAACAGATGAAATCAATAATAATAGGTTTTAGGACTTATGCTGCATAGGCACAAAATGCACTTTCATGAAATGCTGTATTTGAATTTTCACTGTGGGGATTATATTGGAAAACTAGACTGAGAATGTATTTGTTTTAGAAAGCAGATTTCATAGAAACTTGAATTGTAGAACTCAGTGCACTTTTCTGGTGAAGATGACTTCCAATGATGGTGATTATAAAATCTGAAATGCAAGGACTAAGTGTTGTATTTGATGCTTATTCATAACACATAATCTTTACATAGTGATGTTTTACAGTTCAGGACAGCGCGTGAGCTTACAGCTTTTCTCATCAGCTATTCTTTCTGCTTATAAATTCTACGTAGGTTATATAGGAGAATATCTTCATTAAAACATGTCACAAGATAAATAATATGTCCAATTACAATGACAAAAACATGTCACTGAAAACACTGCAAATGTTGAACACATTGCAGCTGTTTGTCAATGCATTCTGTATAATTTTGATTTACGTTAACATCAGAAATTTTCTGGTATGAACCTGTGAATCTGGATTATGCAATATAGGAACAAATTAAGTATTTTTCTGAACTCTGCTCCCAGATGCAGATTCTGCCTTTAAAGCTGATTCCTAATATACTCTTGGGCACAACTGAGTGATGCAAGTGACTGTGGTTCAAGCATAAATCTAGGAAGACCATGGTTACTTTCTCTAGGGACTACCTAGAAAGAGTGATGTACTATTTCTTGACCTATTGTATCCATTGTATGGATTTTGGATCTGATGGCTGCTTTAAACTTCTGAAATTTAGTGTTTTCCGCCGATGGAGCAAGATGGGATAGGTGACTTTGGCTTACAGGTCCAATACTTTAGAGACAGCATGCCTTGTAGGAGTGCACTCATCTTCTGCAATTATTCCCATCTTAAGAGGACAACATAGAGAAACAAAGAATCCCTCAGTTTTCATGTCTTTCATTTGGAATAACTATTTAAAACCTCTTTTGTTATGTCTTTCTACCTTCCTTTGATCACATTGAACTTTGTAATTTGTTACATTTATCTCCACAGAGAATTCAGGCTTCACAGCCATGATTAAGCATGTCTCTTTATATCAAGCAGTGGCTGCAGATAGAGGTAACTAATACTAGGTTGCTTCATTTTAATGTCAGTCCTCAAGCATGGCTTTGAGTAGGTCTCGCAAATTTAAACTAGAAGGCACATGTATCTCTTGCAGGACATCTCAGATTGAAGCTCTGTATTAGATGCTTTCCTTTGCATATTTTAGATGCTGAAGGAGGTGGCTGTCCTCATCTCCAGCCACACTTACGACATCAGTGCCACTTTTGGGAGGTTGCTGCTGAAAATGCTGCTATGTATTCATTCCACTTAACTCCACAGTAATCAATAACCATAAAACAAATAATGATGTCTTTAATATACACTTCCACCTCTATCATCCATTCTGCCCTTAAGCAGGCTATAAAACAGGATTTTTAACATTTCAGTGATGCTGTGAACCATCCCATCTGGCTTCACTGATGTTAATTATATAAAATTTCTTCCCACTAGTGAGTCTCCAACTCTTATTTCGTTGTTTTGCAGAGACTGAGGGGTGGCCTCATCAATGTTTATAAATATATACAGGGTGAGTGCCAGGAGGATAGAGCCAGGCTCTTCTCGGTGATGTCTGATGATAGCACAAGGGTCCGTAAGTGGAAGCTGAGGCACAGGAAGTTTCATGTAAACATGAGGAGGAATTTTTTCACTGTGAGGGTGACGAAACACTGCAACAGGCTGCCTGGGGGGTTGTGTGTTCTCCTTCTCTGGAGAAATTCAAAACCTGCCTAGATGCATTCCTGTGTGATCTGGTATAGGTGATACTGCTCTGGCAGGGGGGTTGGATTAGATGATCTTTCAAGGTTCCTTCCAGCCCCTGATATTCTGTGATTCTGTAATTCCTGTCATTGATACAGTGATAACTGAATTGTTTCTTGTCTTTCCTTCCTACTTCAGCTGAACTCAAGGACTTCTGTGCTTCATTTGTTCCCTTTATCATCTTGACTTTATGTTGTTAATTGAAAATCTTCTTTAATGTTCCAGTTAGTCCACAGCAAAGATTATCTCCTTTTCTGGTTGATAGAGGCTTCTCAAGCCTTTTCTTCACTTTTGAAAGTGGACCAGTACTTCATAGCTAAAACTTTCAGCTTTTAGTCTCAGAAATTCCCTGAAGCTTCATATGAAGATAGCAGCCCATCATCCAGTATTTGTTTTGCTCAGAAAAAGTCTTTAGGAAAATTCTTTTGATAGCTGAAGACACCTGAAGTCTCCAGTGATCTGCCTGGGTGATATCCTGCAAGTGTTACCTTGTACACCACTGCTGGTGAAGATTTGAAAAATTGCTTCGTGTTCCCCTCATATAACGTCCACCCATTGTATAAAGGAAACAGAGGGTTTTGCCCTTTGCAGGACTGTATGTCTTGTTCTTACAGCTCTGCTAGGGGCTCTGTGTTATGGTGGTTGTAAGAGGTCTCTAAGTAGTTGCATGCTACATCTTGTCCTTACTATGCTGCATTTATCCTTAGAAGCTTTTTGCTCAGTTCCTTTGTCAAAAAGTACTGCAGCACCTGGCTCCCAATTCTGTAATTCTGCTTGATTGCCTTTTCCCTCTGTCCTAAATCACATGTGATTTGCCTTTGCCATTGCCAGTTCCTCTGCTCACCAGATCTGCATTTGGTTTGGTGCATTTAGCAGCTGGTACTCCATGAACTTCTAAATCAATTCTGCTCTTTGTCAGACAGAGAAAAAGAAAAAAAAATTCAGTGTCCAGTATGGACCAAGAGATGTACATCTTGCACTGGCAATGCTACCCTAGGTGTTTTGTTTTAGAGGCTAATATGAACTGTCCTGAAGTACTGCTGAAGTTCGTTCAAACATATATACAAGGCTGTGTTAAAAAAAAAAATTAGTCTGGATTGTATCTCCACATGATAATTTAAAACTAGTATTTCTTTTCCTGATGAGTGCACTTTGTTACACATCAGCAAGTCTGATCTGTCTTTATAGTTGTAACTTTAGTTGCTGACTTTTACTAAAGATGAACAGAATTTCTGATGGCATAAGTTATTTTCATAAATAAGCAATAATGGAGAGGACATAAAAAATGCAACATGAAGAACAGCACCTTTAAATCAATGAAAGTTATTGCCAAAGTAAATAAATAACGTGACATTATAAATGTTGAATTTAGTTAGAATATAAATATTATATACTTTGTAGACATAAGTATTCACATTCTACTGAAGTTAATTTGGTACAGGAATATTTCAGATCCAGGGTTGCACCTTCTGGAAGGATTTTGGAAAAGTTATGGTGAACAATTTATGGACTGTGGTTACATGCAGGTTTTGAGCAACTTGATTAAGGAGATGATATATATTCCAGTGCAAACTGAAAATGTACTTCATGAGCCACATCCTCAGATTCTCTCCTTTTGTTTCCCTTGCAGTCTTGTTCACATACCAGGGAAGACTTGACATGTCTCTGTCTGAACTCTGCGGTCACTGTTCGCGACCACCTCTCATGACTGCTGCATCTCTTTAATCATATGTTGGGAGCATAGGGGAGGCTGAAATACTGAGCAAAGTCCTGATAAATCTTAAATCATTCAGGGATGATGTCTAGTCACTTCCAATGCAATCTCAAGATTTATTCTGCTGTACGCTGAGATTACCATCTAGTTTTTTTCATCATTTGCTGGATGGTTGCTGTACTGGATTAAATAGGCTAAAGGGAGGAAGCAACACAAGGTTGCTCAGCTTCGTGGAAATCTTATAACTAATAAAACATGTTAAGAAATGGAAATTTGAATAGAATGAGAAATAAGAAATACTATTATTATTTAAATGAATTACTAATCTTTTGATATTTCAGACTTCTGTTTTTCATTTTTTTCCTTCTGAAGTAATATTTGTTTTATTTTGGTGTATTATGAAATAGGATAGTGTTTTAAAACACAAAGGCAATGAAATAGTGGGTTTTTTTTCCCCACACAGATCTGCTCTCTGTGCTGATTTATTGAAAATAGGCAATGTTAAACGAAAGAAAAAAAATAATTTAGAAGGACCCCCAGCCATAAATTTAAAATGACTAACAAAGAAAATAAAACCGAACCCAAAGGTTAAATGCTAAGGAGAGAATTTCTCTAATATATGTAAGAAGACTTTTGCTCACACGATCCGTCTCATTAAAGCTATTGAAGTGGAACTCCTACGAGAAAGGCTACTCAAGTGTGTAATTGTTTGCAGGGCAAACTCCTAGTCTATAGCACGCTGGATTTTGCTAGCGTACTATAAAAATGCGTAGTGATATAAGCATACAATAAGTTTGTAATTAAAATTACATCAAGCATAATGTTTTTTCATTAGAAAGAACATTGGCTGGTTAAAATAATGATTTTGAATTGTGTGTTTGTGTGTTCTCTCAAGATAGCTAATGAATGTCTTCAAGCCTTGCACACAAAGGAATCACATCTTCAGTCCTATAAATGACTTAGAAAACTCTGGCATCAGTTTGTTACCATAATTAACATTTAATATTTTCACCTCTGATCAGCCTGCTTCTCATTTAAATCAAAACTTGTCTAATTCCCACTTATCAGCAAACAGGTTAACAGATTATTCAATTCACCTTAGGAATTTAAGTGTCTCATAAATATTGGCTGTGAATCAGACTAGTAAATGAACTTTGTCAATTTATAGATGTGATCCTTATCTACAGAAAAACACTGTACATGTTTAGAAGTAGTTGATAAAGTCACAAAGAAGATCTCTAAAACATCTTTACAAGTGAAGAACATTATATTATGTATATGTACTTCTATATGCATGTCTCCTATACAGAATAAAGTTGAGGACAGCTCTTAGACAAGATCATTGCGGATACGAGGCTATGGCTCATCTGCTGCCCTAGGAGATTAGTTCTAATGTAGGGCAATAGACTATTTGTGTAGTTCATGGTTGCGCCTTTCATTTTACTTCCAAGAGAATTTCAGAAATCCAGGTGAAAGTCCTTGGTCCTTTCCTGTTTACAAGCTCTAGGTTTGTAATTTTGTTAACAGTATATCTGTAAGATTCCCAGAAAAGCACTGTAATTCTACCTGAGGTCAATATTTAGTTGGAATATGCTGAGAAAAATATCTAGATGTAGCTGCCACCAGAAATGCCTGAAAAACACGATTGAAATGTTCCAGAAGAGCCAAAAAGCATGAGTATTGAAGCAGCTGGTCAGGATATTCACAAAACAACAGAGAAGGGGATATAGAGGATCTGTCACTTCAATCTTTAGTTCTAAGTATAAAATTACACAGTTTCTACTAACTATCAAACTTCTATCTTTAATTATCTTAGTAATACTGATTAATGGATTACAAGATGGTGTGTATGAGAATGAAGCGAATTGAAACCATTTATACGTCTTAGTCCTAACTAGAAAATGGACTCTTGTGTTAGAAAATCAACTTGTTACTCCACAAATGAGGATAGCCTGTGGAAGACATACTTTACTTACGACCAGATTTGTTATTCAGTGGTTTGTTACCCTTCATTTGTTTGTTTCAAATAAAGCAGAAAACTAACTGGAAGTGACAGAGGGGGAAATATCGGTCCATGCAAACATGAGCAAAGTTATTGCTTTACTGCGTAGCAAGATGTACCATTGTGCATTGAATGCATGATGCCCCAGTTTGCACTGCATTCCAGGAATAAAGTAATAGTTCTTGCTGCAGTGAGTTTGTGAAATGCATACTGTTAACATAACATTAATTACTGTAAGTAGTGTTCTTCTATGTTTCCTTTCCATACTCTTGACTGAGTTGCGATAATGTTGTAATTGCTTGACGATTCCAGTAAAGATTAAGTGTC
The DNA here is from genome assembly GCA_025345505.1 of Todiramphus chloris collaris. NCBI lineage: Eukaryota > Metazoa > Chordata > Aves > Coraciiformes > Alcedinidae > Todiramphus > Todiramphus chloris. The sequence continues at coordinate 33,782,549 of JANVCC010000022.1, forward strand.
TCATGCATAATGCCCATGAAATCTTATTTTCTATTGTACTCCATTTATAAGATGCTAATATTAACCCAAGAGTCTGAAGTCTATGCATTTGTCCAAGCACAGTTGCTTGCTGTACATAGAAATCTTTGGTTATAAAAGGCTTGATTGTGTTTCCTTGCAGTGATTCAACTTTTCCAAATTTTGTGTGAGAACATAGATTGCCTAGGAAACAATTAACTTTATAAAGTGTGCATGGCTAAAGCATTTTGGGTGAAAAAAAAATTTACCCGTTTTATGGTTCTGAAAATAAGCTAGGAGGATGCAAAATGCAGATTCACTTCAGAAATCAATAAAACTCTCAATATGCTTAATTGATGTTATTGAAAATACAAGGAAGGTAGTATATATTAGTGGCTCCAATTGTATTTTGTGTTAGTTCCAGTTTTGTTTTGTAGTTAAACAGGAAACAAGGTAGCTCTGTCACTCCTGCTGGAACCAATACACAGCTGTTGCACAAACCACATTCAATTCAGTTTCCCCATTCCCTCAGCTTCTTGAATAAAGGTAATTAGAATTTCAAAATACTTTTTGGATCCCATGGTCTTTGCTTCAATGCTTTTTGTCAAATCATGCCTGACAACAGAATTGATTCACATACCTAAAGGTGTTGGCCCAAATTCACTCTTGGTGTCTTGGTGCAAGTTCATTGATTGAAGAGTCCTAAAATAAAGAATGAGTTTCTCACTTCTATTGACTGCATTGAATTTGCATGACTCAAAAGACACTCTTCAGATTTGTCCATGAGACTGCTGCTGTTATATAAATATTTTGATCTATTCTTCATTCAGAGAGGTGGTAAATAGCGTGGAATCAATGTGAGCAATTGTAAACAAGCACATCACATCACTCTGGCTACTAGATGGTATTACCTGTTTTACTAAGTCAATAACAGAAAGGCTGAAAGAGGCTTTGAAAGCAGTGTCTGACAGCTACTTGCTCAAATGTGGCACTGCTGCTATACATATTGCTGAAACTGTAGTTCATATTCTAATTTGCCAGTAATGCTGCTGTAACTGTTAATGGCATAGTGGGTTCAGCCTTCATGGAAAAATTCAGAATGAAAGTCTTATAATGGTATTTTCTGTATACCTTTGTTCAGATCACTTGACAGCACTTGATTTTATCAGTTGGTCTGACTCTTTGAAGTACTTTTGCAGTTTAGATTTACAAACGCTATCTTAGATGAAAAATTACTGATGTTATATTTCTTGAATGATATTTTAATTGAAAGTTGTACAGCGACTTGTGGTGCTAATTTTGCTTGAAATTTTTGTTGAAATACACTCACTGTAATGTACTTTGAGGTGTGGTTTTTTTACTTCAGTCTTTCATTGCTTTGTGTTTTCTTTGTATTTTCTTTTTTTAAATGCTGGATACAAACAGTGGATGTTAAATGACTTATGTCAGGAATGCTGTCTCTAAACCCTTGGTATTCTTAACTTAAGGATTAATGTGGCCACCTTGATCTACCTGGGCAGGAACATGTTCTAGAAATTACCTTGTGTCCCACTTGTCCGATTTAGAGTCCCTCTTATGGTCACTTGGTTAAGAGATACTATGTAATTTGTCTCAAATAAGCAAGTCTAAGTTTCATAGAACTATTACTAAGTTATTTGTAGAGCAGAGGAAAAGCATGAACTGACTCATATTTATCTATAATCAAACATTTTGGGCTAGTGGTTACCTATTTAGATAGGCAGAAACAAAAGTAACTGTTCTGGATATGCGTGAATGGTTGTTAGTAAACGGCTTCCAACACCGTGAAAAGAACTAAAGACCTGATGATTGCAATCTCACATCCTATTCCTCTCCTTCATGTCAGCTTGCTTAGCAACTTATTTTGTTAGGATTTCAAGCAAGAGGTTTCTTCCCCTCATCTTTGAAGTATGCCTTGCCCATTAGTGCCTTGGTAGGGAGCCTTATGTGCTACCGTAATAGAAAGAATGACTGGATTTTGTTTGTTGTCAGGGTGCTTAAAAATTAATAGTGATGAGGATGAATGTTTCCTCATAAAAGTAGAATTGGCTTTTGTTCTGCTGAAAGAGAACATTTTGAACAGCCTGATGTTATTGTGGGATTATAATAAGTGTGAGCTTTGCCTTATGCTGCTATTCATATGCTTCTTCCTCACTTTACTGGCATTAGGCTCATTGAAATGTTTTTGTGGCTTTTTTTTTTCCTCTGTTTGTGACTGAAGCTTTAGAAAAACTTTTTTTTTTTACATCAGCCAGTTTTATACAAATCTCTGAAATTTGATGGCAAAATATTCCTAAATTCTCCATGGGCTATTTGCAAGAGCAGATGCAATGCACTCATTTTAACTTGCATGCCCTCAGGACTTTACTCCAGAATTTGTTCCTAAAGGTACTTTTCATGTTGACCTCTCAGGAAATGGAATTCAAATTCTTGCACCAATATAACTGTAGCAATCTCATGGAACTGGGAAGGATTACTTGTATGGCACTGTCAGGTTACTGCAGGCTGTCTGCTCCCACTACTTCCCAGGTGACAGATCCAGAAGAATTGAAGGTAGCAGATGCATAGATCTCTGAAAATTTTTGGGGTGTGGATTTGTAATTGGAAGGACACAAAATGAAATTAAGTTACAGATGCAGAAGTATTTTGTTTCTTTAACATTTAATAATTAATTTGTTAAGCATATTATCACAAGGTGTTCTGAAAGTCAAAATGACAGTTGTGTTTAAGAGGTCTGCATAAATTCATGAGATAAGTCCATTAATGGTTATTTGAAATGATGGGTCTTATTTACATTTCTAATTCAGCAAATCTATTAACTGGTTTTTGGCAGAGGATGTGAGGGGGATGCTGACATTGTCCATGCTCTTGCATATATACACTTTCCCTAAGTGATATCTGTTCACTGTCAGGAACACCAGTCTGGATTGTGTTCGCTTTGTCTTAGACAGGATGGCAGCTCTTAGTGTTCTACAGGGCAAGAGCACAGAGCATCCATGAGTTTGCCCAGCCTGTCATTACAGAGCCTAACTTGCACCAACCCTCAGCTGCCACATAGGTTTTTATTCATTTATTTTTTAAAGAAATATCTATTATAGAAGATTTCCTGGGTTTCAGCACCTGCAGAACGTGTGCCCATGTGCTATTGTACTTGTTGCTATTCCATGCCAAGGCAGCCCAGTGTGCTTTGGCTCATAGTGTCTGGTAACAGTTGTCTGCAGCCCGACCCACTCCAGCCATCTTCTCTATGTTCCTTACTCCACTGGGGCACTCTGACTAATCTTAGCATATCTTTTGGACCCAGTTCTCATCTTTGCACTGTATATAGCTGTGTTACATTCCCATTTTTCCATTGTCCTTGAGGCATCGAAACTAAAGTCACTCAGTTTGTTTATCTTGCAGATAAACAGCAGACTTGATTTATTGAGTCTTAAGAAGTGATTTGGCCATGGTAGAAGGAAAAAAAAAAATCAACCTGGCTCATTCTAATGCAATGTTTAACAGTAAACAGTATTCCTTCTGCTTTAATTTGTATATATAATTGGCTAAAAAAATAAAACACACAAAAAGCCAAAACTTAAAAAAATTAAAACTAAGAAAATCTTTTGAAAGCAAGACTTGTCCTTCATTTAAATCTGTATAATCAATCCATAGCCAAGAAATTATCTGCATCCCACATATTTATCTTTGTGTGAGAAAGTAAGAATTACATGGGCATGAAAATTATCACCTATAAGATGACCCTGTTGGTGTCAGAGTAATTACTGTTATTTTTAAATAAACCAACTCTAGCTCCTGTGGGACCCATCAGTTCACACTGAAAGGAGCTGACATGGGAAACCAATAGACAGAAGGGGAAGGAATGGTTACCACAGCTCATGTGAATGGTTTTTTCAGTGGAGGCCAGCTGACTTGGACTTCTTGAGAACTCATAGGAATTACTGCCAGGTAACAGTTATCTGTTGTCTTCTGAGAGCTGGAGAGATCTTTAGGGGAGGATAGGTGTGGGATAAACTGTCCTGGTAGTGGGAAAGGGTCTTCTGCTGGGTCAGCTCCCAGTGACCTGCTGGATTGCAGGAGGGCTACCAAATTGATTGAAGCTTAGCCCAGGAAAAACATCTACACACTTCAAGAAGCTGAGAGGAAGTAAAAGCAAAAGCAAGGTGGTTTGTTTTGCTGACCTCTCCAGAGGTGGATTGGTGGCACAGTGTGAGACAGAGGTGTTCAAGTGCCATCTCACCTATAACTTGTCTAAGATAGGAGCAGGAAGGAAGAGGGGGGTTCTCTGCAGAAGGAGCTGTGGTCGAGGTATTTGCTGGAGCTGTCATGCAGAGGTCATGAAAGAATGTTTCGAGGGGAGTGACAGCAGCAAAAGGTAGCAAACCTAGAAGTATTTCTGTCGAGTTTTGAGAATTATGTGCATGAAGGAGCACTTATATTTGTGGGCAACTCTACTAAGGGGCTTTGCAGAATGAGATGCTTTAATTCTTACTGTAACATATTAACGTTAGGGATATTCACGTTCTCCTTTAATAGGGTAGAAAACCAGGAAAAAATATAAATAATATTTGGGAGGTTGCTTCTTCATGAGTATTTTAAAGCAATATTTTTATAAAGAAGAAATTATAATTAAACTTTTATGGAAATCCACCTTTATAGCCTATATACATCTTTTAATGAAGTAATTGCTTGAAGCCTGGATTTGCATCTTAATGAAGTAATTTCAATTCCAAAATATCTATTGAAAATCCACACTCTTGATGGCATGCTGCCTCAGACTGCAGAATAAAGAAATAAAATTTCTCCATTTTTATTTCAGAAGCTAATGCATGTTTTTAATCCATTTTCATCCAACATTAAAAGCACTTTGTTTTTAATAAATTTGAGCGTAAATGAGAAATAATATTCCTGTGAATAATATAGACATAGGTTACTGTCCTTTGAAATATATAGTCTAGGTACAAATAAAAAAAACATTTTTCAACTTGGAAACAGCTTTATTGATGCTTTAAAACGATGTGAGAATAGCAGAGTTCTGCAAACTGAACCTTGAGAAACCAACAGACTATTAGTTTTAATAAGTCATTTCACTGTCAGTAAGCTAATAATTACTGTAAATTGCACATATAATAATCCCTGAGTGTTACTCATTATAAACAGTGAATGATGTGATAAGGTAGTGTAAGGTGATAAGGAAAGTGGTTAATTTCAGCAGTGACTAATTTTCCAGGAAGTACAATATCATAGTTTATATGCTCTGAAGCACGTAGAATGACAACAATATTGCAAATATTGTTTGCATCCAGTGACTCTTTCATTAATGTAAAATTACAGATCTGCACAAATCCAAAAGGTTATTTTGCATGATTTGAAAAATATTCTGTTGTGAATCCATCAATATGTATCAATAGAAAGGCACCCATGATCAAGAATGCAGTGAAATGGAAGGATATAACAATATTGAATTCATTATACAATCAGAAATAATTTCTTTAGCTGTTCAATGTATTCTTAAGTTTCCCAGAACAACTAACATGTCATAGATAAGGTTTGAATATGCACACATGCAAACTCAAAAAATTGGTTGGATTTGGTGTATATTTTTATGATTCATAGGTCTTTCAAATATTTGCCCTTGACTTCCATCAGCTATTTGGGATGTGGGTGGCTTATGTGTTCATATCTTCCGTACTTTATGTTGTGCATTGAATGCCAAGTCTGTAGCCCATATTCTAAGTCTAGGTGATTGCTCTGCATTTGCTTCAACAGAGCAGATTTTTGAGCTGTGCCTTTCTGACTTTGCACTACCAGAAATTAAATATGCTGGAAGAAAAGTCTGACCAGGATTATACCAGCACTGGTGACTGGTATGAAATACAGTTTTTTAAAGCATATATATTAATTTAGCTATCAATGTTAGCATTTTAACTGGTCAGCAAAGGACACGGTACAAATTGATTTTGACTGTCTTAGGCCTGATTTGAGTCTTTACTCTGAGTCCTGAGTGATGTGTGCTACAGTGCAAAACTGGCTCAGGAGCAGCTTTGGGGTATCTAATTGTGCCTGGGAGCGGACAAATATCCGTCTCAGAGTGGCTCACAACAGCCAGTTACACCCTGCCCCTGCTAGTAAGGAACTTCAGTCCCATATCCTAGGCACACTAAATATGCTAAATGATATACCCTAGCTGCTGTAATTACAGTGCAGGAAGAGATCCCTTTCATCCTATGTCCCTTTCAATGCCTCTTTTTCATCATATGCCAAACCTGTGCAGGAAGAATAGGAGGATAGGATTAATACCTGTCAACTATCTTGGGCCATTCACAGTCTAGACCAGGCTTTCTCATTTAATGGTCTAACTAGGTGTAATTAAATTTAGTATCATTTATTGAAGGTACTGGCTCCTCTCTGAACTTTGTCTAAAGATTTATCATTGTAATAAGATTATACTAATAATTGCATTGAGTTTGTCTTAGCTTAAAATGTTTTTGCTAATCAGAACACAGTTTGCCAACTTGGTAAATTATCTTCTATTTGTATTAAATGAAAAAATTATGTAAACTGAAAGCACAGAGTAATAACTGTAAAGAACAATCATTTCAATGACTTGAACATAGATGGCCAATTACTTAACCTCTTCATATGGAGACTCTTTTCCTAGGGATCTGTTCATACCCTCAGATTTAAACTGACTAAATTCTTCAAATTAGACATAGAAAATGAATGAACTATTATAACTGTGTAATATGTGTGGGAAAGACTGTAAATAATATTTTTCCATTTCCAAAATGGAAAATATCTGAGACTTAATACTTAAGTAAAGCTGTCTTTGTCTTGGCATTAATGTGTGTTTAATTGAGCACAGGAAAACTGCCATTTTGAAATGTTTTTTGGTGGTGGTTTTTTTTGTGTGTGTGGTTTTTTTTTGTTTGGGTTTTTTATTTTTGAAAAATAGGATTTTTTTCATCAAAAAGGAGAACTTGGCAGAAGTTTGATTTCAACAGGGTTGTTTTGCTAGAAAAAGATTGGTTTCTTCAGAGTTAGATCAAGGTTAAAATTTTCAAGGGTAAAATTTTCAAATGTTCTCAAGTGACTTAAAGAACTGAACTGAATTTCTGAAGCTAACATAGGCATTTTACATGTTTCCAAAGAAATAGGTTTCTAAGACACCCGAGTAATTTTTCATTTCAAAAAAACACCTATGCATTTATATGAAACAGAAAAATGTAACGAAAAATTTCTTGTCAGATCAGGTATTGAACCTAATCTTATATTAGTTGCTAGTCACAAAATTTAATTTTTTTTTAAAGACTAAACATTAAGAAAAATACCTTTCACTTTTTTCCAAAATGCATTTCAAATGTTAATTTAGCATAGGAATTTGATGAATCTGTCAAGACCAGATACTTGAGTAAGATCCTGGTACAGAGACGTTACCAACTCCTGCAGGCCTCTGGGAGATGAGATACTATCTTCTCCCTGGTCCAGAGGTTGTAGTGTGCGGGTAAGGATTATATCTTGACCTTTCCATTTTTTGCCTGACCATTCTCACACTATCTGCAGTGGATCCATTTTTTGTTTGGGGTTTTTTTAGCTCCTAACAAACAACATCATAAACCTGCTGTGTACAATCTTGTAGATCATCACCAGTGTGATGTTTTCTCTCCTTCCTGAGCAGTGTTTTGCTAAGCCACGCTGGGCTATAGGATTACATCCTTCCTACGTCAGGGTGTGTGGGCTTAGGCAGTTCTTTGCAGCAATGCAAAACCAAATCAATTAAACTCTATGGGGTTGTTTCAAGAATTGCTTGAGATGACCTTATACAAAAATTTCTCAAGGCAGTCAAAAGGTGTATGAGGTTGGGGGGGAGGGAATAAAAAGTTGTTTGCTTATTCTTTTCTTTTTGCTTAGAAGTGAAACCAGAAAGGCACAATAATACTTTATCATCATGGTTTTTGGTATGTGACATTTATACAAAGAACAATACTGACAGCAGAATAGGTACCAAATGTGTGTGCATGCAAACATAGCCAGAAACAATTATTCTAACAAAAAATAGATTGACACTGCTGTTAAGAGCTTTCTTAGAAAATGCTTTTAGATGCATCTGGTAACTTCATCTGATTTCTTCAGACTGAAATAATGCTTCCCTCATCCCAAAAGTAATGAAAAAATTCAAGTTTGAATTCTAGTAATGATCTGTATATGTTGAAGTACCTAAATTGCATGAGAAGCAGCAGGGGAAAAAAGCAAAAAGGGACATGAAGCAGTAATAAGGCTGGATGTGTGTTAGGTAAGGTGGTGGCTCTAACAGGCCTTAGGAAGGATAGATGATTGTGTTCCCTCTATCCATTATACAGCGTTTGCAGGGTTTGGTTTCTGGCTTCACATACATGAAATCCACCTCAACTTTGTTTTATATTCATGATATCTCCCTTTAATTTTTCTTGTGGGCAGTTGTGCATCAGACTGGTGGAAGATGACACTGCTAGATCTGTAGGGTAACTTTTCACACAGATTTAACCGGCTTATATTCATGGTAATGACAGAAGATGACTCCTGACATTTTTATTACCTCTTTATTGACTGTAAAAAAGACCAAAATAAAAACATGCTGTGTTTGGGTATTGATATTTCATGTTTCTGAGAACCAAACTTTAATGTCCTTGTGCCCACAGACATACTGCCTGTGGCATTTTAGATTCAGAAATGGAAAAGGATAGAATTCAACTGGGTACATAGTCAGAGAGTTTCTAAATAATAATGTATCAAAGGAAGATCTTGTGGGAGGAAGAGCAGAGGCAAAAAGTATTGATGTTAGGAAAGCCAAACATTTACACATGTAGGATTTACATTTACACATTTAGGACTTAACAGGATTTAACATTTGCACATTAAGGAGGATGTTGTAGATGTTTTGCAGATAGACAGAGGAAGACTAGAAATTGTAACAATAAGCCAGAAAGGTAAGGTATTTAGACATCAATAACATTTACTGCATGAAGCATCTATCAAACAAAACACAGTAGACTAACAATAAAAGGCAAGGATGTTTTTAGGTTGGGTTTTTACCTTGCCTTAGCTTGCACAGATTGTACTTGGTGACCTACCTCATCTCTCTGTGTGGTAGGAATCTCATCTGAAAAAAAGAAATTTAGTTTAAACTTGCAGCCTTCATTTGTGAATCAAAGAATTTCTGCAGAATAGTTAGCAGTTGCATTTAAAGAAAAGTACAAAAATTAGATCAATTATTGAAGAGGAGTTGCTGAAATTTAGATCATAAATCTCATGGCTGAAAAATGTAAATGTATTATATTGCAGTGCCACCCCACACACAATATCATCATGACTATTGCAATTAAATATTATTGCTAATGCATAGTATAATTGTAACTTGTTAGAATATAATTAATATACCTTTTATCATAGTACACACTTAAAAGTTAATCAGCTCTGTGTATGAGAGGGGTGAAGTAGTCATTGGTAGAGAACCTCTAATTAACACTGTAATACCAGACAATTAGCACTGTAACATTAGACATACCTAACAAGCAACAGCATCCCATAGGAAAAAGCTCAGGGAAACAGAGGACACAGCATAATGGACCAGATCTTCTGTGAGAGGTCCTTTATGGGTGGTGAAACCCCTCCAAAGCCAGGCAATGTCCTCTTTTTCCCTCTGCACAAGCACCTGCAAAACATTATGAAATAAGCACAGTTCAGAAGGATTCCTTTTTCCAGGAGTGCTTGTTTTTTGTTGATTTTAGAAGTGGTTTGTTGTAGTCACAAATTTGAAATAACTTTGATTTAGAGTGTTAGTTAAACATGACTACTTGCTATACTATACTTCTCCATCGTGTGCTCCATTATATTAATTGACTGAAATCCTATTAATTGACTGACTTCCAACTGCTAGGGTTGGTGATAGACAGTCACAGGCATGCCTGATCATGCTGTCAGGGTGGGGGTGGCTGCAGTCAAAACAACTGTTGCCTTAATCCAGATCTATTTCCTGTTTTATATCCACAGCGTGAGTTTGGGAGTCAATGAAGAGCCGCCAAGTGAAAGAATGATAAACTGTTTTCATAGCAGAAACCCTTCTGCAGAATTTTAGCTCGAAGTTAAAAGCACAGTCCAGGTGCACAGCTAAATGCTCCTGCTTCTATAAGGGCATCATGTAGTGTGTAGCTGAGCCATAATTTACCTTAAATTACTAGTGCATTGTGAAGGAAAATAAGCAGCTACATGATGGTTATGGTTTTCCTTCCCTCCACCACATTGTTTTGCAGTTGTGACAAACTTCAGACTTTGAGCAGAGCTTGCACAGATCCCAGTGCATAGAGGAAGGGATGCAATGCGAATATTGTGTTGCACAGACCTTTTCTTTATGGGATCACTGTCACAGTTGCTGCCTTGCGCCTTTGTGCGTGGAATCTTTGCACAATGTCAGGTTTGGTAAAACCATGAGAGTGAATAGTGTTAGTTTCATGTTGATATAGTATTTTTATACTGGCCAAAGGGCAACGGATTTTCAGACAAGACTTGAGTTTCAGGTAGTTAAGATATATATGTAGTGAAGGATTCCAGTCATCTTGTAAATTATTTTAGTATGTGAAGCAATTGGGATAAAAGTGCTACTCCTCTTACATGCAGTGTGCATTTCTTTTTAAAACCTATGTTTATTCAATATTTATTTGTCTTGCCTCTTACACGAAAGATTTGAGATTGTTAGAAAAATGGGTCCAAGCATCCACCCTGAGGTGTCCAGGGGTGACAATCATGCTGCTGCCTGACCTGGTAGCAGTATTTAACAGAACTTAATACTCTCAGTTTATCACCTTTATATGGAAACTTCAGATGTAATCTCAGATATAAACACAAATAAACCACCCTTTGCTCTATTTCTACTGTATATGACCTATAGCCTTGTACAGTTTATCTGGTTCTGATAATACAGAAAGAGTTGAAGATTTCTGCCTAAACCAGTTCATAACCTGACCAAATGTATTATTTGATGAATTATTTCTGTTTCCATTTCAATGTTTATATTAAGTTATTGGTAAGTTTGTTTTCATTGGCTTTACTGCAAGAATTGAGCCTGAGATATTTGACATCAGCAGTCAGTAATAGTAGTCAAAGTATTACTCTGAACATTCCAAAAACATCCACTTTTTGAAGTGGCAGAACTGAATCTGCTGGAGGTGATTTTTTTTTCACTGTCGGGCTCTCAGTTACCTGAATTTTTTCACCAAATTATTCTTCATCAGGAGCTTGAGACAGAAGCATGGTGATCAGCCTCAGCTATTTCAGTTTCAAAATGAGCAGATAAAAAATTGAGGCCATAAAAAGTGCAAAAGTTGAGATCAAAGGCAGGCGGGCTGCAAAATTTCCACTAGCTACTAAGTGGATAGGGACACTCCACACCCTCCATTTTATTTTTCTTTGATTTTCCTCTGTTTATATACTTACATTGTTTTGGACTGTTCTTGCTGAGAGTTGACAGATTTGGGGTTTGTGTTCAAGGTGCCATTCCTGCAGAATTAAGCTCTGGGTAAGTGATTCAGTTCACTCTGATGGTCCAGCAGTCTAGCCTTGTGTATACGTGTCCCTCTGGTAATTTGTTCAACATTGGTTTTAAAACCAAAAGACTGAAAGCTTGACAAAAAAAGACTTGTAGTAAGTCAATGAGAGCTTTTAGTGACCTGCTTCATTAAATGAATAGGCTATGTTCTGTACTAATTATAGTTTAAGGTCAACGGTTTCATGTTTGTGTGCGCAGTGTCCTACTCAAATGCACATAGTGATGTGTAAACTTTGTGTTGACAGGTAGAAGAGATGTGGCATGTTGCCAGTTTTAGATTCAGTTACAAATGTTTTTGTAGGCTGAGTGATTATAGCAATATGAGTAATGAGAGATGGTGAGTTGTCTGGCAGTAAAATAGGAATTGAAACAATATAAAAGCTGTTGGAGAAGCAGAAAGTTGGGAGGTGAACATTAGTTGGAGCACGCAGGAATTTAGGCAGTGAAGAGGAAAAGACCTAGAAGATGGGAAGAGAAAACTCAGTGTCTATTCTATGTACCTCAAAACAACTTTATGCCTTGTTCTAGAAAGTGATGGGATGAAAAGAAATGTTTAGGATCAGTGTGACTGTAGATCCCTGGCTTTAATTCTCTGTTCCAGTGTCATTTATCATCCAACTCATTTCTTTCCAAATTCATCACTAAGCCATAACCCCAAGCACCACATCTGTACGGCTTTTAAACACATCCAGGTATGGTGACTCAACCATGTCCCTGGGCAGCCTGTTCCAATGCCTGCCAACCCTGTCAGTGAACTGAACCCTGTCAGAAATGAACATAGTATTTGAGGTGTGGCATCCCCAGGGCCAAGTACAGAGGGACAATTACCTCCCTGGTCCTGCTGGCTGCACTGTTTCTAATACAAGCCAGGATGCCATTGGCCTTCTTGGCCACCTGGGCATTATGCTAGCTCATATTCATCAGTGTGCCTAGAAACTCATACTTAGGGTGCTTTCAATTTGATCATATATCTATTGAATAGTTGGATGTCTCCTACACTTTCATTGTAACACAAAAGCAAGTATCACAGGAAAATAATTTAGAGAAATTCTTCCTTGTAAGACAACAAACCTCTCACCTTTCTTAATTGCATCACTCTGACAATTAATTATAGTTCTAGATTCTTTGAACACTATTGCAAAAAGCCCTGTGTTTACAAATAACTTTTGCTTGTGCCCTTTCAGCTTTAATTAAGTCTTATGGGAAATATTCACATAAATGAGAAATGGGATGAGAGGATTGTTAAATGTTTGTGTTTTGGTCATCTGCCCCAATAGCTGTGTGCTTTTAGAAGTAAAGATATAAAGGGTTTTGTATGACATTTCTTGGCATGTGTTGGGTTGTCTGGCCAGAGACAATTTACTCAAGGCTGGTCATACACCTGCATTATTGGGGCACTGCAGCAATTCAGGGAAATGCAAACCAACCCCTGACACACTCTACTATTAGCTGCCCAGAATTACCTGAAGCCAGGTACTATCCTGGCATCTGTGCATCTGAGTTGTAACTTCTCCTTGATAGTGTGCGAGTGAACTGAATCCATACAGATTCTATGGAGTAGATAGAACATATCTCCTTTATGATTTCGGGTGGACAAGAGGAGTCCATCTAGGTAGGTGCAACAGGTCTGGAGAAAGCTAAAACTCATTTTTACAAGAGGTAGAATAACTTTTAAAGTCTATTGAAGGAGAACATGAACAAGAAAAAAATGTAATTTGAGCCACAAGAGAAGGAAAAATAACGTTATCTTGAGAGTTTAGTCAGGATCATGACTTTTGGTGTAATGACCATTTCTAGTACCTTTAAAGTAGTCACCAGAAAAGGGTATTCTTTAGGAAGAAACAAAAGACATGAACGAAGGGAGACTTTTGCACAAGAATACATTAACAGAAAGATACTGTCAATGAAAAAGTCTTTTATTTATTGTTGGTCACTCTTACCAGAGAAAGAGATGGGTCTCTCTTCCTGTGGTAGTAGAATTCAGTGGTTTTCATCCATCCCAGTTCTTTACTCCATAGCAATAAAACACTTCCATGCTGAGTATGACCAATAGTCAATAGCTGCATGCACCCTTTTCTGTAATAGTGAGTGGAAGACACAAAAGATTTTTTTTTTCCAGTGGAATTTAGGATCTATGGATTTATCTGGAGGGAGGAATCAAGTGTCTGAAAGAAACTACAAAAGTAGATAGTTTCCTATTTTTCTTATATACTTATTAATGGTATTTTAAATGTGAGCAAGTCATGCTCCTTGATCCAAGCATTAAAAAAAAGCTTAAAATCCAAATGGTGATAAAATGAAAAAGATTTCTTTCAAAGAATTCTATATTTGCAAACAGTCTGATCCTTAGTCACTTAAGGTATCTCTGTAATAGTATCTTTGGGATTGATATTTCTTGTTATGCAAATTTTACAGATCTTTCATCGCTGTCTTTTTCCGAAATGAATTTTGCTAAGGGTTCTTTGTGAAGTCAGAGATGTGTCCAAAGAGATCACTATATAAGGGAAATTAGAGGCTAAAGATGAGAGAAACTCTTATTCTTGAATATCACCTTATGACTCACTTCCAAATCCTTTTCTTATAAAAGCCACAGTTCAGGGATTAGTACAACAATGATGTTTAATTGTATGAAAAATTAAATTCTTAGTTTTGTATTTCTTTAGTCTAAAATTGTCCTTAGATTGCAACTCACATGTTACTTTTGTGTGAAGCAAGACGATTTCTTAACCAAACCAAGAGCTTTGTAAATGTGTGTGTTACTGTATCAAATACACTGTATCATAATCATATAATAGCAATTCCTGTTCAAAAAAAAAAGAAAAAAAAAATAGAATTAACCATATATATAATTACTTTGAAACACCTAACAGTGTCTGTTTAATTTACAAAAACCCCAAACCAACAATAACAAAGAACCAAACCATTCTAGCTGCAATGGGAATATAGGGAGTACATGTCGGGCTGAAGACGGTAGACAGCGTTATTTTTTTGTGAATGAACAGGAGTCATAGTGGTTTGTTATGAACCAAAGATTCAGTGTACTTTTTAAACAATGTGCTGTTGTGTACTGCTCTTGGATAATTTTCTGAGAATTAATGATTCAAATGGAGTTTTAAGGAAACGTGAACTTATTTTTTGCATTTACAAGAGTTCTTAAGCTACATAAAACCATCTAGTTTACTATGACTTCTTCTCATGTTAAAATTACTAAAATTTCTCCTAGTAGTTTAAAAATATTTTGAATTTTATGGAAGGAGCATGTTCTTTGCATCTGGCTTCATCTTGCTGGCACTCATTAAAAAAACAAAATGACAAAAGAAAACTCAAATCCTGGCATAATAATACTAAAATACTTTAAAGGCTATGATAAGAATAGATTAAACATTCTGGCCTTATAAGTTGCTTTCGTAATTCAAACCAAATGTAAGGGTAGTAAAAGTAATCAGAGGCATACAGCTGAAGTACGTAGGCATAGCATGGGATATAGGGTGGTTCTAGTATTCCTTCAGCCATGGAATATCTGGGAGGCCTGGAAATATTTTCACAGCTGTCTGCCCTTGCCCTCTTGCCCTTGTTTTCATAGTACCTTGATGCCGAATTGTGACCTCAATCTAAGGGCAACACAGGTATAAAAGCTATTAATTCAGATGGGCAAGACACATAGGTGTCCTTGGTGTCTCATGCTCACCTTTTTCTTTTCTTGTAATATTAATTTCAGAGATGACTTTGAAATCACATCATTCTTTTATTTAAGTTACTGTAGTAAATTTAATGTTCACAGAAGATGCTGGATTGACAGCCCCAAAGATTAAAATTATTCACGAGGCAGGTAGTTATAGTTTAGACAGGGATCAATCTTGTAATTGTCATACACTTGACTTTGAGTACTTCTATTAGTGGGACTTCTGACTCTGAATGGCAAAACTGGAAACCAGACTGATTTCTTAGACTTGTCCATAAACGAAAAAAAAATCAGTAAGACTTGAAGATGTGTTAAAATAAAAATACCAGCCTGCCAACTGCAAGCAGAGCACAGCTGCTGCTGCTGAAGGGGAGGCCTATAGCACCTACATAGAGTTAATACCCTTGGTCGGGAAAAGAGCAGCCCAAGAACTGTTTCACCTCAAAATAGGCTAAAATGCTTATAGAGAAGTGAAATTGTGTTTTGAATACTGGAGACACCAGGGAATCTTGGATGTGCTAAAATCTTTCCATGGCTGCACTTATATTTTTACTCCCCTGACAGCATTGTGAAGGAGTGATTTGAGACCACCTGAACTCCCTCTTCGCTTTTGCCAGGGCATTTTTAACACATTTATTCTTTTCCTGGCAGGTTAAGCTGTTTTAAGGAACAGACTAAAGCACAGCAGGTTCTTGAATTTGCTCACCAGAAAAAAATGGTCCTAGGTGACCCATCTCTATGTCAAAACCAGCCACCTTAATGATGGAGACTGAGTGAAGAACTCATTTTTCTGTTCTGCCTGTGCTGCCATTGTTTTTACTTAAGCTGCTAATAAGAATTTACAGTATTGTAAACTAAAATGATCTCTGGAAGTGCTGCTTCTCAGAGAGATTTTCTGGTGTGCCTGTCTATGGCTTTTTATTTTTTTATTTTAAGCCATTGTGACTTTTCTGATTTCGTTTATGTAGGCTTAAGGTCAAACCAACTTCCCAGTAAATTAATGCATTGAATTCAAATGTGTCTTTGGATAACATGGTGCAGTGTAGTTCGTACCTTCGCTTTGTTTATGGAATAATCTGGAGAGTGTAGAATGAAAAATTAAATTAGAAGCTGAGTCACAGTTTACATCTCACAGCCTGAGCTTCGCTGTCTTCAGCACATAATTGCAATAGTGTTTGTTCACTGGTACATCAAGAGGCATATCTGTGCATTACCTACTTACAGTATGCAGCTTGCACTGGCCATCTGCTCAAATCCCCTTTTCAACTGTAGCCAATCTGAGCCTCAAATATTGGTAAACAATCTCTGCTTCTAAATTAAGACTGAAAGAGTAAAAAGGGGAATGAACATAAGCAATACATTTTCCCAGACACTCATGCTACGTGTGCTCCTGTTAATATCATGGTGATAATGAACATTTGAAATCTGACATGTGTATCACTTTCAAGTGATATGAAGAATAAAAAATTTTGGTAGGGTAGCATAGAGATGATGAAAAGGTGCTCCCCAACAACTCATCTATATCCACAGACAGCTTAGTCACTATGTGTTGTGGTCAGTTGTGTAGCTGTAAATAAAACATCCTGTGTTGTGTTAGTCAGCACTGTGTTGTTAAAGATAATACTCCCAAGGGAAAATTGATTTGTTGATTTTTGTTGTCAAAGAATCACCACTTCTAAATGGCTCCCATCCAATGCATCCATAATCAGAAGCTACCCTCTGGGAAGAATTGGAGAAGTGTTAAGAGAACAAACTCCATTTGCTCTCTGCTCTTAATTGTTATCTCTCTAGTCCATCTAACAAAAAGGTGGAGCTTTGTGAACTACAGTGGCTTACAGAAGAGGTTCTTCCCTGGCAATTGGTTTCTGAACTGATGTCAGGGCCAACTCAGCTGTCTATACAGAAACTGAAAGAGGACATCCATCCTTTCACCCTGGTCAAGGGCCAGTCTGTCATGCATCCATGATGCATCACAGTAGGGTTCAAAGCAGATTGTTGCGCTAAGAGCAGCAGCAAAAACCTGAGGGAAAAGCTGGAGAAACCTGTGTAGGGTTTAAAGCATATATTCAAAACAGCTTGACAGAGTAAAGCTCTATGTTGCTGTAGATCTGTTGCTATCTGTACCCAAGTTGGATGTTCTAAAGCTATTAGGAATTGCAGTTCTATCTTTGGCTCCAGGGTAGACATATGCAGAGACAAAAGATCCAGCTTCATATATGTCACTGATTTTTGGTAAACATATGATAGAAAGAGGAAAAAGTAGTAGTTCTTAGAGCTGTAAGAATGTATTTGGCTAGCTAAGAGCATTTGGTGAAGTTTCACAGTCCTCTTGGGTGCATGTACTAAGTTGTCTTTAGACACAAGTAGTTCATACCACTGTTTGCTGCTGTATATTGGGGGTGGGAGGAGCACCCAAGTGTCATTGTATTGCCTGGAGGGTGAAATCCTCACATCTGTTAATTCATGCCAGGAGGAAGCTATCACCTTGTGTGCTGAACTCCATAATCTGGTACTGTCTGTGAGCAGAGCTGGTGCATGCTGTCTTGAGAGCTCAGCAGTGCCTGGGACAAAGATCTTTGGAAGTTAAAATATAAGACAAGTGAGATATGAGAAAAACAAGGCTTGGATAGGGCCAGAGCATTAATCTAAGTCTTGTGAGGAGGGGGAAATCTGGCGAGCACACTCTATCTCCAAATTTTTAATTTTTTTTTTTCTTTAGAAACCTGTTCTTACAATATAATAAACACCTCTTTTCTATAACAGTTCTCTGGCTCAGTGGAATGATTTGAGAATTTTTGTTACCTTGCCTCTTAAAAATCCAGAAGTTGGCAGGTTCTACAGCCTTTAGAAACACCTTTTAGTGCGAATGACACCTGTGATAAGGTATGTCAGAAACCAAGAGGACTGTGGTTTTCTTGTTTATAGACAGTGGCACTGAGGGAACATGTATTACTCAAAGTAAATGATGAGATGGTGTGTCGGAGAGATGACTGCTGAGGAGAGCACCTGCCATAACAGTTACAGTAATAAAAACATATGTAAAGATATTCTACTTCCCACTTCTAAGAATTTCAGCTTCCTTGCCTTCTTGTGCTGGGATTTCTGTGACTCCAGAGGCTGCTTCCTGGCCTTCTGCCTTCCCAGACTGTCTACTGTTTCTCCCGAGTATAACAGGAATCGGCAGATCTATTGTCCATCTGCTTTTTGGTGTTAAATCAGTGGTGATCTTGCTTCTAGTGTCTGATAGTCATTTTCAGCTCCTTTCTACTTTGAGCAAGCTCCTCTCCTCAGCAAGTGACTTTACAGTGCTGTGACCTTGATTTAGATAATTTTATGAGCTCTCTTCTCTCTGCCTCACTTTATCTGCTCCTTACATGTTCAGCCACCCGAGGATATCCAATGTATTGAGTATTCTGACTTTCAAGGGAGTTAATTAAACTACCAGCCTTAATGCTACTGCAATATTTGCTGCTTTAATTTGATTTTTATGTATGTATTTTTCTCATTCAAAATGACAACATTTGCTCTAATTTAAACACAGTAGTGTCTGATGTTTAGATTACCAAATGACTGCAGCATCCTGGATGCATCTTTAGATGCTGCAGTTGCACATGGTGACAAGAAATGCTTTGGTCCTTGACTGATGAAACAGTATTACACATAACTCTGAAGGAAGGGTATTATATCTTTTTATCACAAATGAAGATATATAGCAAATTTAAGAACACACAAAATATACTTTTTGTCCAGTCATAATTTGTACTTTTATTTGGAGATCTCAAAACACTCCTCTGAGATCGATGCTTTATAATGAGTGCTGATGTGAGATATTTGTGTTTTTTGTAATGTTATGGAGACAGAAATGTGTACTTTTGATATCTTATTTGCAGTGAAACCCTTAATTGGAAGCTGTAAAATGTGTCTATAGCATTTTTGCTTATTGCCTGGCTGTGGGTTTTATCTTGTTTTTAAATGCTGTTTCAGCATATTCCTGGCTAATAAAGGTAGGTGTTTTACATCATTTTAGCAAAGTAGAACATTGGAATTATATGACTGAAAATCCATATTGCCATTTTTCATTTTCATTATTACTCTTTCATAATTAAGCAATAAATATAAGCTATGCTGATCTGTATGATTATGGCAAGCTTTCTTGCATGCTGCAAAGAATGAGAGAGTGGTTGGAAAAAGATTCCAACTACCCTTGGAAAAATATAAAATTAATCTTTCAGTATGTTGCCTGTCATGAAATTGTGCTGAGCTTTTCCATATTCATTAGTGGAAGCAGTGTTGTGCTACTGGTTGGTTTATTTAAGACTTGATATGGGATGTACATTTTTCCAGTTAGTGTAATGTTGGCTTGAAGAAGTTCCTGTGGTGATCAATAATAAAATCAAGGAGTTTAAGTACTGCTTCTCACAAAGTTCAAAAAATAATTGATTTTCCAGATTTCTGCAATAAAATTAGACTCTTCTTAACCTTAAATTAGTAGTTGCATAGGTGAGAGAGGCCAAATAAAGCTTTGATAGCAAGCCCGGAAGGTACCAATCACTTGTTAACTTCAAAAGGAGTCTTGTGGGGTCAGCAACATACTTAAGCCAAGTGTTCTGTCTCCTTGCCTTTGTATGACCCAGCAGACGTGGGAGAGTTTGGAAGCCAATGAGGCTGTGACCTCACTGGACATGTGGGAGAGAGCTGAGAATGCTATAGGTAGGACTATAGGTAGGAGCTAAGGTGGGGGAATGTGTGTCCTTTTCTGTGAACGGTGTAGGGGAGAGAGCTGAAGGGGTGGAATTGCATGGAAGGGGAGAGCGGGACACTGGTAACACAGGGATTAAGTAGGTAAGGCTCCCAGGATGAGGAAAATAGGTACAAGAAGCATGATAACCAACCCATATCACATGATGAGAGCTGGTTTTGGTCATTGTATTGAGATAGCTGCTCTGTTACTGTTTTTGTAATTTAGCATATCTGTCCTTATGTTTGCTAAATGTGATCGTGGTCCTCAGTCCCTGACATCATCTTCTCCTTTCTCTTTTTGACTGCTGCCTGTATGTATGTTTCTGGCTTGCTTGAAATAATTTTGTTTTTTACTGTCACCACAGTTTAGTTATATCAGCCTTTTTACAATGTATCAACCTTCACTGCAGGGAAGAGAAGATATGATACAATTGAATTCTGTTGACAGTGTAAATCTTGTAACCATTTAATGAATGCATTTCAGGTATTTCTCTAATGAACAGAGAAGAAAATAAGTGCTGTTGCTTCTGCCTATAGTTTCTTGAAATCTGGTAGAAAAAGAAAGGACAAAATTATGTGAGCAGGGGTATGTCAAATCTCTGCTGTTTGTTCTGTCTGAAGAGAGGGAGAAAGGAAATGATAAAAATGATCTGAACTATGCAGTATGTCACTTTATTATTTAGAAGAGATTGTGTGAGTCACAGGGAGCTATAATTTTGTAAACAGCTGCAGTGATTTCTGTAATGCAGAGAAGTAATGAGGAATGGTGAGCCTAGCTAGGTGAGAACAACAACATTGCACTGCAACAAGCTGTGCTGGGTACTCTGAAAGTATAAAGCAATGTTCTGGGGTTTCTGGAGATTTTAATCTCGGGGATGATCTCTGGAAAATCATTTCACTTCATACTGCTTCTATTTCACCACCTGTAAAACAAGCAGGATAATAAAGCTCATCGAAAACTGCTCATGAAAGTTAGGTGGCAGCATTATTTATCACATTAAATGTACATTCTGTGTAATGTCGGTCATGATTACGGATGTAAATTGTTGTCAAAGCTGCAGAAGGCCTTTGCTGCTCCTGTGTAGATCCTCTCCCCGAACTTTCTGCTCATCATTAGGAGTGGGGGACAAATGTTTCTATCAATCTTCATATAAAAGGTCAGCTATTAAGTTGCAGTCAGTTGCTATTACTACTGTTTTTATCATGTTTGCTGGTAGAAACAAAAACACTTGCCAAAATGCACGGTTTGTTTCTAGACAATTGCAATTACAGAAACTATTGATCGATGTGGTAATTTGTTACTCTCCAAGATTTTTCCATTGTTCTTGAAAATCTTCTGGGATGTGTGAATCACTCTCTCTTCTTTTCTCAATGTGATAATTCCCAAGTCTTTTCTCTGATCTGAGACTAAGTTATTGACAGTAATGCTTTGTCTTTCAGCATTATATATGTAATTAATTTAATACATTATGCATGGCTTGAATGAGGTACTACATTTTCAAATGTTTAGTCTGATGATAATGCTCATTCTTTTTTATTTATTACTTTGTAACCTTCTTAAAAGTAACTGAGAAATATTCCCAGTGATTAATTTGGAATATACACAGGCCACTCCAAAAGAGCAGACCTTTAACTGCAGTGCTGAAATGTCAGACAGCAGTTGGAGATCCTCAGTCCCAACCTTTTATTTAGCAGGACTTTGCTTGGCTTGTTCAGATTGATGAATTAACAGCTTGGGGTAATGTGAGTTTCATTTCAGTTCCATTTTGCTTTGTCTCTCCTATTTATTTGAAAGGTGGTTAAATCCTCATACAGTGTGTTGTAACATTTGTGTAGAAATTAATTCTTTGGATTTTCATTTAAAGCATCCCATCATTCTGTTGAATAATTTTATTATTATTTTGCATTCTGTCGTGTAGATTTTGACCTGGCCTGTGCTAACATAGCTGAGGTATACCTATTATCTGAACTGTAAACCTACAGGCTTCATTCTAGTGGAAGCTGTGTTGAATTTGCAGTATGGGTACTACTCCACTGCCTTACTGGCTATAGTTTCCCAAATCAACGGATCCCAATGATTCTCTATCCCAGGTAGAAATCGTAGCTATGGCTGTTTGCATTCAAAGAAATTAATGATATATTGCAAATTCATTATGATCATCAATAGTTGTGCACAAGTAAACAGCTGTTAAACAATAACTTCTGTTCAGAGCTCCTTGACTTATGAATGAATCACTGACCAAGTTCAAATATATGGAGGATGCAAAAGAAGGCAAGACCCTTAAGTAAGCTTTTCATTATTACTGCCTTTTGCACAGTGAATGGGGCATAATGCTGCATGTCTTCAATCACCTGTTAAACATTCAAGTTACAAGTTTGCAGAAACTTTGAGTAGAGTCTGTATAGAGACCTTGTTATGAATGTCAGAAGAGCAGTGATGAACCTGTGGATGAGACAGCGCCCCTAGAGAAATGTGCATGGTGAGGAAGCAGAGAGAATTACTCTAAAAGCATCTTTAAGGACCCAAAAGGAACACAGGGGATAAGAACTTCCTTTAAGCTATTCCTGTGTATGTACAGAGAATTTCAGGTAGAGATTGCTCCATCAGTTTGATACCTCTGATCTGGAAGGGAAGAGTTTTGTTGCGCAGTCCCGAAGAACAAATGACTTTAACAGTTAAAATATATGCCATGCTAGGACTGAACCTTAGGTCTGATACACATCACACCATGTTACTATACCCTCTGAAAGTTGACTTTGTAACTTATCACCTCCAAGCATTTTGGCTTCTGAGCCATTTCGGGAGCTCAGACTTGCTCTGTTGGCTTTGAACACAAGAATCCATGATCAGCTATCTCACTTTCTTCTTTCTGATTTCTGGTCCTTCTGCACCCTACTCTGTTTCTCTGAAGCCCATAAGCAGGAAAAGACAGTGATCCACAGACTGATTTATTCAAGGGTTTTGTGTCACAAGGCACAAAGAAATATGTGCCTTGTGACAGCTGTCTCTGTGTCACACTAAGGAAGAGAGCACATGCAGATAGATGGAGGTGTTATATTATACTGATATAATAAAATATTCTATTCTATTATATCATAATTTATTATATATTATATTTTATCTCATCATATTTTATCATTATATAGAAAGGGAGGAGAGCAGCTCATGTGGTTTAGACTAATTTAAGGCAATTTCATAGCCAGCTCTTACTGTGGACAGACATAAATATTGTAATGCAACAAAAGACTAAAGTGTGTATTTTTCTTTCTGTTTCCTAGCCTTGCTCCTTGGCTCATTTATCTGGTACTCTACAATGCACATTTCCATTCTGTTTTGGTTTTTCTTATTAACTTATGGCTTCATTTCTTGGGTCTGCAGCCTTAGCAAATGC
Organism: Todiramphus chloris collaris; assembly: GCA_025345505.1. NCBI lineage: Eukaryota > Metazoa > Chordata > Aves > Coraciiformes > Alcedinidae > Todiramphus > Todiramphus chloris. Next base: position 33,805,959 of record JANVCC010000022.1, read on the forward strand.
TGAGTTATTTTAATGATTCTGTTTATGTAGCTTCCACTTTGAAAACAACCTAGAGTAGTTCTTCTATGTCTGCTAAGCTCAGAAATGTATTCAGTGTTCCTCCCATGCTTTGAAAATAACAAGCTTAAAATGTCTTCCTAACAGACATTTTCTTCCACTTGTGGCATGAAGTATTTGTGAAAGTACCACTGGTTATTTATTGTTTCTCCATCTAACTTAGCTTTGCATTCACCTGATCACAGAAACTATACTCTCTTGCTGCTGTTTCAGCTTGAAGTCATGCTTGTTTAGAGAAAAATAAGGTCAGAAAAATGTCAGTGAAATGTTTTATTCCTGTGAGAATTTGTCTATTTGTCAGCACAAATATAGACCTGACTGATGCAGTGCCACTGCAATGTAGATCCTGCCCTTAGGTAAATTCTCTTTGGAAACTTGATGAATTTCATAGTTTCTTCCCATCTCATAACTATGCCTTTGGTGCACTCTCTGGAGGGTGCCACTGCTTGATTTTTGGGTCCCTGGTAGCATCCGCATATCAGGGAATAGGATTCAACCTGTCTGACTTCGGATATCATTTGGACTACAGAAAAATAAATGGATAATAAGAAAACAAGGCACTTCTGATTTCTTCCCAGGGAAATATATATGACAGCATAGAAGAACCTATTTCTCTCTAGTATATAGAAGGGAAATGTTTAAATGCAGTTATCTTCACTGCTTATATCTTGATTAGGTGACTGCATCTCATTCCTTTTGTCATTTCTTGACCAACTTCATTAAAAGCTCCTTGATTTGTAGTTGGATAATGCATGGTTACAATTTTCAAGTTTCTCTAGTAGTATCACCTCTTGTTTCTTTTTTTGAATTATCAAGTGTTTCATTGTAAGATGCACTGTTTTCATGTGGAAATTCCCCACATACGAGGGAAGAAAGCAAGGCATAGATGTGGTGAATAGTCTATTATTCTGAAAGAACTGGTGTGTGTTAATTCTTTGTCAGCAAATCACCAATTTTCTTGAATTGATGTATTACTAGATGATGTATTTGTGTCCAAGATCTTAAAGTAGCAGAATAAGAACAGGCAGCAAACCCAATCACTGCAGAAATGAATATGGAGCTGTAATTACACTTGAACTTGCATGTTGTTTTTGTGTTTTTTTTTAATGCAAGTTCCCTATTTTGTGGTCAGATCAGGATAGTGTAATACAAAAAACATAGAGTTTTGAAAATGCAAGGCAATTATTGGGAAACTCCAGCCATGTCAGAAGAGCTCTGCATGTTCTTAAAGCTCCCCAGTTTTTCAGTAGCCACAAGGAATTTATTATATACATAAGAACTGCTGGCCTATGGAAGTTTATTTAGACCCTGGATCCACTTACAGAGAAGGTTGGAAGGGCCTGAAGCTGAGAAAAGAACAGAACTGAAATTCTTTCTTTTCAGTTTGTCATTTCACACTTGCAACTGGTGTCTTCAGAGACTTCAGCCTTGCACAGTGATGCACAGTCACCACTTGAGTGCAGTGTTTCATGTAGGGGATGATTCAACTGGTAAAATCACGTTACTTGAAATTAGCTTGGTACTTAGCATTTAATATTCTTCTCTTTTGCTCTGCAATTAGCTTTCACTAATACAATTTAAGTTATTTGTAACATTTCTTGAAAATCATAGTAGACATGATTTGAAATGAAGCTAAATCTCTTGAACTTTTCCTTATGTTAATTTGAAATGCCAATAGGGCACCAACTGCTGTGAAAATTAATGAAAGAGCTTCACCAGACTGTCTTTCATTTCATTTGAATGACTTCACACTTAGAGAGCATATGTGACAAACAAACTATTCTCCAGCACCACAGATGACGCTGGAAAGAGAAGAATTTTGCTGCTTGTGGGGCGGCATTGACAGATTGTGGGTCCTGATTTCTTTGCAAGCACATAATGGAGAACAGCTCACAGGAGAGGCAACTGCCTTCAGAAAGATGTTTTTTCTTTACAAGAAACATTTTTTAAACTGTGTGAAATATCATTAAACTAAAAATATATACCACCGAGTAGCATTTTTCTCTAACGGTGCTTTACTTCTCGTTTGAAAAATCTCAGACGTGACACTTGGCTTTAAGAGTGAGGACGATTTGTCTATATTACTTCTTAGACATTAAGCTGCAAAAACTGTATAATGCTAATGCAGAACAGAGCTGAATTAACTTATATTGTGCACAATAAATTTGTTCAAAACTGCAGATCGTACTTTTCCTTCTTCTGAAGAGCTGGGGAAATAGTTGGTCTTAACAGTTAAAGCAGACCTCCTGTGCAACAAAATGAATTATCTTGAGAGAATAAGATAAAACTTCCTGACTTCTTAGAAACCCTTATGAGCCAAAAGAAAATAAACAAATGCAGATAAATTGTTCTCTCAGGCAGTGTCCATCACATCATCTCTATTAATGCCTAACTGCAGAATATTTTTGCATGATGATCAGAAGTGTTTTATCAAGTGCTTGGACAGCAACCCTGTCATCATTCTCTACTAAAATTCCTTGGCTTTTTTTTTATACAGCACAGTACTAACTTGATTGTATTCCTGCTGACAAAGTCTTAATATCTTTCTATTTAAGCACATTCTTATATTCCACTATAGTCTTGACACCAACGTACACACAAACTCATTGCTTGCTGAGGGTGGTTTGTTGACTCAGGTGGGAAATTATGTTCTTCAGTTCTAACTGAAATAGTAAATACAATTTTTTGTTCCACCATTTGGAGTCTCTAATAACAAATGAAAATAAAATCAAATGGTGTGATAAGTAAAACTGTGACACAATGTTCATCCCTAGATAAATGATCAAATAAGCAATTTTACTTACTCCCAGATTAAATAACTGGCACCAAACCCAATAAATTATTTTTTATACTCTGCATTGCAGTCATATAATGAAAAGACTAATTGGATTTGGACTTGGAAAAATGCCACTGCTGTGCTCCAAAAATTGAAACATTGACTAAACTGTGAAATAAAGTAGAAGTAGGGGGCAGATGTATTTCGGCTGTTGTAATGCAAAGGCTTCACAATTTCTTCTCTGACTTAGGCTTGAATGTGCAGAATGACAATGTTGTGTGACTAGATGCAAGCTGTGAACTCTGTTTAATGGAAACAAAATAATAGAATGTTTAGAGGCCTCTTTTAGAAATGGGACATGAAGAGGCTTGTCAGCAGCGAGCCCATGACAGAACAAGAATTGGTGGACTCAGCTGGACACTTCTGCCTTCGTCAAGCCAGGGCACACACACTCCCTTTGTGTCATGCAGGGCAATCATCTCTCTGAGTGTGCCTGTGCTGCATTCAAGGACAGACAAGGTCATCTTATGTGTCATTTTCCATTGTTTTTCTAGATAAATGGCATCCTCACACTCTGCTTATTGTCAGACACCAAAGTGGTTTCAGACATAATTTGTGGGTATGATTTATACATCAAAACACCTGACACACTGAATGCTTAAAAAGTAAATTTTTGAAGACTGTACAGGGCTGTATAAAGGCACATGTTACAGTCTGATTTCAGGGTGGTTGTTCACAGAGGTTTTAAACTGGCATCTGACCTGTGCCTCCTGGAAGCAACAACTGTGTCAATTATTGCACAGTGCAACCTTGGTATGTGAGACAGCAGCTATTAAAATCGCCCAGCGATAGGGAAAGATGTGGATGGCTTTACGTAGCAAAACTGCTTTAAGAGTTACTTTCATTGCTTAAAACTATTACTCTGTAGGGTACGTGGATTGTCAATTCCCACATTGTGTACACTTCATATTACTGGATAATTAAATATCTTACAAAATTGTTGTGAATGAGATTTTGAGATAGTAATGGAAATTGTTAGGTCAAAAAGAGGTTAGACAAAAGGTTAGACAAAAAGGTTAGACAATTTCACAGTTTTGGTATTTCTATGAAACATCCTGGTCTATTTTTATATCATCTGTCTTGGGGAAGTCCTTGATCTCAGATCACCAGGCCCTAGATACAAATGCTATGGTCAGGTTCACTATGTTCATGTTCAGTATCATGCTTTTCTTTCAGCATTTGCAATCTGTCATTGACCCTCTAGTGTTGTTGTGATTTATACAAATGAATTGGTTTGGGCTGATACAATGTTTTTTTTCCTTGCATATGTTTCCCTCCACCAAAATTAAAAAAAAAATCCTTTTTTTAAGATAAAAATTCAAATATTGTCAAAATGAAATATTTGGATATTTCTCACCTTGTTTCTGAAGGTTCTCTTAGCTGCATGCCTTGGACGGTTCTCTATGAATTCCTGAATAGTATGCTTGATTTAAAAATGAATTTAAAAGCAATAAATCAATAGGTATCTAAACAAATATTTAATGTTCTTTAGTGTTTAAGAAGAATGTAAGCTGATAAATAATCCTAGTACAGAAACAGGAATTCAGTACAGTCTGCATTGGAATCTACTTTGCTGTACCCTGTATATAAAAGAAACAAACAAAGCAGCCCAAAAATCATAAAAGCTACTAAGGGAGTTGTCATCCCTTCAGCTGGCCAAGAGATGGAAGCTGTTGAGACAGTGCTGGGCAAACATGACACTTCAATTGGTATCATAGCATATAGTAGGTATGGGGCTGTCAACACTTCCTTCATTAACCTTGGTGTTCAGACAGTCACAGCTATCAGGTTGAAATTTCAGCCTCAGGCAGCGCTTCTTGTTTAAGTCCTCTATGCTCATAAAAATAGTTTAAGGTAGTTTAGTTCCAGAATCAGAGCTGTCGGAGACAATAGAACAACATAGGAAATAATAGGTTTCTGGCTCCTACACACACTGCTTTGTGCTCCTACTCTGAATTTATCAACCTGCTATTTTGTATAATGCTATTTTCCACCTGTTATGTTTAACACATGTTGCATGAGACAAGGGTCTGTTGTGTTGCTTTTTATTCTGGGATTATCAGGGTGCTCAGAAATGCTGTTAACTATTTTTCATATTGATTGGCTAGGTCACATTCTCTGCGATGCGTCTGTGCAAGACTCATATGAACCTAACTATTAGCAGAATAAGCATCTCTGTTGTAAGAGGGAGTCTGCCTCTTCATCTTAAATTATGAATCCATAAGACCGAAGAGAGGAATCATTCTGGTCTAACATGATATGAATAATGCATGTGGAACCATTCTACACATCCTGCATGTTGTGGAACCAGAATGTACCATTATGATAATAAACATTCATAATGCTGAACATAACTATTCTGAATGTTTTATTGCCAAAAGAAATTGCGATCCCAAGGACATTCAGAAATGTTGGTCTTATTACTATATCCAATTATTGAAACTTTAACTTATAGCTGTATTATCCCTTCTCTCCGTTTGCCATGGGCAATTAGTCAAACTCTCTGGGTCTTGTAGGTTTCTTCTGTTATGTTGGTAAGGGAGCTGGTTGCTTCTTATATGCCATCTTATTAAAAAAATGCAAACCTTCCTGTTTTTGTGAACACAGGGAGAATCAAGCAGGAGACACGTTAATCCCTTGCAATTCTCAGCTTCTTTCAAACTATTGAACCTCAAATCTTTCTTTATCCATGGCAGCGGTGTCTCTAAGTCTGCGAGAGCTGACTCCAAGCTGATGTCTTAATTTCCTTGCTCTCCAGTCCTACAGTTCCCCTCACACCTACCTAAAACTGTCTGCTTTCAGCCTGGTTTCTGGCTGTGTAAATATTCAGGAAAAGGCAGTGAAGCATCTTATTGCAACCTCAAAGTTGCCTCAAGTATTTTCTTTGGTGGGAAACATGAAAAAACTACCCAGTTATTGTAACAACAAATTTTATCATATTGTTTGTTTGTTTTAAACCATTAGTTCTGGAACATTTATTCCTGTCTAATTCTTACTTTATCAGGAAAGGGGTTGACATTATAGGGGCCATTTGTATTGATTCAAAGGTTATTTCAGAATATAAATCTCTTTGATGGGTACAAGAAGTGGAAAAGGAGCCCTTTACCTTCATCACTGTAGAAAATTTATGTATTTCCTTCCATTGCTTCAGAAATTGTTCATAATACTGGACCATAGCTTTTAAGGACAAACCAGGACATTCATTCATTTACACTGACCTTGTGTAAGAGAGGTCCTGGAATTTTATCTTACCTTGAACCTGTTACCTTCCACTCCATCATGGTACATAATCTACAGAGGTCTTCAGCCTTGAAGTCAACAAGACATAACAAATTCATAGTTTTTTATGGTAGCATGTTCCAGAAATTAATCATGGATACAAATATGTCATGTTTCTTAAACTTATTTATGCTAATGCCCAGACTTTGGTCCCAAATTTCCCTGTTAAAGAAGAGAGTTCTTTGCATTCTTTTCCTTCTACCATTTCTGAAAGTGTTTGCATGGAGGACTGCTGAGGTTGCAGTATGTCCCTGTGACAGTGAGGGATAACTGAAGGTTCAGCATTAATTTGTTTTGTGGTTACATATAATTGTTTACCAAGCTTCTTGTCACCCTTGAAGGGCAATGTTTTTACTGTCTGTATAGACGAAAAACCTGACCAAGTTATAGCCAAAAAGCTCATCTTGGTGTGATGATATAAACATGCTCTTAAGTGAAAGAAATAACAAGGAAGTACCACATGAAAAAATTGCCAGTCAGATCTACTTAATTTCTCTAGGCATAGTCTCCTGTGCAAAACCCTAGAGCTCTGTCATAGCTGTCTGAGGTACAGGATAAACTTGGGGATGTAGCACTGACTTTCCCTTTGTATATGCTGGTTCATTTAATTCTCTTTCATTCATGTTTTAGTCTGCTCTTCTGATTCTCTTTGGGATCCATGTACGGTTCTCAAAAAGGTGTCCTCTCTAAATTGTGTTTGTCACCTATAATGGCCACATCAAACGATGCTGTTACTGATTTTGGCATCTATCAGTGGCCATAACAGCCTTTACTGTTCTCCTAAAAGAATGTTTTTCCAGGAGGATAAGATATTTTTTTTCCACTACTCTCCTGAGTTCTCTTTTTGGTTTGTTTTGGGTTTTTTTCTTTTGGTTGTTTTTTTTTATCATGTTTTGGGGGTCTTGACAGAACACCAGTCTTCAAACAAAATAAAGGTCTTTAAGCTGTTGTATTTGCTGTTTAGTTTTGGGGTGTTCTGTTCAATGTTTCTTTGGGTTTTTTTTTGGTTTTGGGTTTTCTTTTTATGGGGTATTGTGATAGATTTATAAAAAGGAAACGACACTAAATGTAACTTCTGTTTGTACTTAGATCAGTTATTAAGTCTGTAAAACCAAGTGTATTCCTGGCATGTGGCTTTATAAAAACTTCACTCTTGGTGACATTATTTTCTCTTTAATGCTTAAAATTCTTCTGCTTTCAGTCCTTAGAGCACAGAAGCAGCAACTTGTACACTTGCACCTTTGGTCACAACTTGTCTATTGTGGTTGTTGCTGAGCATTAACATAGGCCTACATACCATTTCCCCTCTGTTTTTTGTCTTCATGATACTACAGAGAATTCAAAGCTAACAAGGTTCCAAATAGAAAACTAAATTTAATCCTTTCTATAAACTGAATTTTTCTAGTCAGGAAACAAGTGTTATCATCTTCTCTCTTCAACTTCATGGCTGACTCTTTTAGTTGTCTTTATTTCTTCTATTCTTGAGGTTTTGTTAAATATTTGGTTTTCCTGTTTACTAGCAATTCAGACAGGTAGCCCTATGTCCAGCTTGTGGTGTCAAAAGTCCGCAGTGCACGTGCCTATTTTCAGTGAAAGGCTATTCATCAGTGTCATTATTAAGAAACAAGATACTTTACAGGCAAGTAAAAGAAAAAAAGTAAGCATCATTTTCCTGCATCCTGACCTCTCTTTAGATCACTTCTTCCTGCACTGTATACTGTAAGTCACTCTCTTGGTTCCCTTGTTCCAGGAAATGGTTGTTCAAAGATGATGCTGAGAGAAAGGATGGTCTACTTTTAATGCAGAATCAGAGATGGTTTGTCTTCTAATCTCTCCCTTCTTTCCTTATGTGTAGACTTAACAATATAGAACTTGCAACAAAAAGCACGTGAGATATCATTGGTTTGAATTTTTCTTTGTTTCCAGTGTGGAATGGCTCTTCTTGAAACCTTCAAATATTTCTATGTTCTCAGTTTCTACACATCCTAGCAAGTTTCTTAAAGGCATGCCAAAGAAAGAAAGAAAAGTAACTGGTGATGGTATAGGCAGAGAATTTACCTCTGCATTAACTGCAGAAGGTTGCAGTACTAGCTCGTGATGAAATTTAAGGTTGGTATTTGTGTAATGAGAATTAATTCAGTAAGTTGCTTTTAAAAATTGGTAGTATTTTATGAAGGTCCAGAAGTCTTTTGACATATATTCAGGGCTGATACATAACTGTGAACAGAGACTGAAATGAAGAAAATCCTGAAGCGACAAAAAAAAAGAGCAGCTCTCTACAAAGAATTAAAGTAGAACTTAAAGGGTATGAGGGCTTTGGATTGGTTATCTTCATAAGGTTACCATCCTTCATGTGTGAGCTGAGTTTTCTTAGTCAATAGGCCAGTAGGGCAGCATCTTATAGGACAGAGAGGAGATGTTGGCAGACTGGAAAAACCTACTAGCAGACTTCTTTGTCACAGTCAAAATATGGTGCTCATTAATTACAAACATCTAAACACACATGAAAATGCTTGTACGTGTTTGTTTTGGCTTTAGAGGTAACAGAGTTTACAGTACCACCAGTGGTTTCCGAATTTTGTCAGCTACTCAAAAGCAAGAGACACAAATTTTCTTACTTACTGAACTGAATGTTAACCTCAGGCCATTCTTCCGGTCCTCACTTTGAAAGAATGCTAATTACTTTCTAATTGCAGCAAGCTGGCATCAAATCAATCTCTATTCAGACAAAATTTCCATGCTTGTCAGACAATAAAAGACTTGTATGTTGATAAGCTCCTTTGATTCTGCTTAGAAGTTGCGCATTCAAATCTCCTTTAAAATACGGTTTCTATTTGAGGGGAAAAAGAAGAATATATTTTGTCAACCAATTATATTTGGTTAGCAGTTTCTAAAAGAATCAAAACAAACCAGCATCTCTGGCAAATGTCTTCTCCTTTAAGTTTATGTTTACTTGACAACCAAAACAAGGCTGAGAAGAGAAATATCTGAACCTAAAAAAAGCAATTATTTCGTATTTTTCAATCTTTTTATGAAGGTGTTATTTAAAAGGAGTGATAAAGGCAAGAAATCAAAATGGTACCCACACTAAGGTCAAGGTCCTATTATGCATACCTTATATAAGCATGGAGTGAAAGATGTCTTCAAAAAACATCCAAAGCACCTATAACTCAGGCAAGATGAATGCAGTATGTAGAAGTGAGCAGAGAATGCAAACCAGACAACTTTTATATAAAGTTTCTAAAGTAAACACTGCTGTGATACAAGGTGGTTTCCAGTAAGAGAAAACAGATTGGGACTTAAAATATCTCTTTGTGACTCATTCAGATGTAACATGGACAAATTTGCAAACCTAGGTTCAGAATTCAAATACATAAACTGTGTCATGGGTTTTTGAATCCATAGATTCCCACCTCTCACCCCTATGCAGTCAGAGATCCTCAGAGGGTCCCTGCCACAGCTGTGCTACTATGGAACATAACCCTCTCCCTGCCTTTTAGTTTTCCTAGGTTTGTTCGGTTGTAATCAGTCCTTGCTTATCTTCCCTCTCAAAGTCTCTTCACTTACGCTTTTCTACATCTCCCTCTCTTTCCCTCAGGGTAATATATAAAAAATTTGGGAGAACTCTTTGAAAACATCACTATTGTTCGTGCACTTTACATGAAGTTCTTAACTTTGTGGTGTTGCCTTGCATGTTGCAGAAATAAGTTTTAAGGTGCAAAAGGCTGCCTCTGGAAAGGCTGCCCTTATATCTTTGAGTAATTACAATATTTAAAACCATGTACAATGTGGAGCCGTGCGGTGTGGTCTAGTGCACAATTAAACATCTGTTGGTCTGTTTATTCTTCTGGCGTGTTTCCAACTCATGCTGAGACTTTGAGTACAGCATAAGTCAAACAATTAGTCCAAGTTCTCCAACCAGGTGATGGTGGCTTGCAGAGCACTTGAGCCATTATATATGTTTATGCAATGGATGTTACCAAGTGATTAGTAAAATAAGCGTTTTGTAACTAGTGCAGAATGTCTCTGTAAAAGCTTCCTAGTAGGTTTGTGTATTGAAATGACAGGGCACTGACATGTTTGTATTTGTCAGAGCCTAGTTCATTATCAGAAAAGAAAAATCTATACATTGAGAGTAAAGAAAGAACAACTGCATAATAATAACATAGGTCTAACTGCTGATTTAAAAATGAGGGAGAATTTGCTGGGTTTAGTTTTCATTATGTTAATAAAAACGTATCTCATCCATTTTGCTCAGTTTTGCACTCATTCACCTTCACATAAAGGTCTTGGATGACTTTAAGTTTCAGCTATGCCTTGGAAAAAAAGGTTTTATTAGATAATAAGTATTAATCATTCTGTAGAGAACTGAGAGTTGTCCCTATCACTGCAGTAATGTTAGTGTTAGCAACAACATCTTTGATAGTGGTCAAAGAATGAGTTCCTGCATCAGGGTTGTTTTTTTTCTGGTTTCTTAAAGGGTTTGAAACAGTGTTTTCAGAACAATAGTTGTGCTGCATCAGTTGCTAGAGCTGCTTCATTACTTCAGTCCTTAACAGCATTTACTGTGCTAGAGTCTGTGATATCACAGGGACTAGGTGGAGTGTTCTGGAGAATTGCTGTAAAATACAGTCAGGTATTTTATGTTTTTGTTTTAAGAATGAAGAGGCATTCCTGACTGTGATAAGGTAAAGGAATATTAACACAACTGTGCAGTGCCACAATATGGCAGTAAAAATGTCCATGTCATAAAATGCTCTCCCAACAGTAAAAAGATCAGATTTTCAAAAAACTGATTAAGTGGTCCATTTCCATTTGCTTTATGTAGATCTCCAGTTTTTGATACTCTCAGAAGTATCAAGCAGCCTGTCTAGCTGTGTAAATCCATCGCCAGCAATCCTGAAATGGTTGCTTTGCTGTTTCAATGACTAGAGGTGACTGTCTCTACAGGGTACCTGATTCTTCAACACCACAGCAATTCAAAGATGCACAAAGCTCGTGCTGTTCCAGCAATGTAGCCCTACTTGACCTGTATTGAGGTCACCAGAATAGTTGTTCTTTGGATTTCTCTATGTAATATGAGTGGAAGCATGACTTTGGAGCTCTCCATGCATGGGCAGGGGGAACAAGAGAGGCTCCATTTACTGCTGGCAGGTCTGGCAGTCAGGGGTTCCCTGGTACAAGGCACAGTCTGGCAGAAATCCTTGCTTTGTACCCTGGGTACACAGGAGAGCTGAAGACCATGTGCTGCTTTCACCTGTACTCTGAAAGAGCAATGCAATGATGGTAATTATGGAGATCCTCAGGATGATCATAAATGCTTTATCCAAAATCTATGGTTCTCAGTGGCTTTGAACTGTCCCCTTGGAGATATTTTACATTTGGGCAGAAATAGACTTAGAGCTTCACACTGGTAGCTTTAAAGGATTTTAAACAGATATTTTTCCTGGCTTAATCCTCTGATCAGCCCTCCCTCCTTGCAGATCTTCACTCATAAAATGGGTTAGACATTTTTTTTTGGGGGGGGGGGGGGGGGGGCGGAGCTTTCCTAGGCTACCTCCAGACTACCAATGATTTCTGACTTGGTATTCCTTTTTATCTTCAGGGAATTTACCAATACTGCTGCCAGCTGTCATAGTTGTTTTAATCTGATGACGGTACTGGTTGTGTGGGTTTATTGTTGATAGTGATATTTTATTTAAGATATAAATCCTACTCCCAATAATGTCAATTTGCTTCTTGCATGTCTACTTGCAGTCTTGAGACTGCATCTCAAGGTTATAACTTGCAATTTCTCTTTGCAATCTTGAAACCAGTTTGAAATTAAAATATGTTAGTACATATGTGCTTCATTACCAAATGGACTTTCAGGATTTCATTAGCATCTGGTGTGTTGTTTAATGTTGTCTTGTAAAACTAATTAAGTGTTATACTATTATGAATAATTATATTTTATATCTTCTTAGCAATATAGTAGGCTGCTACAGGAAAGAAATGTGAATGATCAAAAGCATCAATGTGTGTTTTATTTAGCTCGTCTGCACTCTCTTTTAGTAATAGTAATGATCACCACAATGACCAGATTTGTAAAAGTCTAATTTACAGATGCAGTGAGCTTATAACAGCTCCAGAAGAATTCAGTAGTATCTGTAGGTGCTCAGCATCTTGAGGCTCAGATCTGAATACTGTAATTTCCTAACATTAAAACAAGCCAGTGCATCACCGTTTGTTTTCAATAGATGCTGTACAGCATAGTTACATTGTCTATTTACGTTACCTACCAACAGCAAGGGTCTATATCCTTGCCAAATTATAAAAGATTGTGTTTAAAAGGATGACTTTGGGCTGTGTTGACTTCCCAGTGAGATCATCCTTGATGGGTTATGTCACCTACATCTGGACTCAAGTCACTCTGAAGGCACAGAGAGGTTTTCAGCTTACATCAGTGAATACTTCCTGAGGTCAGTAAGTTCATCCATCTTCCACAAAAGTAAAACCAACTTCATCGGCCTTCCTGGGCTGTTGCTTCCCTAATCTGTCTTTAAAAGCCTTTATGACTGAGGCAGTCTCTCACAGTACTTCGTTCTTAAGTTTGAGCTCACATATATAATGAAGTCTCTTTTTAAACTTAAGCAAACTTCATTTTATTGATGTTTCCACATAAAGAACGTATTATCTGGATTTATGATTTTTCTTATTGATGTGTTGGGATAAACCTATGTGAATGAAGCACCTGAATTCATCCATTTAGTCTTAATATTGATCTGCCTGTACCTCACTTCCACAAATTTTGAAATGTAGGTAATAATGTTACCCTTACTATTAAGGTCTTCTGAGGATACATTCATAAAAGATTATGAATCTTCCTAATAATGAGAGGTTTGTAAGCACCTAATGCAGTCAGAAAGATGGGCAGGTAAACATCACGCTAAATAGCAGTTTTTTGTGTGTTCTACACACCTCTTATAAATGAAGTTCTGTAGGTAAAATTATGATGTTGACTTATTTGTGTCTTTGATATAAAATGTTTTACTAATTTTTTTGACCAAAGACTGAAGATCTCATAGTACTTGAGTAATTCTCACTAAGGATTGCAGTAGTCAGACAGGACTGGGAGGGAGACTGCAGGTTTTACTCCTGGCATGCTGCTGAACCTCCTCCTTGCAATCAGGGGCTCTTGTTCATATCTCCTAGAATGAAAGTAGACATATTTAGTAGTGGATTCAAGATCTTTGAGTGAGAGATACTGCTAAACTTCTTGGTCCCCTTTATGTGGGTGCTCAGAGGAGTGAGCACTGAGTGTTACAACATGCAAATTCTACCTCTGTCCCTTGACATCACATGAAAAAAATCTGTTTTACAAAGGTATAGAACCGGTTTTAAAATTAAGGATAAATGCAATGTTCATGAAAGGCAAGAAATATTCATCAATTGAACATAAGTTTCATCCATATTACACGGTGTTTTCCAAACAGTCTCACCTTTGTCATTCTTCTGCTGTTCTGATGCAATATTTCACCATGGTTTCCTGTTTAATGTAGGAGAGTGGAGTAACTAGGTATTTTGGCAAATATTACCTTTCATGTGTTAAGCACTGGACCTTCCTTCTGAAATCTGTCAAAACCTACAGTTGCTCAAAGGAACCCTAGTGTGCTGAATCATGTAGTGCCCTAATGAAGTGTCAGGCCCAGAAAGTGATGAAACTTCTACAATCTTACTGAGTGGTCCTTCTGAGCTAAGGGTTTGATTCAAGGCCAGTGGATGAAAAGCTTTTAGATCTGCCTGCTGTGTTATGGAGACCCTATTCTGTGATTTCTAATCCGCACTTGTATTTTGCAATCAATGTTGCATTATCTGGCCTCTCTTCAATGGTATCAAAGAACCAAAGAATCAACAGATGAACTGGGACAAAGAAGAATAATTTAAGAATTACAGAAGTTGCTTTCTGAGTGATTGTATGTCCTTTACGAAATGACATCCTTGCTGGCATTTGAAGAACTAGCATCAAAGTCTAGTACCCTTTTGGCATGATAGTAAAAGAACAAGAGCAAAACAAAAGGAAGAATAGCAGTGTATGCAATTCTCTTTGTTCCTTCGCAATACCACAAGGTTATTCCTCACCTGAAAGACACAGAATTAGTGATGGCAACACAGCAGTGGCTCTGGCTGAAAAGTCCTGTGTTCTCTGGATGTCAGAGAGCACTTTACAGTGCTCTGTAATAATCCCTCAGTAAACAACATTGATAACAGAAGTTTCTCACAGGCTTCCTGAGCCCCTTTGATGCCACTCTCGGCACTGAGAAATCATTCTGGGCATTTGCTATGGTGTGAAAATGGACACTCTCCTTCCACTTACCTGTTTCAGGAATTTTTTAGAAACATTTGAACAAATCTCAGCATAAACTGTTCCTTAGTACCTTGGGTTTAACCAGCTACATTAAATGTAACTTAGCAGCTATATGTAGGTTGTTCTATTTGCAATTCAGACGTTTCTATTTGCAATTCAGAAGTTTTCAGACTTCTTGCTTAGGTGCAGACAGAGGTATCAGGGAAGCAAAATATGGAGGTACTTGATATTCTTTTAAAATATGCATTGTAAAAAAGTTTGAGAATAAAGCTGGTAGCTGGTAAATTGTGACTGAAAGGTGTATAGAACAGATTAAATTATGTTCATTTGTTGTCAGCCAATTGATGTAAACCCAAATATGTAACAGTAATGAAAGTGTTGGAAGAGCACAGTTCCTCGGCTTTTAGATAAACTTATTCCAGCACTTGTTCAGTGTCATCAGTTTGTAGTTAAGCATGTATTCTGATTTGTCAGATATCAGATACTTTTAATGAGTAATTCTGAAAATTCAGGAGGAAAAAAAAGGTGTTCAGAAATGGAATTTTCCACTTTTTCCCATGTGCAATAGTTTATTGCAGGTGAGGATGTAATTATATTTGGGATAGTTTTCCTAAAAATGTCTTTGATGTATTTCTGCTGATGCCAGTTTTCCTGCTTAGCCTTCCTGAAGACTCTTTGTTGATCAATGGTTTCTGACAAAGATGAGCTTTAAACCAAAGATCCTGAGTTGATTAAAGCTTTTGGAGTACCACGGGTGACAGAGCAGCTTTTCTGTTGACATTTGCACTATTCCTGTAATTCTCCAAGCTTGTGCTTTGCCAGCTCTCTTAGGAGGTGAGGTGACTCCGGTACTAGAACTAGAAGGTAGGTTCATTGCTAACAATTTATCACTATTTCCCTCAAGGCAGCTTTTCTTCATCTCTGCTGTAGTTGTTGAGGCTAATGTCTGATTTCAGCTTTGAACGCTGTAAGAATATATAGTTTACATATGCTTTCCACAGTTCAAATCCAGCTTTGAGGATCATATTTTCACACTTTTACACAGACAAACTACAGCATTGTTATTAACTTCTGCATACAGAACTGAACTTGGACTTGACAGCTGTTTTCTTTTCTTACTGGTATTTCTCAACAAGTACATAGCTAAAGGAACAAAAGTGAGCTTTCTTCATGGGATATCAGACTGTCTTTGCCCTTGAGTGCAAATGGCATTGTGACATAGAAACGGGTCATTTTGTAAGTCTTAGGAACTTGCTGCTTGTGCATGTCTTCTGCAAATTGGGCTCTAAGCACTTTCCCTGGCACTGGAAGCACTGTGGTAATGCAATGGATGGGAAAAGGAGTAGTGCAGCAGATTTCTGTGGCAGCCCAACAACCCACTGTTTGCCCACAGTACTGAGCATCTTAAATTAATGTCATAATTTAAATGTGCCCAACAGGAACATTGTATTATCTGGAGGTGTTGGAGCTTACTGATACCACAGGACTAAAGAAGAATCAAGCTTTTAATGAATCTCAACATATGCCTTAGTCCATTAGCCACTGCTGGGGGCAACTCTACCCTACTAAAATTAATCTTTTTAGACTCAAGTCAGTGGGGAGAGACAGGCAATTCTAAAAGACTCTATTAGGCTTCTGATCTGATTTGTTCTTTGTAGATACCATCTCACCCCACTAAGTGAATAGGAAGCTTGGCAGAACTCACTAGGCTGAAGTCAGCTTTTCCGCCTGCTACTGGGTTCCCTCCCCAGCTCCTTGCTGCCCCAGTTGGGCCCTTCTCTTTCAGAGCAGCCACAGTTGTGCCCTGCTGTGTGAATGAAGCCATGGGAAACTGATGTGTTTTGCTCTAAAAAACTGACAAAGTTAATTTATCTTAATTTGGTGAGCATATATTTATTTCACTAATAACAAATGGAAGCATTCTGGTACATGCCAAGCAGATATACTTCTGCAGAACAAGCTGACAGCTCAGAAATAGGCTTTTCAAGATATGTCGTGATGCAGGTTTGAGATATTAGGATTATAAATGAGCATCTAAAGTGAAAATTTGCAAGCTAGTCTAATTTATTAAACCTATATTTACATTTTATACGCACACCTGCTGTTAGATCAATTACTGCTAAGCTATGTTCACAGTAGTATCATAAATTCAGTACAGTGATTAATTCCAGTTGGTTTGTTTGATGTAACATGTAGCTTTATTGTAGCATC
Organism: Todiramphus chloris collaris; assembly: GCA_025345505.1. Taxonomy (NCBI): domain Eukaryota; kingdom Metazoa; phylum Chordata; class Aves; order Coraciiformes; family Alcedinidae; genus Todiramphus; species Todiramphus chloris. Next base: position 33,822,689 of record JANVCC010000022.1, read on the forward strand.
TAGAATACAGCTAAACCAGTTGTGATTTCATATTAGTTACAATATATCTAATAGTACAACTTTAGATATAATTTAAGAACAAACTGCAGTTAGGAACACTCATTTCCAAGTAATTCATAAAATAACCAAGATCAAAAAGTATTTCAATTACTTCACACTGACTGCAGAAATTAGACGTATCAATTTTAGACTGATTTGTAATTGCTTTGGTTTGCATGTTTGCTTTTATTCTCATTTTTCTTCTAGATTAGATCAGACTTCTAAACCAAGTGTTTCGTAAATACTTTTTGCACCTTTCTCCAAAATGTAGTTTTTGGCGTTACTGTTTATGTAAAGTAATTTTGTCTGGCAATTTTGTGAAAAAAAAAAAAAAAAACCCAAAAAACAACAAACAAACAAATCCTGTGCAACAGCAGCTTCATCCTGAGAGGTGATTGAGAATATGTGAGAGTAAGAACGTAGGTCAGGGAAGAAGGAGGGGGAGGAGGTGATCCAAGCACCACAGCAGAGATTCCCCTGCAGCCCATGTTGAAGACCATGGTAAGGCAGGTTGTTGCCCTGCGGACCCAGAATTTAAGGATGTCTAAAGCAGGGTGTGACCCCATGCTAGGGCCTGTGCTAGAGCTGGCTTACAGCAGGACATATGACCCTGTAGGTGAACCACCCTAAAGCAGTCTGTTCCTGAAGGACTACACCCCATGGACACATGCTGGAGCAGTTCATGAAATCATGAAATAATCACTTTAGAGAAGTCCAAGGAGGACTGTCTCCCCTAGGAGGGACCCCACACTGGAGCAGGGGAAGGGTGAGAAGAGTCCTCCTGCTGAGCAGGAAGTAGCAGCAGAGACAAGGTGTGATGAGCTGACTGAAAACCCCATTTCCTGTCCCCATGGACCACTGTGTGGGTGGAGGTGAACAGTAAGTTAATTTTGCCCAAGTGAAGTTTGTTTTGCCCAGGTCAGTAACTGGTGAGTGATCCCTCCCTGTCCTTATCTTGGCCCACAATACTTTCACTATATTTTCCCTCCTCTGTCCAGATGAGTAGGGGGAGTTGTCTAGTGGCTTTGGTGGGTATCTGGCATCCAGCTAGGCTCAATGCACAACTGATAGTCTCAAAAGCAAAAAATATGAGTTGTTTTACTGGAAACGAAAATTTTAGCAAGGAGTTTTAATTATGCTAATTTAGAAAACCATAAAGTACCCATTAGGCTGGTCTTCACTAATTTATAGTAAAAGAGAAGTATAAGCTTCTCAGAAGTATATATTTTAGCATTTACCTTCTCCATTTTTTTGTAAGCATATTTAAGCCTTCCACTGATATGAAAAACAATCGAGGTAAATGAGAGGACTCCCTTGATGGTCAACAGTCATAATGGGCTACAAGTAAGGAGTTTTTCCTACAACAGGATTTTTTCCCTAGGCTATGGGGAGATTTTCAATAGAACTGGTAAGTCTGAAAATTGGAAAGATTTTCCTGAAGTAAATTATTTCAGAGTGAAATAACCATAATTGGGAGTGTTCAGAATTCTAATTTTCTGTATGTTTGACTAGCTTATTGCTTTCACTGCAGTGATAAGCATAGTAAAGGGAAGTTAGCAGAAGTTTAAGAACATTTTGTAGCTTAGGAAGTTGCTGTTGTGAGAGATGCACATTTCCCCTATTATCTGCTCTTTTGCCTATCACTACAATGGTAGATGAGAGCATCTGGTTGTTTCTCTGCAAATACATTTAATATATTGTCTGCATATACATGGTGGGAACTTACGGTCCTTGGAATAAAAACTGTGTGTTTATTCCCTCCTGGCAAATATGGGACTTTCTGTATAACTTTTCTTCTTGAGTTGTGTTTCCAATATTTCCTTTTTTTTTTGGTAATTATTAACATTAATTTCTTCTCATTATTCTCATCCTTTCATAATTCTTCAATGCTATTTACGGAAATTGTGCCCATATACAAAGCAGTAGTCAAGACTTTAGGGCCAGAGTAGGAACATGCAAAAAGGATAAAACCAGTATATACAGCCTGCTCATTTCAGGAGGAGATTGGGGTTTAAGGGGCCCCAGGGTAGGAAAGAAAATGAAATCCTGGTCTCTTCTGCCTGTGGAGAATATTCCAACCACAAGACTACTGCATTAAAACAGACTGCAGCACTTCTACTTGTGCCTGCTGTCCATTCAGTCAGTTTGGAGATGACTCCCTCCCTGTGGGGCCCTTGATGATTCACCCAAGTTCTAGATTGCATCACTTAATTTGGGACTAGCTAATTAGATCTGTCTGAGGGAGATATGCTCAAGGTCACACGAGGTGTCTGTGACAGAGAAACAAACCGAGTATCCTGACCTCCAAACACTCAAACCTGTGAAACGTTGTGGTGTCTGGTAGAGCTGGAAGCAGATAAACTTACCAAGCAACCACTTCTATTCAAATTCATTTGTCATTTAAAAAAAAAAAATTGCCAGTTCTTGCTGAAACACTCTTAACTGAATAGGAGTTCAACACTTGTGACCTCTGCAGATTTTTCTTAATGTGAATAATCATCCCATTCATAGACACATGTGCATCACAGTGACACATACATTTCAATTCATCAATAATTTCACAGAAGTCTAGAAATTATTTTATTTAAAACCTGATTTAGTGATAGAAGAGGGATAAGAGTATTAGCCTGAGGCAATGAAAAGGTACATTTTGCATAAACTGTGATTCTTTAGCCAACTGAACATTAACTTATAAAACCAGTGTCAAATTCATATTGCTGATGGTGGAAATTGATGATTTTGCAGGACTGGTGATAAGGTTGTATGCTTTTGTATCAAAAGAATCTCAATCTCTGCTACTACAATTACATTTCTTGTGGTTCTAACAAGAGCGTTCGCTGTATCAGAGTAGTGAATTAAAAAGGCTTTTCTGCCTTTTTCTTCCCTTTTTCTTGTAGTTCCCTAGTTTCTTTTCCCTCTTAAATCGCCTACATCATTAATTCAATGTCTCTCACACTGACATTGAAGTATCTTTTATGCTATGCCTACACAGGGCAAAGATACTCAAGGTAGCTCTGAAAGAGCTAGCTCAGGTAACAGGACATAACATTACACTTATTGGGTGTCATCTGTAGTATTCAGCTTCTCATTAGAACTCTTGCAGAATCAGCTCTGGTATTTTTGATTGATGCAGTACTGAGCCAAGTAGAAATCCTCTTCAGTAGTATTGTGGAAGTACATGCAGGTATTTGGGGATATAAATGTGCATAGAAAGACACATCTCTAAAAAAAATTAAAAAACAAAGCTAAACCCTTTTTTTCCTCATTTTAGAACAATTTTATATAACAAGGAAATGTCAGAAGAAAAGAAAAAGTCATCTGATGGTGTTGACAAAGTGGACAAAGATGTATTTAAAATCATATTGAAATGCTCTCACTCTCCTAGACATAAAATGTCCATATTGGACTGAAGACACAAAACTTATTTGATGAGGAAGAGAGGATAGCTTAAAATAAGTGTGAAGTGATTCTAAATGCGTGATGGTATGACACAAACTGAAGCCGGTTGAACTGAGTAACAAAACTGAGCTGCTAAAAGCAGAGAAACATGCCTTGCTCTGCTGGCATGCACAGAGGTTTCATGATGAGGACAGGAGCTGGGAGGAAAAGGGGCAAAGAGCTTGTATTGATTATTTTGAAAATGTGGATCAGCTGTAAAGATTTAAATGAGGATAAACTTTGAAAGAACAAGAGACCTTCTAGATTTAAGATAGATAATGCAGTACTGTGGTCTTATTTAACATGGTGTAATCCTTGAATTTCAGCTTTAGTTTATAGGTCTTTCCAGCCAGTACATGATTTTTCTCACTGAATATGAAGTAGAGAAGAATGCTTCCTATTTTACTGGATTTTGACAATGTTAATTGACTTTTGCATGGTTCCTAGATGTCAATAAGTTCAGTTATTCACCCCCTGAGAAGGAAAGTGGTTGATTAACCCCAAGTTTTTCAACTTGTGGCACCACCTCCTCAAGCACTGGGTGCTTTGTTCCCACAGCTGCTAGGGTACAGGTGGGGAAAAAGTAGGGCAATTCCTACCATCACCCGTTTTGTCTGTAGGGAGGTTATCTCCTATAGCATGTTCTGACTTCTCTCCATTCACCCTATCAGATTTACCTGATGAGATTCCTGCAAGGCTGGTGTGGGTATGCAGCAACACAGGAAAGCATTTCTCCTATGAGCAGTGAAGGATCCCAGTTCCCACTCAGATGCTCCCAGGAGACTTAGTCCAAGTGAAACAGGCCAGTTCTTTCTGCACGTGGCCACATTCACCAGCTGATGCAGGAAAGCACTTTGAATGTGATGGGATTGCTGTGTTGCTTGTCCTTATTTCATCTGAGCATCAAGGCACAAAGTTATCACCATCATTTAAATTGGATTACACAGTCAGTGCATTTTATCATTTCACTTCTCACACCCAGTGATGTGGAACACATTAATTGGCAGTTGTTGGGATGCACAGGGCTTCTCAAGAGTGTGAAGGTGTTAAGCATTGTTCAAAAAGCAATGCCATGACCTAAAACCTCTTTCAAACCTTCAGCAAGCTTTGAAAACAGGACATTTTATGTATAAAGTAATATTGGGAGAAGAGGAAAGAAAGATGTTAAAAAAAAAAGTGAAAATTGTTCTTCACTTCTTATTCATTGCAGTTACCAAAATCAATGTGTCTGCAAATGTAACTTGTTTCATAAATCATTAGGTCACAAACCTGCACAATGTCAATGTGTTGTCACTATCCTATTAAATTAAATTACTAACCAAGGTAATACTTAACAGCACATTTCACAGGGAATAATGTTTTAATGTATTGAAGATGCCTAATAAATATAGCAGTCAGCTAATATGATTTGAAGCCTTGAGGCAGAAGAAATACTAGAGAGAGAAGAGAGGGGAAGAAAAGACATCTAGTCACTAGGGATATAACATACTGAAATACTGTATTGACATAATGAGAAATGTCCTACTGAATCCCTAGCCGTTAGTTACCAATGATGAGTTGAATGGGTTATGTTTGGATTTGGTATCTACTAACACAAGGGTGTAGGTACAGTTTACAGATAACTGGCACTCTGTAAAGCTATAGGAGAAACTAAATGGGGAACTCTGAACATTATTTTCCCTGAATGTTCCTGCAACTATATTTATAAAAGGTGGGGACAAGCTGTCAGGTCCTGAAGAAAACAGTGAAATATGATGATTTATACCTATTCCAACCACCGGATATTTTAAGATTAAATCATATTTCAATTCTAAAGCCTTAAAAAGTACTCCAGCTTGAATGGCAATGCCCTCCCTGCTTTTCTGTTAGTCCAGTATGGGAGAAGCTTGCTTTTTTTTCCCCACGCTTTTTTTGGCAAAAGCCAAAATTTAAACACATTTCTTGCAATCCCCATCCTCCTGCCTAGTGATTTAGAAGATGAGAGCTTGAACTCCTCCTACTATTATGAGAGTAAGCAGAGAATAGTCAGCGAGTTCACACTTCTGCATGGACAGGTTGGTGTGTTCACAGTCCAAGTTGTAGTCCAGACCTGAGTAATAGTGTATAATACAAAATATTTTGCTGATTAAAGTCCTGGACCTTAGAGTACTTCGGTATTAATCCAGTATGTTAGAGTGCCTAAGTACAGCACTTGCAGTCCAATGTTATGTTTGGCATAATGAAATGAAAGCTCAGCGCTACTGGCTGAAATTCAGCTAGATAATAACGTTAAAAGAGTTGTGCTTGGTACATCAGACATGATCGTTGTCACATTTTTCCTGTTCAGCACAGAGGAAATTCTGCAGCTGTGCCTAATATTAACTGTGCTACCTTTCGTTCTCGGCTGCTGTGTTCCCCCCCAAGGAGGACATGCAAGTCAAATGTCAAAATTTGATCCCTCTCAAGCTGTAGAGAAAAGAGGAAGGTGAGAGGTAAAGGAGATGAAGGAAAACATTATTTTTAAGTAACAGAAGATCATGTACTATTGATTTCTGTTGTTTGACGAGGGGAAAGTCAACATAAGTTGGTGTATGGCCACAGTCTAAGATCCTATGGAGAATTAGTTAGCTGAAACAGATACACTATTGGATGTAATATACTTTGTACATATGAAATTTCTTTTTATTTATTGGTGCAATGCATAATGCAAAATGTTCTCTATCAATAGAACTGCTAGTGTAAACTCCATTTTTTTTTTAATTTATTTTTCTGAAAATAATACAGTGTATGTAAATTCTTGAAATGTGATCATCTGTTTTTCCAGGAATCTATGATCTTATTCTCTAACACGCTGTTGTATAATGCTAATAACTGTGATTAGGGTCTGAATCTTATAGCTTGAGATCATCTTTGAGTAATTTTATAATTGTTTTAAATTACGATATAAAATGTTTATTGTTTTGTAAAGAAAAAGTACATGTCTATATGAAATACATGACATTATATTGAAGTTCAAGACACTTCTTATTAGGACATATTTTACAATTTGTTTTGCTAGGTGAAATGGTGATGGAGTATTTTCTCCCAGCACCATCATCAGGCAAAACTATGCCCATGGACTATCAGTTCTTTAGGTAAGAATGGGACAATAATCCTCTATAAAATAGCAAGCATGGTGAGGTTTTGATATGTGTGTTTGAGTCTGGATAGTCAGGTAAAATTCTGGCCCTAGCAAGATATAGAGGAATTCTGTGGTTAACTTAAAAACCTGCAATATTTTTCTTTACTACAAAATTTCTTCCAATAAAATTTACATGTTGGAATTTCCTGGACTTCTTTCAGACAAAGGGTCTACCATCTCTGTTTCCATACACAACATGGTATTTCTAATCTGTGATTTCAACTGGTGCTGTTTGCAGAGGTGTGGTGCTGATGGGCCTGGTAGGCAGCACAGCACTCAGCTTCCTCAGTTGTCATGACAGTCACAGCTGTAGATGCAAGTGTACCATGTCTGTATTCACTCCTAAAACATCTACATCTGTTTTAACACTAACAAGATGGAATAGTTGCTTAGGTGATAGCACGTGGTTTACCTTACCTATCAGACAAATCATATCATAAGCTAGTTTTATTTATTCTTTTGGTTCCTATAGAAATTAATTGTTTCCTGCTTGCTTCTTAATTTTTACAGTACAGATGCTTTGTTGAGCCCATCTCTTTGGGAGCTCTACGTCACATTTCCCTTCATTTCCACTTTAAAGGTGATTGCATTTGTTCACATTTTCTGTCCCTCTGTTTGCCAGCTGCATAGATTTTCATAGTCATGCCATGTTTTCTGCTTTCTAATAGATTTCTGTCCACTGCTACTACCTCTAAATCAATGTATTTAATACTTCAAAAAGTCATCAGTAAGAATGGCTGTAAAATTTAGTCACTTCATTGGCACTTGTCTCTTACTTGATGCTGCAAGCTATGTGCTACAGTTTCCTTCAGGTATTGTGAAGTTTGGGGGCTTTTTTTAGGACTCAAATTCACTGAGGTTGGCCATTCATTTCTGTAATTTCACTGGAAATAATACTTGTAAAACTGCTAACTCATTTGAAAGATCATGAATGTTTAGTTAATTGTTGCAAAATGCGTTCACAGTTTCAATGATCACAAAGTGCGAGCTGTGTGATGGGACAATGTGCAGTGCTCCTGTACGTTACATACCCCTATAAGCCACTGATGCTATATTTCTAGTATAGGTTATGATTTGTAAAATTCAGCAATGTGAATAAGCAGAAAACTATTTATTTATTTTGCTAGATGTCAAGGAATTAGACACTTAGATGTCCTTAAGCAGCCTCAATCACAGCCTTTCTATCTACAAAAGGCCGGAGGACAATAACAGTCATACCAGGGATGAGATGTGGTCTATTGACTGCTGAGTAACACTGAATTACAAGGAAAAGTACTGTGTACCTACTATATTCCTTAAACAATGGGCTCAGATCTTTCATTAAGAGTCTTCTTTAGATACTATATTGGACAGTCTGGATAGAACTACGTCTGTGCTGAGGTCAATAGAAAAGTTGAATTGAATGTTTACAGTATTTCATTGTAAATCTTTCCAAGTATCAATTTCATTATTTTTTATGTACATATCAATTCAGTCTGAGGGTTTAAATTTTTTTTTATGGGAGTAGGACAGGAAGAATTTCAACATTGATCAAACAGGTGAATATATCACAGGTTTCATTAATATGCAAAATAAACATTTATTACCATGTTGGTATGTATAGCTTACAGTACTCATAATAATGGCAAATAGCTTTATAATCTGCTTACAGTATAATTTAATATACTTCCATTATGATGGAATTGCATATACCTAGATGTAATTTATTTGTCCTTGTTAAAATTGTATTGTAATTATTTGCCTTAATCTGTATACATTGGGGAAATACTGAGAGGGTTGAAATGAGACTGGAAAACTGTAGGCCTGGTCCACAACTGCTATAGGCAAGTAGTTCTGAATTTACACTTCTGACCAGGGAAACAGGGAAATGGAGTTTAGTCTGTTGACCCTTGCAGTTGACTCCTGAGATGGCAGGAAAACCTGCTTCTCTCTTCATTGGGGACAAACTTGAGTAGCTATATGCCTACTTTTGACCTGAAACATGTGAAGAATTGCAGCTTTGGACTGGTGGTTATTTCCAGAAGACAGACTCAGAATACAAGGAGAGCTGTGTTGATTAGTATGGACAAGCTATGCCTGTTAATGGAGTTACTTGCTGTTGACCATTGTATGGAAATTAGTGCCTCTCTGACTAGGTCTTCAGAACTGACCTAGGGAGTATTTATTTTATAAAGTAAAACATCAGTTTCAATTAGAAACCAAAAGGCCACCCTTGGTGACCTTGAGGCTTTTGTTGATGGGAGTGACTGTCTTAGCTTGTTTTGAGGGACTGTTATTATGAGAGGTATTTGGAGTGACTTCTAGGATATTGCCCCACCCTAAACTAGGGGATACATGGCAAGTCCATACGAGGAAGCAGCTTCTGCCTTACCACTGCAAATGGACAGAATGAGGTGCTAACAATAATCTCACTCTCACAAACAGAAATAACTAAGGCAACAAACCTTGCTGTCTGCCCACGAAGGAAATCTGTGTCAGAGATTTGAAATGAAACATCATCACTTCTCTTGCAGTGTCTTACTACAAGAACCATCCTTCCTTTTCTGGAAAATAGGTTGACAAAGCTTTTAGAAATGAACGGGAGCATAATGTTTTATGGAAAGATCATTTCAAGGACCATTTATTTGCCTAAAAAAAAGCAGATTGCTGGTATAGTACAATAGAACAGTAGTCCTTTTGTTCAGCACCAAATGAAGCTTTCTTTCATAATGAAATATAGTCTTTTCCAGGAACTATTCTATCTCACTGGCACATTCCACTTACAGATAGTGTTAGACTGGGTGTATGAACAATCTTTGTTCTAGACTTCGTTTGCAGGCCATGGCTTCTATTATATTTAAGTACTTCTCCTTCAAGCTCTAAATCAAGGGCAGCTTCAGAAGTGGGCAGCTTCTATTAAATGTAATTAATTTAATCGGAAGCTTATGCTGAACGTGAGGCTGCTAAACAAGGGTAGCCACTAAATTAGAGTAGCTCCAGTTAGGAGCACGAATAGTAAAAGTACCTCTATTAAATAAAGGATAGTAACTAATCAAGGAGGGATTATAAATGAAGCTATGCAGGGTTTATTTCACTTTCTGTCACGCCATTCCCCAAAACAGAAACCATCTCTCCTTATTTCCTTTCTTGTAAATGACCTATAAGATATATAGTGTCTATATCCTTGTGTACCTACAGGTTCATAGTCTAATGAAGTTTAATGCAATACTGTTGCTTGTTTATATGCTCTTATTTTTAATTCAGCTTGAAATGCTTTTAAAATAAAATGCTTAGGAACTTCCGTGCTATAAAACCATTTATTTTTCTCTAACCATATATTTTGTCTCTTCCCATTTGTGGCTAGTCAGATCATCACGTCTTCCTAATAGTCATGGGACAGTTTACCATTCAGATCTTCCGAGTGACCTTTTTTTCTTAGATCTTCTCTATCATGTCAGCTTTTCAAACCTGGACTGCTATCATACTTTACCAGAACACTGATGATTCACTGACTTTCAGTCCCTCCAAATTGTTCCAGAGGTTCATTTTACCTATTAAATCCCAATCTTTCTAGTCCTGATTTGGAATGACTACAGTACTTCTTGACTCCATTCTGTCAGACGACAACAATTTCCACCCCATATTGCAGTCATCAGGCAGCACTCCCCCCAGATTCCAGAGATGAACTGCACATGCAGGAACTGGATAATTCAATGCCCTGTTGAGTGCATCATTGAAGGAATAATTATCTGAAGGACTTGATAACTAAACTGTGTGTTTTAATGGAATGCTCACATTTTTGTAAGTAGACATTATAGGAAAGCATAATTCTTATTGGGATAAAATGTCACCAGAATATAGAGAATCCAACTCTGTTTTCTGTGTTGACAGTTAAAGCTAACTGTCGATGACAACAACAACAAAAATAGTTGGAATAGACTGAGTTTTCTTTGTGTGATTAAAGGAAGCAGATAAGAGCAGTTTCATGCAGAGAAAGGATCAGGTAAATAACATCTTTACAGCATTTATGCTCTTTGAGTAACTGGAGCAATTTCCCTTTCAGCTTTTAAAAAATCATTCTCAAATCTAATACTGACTGAGTCACCTCTGTGAAATTTTTTTCAGCACTCAGAAGTCATCTCAAGTGGGTTATTTTCTTCACTGTTGTTTTCCTCATCTCACAGATCAGTTCCTCTCTGTCACAGCTTTTCAAAGACAGTCTCTTTGCATGCAGACTGCTGTATGAGAGGCTTGATTTCTCTAATCATAGTGTGTGAGAGACTGAGCAAAAGGAAGAGAACTCTTTGGACTCATTCTCAATATTGGAGTTCATCCTGAAGCATTTTGCTTCAAAGCCAAGCATGACATAGACAATTTCTGAGCAATTCCTTACTGTCTCATTTTCTTTAAACATGAAATATCTTGTGTGCAATGTCATAAAAGCAAACAAAACCACTCTTAATAGCCACTTCTAAATTTAGCTGAAAACACAATGACGTAATCCATAGTGATGCTCATCCACATTATTAACTTCTAATGCCTTGGAAGATGTAAATACCATAATCTTGGTGTGTGAAGTCTAACCATACTGCTAAAACCAAAGACAAGTATTAAAAACAAGAATTGATAATATTAACTTCACTATAAAATTACCACTTTAAATTTTTCGTGGTGTCAGGGACCCAACTCTTTAACATATATATAAACATATATATAAACAATGTTTCTTCTTTCTGATGCATTGTTTTTCTTGTGGAAGGAATAACCAATCAGATTACCAATCACTTAATCTTCTCTTTTATGCAGTAACTGCATGGTTTATCCATCCATTATTTGGGTTTGTAGATAGAACTAAACACCTTTACATGATGTCATACTTTCTGTACAGTACTTACTATTGCAGTGACTATTCAGAGGATTTTGTAAAGGCCAAAGCCAGGGAATTATTCTTGCATGTCAGTTCAGGGAAGCAAAATTTGCATAGTATGCTAGAGTACAATTATTTGTTGACTGGTTCTTTTTCTTTGGCAGGAAACTCGTATCTTGTATTGCAGTAGTTCTTCTTTCCAAGATTTATGAATCTTCTCTGGCTTTCAAATGGGTTTGTTTTGCAGTAAGTAACAAAGTAAACACCAAGCCAGAAACACAGTGACACAGAAGTAAGAATAACATGAATGGCACTTAGAAAAGGTAGAAAATGAAGAGTTAAATTTGAACTTGGCTTAGCAAATTTGGAGTCCAGGGAAACATCCAGAAAGGCATAATTTAGATGGAATTATGAGTCTTAATCTGAGAAGGTACTCCAAAAAGTCTTTGTTCCAGTAGCTGTAAATGCCTATTAGGAACTTACATTTTGAGCAACAGTGTTTCTAAGATTCCTACATTCAGCTGCTGCATGTACTTGGAAGCACTCTGACCTAAGTTACTAATAAGTTCACAGCCATCTCAGATCCGTTTCACCTTCAGCAGAGCCTAATTTCAGTCACTTGCTGAATGTGCAGTTGGTTTGAATTGTGAACCAACATGGATTCATTTTAGATATTACTTACAATCAATTTAGAATCATAGAATAGTTTCAGCTGCAGAGACCTTCAAGATCATCAAGTCCAACCTTATTCCTAGCCGTACCAAAAACCACTAAACCATGTCCCTAAGCACAACATCTAACCACCTCTTAAATGCTTCCAGGGATGGTGACCCCACCACCTCCCTGGTCAGGCCATTCCAATGCCTGACAAACCTTTCTGGAAAGAAATGCTTCCTAATATCCAGCCTGAACCCCCCCTGCTTCAACTTCAGGCCATAGCCTCTTATTCTATCTCTTGTCCCCAGGGAGAACAGACCAGCTCCTGCCTGGCTACAACTTCCCTTCAGGTAGCTGTAGAGGGCAATAAGGTCTCCCCTCAGCCTTCTTTTCTCAAGGCTGAACAGCCCCAGATCCCTCAGCCTTTCCTCATAAGAGACACGCTCCAAACCCTTTACTAGCTTTGTAGCCACCTCTGTACCCTCTCCAGCAGCTCAATTTCCTTCTTGTAGAGAGGGGCCCAAAACTGGACACAGTATTTGAGGTGCAGCCTCACCAAAGCCGAGTGCAGAGGAATGATCCCCTCCCTGCTCCTGCTGCCCACACTATTCCTGATCCAGGCCAGGACGCCACTGGCCTTCTTGGCCACCTGGGCACACTGCTGGCTCATGTTCAGGCGGCTGTCAATCAACACCCCCAGGTCCTTCTCTATCTGGCAGCTTTCCAACCACTCCTCCTCAAGCCTGGAAGTGCAGATGGGGGTTTTTGTGGCACAAGTATAGGACCCGGCCTTTGGCCTCACTGAAACTCATGGAACTGGCCTTGGCCCAGCGATCCAGCCTAGCTAGATCCCTTTGTAGAGCTTCCCTACCCTCAAGCAGATTGAAACGTCTGTCTAGCTTGGTGTCATCTGCAAATTCACCAAGGGTGCCCTCTATCCCCTCATCCAAACCATTGGTGAAGATGTTGAACAGGAGTGGCCTCAGTACTGAGCCCTGGGGGACACCACTCGTGACTGGCAGCCAACTGGATTTAACTCCATTGACCATAACTCTTTGGACTCATCCAGCTAACCAGTTTTTCACCCAGGAAAGTGTATGCCCACCCAAGCCAAGAGCAGTCAATTTCTCTAATAGAATGCTGTGGGAAACGGTGTCAAATGCCTTACTAAAGTCAAGATAGACAACATCCACAGCCTTGTCTTCATCCAACAAGCGGGTCACCCTGTCATAGAAGGATATCAGGTTTGTTAAACAGGAACTGCCCTCCATGCTGACTGTGCCTGATCACCTGGTTGTCCTGCATGTGCTGCATAATGGAACCCAGGATGATCTGCTCCTTCATCTTTCCTGGTACTGAAGTCAAACTGACAGGCCTGTAGCTCCCTGGATCATCCTTTTGTCCCTTGTTATATATGGGTGTTATGTTGGCTGACCTCCAATCTGCTGGTACCTCTCCAGTCAGTCAGGACTGCTGATAAATAATGGACAGTGGCCTGGTGAGCACCCCTGCCAGTTCTCTCAGCACTCTAGATTGTAACCTATCCGGCCCCATAGATTTATGCACATTGATATTGAGGAGCATGTCATGGACCATGTCCTCCTGAATTGTAGGGTGGGCATTGTGTTCCCAGCCCCTGTCTTTTGGCTTGGGGGAGTGACATTCCTCAGTGCAAGTGTTTCCATTACTAAAGTATGAGGCATAGAAGACATTAAGCACCTCAGCCTCCTCCTTGTCTTTTATTACCATATTTCCTCCTAAATCTAGCAGGGGATGGAGGCTTCCCCTGACCTTTCTTTTATCATTAATGTATTTATAGAATTTTTTATTATTGCTCTTCACCTCTAAACCCAGATTAACTTCTAGTTCAGCTTTCAACCTTCTAATTATTTCTCTGCATGACCTGACAAAATTTTTATACTCACTGTGAGTAATCTGCCCCTTTTTCCAGAAGCCATAAAACCTCCTTTTTTCCTGATTTTTAGTCCAAACCTACCTATTCAGCCAGCCCGATCTTCTATGCTGCTGGCTTGTCTTACATCATGTGGGGATGGCCTGCTCTTGCACTTTCAAGACTTCCTTCCTAAAAAATGCCCAGCCTTCCTGGACTCCTACATCCCTCAAAACTGACTCCCAGGGGACTCTATCAAGTAACCTCTGAAACAAGTCAAAGTCTCCCTTTGGAAAATCCAGAGTCTCAGTATTGCTGCCTCCCCTCCTAATGTCTCTAAGAATGGAGAACTTAATAATTTCATGGTCACTATTCCCTAGATGGCCTCCAACTGCCACATCCTCCACCAGTTCCTTCTCTGCTTGCAAACAAGAGGTCTAGCAGGGCACCTTCCCTGGTTGGTTCACTTACCAACTGTGTGAGGAATTTGTCATTTTACGAACCTTTTAGGAACATTTTAGGATTGTTCCCTCTCTGCTGTGTTGTATTTCCAGCAGATACCTGGGAAGTTAAAGTCCCCCATAAGAACAACAGCAAGTGACCTTGAGATTTCTCCTAAGTACTTACAGAATATTTCATCTACTTCATTGCTCTGGTTGGGAGGTCTATAGCAGACACCCACAGCAATATCAGCTATATTGGCCTTGTCCTTTAACCTTAGGTTTAATGCTTTCCTTCAGGTGACAGTGAAAACTTCCAAAGCAACATTTACTATACAATGATGGCAATAGATAATATCTCTTTGAAATACTGATCACACAAAAAAGAGTACTTTTACTATGTTTTTTTCTATCACTTTGACACAAATTCTGAAGCCTATCTGATCATATATGCAGAGATATGCGTGTTATGTGCACAGGTTTATATGGTCATTCATTCTGGATGTCATTAGACATCCAGAACATACATGCAGATCTGGAACCTGTGTTGTGCACCTATGGTTGAACTACAATGACATGTTGGGGGTCTTGGTCCAAAGCAAAAGCATTTGGCTGGACTATTGCTAACCCCATATACATGAACTGACTTACAGTCTATTTGCACTGGCCCAACAAGACTTCAACAACTGTCTTATAACTTCTGAAGTACTGAATTTAAGTTGTCTTCACACTGTTTTGTTGAGTCTCCCTTGTTATATTTGTAGTGGAGAAGAGAAACAGGTAGCAAGAGAATTCTGTGATCTACTACTTTACCACACTATCAGCTTAAATCTCACATCTTCAGTAGGAAAAATTAGCTTAATAAGCAGTGAACAAGGTGGGGTTTAAGAATGCTACTAGATGCTCCTTAATGGGGGTGTCATCTCACCACAAGGTGAGCTGGAGCTCCCATGGCAGTCCCTGGAGTCCTGTCACCAGCTGCCAATGACTGCTGGCCCTCTACAGGATGTATTCACACTGATGTTGGCACTCATCTAAAACTTCATTTTGTCAGAAAACAAGTTCAACCAAAATACACGAGATGGGGGGGATAGATTCCTTTGTCTTTCAAGAGCTTGTCTAGTTCACAGCAATAAAAGAAGTCCTTCAAATTGCACCTTCTTCGGCCCCTCCAAGCACAACTGGCATCTCTTTAATTCAAATGTTGCTGGCAGTTGCATGATGTACATAGAAGTGAATCAAGAAATGTTCTCAAGGCATATCTCAGGGTGAAGATTGAGTCCAAGGGAACTAGTCTGGAGCTGCATTCAAGCTTGCCTTCCTAGCTGTTCTGCTACTTTAACTGTAATCAGAACAATTGTGGCCTTGTGACTATTCAAGAATCTGAAATTCAAAGCCATCAATGTTAATATATTAGAAGCAATTTTTAAATTTAAAACCACATATCTGTGTCTTGATCCTTTATGTTAGTGCTCGCCTGACTTCTGTTTGCCTTAGGTGCAGGGCTCTTTCTGAGCTCAGCAGCAGTACTGGGCAGTACCTGCACAAATGGTTATGTCACTTGAAATCCCAGAATTGGGTCTGTTCAGTTTTCTGCAACTCTACGTAATGCTAAATGGCCATCTCAGCATTGGATTGTAATGGAAAAGCTAGTCCTGAAACACTATGTATTGTAGTGTGTTTTGTTGAGAGAAAAAAAAAGTCTTATTTGAAATGAGTAACAGGTTTTGCCTATTTACTCTTGTTACTTCATTACCCAGTAAATTAAATTTGTTTGGCTTTTCTGAACTTTTACTTATTAAAGGTAAAAGGACACTCTGCATGTTTTCCTGTACTCTGTTTCTTGTTCATTGAGGACAAATATAGTTAGTATTAAAAAAATTACACTGGATAATGGCAGCTTGAGGAATTTAATTTCAGTCAAGTTCACTAGCTTAGCATCATCTAAGAAATACTTTGTAGGAACTTTTACTTCTGTTCAGTAAGATAAGAAAAATGGCAACAAAACAGCTAGTGCTAAAAAAGAGGTGGGGAGAAGGATCCATGTGATAACTGTCTGAACTAATTGAAATATTCCTCTGAGAACTGTTTCAATGTACGTCATTACAACGGTGAGAGACTGAGATTTCCCTCTAAAGCCCTGATACAAGGCCAGTTGACACCAGCAATTAAATTCCTGTTTATTTTAAATAGAAGTTGACTCAAACTTCTACTGAAGAATATAAAGGCTGACATCCACAAAAGCACTTCAATTTGATAACATGCAACATTACAATACCCTGGCACTTGCAGATGGACAAACAGAGCTGGATCCAAAAAGCTAGAGGCAACTATTTCATGCATCTCTAACAGAGATACTTTGGGTCTCTTGGGCACATTAGGATGTCTCGGAGTTTTCTTGTTCCTTTGTGGTCTCCAGTTAATGCTGAAAAAAATATGCAGGCACCTTTGCAGAGTTTAAGTCTCCAATCTTAATCTGCCAGCTTTAACAGAGCTACTGTTTTATCAGCCTCTAAAACAAGACAGAGGCTTACCTAATGGTGATGTGGGGTCTGTTCTCCTTGCTTGATCACTGGGACAAAGCAACATCCACCAATTTCACCCACATTAACTGCCATTGGAGCCTGCAAGGATAACACAAGATATAGCAACATGCAACAAATCCATTTCGAAGGATATGACCTGCTAATTTATCAGTGAAATTGAATAACCATTTATTTCAAGTCGTGCTATTACTTCTCCCAGCCTGGAGATGTGTCATAATAGAATCCCCCTATCTAAATTTTACAGAAGTGCTTATGTTTGAGAGGCCTATGATACTTGTGAACCCTGAAATAAATCACAGGTCACTATTTTATATTGATAGTGTTTTAATATTTGCATTCAGTGTATTCTTTGTGTGTTTTTGTTGCTCTGACTTTGCAAGGAAATGTTAGAGATTGATTGTTGAGTAGTATATGAAAGAAGCCCCTTGTGCTCTGATTTAAAATTGTCATGGCTTGATAAAAAACCCCATCCCAACTGTATTTCAGGGTAATACTGTGAAAAAACCATCTCTTACAAAGAA
The DNA here is from genome assembly GCA_025345505.1 of Todiramphus chloris collaris. Lineage (NCBI taxonomy): Eukaryota > Metazoa > Chordata > Aves > Coraciiformes > Alcedinidae > Todiramphus > Todiramphus chloris. The sequence continues at coordinate 33,840,227 of JANVCC010000022.1, forward strand.
ACTAGACCAAAAGATTTGTTGAAAAATTAATTCTGTTTCCCTTCTTGGAGTCTCACTGAATTGCTACCAGGATCTGTGCCTGCCCTAGTGTATATTGCCTCGTATCACATCAGTGCCATCTATTCAGAGTTCTTGCTTCATTGCAAATCTAGTATACTAACCAAAACTTGAAAAAGCATTTCAGATGAAGGCTTCAAGATTAATCATTCACTGTAAAGCAATGTCATAAAAAGATAACTTCTGAAGGATGCATCATATCTAGAGAAGAGAAGGCTCCAAGGGAGACTGTGTTGTGACCTTTAGATATATGGAGAGGACTTACAAGAAATATTGAAAAAAACTTTTTACCAGTAGTGACAGGACAAGGCACAACAGTTTTAAACTCCAAAGAGGGTAGGTTTAGATTAGATATAAGAAAGTCAGTTTTCACTATGGAGATGGTGAAACACTGGAACAGATTGTATAGAGAAGTTGGGGATGCTCCATCATTGGAATTGTTTAAAATCAGGTTGGATGAAGCTTTCATCTGCCTGTTCTAGTGAAAGGTGTTTCTGTCCATGGCAGAGGAGCTGGACTAGAAGATCTTTGAAAGTCCACTTCCAACCCAAACTATTCTACAATTCTGTATGTGTTCATATCCTGATAAAAATCACCATCTGAGGAGCTCACAGGTTTAGGTGGTGGTGGCCAGTAACCATGTTTCTCTGGGGAGTCATATTGTCTCAGAATCAGAGCTATCTTAGTGTATTATTGTCAGTGGTTCTTGGGTTGAGTGTACCAACAGTTGGAGTCAGAGACCATTTACTCTTGTAGCTCTACCTGTGGAGCAGGTTACTGGCGAAAGAGAAAAATGAGCTGCTCTTTATAGCTATACTCTTTTTGCTTCTCAATAAAATATACTTTGAGAATGAACATTAAGAAAAGTAAACAAACATCTTTTTCTTTTAAATCTATCTTTTTTTGAAAAAAAACACCGCCTTTGGCTACAAAAGCAATTACTCAGTTGCAGAAGGTATTATTGTTTTAAACATTTTTAGGTGAAAACTTATTTAAGGTTTTGATGAGATTTTTTTTTTTTTCCTGAAGTAATGGCTGTTTATTATGAGAGTGCACTGGAATCTGAATTCCAGTCAAAACTGCAGTCAGGGAAATACTTAGTATATTAGGGTTTATATTATGATTCTCAAAATTTTTCAGGTTATTTAGGAGTGTTCCCCTTCACTTGGAGGGGTATTCCTAATTCAGTAGCTACTTCTAAAAGAATAACAGTACCTTTACCTTTTCAAACTGCTTATTGCTGCAAGAAACATCAACCACATGATGTTTCTTTAAGTAAAGCACTTTACTGATGCCTTTACTGCTTGTTCTGGATTTGTTGTTTGTATCTTCTTATTAAAATGTCTTTTTTATTGCCAAGTATCTACTATTTTCATGTCAAATCTAGAGATCATATTTCTGTTCCTCTAATGATTAGCTCAAGTGATTCAACAAACCCAAGGTAAATGTGGACAAGGTTGTAATTTCTTTACCTCTTCTTGTGTACTCTTAGAATTTACAGCTTATTAATCAGTTCAGTATATAAGTAGAGTGATGTGAATATCTAGGAACATGATTATCTGGTTTTAGTACATATAATTAAATGTTTATTATTGTTATTTATTTCAAATTACAGTGTATGATATGAGAGAAGATCTGTAGCATAACTGATTTTCCACAGGATGTTTAAGTGGTTGAATAACCTATGTAAGATAAATAGTAAGTCTGGTCAGACAGTCCTGACCATCCACCCTTTCATTCCCTTTTTGAAGCATCTCTTTAGTTTTGGCACCTGTCACCAATTCTGGGACACATGTACTGCTGACACAAAGCAAACCTGGACTTTGTGGGACTTGTATCGGTAAGATGTTCACATTTTGGCAGTCAAATTAAAATTGTGAGAGGCTTCATCTAGTTGACAACTTATTTCTCTTTTGGACATAGTTATATATTCTTGAGGTAGGTTGACCCTGGCTCGATGCCAGGTGCCCAGCAAAGCTGCTCTGTCACTGCCCCCTCCTCAGCTGGACAGGGGAGATAAAATATAATGAAAAGCTTGTAGGTTGAGATAAGGACAGGGAGAGATTATTCAGCAATTACAGTCCCAGGCAAAGAAGACCTCACTTGGAGAAAATTAATTTCATTATTACCAATCAAATCAGAGTTTGATAATGAGAAAATAAGCCCAAAATCTTAAAACACCTTCTTTCTACCTCTGCCTTGTTCCTAGGCTCAACCTCACTCCCAGTTTTCTCCACCCTCAGGAGCACAAGGGGGATGGGGAAAGGTGGTTGCAGTCAGTTCATCACACGTCTCTGCTGCTCCCTTCTCCTCAGGGGAGGGACTCCTCACTCTCTTTCCACGCTCCAAAGTGGGATCTCTCCCATGGGAGACAGTCCTCCCTGAACTTCTCCAATGTGGGTCCTTCCCATGGGCTACAGATCTTCACGAACTGCTCCAGCATGGGTCCCTTTCATGGAGTGCAATGCTTCAGGAACAGACTGCTCCAGTGTGGATAGCCAATGGGGCCATAAGTCCTGTCACCAAATCTGCTCCAACATGGTTTCTTCTACTCATGGGTCCACAGGTCCTGCCAAGAGCCTGCTCTGCTCCAGCATGGGCTTCCCATAGGGTCACAGCCTCCTTTGGGTGCATCCATCTGCTCTGGCTGGCATCCTCCATGGGCTGCAGGGTGGATATCTCCTCTACCATTAAGCTCCACGGGCTTCAGGGTGACAACCTGCCTCACCATGGTCTTCACCATGGGCTGCAGGCAAATCTGCTCTGGTGCCTGGAGGACCTCCTGCCCCTCCTTCCCTGACCATAGTGCCTGCACAGCTCTTTCTCTCACATATTCTCATTCCTTCTTTTGTATGGAGTTCTCCATTGCACAGCAGCTTTTCCCCTTAAATACTTTATCCCAAAGGTGTTACCACCACCACTGGTGGGTTCAGCATTTAGGCCAGTGATGGGTCTGTCTTGGAGCCAGTTGCTGTTTGCTCTATTGTACATCTGGGAAGCTTCCAGTAGCTTCTCACAGAATCTACCCTTGTAGCCCCCCTGCTACCAAAACCTTGCCACACAAACCTAATACAATTCTGCAATAAATAGGAAGCAATGTATCTGTCTGCTTTTAACACTCTACTGTTGTTTTGCTAACTCCAGATTGCTGAAAGAAACAGAACACCCCTGTCTTGGCAAACAAGTTTTTACGAATGAGGTTATGTTTCTTAGTCTCATTATTTCCTTACTGGAACAAAAAAAAAAGGTATAAATTAGGGTATTGGGGGAATAGCCAATCGATGTATTATGATTTATCTTGTGCTTTTGGGTATCTTGTTTTTCTTGGTGGGTGGACAGAAATGGATTGAGAGTGTACTCTAAGAAAAACAGGCTTATTAAGGGAAAGGACTGGAGTTCAACTTTGGTTTTTTTTTTGGTTCTGTCTTACAGCAAAATTCTCAATGTCTGTGCAAAGATACTTTGCAGATTTTTTCACCTCAAAAGCGCCTTCTGCATGTGCTGAGTTCATTCCTTCACCTAATGGTCATTGGGAAATGGCAAATGTTAGTCAGATCACTGCTTCTATTGCCTAATCTGCAGAGTGGCTTGGATCATCCCAGACAGACCCATGTGAGCTCCATTCAGCTCTGCTCTGTGTTCTTTCTGGCAGTCCTAAGCCACTAAGTCCCTCACCTTCTTAAATAGGTGGTGGTCCTCATGTTGCTGAGTGAGCTTCTGTCTATTACTGATCTGTGCTCCTGTATCTCACTGATGCTTACATGGAATGCTGAAGTTTGAAACAGTAGCCTTCATCAAGGCAAGAATTAGTGGTTTTTGTAAAAGTTAGTTTTTGAAAAAAATCTGCTTTAATATTCATCACTATAAATATGAACCCCAGACTGCCATAAAATACTCATGTATATGAGTGTGTGTATGCCTGGGAGGAAATTTGTCCATGTGTGTTCACACAGGCAGAGGCACATTGGTCTACAACTGCAGAGTGCAAGAGTGTGAGAGTGCTCTGTCCCTCAGGAGCTTGTGCAGCACTTGGGTTTGCTCTGAGCACAGAAACATTGCTTGTAGCTGCAGGTTCCTGATGGCTGAGGACAGCAGCAGCCCCCCGTTTGTCAGCTTAATTCTGGAATTAGATATTTCTCCATATCATGTGATACAAATGTGCTCTTTTTTTTTACATTCTATTATTCACAGTTTTTACACAATACTAAACTAACAAGAAGGGGAGGCTGAGACAATGAGTTTAATTCCTTTTAGGTGACTCATAGACCTCCTGTTCTCTTAATTTTGCTTAGATTTATTTTGAAACACGAGATTTTACCATGAAGTTACATGAAATAAAAGGATTAAATCAGCCTTAGAAGTTCTACTTAATTCTTATCTTTCTGAAATCTGTGTCTTTATAAGAAGGAGATAAAGAAGAATGAAATGGAAGGTTAAAATTTTGTATTTTTCTGGGTGCACTGCTTTTTCCTGTGAAAATTACTCCTTCCATGTATCTCCACCCAGAAAAAAAGGCTTATTGATCTACAGTACTTTGTTAAAATATCTGCTTTTCCAAATGACTTAAAAATTATTTCAATGCTATATGAAATTTTAAGGCTAATGCACCTATTTCTATATATTAGTTGAATTTTTCAGCTCAGACACTAAAGCTGCACTTCCTTTATTTTACACGTTCCCTTGGTGGCTGCCTGTGTTGCCTGCAGTTTTGCACCAGCTTTGCATAATGCCAGAGGAACGAGCTATTTCAAGAAATTATCACTTTTGCCCGAAACCTTTTTTTTTTCCCCATGTACCTAAAGGCCAAAAGCCAAAGCAGCTGGTGTCATTCTGGTGTGCAGAGGGAAAAGCTCTGGTTATGAAATCTGAATCCCTTATGCAGCATGATGAAATGGACTCCTCTACATGTGGAATTAGGAAAAAAAAAAAAGGTTTCTAAAAATAAACCCACCTCTTTATGCTTAAAGATTGTTTGAATGCTTCCAGGTTTGTTTTTTTTTCATGAATACAGTGAGCAAATCTCTTGTTTAAAAGCTGGGACACATTAGCTATTATTTTAAACCTACTAGCTTCCTAGCTTCAGGGATTTGTAGGTATGAATGTGTCTGCTTTTCAGCCTGTGATAGCTCACAGGTTAGAAAATGCATACATCTCAACCCTGGTCCACAGGTGAGTCATGTCTGCACTCTTGGTTGTTGGCCCTGGACTCTGCAGTGCTGTGGTATGCGTAATGCTGAGGAAAGAGATGCTTTTGGTAGGAGATTACTTATTTTAAGCAATGTATTGTCGATCCTATAAATTTATTCAATCCCAAGTTATACTTATCTAGGGTGTAAAGAAACCCTGTGTTATACCGAAGACAGAGGACATGGTGGGGAGGGAGGGAAGGAAAAAAAAAACCCCGAAACAAAAAAGCTGATAATTAGCAAAACTGTGGTTCTTATTTGGAAGTCATTAAGCTGATGAGCAGCCTTTACCAGATATTTTGCCCTGAAATCATTATTATCCTAGCGCAACTTGCCCAAGAGAGAGTATTCAGTTACCCGAGGATTGAATGCACATATTCATATGTGATGCAAGGAAAGAAATGGTTTTACATTCACAAAGGGCAGCAGTCTTTCAGCAGAATCACAATTTTGCCCTAGTTTATCGGATCACCTGTATCACTGTCAGAAGTGGTATGTGGTAATGCTCTGTTTAATACCTCTTTGGAAGTCCTTTTCCCCTTTGCATAGTAAAACCCCACTGGCTGCGTTTTAATCCATCTCTTCTTTTTGGACAGTCTCATCTTCATCAATGCATCATCAAGGGCTCTTATTGGATGTTGCATTATGGTAATCTGTACCGAGATACAATTGCTTCAGTGACATATTGCTATTGTGATTCTCACTGTTAACCAATATTTAATGTCAATAAAATATTTTTTGAAAACCTGAATTACCAGTTTTAGAAAGGGGAAAATTGTATGATCACATGCACAGCAAAGCTGCTGAAAGCTAACCCAGCCTGTTATGGTTGTAGCTTTAAATGACTGATGGAAACTTTCTGTCTTTATTTTTCCAAGTGAACAAGCATCTGCTGTTGCAACTGCTGGTTAACAGGCTCTTTTCTCCATATGAAGTGGATCTAATTATATGCTCTTGGCCATCCCAAGAGAAGCACAGAATTAGGTAGCTCAAAACAGGACTATTTAATAAAGGAGAGACATAGAACTGTTGAGAGAGTGTAATATTTGCTGTGCTTAAACAGGCAGTACTGAAAGGGTGTTTGCATCTTCTGAAAACAGCAGTTGTAATCACAGAATTTCAGAATGTTAGGGGTTGGAAGGGTCCTCTGAAGATCGAGTTCAACACCCCTGTCAGAGCAGGACCAAAACTAGGGCAGATCACTCAGAAATGCATCCAGACAGGTCTTGAAAGTCTCCAGAGAAGGAGACTCCACAACCTCTCTGGGGAATCTCTTCTTATGTTCTGCAGCTCTTACAGTAAAGAAGTTCTTCCTCATGTTGAGGTGGATCTTCTGTGCTCAAGCTTGAATCCATTGCCTCTTGTCCTATTACAGGGCATGACTGAAAAGAGGCTGTCCCTGCCCTCTTGACACCCAGACCTCATGTATTTGCTGACATTAATTAGATCCCCTCTCAGTCTTCTCCTCTCCAGACTAAAAAGCCCCAGGTCTCCCAGCCTTTCCTTGTACGGCAGGTGTTCCAGTCCCTTCATCATCCTTGTAGCCTTTCTTTGGACTTTCTAATGATAAAGTACACAGTAAGTATAATTTTAGGGCTGATCATTCCTTATTCTGCTCTCTGTTTTCCCTTATAATTCTCTGTTGAATTTTTTCTATTCTATACTGAAATATGTACAGGTCATATTTTTGTTTCATCCAAAGCCCCATGAAAAAATGTGGTGCTCTTCCTGCTGATTTTGATGTTTGAATCAAACTGCTAATGCCATTTCTATGACAGTTATGGCAAGAAATTCAAAGATCTTGCAGACAGAGCTAAGTTTTCTTGACATTTATAAAAAGTGAGAAATTGTCTTGAAAAATTTTTGAAGGAAAAGTTGCACACTATGACGGCATTTCTCAGGGTTTCAAATTTTTTTATTACATTTTGAGGTTGTACTTTTGTCATTCTGGAAGTCTGTGTTCCCTGCTCAAATTCAGTTTCCAGTATGAAACTCTATTCTTCAATAATTATTTCTTCCATAATCCTTCTCTCCTCTGTCATTGTCAGCTGCTCTACTGTCTTCCAACCACTTTTTCTATCTCAAGAACAGGATGTCTATGGATGGCAAAATGAAATAAAACAGTAGTTTACAAAAGATTATGATTTGGTCCCCTGTCATTTTCTATCTCCTTCTCCATTAATGGCCTCACTACATTTTTTTTTTCCTGTCTTCCACACCACCTGTAAAATTTGCCCTTTCTTTGTCAGCCTTATAACAAAGTCAGATCAGTCTGCTTTGGGTCGTATTCTGTAGAGTTGTTCCTTCTAGCTTCCTTAGTTGAATCTTGTCATTTAAAACTTAGAAAATATTTTCTCATTTTCTACTACATCAGCCATGGTATCTCTTAACTGGCCTCATCCTTTTGATCCTGTTTCTTCCTCTTCAGTGATCCACATGGAATCTTTTTTCTCAGTGCAGAGCAATAAGCAGTTTGTCAGGCAGCTTGAGTGACTTCTGTGGGTCAAGGATTCAACATTAAGCTCTTTTGCAGTCAGAGATCATACATGGCTGCCTACTAATTGGTAGAAAGAGAAAGAGCTGGGAATACTTATGTCGATAAACACTTGCAGGAGGACTCCTGCTGGAAGCGTCAAAAACATTTTCTGTAATATAGCTAGTGGTCGATAACCACCTTTTTTTTTTTTTTTTTTTTTTCAAAACTCTGTGTGTTTTACTACTGTTTGTGACTTTGTCATGTCAGTTTGCTTTTAATAGGCTCTTCTGTATCTCATCTATTTGTAAACTCCCAGTCACTCTCCAGAACTGATTTCATTAGTCGGGTGGGATCATTTCTGGTCCCTGATAGGAAAGCTGTAAATTCACTTGGATAGGAGCATGAGTTTTACAATATTTTTCTAGCATATTTATATACATAGATTCCAAAGAAGCATATTCACATGAGTACCTGTGGATGTTTACAGCTTGAATATTTATGTAAATATAGTTTCTTGCAGAACTCAAGCATTTCTTTAGAATCTGAAATGTGTATTTGGTCTTGTTTTGCAACATCCCTTTTCCATCCTAAATCTTACAGATAAGAGAGTTATCCGATCATCCTCTTCAGTTTTTCCTCAATTTTTCTTCTTTTCCTTTCACTGAGGGGGCTTTTTACTTTTCATTCATGAAAATGATTCACTGTTCATTTATTCCAGTATGCTCTTGCTGAGACTCTGCAGGTCATTTTATTAGCCTACTGTGCCAGCAGTTAACTGGGATTCTTTGGTCTCTTTTTTTCTCTTTCTATAGCAGCTGTTTCCTTCAAATTGAGAGCGTAATCTAGTGTAGTTTAAAGCCAAGTTATTTCTGCTAGTAACACTTCATGGTTTACCGGTTTAACTTCATGTGCTCAAAAGCATTGTAGTGTGCTCCATGTCAATGGCCCATCTTTTGACTTTCCAGTCCTATACTCTCTCCCCATGTGCGGAATGGCTCAGATTTTGTTAAACGAACAAACCTTAATGTTCATCTTAGTTTTGTGTGTGAAAGTAATGGAAACTGTGGGTTCTACTTCTTCACAGCACACTTCACCAGGGCTATATTTAGAACTTCCTTCCAGTGCTATTAGTAAGTGATTAAATATCAATGTGGAAACAGGGTCCATTGATTAACAGGTGAAGAAGTCCCAGGGTGCCTTTTTGGCAGATCATTGAAAGGTCTTTCTAGGAGTTAAAATCTATTGTCTCTGTGGCTTTTTTTATCCTTCAGTCTAGTATGCAGCCACTTCACCTCCTCCCTTCTTCGCTGTGGGTAACAAATGAAAAATTTTAAAGGTTGCTGAATACTGTGCATTATCACAGTAGGTAGGGTGTTTAGCACAGGTGTTTGTAAAATAGCATCACATTGGTAAAGGGCACTGTGCTTGATGGCTTTACAATTTCCATTTCTTTTCGTGTGAAGTAGGAGACTTCCATATGTAACACAGGCTGCAATTTAAGTTTATAAAAATGATGGGTAGCTCAAGAGTACAAAAGGGTGGGTTTGGATCTTATTCATGAAACAGAGCTTCAGCTGGTGAAGCTGTCAGACATCTGGCAGGCCCAATAAAACCGTGAGTCTGAAATTTACCCTGGTGAATTTAGCCCTTTTAGGCTCTGGAAATCAGTCACATTGAATTGCAGATTTCTCATAATTGTTATTCCTAAATTTTTGTCAATTTATTTTAGTGAAGGATAGACAGACAAACTGTTCTTTTCTCCAGTCATGATTTACTAACATGCTGTAACTATATTACATTTTCTTGTATTGCTATTCAAATTATAAAATTTTTTTGAAAGAAGAAAAAAATCTATGTTGTATAACAAATATAGCAGTTCTGGTATAAAAGTTTGCTTGTGTTAAAACTCATGAAACTTGCAACTTAAATGAACATTTTTACATAGCTGTCAGGGAATTCACAGAAGAATGCAATATAATTCAGTACAACACAGCAACAATGAATAATACAGCTCCAGAAATAACAGCAACGAGAACTCAATGCTTTAATTTATGAATGTATTTACACATTAATTTTGTATTTGTGTAGTCAAGGATGGATGCTTTGTTTCTCTTCCATGTCTTTTCTTTTGACAATATTCTATTGTTTTCATTACTATTATTAGTAGGTTTTGGTTGGTGGGTTTTTTTTTTTGTTTGTATTATCCAAGAATTGCAGAGCCAAAAAATAAACAAGTCTTTCTTGTGCAAACTGCTTTTCTAACATATAAAAGATAGTATCTATTCTGAATATGTTATAGGATGCAAAGAAAGGAACATAGAGTAAGACTGGGAAAACATATGACTACAATGAATAAATTTTGCATAATGGTTAGCATGTCAGATAATACTGTGCCATACTGTATGTTTGTGCTTAGAGTCTAAAAGAAAATAGACTTAAATACAACATAATTTTTGCTTTGCCAGTGATGTCACAAGGTAGGATTTTTGATGTTTCACCTCTAGCTGAAAAGGAATTTAGATATAGTAGGCTAGTCCCACATACATTCCTGAACTCTTAGATAAATATAAACCTTTTTCCCTGTTTTCTTCATAAGGGAAGGATCTAAGATGATCTCATGACTCCAGAGTGATACCAGGGTGTGCAATGCACAATCAAAGGCAACTGTAAGGGAAGAAGCAAAACATGCATATGGGACTTCTACCTAACAGGTAGGTAACAGTCTCACAAATAAAACTAAGAGGTTTTTTTCTCCCAAATTATCCTTAATTGCCCTCCTGGCAGAATTTTAGACGCAATACATAAATGATATTATGTATGTGTATCTATATCAATCTGTTCAAGCAGATGATGTTACATTTTAGAGTGCAGATTCTGCACATATTTATGCCATGGTCAAGAATTTCAAATCTTCTTGCTTTTGATGGAGAATCTAATGTAGAAGCTGCTGGTTTGGGGCTTTTATTTTTTCTTTCTCCATGGACAAGAATTAATTGAAAATGGTCCTTCTGCTTCATATTCCATAGTCCCTGCCACCACCTGTCATCCTCTTTGGATAATTTTAGATTTTCCTCTGCTTTTAACATTCAGTATAACATTTGAGCCAAGACCTACTTTCTCTTTGTGAAATTGTCAAGTCACTGACCTTGTGCCCGTGTCTTTTATGAAAAACAAGCAATAATGAAAGTCACATACAGAATGAGATCCTCATGCAGGGATCCTCTGCTGAATGTTATCTCATATTTCAGCAGCTTTGCTGGCTCTAGCACTTGGAAACATTTACATTCGCCACTGACTCGGATGCATGCTTTTTTTAAGTGTTCTTCTAAGCTTGTCCTTCAATATGTGCCTAATCAGTTCATTCATACTCACTTTCTGAGACTGAGTTTGGAAGACAAGGTACAGTGAGCAAGAGCAGTGCTCTTACAAGTGGATGCATGCTGTTCAATTCCATTTTGGGGAGGTATCTTTACTTTCTCAAACACAGTAAAGATACCAAACATGTTTTAAAAAAATAATTTAGTGAATGCTGTGTGACTTACTTTTCATAAAAAAATAAAGCTCATTTTCATGTTTCAATGTTAATTAAAACATTATCTTCCTTCCGTCCTTCCTTCCGTTCTTCCTTCCGTCCTTTCTTCCTCATATCCATCCCTTTTATTTGCCAGTGCTCTGGTACTTAAGATCAAAGAATACATTGTACAAAAAAAATACCTTATAGAAAAAATGAAAGCAAGAAATAATAAATTCAGGTAGTCATGCAGCCTCAGAGAAAAACAGGACAACTCTGCTGTAGGTATTGACGTTATTAAGGTCACTTGCTATGTAGGGCAACAGGGTAAGTCTGATTCTCACACTGAGGTTATTAAGAGAAAATGCTTATATTGATATTGTACAGAGATATGTAGGGGAGGTTGAAGCATTTACTACTATCTAATCTATAGTATAGTGCAGTTCCTGCTCTGACCATGGATTTAGTTTGTTCACATAGAAATATCAAGTCTTACAAGGCACCTTGAGTATTGGCATAGCTTTATGGACAAAGCAGAACTTTCACAGCAACTGCAAAACCAGAGCCCACGAGAGGTACCAGCCACAGTGGTAAAAGCATGATTTTCCAGTGTCACTGGATACCTATGTAAGGGGAGCATAGGTTTCGGTGGCATGTTTAGGTGGCACTGGAGGGACAGGGGTCACAACTTTATTCTTACAGGCAGCAGCTTGTAGGTTACAAATAGTCTGAGGAGTCTTAAAGTGAATGTAGGTGTAGTTTTAAGTACGTTTTTAAGTCCTCGGTGCTGGCAGTGTGATGTAGGAAGTTTCAAGGGGAGTAAGAATCAAAGCTAATATGGAGGTTCACCATTTCTTTAGAAACATGAAAGTGGTGTACATCTTATCACTAAGATACATTTACTTTATTCCTGGCCCCATAAGTATTCTCCTCTTTGACACAGTGCTGGGGCTGTAGGGTTGTAGGGAACACTCCATGTGCAAATCACCTTCAGTAAGAGTGAGGTTGCTAGTGTCCCTGGGAGCAGAATATGTCCAAGTAAGAGCAGAGAACTGGCTTGTGAACTGTGAACACAAATAGTCTCTGAAGTAGTTTTTAATGATACCAGTAATGACAACATATTTTGCTCCTCATCTTTGCCTCAGATGTCTTCCTGGATGAAATCAAAAACATCCATGGAGATGAGTAGCAGACTGGACAACAAAAAATAGAGTGTTACAAAAGTGGTTAGTACCTGATGAACAGAGGTGACTAGGACATGTATTGGCCCCTCACTCCAGAACACTGCCAGTTATGGCAGTCGTTGAAGAAGCCTGCAAACCTTGTGGTGCAGCTTTGAAAATCTAACTTTATGTGACTGAGATCTTTTTTTATTAACTCTTTGTAGAAGAAGCTTTACTAATCATGAAACTACACCAAAGGATAGTGAAACACTTGCACATGTTACTGTTCATTTTCCAATTCTCTCACCAGCTCAATCCTCTTTCCTCCCACGTTTATATCAGTGTACATGCAAATATGCCTATGTTGTAACTTAGGTTTTCATCTTGTGGGAATTCTGTCCAGTCATACAGCTGGGAACATCTCCAGACTTTTTCTACTGGAAGAGCTCCAGACAGGTCTGTGTCACACAGCAGAGGTGCCCATCTAGCTTCTCATTTTTCTGTCAGGAGAAGGGTCCTCAAGTTGAAACATGTATGAGTGCTTTTCAGGGAATGCACATTACCTTTGTAAATTCAGTTTGTTATCATCTTTGTCTCCAGCACCTACATTATTCGCTGTTAATAAGCTGAGTATAGGGGTCATGAGTCCTGATTCCACTGAGAAATTAAAACTTTCTCTGAAAGTGAGGTTTCAAAACATTGCCTTAATGTGTATGAATTATCCCAGGGTTTCCGTTCCTGCAGAAACTTTCCAAGCAATTTCATAAAATATTTGCTTATTAAGTCACTTTAAATAAAACCAGGTGCAGTGAGGAAATCACAGTAATATACAATAGTTCAGTATTGATCTGTTTAAATGATTATGCTCAGTCCTACTTGGAAAGGGGAATTTGAGCTGACAGATAGATTGCTTCTGGCTGACTTGGCTATGTACCTTCCTAGTGGGTTGTTCCAGATCAAGGACTTGGCTAGAAGATACTGATCTGTGGGCTGGGTTTCTATTCAGTGGAAATCAGAGCATGATGTCTGTTGCATGCAAAAATATCTCTTTGTAATGGAGTCAGGATGTTCAAGGGCACAGACCTGCAGTTAATATCTCGGAAGTGTTTCTAGGTCCATTGATTTAAACATAGCTGTGATCCTCTTTTGGCTTCAACAGAAATTTGTGAAAATGTTACTGCTAGTGACTCACTGGGACTACAATGAATCTTGCGGTTTTTAACTGTTTCATGAAGTCCTTGATAAAGTTTGATTGCTCACTAGTTTTGCCTGGACCTGCTCCAAAAGTCCACCAAGAGCAGTGATCTTTATAATTATACCCCAAAGCAACAGAGTTGTCATCCTTTATGTTTCCATTTCTTCCTAGAAAAATGAAGAGGAGGGATATCACAATTCTGATTGTACCTTCTCTTACAATTCTTTCTCAGAGTACTTCAGGTGAAATATTTCAAGTACAATATATCATGTGCTTAAAACTCTTAATCTTAGACAAAGTTAGCATTTTAATGTATCACTCATCGTACTGGATTTCTCTTGGGAGTTCATGACTATATGTAAATGTCATAACCCAAGGCAAACATTAAAATAAGAGCATGATATAACTTGATAGTAGGAACACTACAAAGTAAAAAAGAACCTGGCCTTTCTATTTATATATTTATTTATTTTTATTATTACTATTTTTACCTGCTGCCCAAAACTTGTCCAAGCTTGCCTTTGAATATCCTTATAAGTATTTCATAACAACCACTTCCCAAACTGTGTTCTTTATCCATAGCTTCATCTCTGACTCCCAGGCTCCTCTTTCACTTATTCACATGCATACATGGAATAGCCATAATCCATAAGTTACTATGAGTAGGAAAATCTACAATGACCAGAATCTCTGTCTCAACCAAGATACCAGCACAGGCTGAGAGATAGATGCAAACAGGCTGATGATAAAATCCTTAGATTCTATGGGAGTTCCACAGAGTTCTGGTGTAGTGGTTGTGGTATGCTGCTGAGCTGTCCAAAGTAAAATTTTCATAGCTTCTCATAATTGCTTTATTGGATTCTCCTGAGTTGGAGTCTTTGGCTTTACCTTTGGACCTAAAAACTTACTTGAGGAACATTTGTTTCCAAGCCAGAGGCCAAGCCAATATCAAAATACTACAGGATGTCCTTCTCTTTTATCTCTGTCAACCATTTGAATAGCTTTAATAATTCTAATATTAGTATATTATACAACTCTAATAATTAATTTTTTTTTAATCAGGAAGTTTGTTACCTGTGATGTATTAGCTAAGATCATTTAACACTTTTCAGGAACAAGTGTTTGAAGCAAATGCTTACCTGGACTCTTGGCAAGTACCACAATTAGGGCGGTACTATTTTGGTTTAATTTTGATTTCCTGATGATGCTCTGTCATAGTGTAAAATGCTCAGGAACCAAAGTCCACTGTCATTTATACTTAAATTGGAGCCAAATCCTACACTGCGTCACTGAAGACCGAGAAACAATTTTCGGAGGAGCATTTGTAGTATTCCCAGCCAAAGGTAGAGTGGGTTCCACCTGGGACCTATGAAACCCTAAAAAATCCTTACTTATTCTTCTCTTGATGCTAATTAGAGGAAAGAGATTTAACTTTTTTTTCAGCCTAACAATGAAAATCAGTGCAGCATCTAGCTGTCAGCTAACATTTTTACTTGGCAGAGAGCCCTGTTTGCAGCTGGTAAGCACTCGTGCATCACTTCAGGCACTTGTTGCTCAGCAACTCAGGCATCAGACAGCAATATCTGATCTCAGTTACCTGAATTATGATAGTTTAAACTAGTGCCAATCTGGGCCCCTGTTTAAAAGTCTAGATTCATATTTAAATGCCTACAATTAAATATCCAGTTTCTATCATACAGCTTTTGGACAACAAATGTAATAGATAGTAGTCAATTTGCTGTACCATTTTAACAGGAGAGGGATATTGTCTTTCTGTCCTAGCTATTGTCATTCTTTAAAAAGCACAGGACTGCTCAAAGGAACGTTTATAAGCCTGTTCAGAAATGGAAAGTACAGAAATCAATGTATGACTTCACCATGCATTTGATCAGCCTCTGAGTTTGGCTTTAGAAGTCAGTGGAATATTTGTTTGACTTTGGTGGTCTTTGGATCAAGCCCTGTACAGCACCACACAAAAAAGAAGAGAGGTGACCTATTATTTTCTAATAGTGCTTCTGAAATTTTTTCTCTCTTCTGGATCTTATTTTAAGGCTTCACCTGTTCTGACTAAACCAGTCAGCATCTGACATTTGGATAATAGCTCAGCTGAAGCACACACATGAAGCACGCTAAGCTTACCCTTTGACTTCCATCTTCCCTTTATGATACAATGCATGATATTTGAGTTACCTTACAGCACAGCTTCTGAGGACAAAAGCTTCACTTATGTGTGCTGCTGAGAAATACAGAGGTGGTCACAGATCAGATGCACCCTTTGCTGCTGAACACTTGGCACTCAGGTTAATTACAGAGATGGAAAAGCACTTTAAAGACTTGCTTTTATTCTATCTCTTCCTCTTCTTTTATCTTGACACTTGTATTTTATCATTGCTTTAGTGTGGGAATATCCTTTATCTTTCATCTACCCAGGACTGTCTTTAAAAGGCACGAAGTATTTTGACACACCGTGATCATTTTTCCCCACCCCTGTTGTCTATAAGGCAGTCAGATCACATACTTTGTTTACTCTTTTGACATGTCCACAATTCAATTATTATCACCCTGCCATGGTAATGCCCTGATTACCTTGATAAGACATCATTATATTACAGCAGCTGTCCTGGCTGCTTTGCAGAGCAAGGATGGCAATAGCAAGGCAGAGACTATATAGAGAGACTGTTCACCCGTTAAGTGGCTTAAGCTGTGAACCTCTTCAGTAAAAGAATCTGAAGTGGCCCATAATGTAATGATTAAAAAACAAGTTGGATCAACATTCAGATTTCTCTGTTACGGTTTTTCATGGTGCTCTAAATGGAAAGTATCCCTTATTT
This sequence comes from Todiramphus chloris collaris, assembly GCA_025345505.1. Taxonomy (NCBI): domain Eukaryota; kingdom Metazoa; phylum Chordata; class Aves; order Coraciiformes; family Alcedinidae; genus Todiramphus; species Todiramphus chloris. The sequence continues at coordinate 33,856,646 of JANVCC010000022.1, forward strand.
TGTGCCTGACCAGGTCTTGATTACACTTAATGCTTTACCATATTAAATGTAGTGCTAATTTGCTGGGATGTTTCAAGTATTAATACCTCCCTATAGTTGCTTAGACAGGAGATGCTCTCTTTTTAGTGTGAAAACTTGTCAAGTTCTACTCACAAATATTTTTTTAAAGTAATTAAAGCAAAAAACTCAACTATTTTTTGCTGAAGGAGTCATGAAATGATAATCATATCTATAATTTAATCTGATGTTTCAAAATTTCATGGATATCAGGGTTTTTTTTTCCCCTAGTGCTTTTTTTATTCTATTTTGCCTAAAGGAGTGTGTAGGATTGTGTATTAACTGTATTTGAATCAGACCCAGTCAATTACTTCATTGTTTACAGTGACCATCCACTGAAACTTAGACAAATGTTTCAAATTGTGATGTTGTTAATCCAATTAGATTTTCTTACTAACCTACCTACAGAAACATTAAATATTAAAATGAATGGAGGAGCTGTCAAATATAGTCTCAATGTTTTATATATTTATTTTGCCTGATTATTGAATAAATTATTTAGTGATGACTTTGAAAATTAAATAATCCCTGATGTTTTGATCAGTGACCCTACTGGACTCTCCAAATAATTAACTTTAAATAAAAATCATCATGGCTTTCTGCCATTCTACAATGTGACAAAGCACTGGTGAAGCTTCCTCACTCTGTGTTGTTCCATGTCATATGCAGATATGGTAGTATTGTTGTATTTTCACTGATCTTCTGTGGGGATGTAAATTTAAGATATTATTAGACAAATCATGATGCATCTTTACATAATTGAGTGAAGTCATGTCATTAGGAAAAATGGGTTGAGATTACAAAACTGTCTTGGGATTTAGATGCATGATTTAGATGCATATCTTGTATTAAAATTAATGAGAATGCCAATGAGTACTCTACATCATTTTGAATATCTCAGAAAAAAGCTGGAACTTGAGGCTTTTTAGAATTAAATGATTATTGATGTACATTATCATTCATACTGAAATTAATTTAATAGTCAGATAAATATGGTAACCAAATGTATTTCATATGACATATCATTTTGTTTTACACTACACAATCAGACAATGTCAATACAACAAGAGTAAGAAGCTAAAAATAACTTGCAAGCCATGGGACCATTAATCTTGTTTCCTACCTCTTCAATAATAAAACCTGAGCTCATTTGGACAAGAGAAAACATAGACTCTCTAGATGAAATGTTCTTTTACGTGTAGTCTTGGGGATGTGACTCACAGACTATTAAACATATATGTATGTTATAAGACACAACTTTGTTAATTTTTAGTGGCTTCCTTGTAACTGTGGATATTGTTACAATTAACCTTTCTTCAAGGGAAGAGACAGATTCTGAGGTTCATGTGTGCTTTGGCAAGAGTTATATCTCTAAGTTTCAGCTCTAAGATGTATTTTGCCTGTTTCTAGTACAAATTGTTTTCTGACTACTGTAAAGGACTTGCAAGGAAGATCAGGTGATAAACTGGGTGGCCTTGTCTGTGTTATAACTACATGTGCTGTTGAGCTTAGGCATACAAATACTACTGCTTTCTGCCTGTTGGTCTGATAAAGTTCCCTTTGAAACTTGTGCCTTTGTGCTGTAAACCTTTGTTCCTGATGGAGGCAGACATCATCCTGGTATGTCTTTCCAGGCCAAACTACCATAGCTTCCTTTCAAAAAAACCAAAGGAGTGACTAGTAGGCATTAAAAGGTTACAGAGCCATGATATCCTATAATTTTTTGAGATCAGACTGGCGACTATGGTCCCTGCCTGTTTTGTGTAGTCACGTAGCAAGCCCTGAGATACTTTAGCATTAAGCAAAGTTCAGATTGCAGCTTTCCTCCCTGCCCAGACAGTAACTGAGCTGTTGGAAAAAAAAGATGAAAAGTCCATTCTAAGGCTAAAGTGACCAGCCCAGGTATGATGATCTGGATGTGTCAGACTCTTCACACTGTGCTGTGCAAGGAAGTGGTCAATCAAGTATTGCATGCTTCAGGCTGAGGAAATAGGTACAGTGTACCCCTGAGATCACTTGGAGTAGTTTGTGGCAGGAACTTAAATGTTTGCTCTTAGCCTATAAAAGAAACTTAAACATGTGCATTAGGTTGCTTCACCTCTTTCTAGTTAGGGAAGAAAAGCTTGATTCCTATGCTGGTGTGATGTCAGTAGAAAACTATTGATTTCAGTCCAGCTATACCAGAGGCACTCAGACAAGAAGCAGAAGAGAATTAAGCCTTGATTTTTGATAGATGAGTTCCTTTCACCTGAATGAAAATTAATATTATAATTATCTTTAAATGTCTTGTTATTAACTATATGCAAAGCAATGATGTGGGATGCAAGAAGCACAATAGAACTGACTTAACCTTTCACATACCATATTAGAGAGGATTATTTTTTATTTTTTCTTCCAGACTATGAATGATTAAAAAAGCAACTGAAGAAGACAAATGTATCACTGACATCTAAATGAAAAAATATGAGGAGCATATATATTCCCTTTGTTAAAATAAAACCATTCCAATATCTACCTTCAAGCTTCCATGTGATATACTGTGTAATTTGCTATAGGCACTTCAGAAATTCTAAAAAATCATTTCTACATAACACTTGTACAGAAATATGCTTCTACAGAAGAATAGGCTTCACTGTGAGTCCTGTGTGGAGAAACTAAGCAATATATGGCAGTCTACCCACTGGAGTCTGCAAAAAGCAATTTGTAGTAAATATCAAAATGTTATGATCATATTGTGCATCTAGATACAGAAAATATTGAATATATCTTCTCAAAAGATTAGCACAATACCATCACAAATTGCTTTCTCTCTAGAAGGTGACACACAAGAGCTAGACAGTGTGTGTTCACCTTTTTCTGGAGGATCAGATTGTGACTCTGTAGGGTTAAAGTGCAAACCACAGATTGTCGAAAAGGGCAGAAGTGCCCATAAATAACTGTGGTTTTTTTACATTCTTTTTTTTCCCCCCAATGTTTAAATAAAAAGTGAAAAAGTAATAATCACAGTGAGATGTTCCAATTCACTCAAAAAGCACTTCCCCCCCCCGCCCCACTGTTCACTTTTCAGTTCCTTCGACTGAAATACTTCCTTTTTTTTTTATTATGGAAAGGCCTCTGGGTAGTTTTGTTCTGATGGATATTTATTCTGGTTGAAATCCTAAAAATAATTGTTTACCGATTTAGTATTAACGCAAGAGAAAACATCTGACTGACAAAAAAAAACAGTGTGTAAAATGTCTCATGGAAGTATGATTTAAATTAGAAATGAGACATTATTCTGAAAAAATGAGATTGCTACTATTGGAAATTGATGATATAGTCTTAAGTATTATTTTTGTTATACCTCCATTATGACAGTTTCAAAATACTTATGCAGCTTCCAACAATGCAAATACGCAAGTGTTTTAAGTTATTTGTAAATCATTCCACTTTGCAATAGTTACAGTAGGTGACAAAAAAAGAATATTTCAAATGAATATATTATTTGGGAGATGAAATACCTTGGGAAAAGTATAAAAATGAATTTCTAAACACAGTTCAAGCTACTCCACATGATAAGATTTCATATGGCTGTCATTTCTTCTTTTATTGCTCAGTGAGAGGTGAGACATTGTGTGAATAGACAAGTTTTATCTTACTGGAGGATTTCTTAAGAAGGCTGGTTTACACAGCTTTATGAAATGCCATTTTTTTTTCCAGTTAAAGTTGCCAATGAACTTCCTTCAAAGATAGGTTCAAATCTTACCCTGAATACTCAATTCTTTGCTCTATGATGTTTATAGGTACTTGACTTTGGACACAAAACCTGTAGTTAGAAAGACATGAGGGCTGAGGTACAAAGCACTATCAAAGGAGGCATGCAGTGGGACAGAACCCTGCCATATGCCCTTTGATTTTCTAGCAGGGCACGTAAGAAAGGATTTAAGTAGGTATCCTGTTGTACCTAAATCCTAGAAAAAGTTATTTTGTATTATGTGCTTTTATGTATTACTTTTATCACTTTTCTCCGTTTGTGTCACAAAATTAATACTTCCTTAATGTTGTTTTTGAGTGTGAGTTAGACTTTAAATTGAAAAAGAAAGAAATTTAAATAGACCTCAAAATGTTGTGGTCAAAGGCTCTATGTCTAAGTGGAGATGGGTGACAAGTGGTGTTCACCAGGGGTGCCTGGGACTTGTGCAGTTTAACGTGTTTGTCAGTGGCATGGGCAGTGGGATTGTTATGGTTTAAGGTCAGGGCAACCCCTCAGACCTCAAACACATGCTCTGCGTTAACCCCCCTCCCTCCCCAGAGGGGAAGAGAAAGGGATTAAGGGACAAAGACACTGAGCGATTAGAAAAGGAAACTAGAAGAGATTTAATGAAAATTAAATTAATAATAATAAAAATGCAATATATGCAAAACCAGTATGGAACCCAACCCCCCTGGTGGCAATTCCATCACTGTCACTACTGATGCTGTGCAGGCACCAGGGGAGTCCCAGTCTGGGCCCCGCAGCAGCTGGGAGCTGTGTTCAGGAGCTGGGTTCTGGTACCGGGGTCAGGAACACACAGCCTGGGATCGAAGGCAGAACGGACAGAGGCCTCTTGGGTGCTCTGAGGAAGGAACCGAAAGAGGACTTGAGTCAAGCCAAGCAAAGCTGGCAAAGTGGGCCAAGAGGGGCAGAAGAGCCACAGACCCTTCAGATCCCTCAGCTCTATGCCAAATATGCTGGATATGGGCTGGAATCCCTCGTTGGTCAGTTTGGGGTCCCCTTTCCTGTCCGCTCCTCCCTGCAGGTGCAGCCTTTCCCTTTCTGCACCCCAAAATGTGGTGCACAAGACCCAGCAGTGGCCTTGGTCTGCACACCAATCCTTGGTAGTGACTCTAAACATGGGGTGTTATCCCTGCTGGAAGCTGGACACTGTGAAAACAGGCTGCTAACTTCAGAAAGTGCAGTGAGTTAGAAGAACTGAGATGAAAAATAAAATCACTGAACAGAATTAGTTCTGTTCTCACTCAAACCAGGACAGGGATCGAGGCACCCTCAGCAAGTCTCCTGATGACACCGACTTGTGTGGTGTGGTCAACATGCTGGAGGCAAGAGCTGCCATCCAGAGGGACCTTGACAGGCTTGAGAAGTGGGCCTGTGCGAACTTCATGAAGTTCAACAATGCCAAGTGCAAGGTCCTGCACATGGGCTGTGGCAATCCCAGGCACAAATAAAAGGCTGGTTTGAGAATGAATTGAGAGCAGTCCTGAGGAGAAGGGCTTGGTTGATGCTCAACATGACCCAGCAATGTGCATCTGTAGCCCAAGAGGCCAACCATATCTTGGGCTCCATCTAAAGAAATGTAGCAGGCAGGTCCAAGGAGGTGATTCTCCCTCTCTACTCTGTTCTTGTGAGACCTCACTTGGAGTTCTGCATTTAGCTCTGGTATCTCCAGTGTATAAAGGACGTGGACCTATTGGAGAGAGTCTAGAGAAGGTTCATTAAGATGATCAGAGGGCTGGAGATCCTCCCCTAGGAAAACAGACTCAAAGAGTTGGTGTTGTTCAGATTGGAGAAGAGAAGGATCCAAGGAGTGGCCTTCCAGTACCTAAAAGGGTCCTACAAGAAAGCCAGAGAGGGACTTTTCTCAAGGGCATGTAGTCTTAGGATAAGAGATAATGGCTTTAAACTGAAAGAAGGTAGATTGAGATTAAGTGTAAGGAAGAAATTCTTTACTGTGAGGGTGGTGAGATGCTGGAACACGTTGCTTAGAGAGGTTGCCCCATCCTTGGAAGTGTTCAAAGCAGATTCATCAAGCCTTGTCTAGTGGAAGTTGTTACAACCCATGGCAAGGGGGTTGGAACTAGGTGATCCTTAAGGTCCCTTCTAATCCAAACCATTCTATGATTTTATTTATTTTTTTTTTTCACCGATAGTTAACAGCTTGACAGAAGTCTTTAGGTTGTGATTACAGAATGCTTCTTAATTAAATTGTATTTGAATACTCTGGTTCATTTTAAATTGTTAAAAATAGGTCTGTGTTTTTGATAACAGTTACATTGTAGTTCTGTTTATTGACTAATAAATCCAAATGTGCTACAGTACAATAAAAGACATCAACATTGTTTTATGGAAATAAATAACTCAGTTGATGGTTGTTTTTCTCTTTAGCATTAATTGTCTTGAGGGTAAACAACCTCTTAGTTTAAAAGCTGTCATTCACACACAGAGTAATGCTTGCTTCCGCACAATGTCACCTGCTCTTTTCCTGTCCATGTCACTAAGAAGTCCGTGAGACATTCTGCACATCAACTTTTTAACTTCTTCCTTTGTTTCAGCATTTTCTTAGTTTAAAAAATCACTGAGGAGTGATGTGGTTAAATCAAAACATCTGAAAGAACACATGATAAAACATCCATGTAAAAAATGCCAGATTTAAAAAAAAATATGCATATATATTTTTGTTTTATTTTTGTCTTGGCTATTAACAGCATTTTTGCAAAAGTTCTAGGTCTTTTAAGTGATGGGAAATCCAGTTATTTTCCAGCTTACTTGTTTCCACATCAGTAGGAGAGGCTGGATCAAGCGAACACTGGTTGAAGTGCTGTGTTCCACAAAGGAGATGGAGGTAAAGGGTCACACTTCTTTTGACAGCGACCCACATGATTCTTCTGGAAGTATCTCTTTAGGACTTTAGGATCTTGAAAGAGGAATCAAGCTGTAAGCAAAGAATACTCAGCAAGAATTTAACTAGGTTTTGGATATCAGGCTGGAAGTCATCATAAACATGCCTGTTTTCTGTTCTCATGAATTGTTACCCCATAGTCTACTGAAAAATGCAGATGTGACTGAGAATAATCAAGCATAGCACCTTCTCCTCATATTTTAATATAAACTAGCTTATCAGCAGATAAGAAAAAAGATGCATGTCATGTAATCAAGGCAAATGAGATAAATATTAGCATATTAAATCACCTCTACCCATAAACATTTTTCTGAGTGTTCAGCATTTCAAGGTGAGAATGTCCTTTGTGAAGAGAAGCAAACTTTTATGTATATAAAAGAATCACAGAATCAAAGAATGGTAGGGGTTGGAAGGGATTCCTGGAGAGTCCAATCCCGTGCCAAAGCAGGTTCATTTAGAGTAGGTTGCATAGGAACACATCCACTTGGGTTTTGAAAGTGTCCAGAGGAGACTCCACAACTTCTCTGGGCAGCCTGTTCTAGTGCTCTGTTACCCTCACAGTAAAGAAGTTTTTCCTTGCTTCTTCAGAAAATTAACATAGTGAGTAATTTTCTGTATTTCCTTTGCAATTATCTTTGATACTGTTCTTTGAGTAAGAATTCTCTCTTTCAGAATCAAATTTTTTCCTATCACTCTGTCCTTGGATTAAAATACTCTTTATGGTATCCCATTTGTTTCCATGGAAATGAATGTAATGACAGATTCAGCATTGTGGATTGTCTGGAAGAAACAGTATTGGGGGAAGAATTGGGGGGGGGGACGGCAAATATCGAATTTCAATAGGTTACTTTTGGTAATGATTATGAGGAAAATAGTTCTTGGCAGAAAGAAGAATGGCTTAAAATATCATGTGCACAAAAGAAAATAAAAAGAGTCCCATAAGAAAGCTACATTTTACAGCTTTTACCACCTAGGTCAGTGGTGTAGCTTGGAAGGAGACCTCTGATAACTGTTAGGGAATTGTGTCTTTTAGGAGAGCTTTGTCATCTCTGTGCTTATTCATGAGGAGTGGGACTGCATCAGCCAGCTTTTTCCTGCTCAAATGCTCTGGAGAGATTTAGAGCAATGATGGACTTACTTTTGTTACATTTTGGGCATCTGGCTAGAGGCATGTGAGCCATTACATAAGCATGCCATTCTGCTGCATCTCTACACACCTAGAGTTTTGGAAGAAGCCACAAGCTTACAGTTGTGTCAGACGCAATGGTTGTGCAGGTTTCAACAGCATCTTTGCTGATGATTAGCTTTCACTGACTAGATGTTACTTGAGTCATTAAGCAGGAAGAAAAAAATCATGCTTTGTTTTCTTTATGTTTTGTGTAACTGTTTATTCCATGGAGTGTGATGAAGCCAGTCCCTTGTGCTTCTGGAAAAACTGACTACTTCAGAAGAAGTGTTAGCTTGCCACACTGGAGATGGTCAGTGCCTCCAAGTCTAAGAAAACTTTCATATTTTCCTGCTCAGTGGAGTGAAACTTAGGGTATATATACTTTTCCCCATTTCACCACATGATACACAGAATGCAGTTGTAATTGTAGCCTTGGGATGCTTTAGGATCATGTCACTTACTTAGTCATCAGTAGGGAAGATGGGCTTTCCCATAGCTGTAAAGTCTGTCACTTTTTCCAATCATGTAAGGATATTTCCCTTTGATAGTAAATAAGTAATAGGTAAATAATAAGAAAGGGATATGCCAGCATCTTCTCTCTGACCCTGCTCTTCAGGAATGTTAATGACTGTGGAGATAGCCTTGGGTCACTTTTCAGGAATGAAGTGAGGTTGACTCTCTGTTGTCGGTTATATACTATAAGGTGTTAGTATTGTGATAAAGATTTGTGTCTTTCTTTTTGGAGCTGCAAAGAAGGGAGATATCTCCCTGAATACCTCACTGGGCTGTGTAGCTTCTCCTTTTCTACAAGCTCCAAAACACGCAACCAGACTGATTGGGTTTGGGGACTCAAAGTTGTAGCTTCTTATTGTGGTGCAATTAAATTCCCCCCAACAGAGAAATATTCTAAAATACTGATTCTCCAAGTGACTTCATGTTTACCTTAAATTCACTCTAGTTATAACTGTTTGAAGGAACTCTAATCTTCATGAATTTACAAGTATTCTTTGGGACTTTAGGGACACATGTCATCAATGATCCCTCAACCCTAACAATAAATGGGAAGACATGTTATTAGGATTGCTGGCTTTGCGTAAGCCTTTAACTGACTTATTCTATGCTTTATTGTCCTCTACTAAGGTAAAAACATAACTTGTCTATTCATATTCTATTTTAATAGAATACCCCCCACCTCTCTTGAAAAGATTAGCTTTTAGCTAGATTTTTTTTTTTCCTAATCAGACCACATAATATTCTGTCATTCACTCTTAGTTGTCATCATGTCATTATGATGATATTTGATAGATGGAGCTGAAGCATATTTTAGCCATGGCAAAAAAATTAGTTCAATTTAGCACTACCAGATGGAAGAGCCACAGAGGGTAGTCTCATGGAGGCAAGGGTCAATCCTCTATCATTATTTTCTCTATTTAAGCAAAGGGACCTTCAAGTGTTTTCCCCTTTGTGCTCAGCTACCAGTAATATATCTTTCTACAGATATTAGTTTAACTTCTCCTATGAATCTTGAGGATAGAGCTTTGACACCACTTCATTTGTTTCAGTGCTCAGCTGCTCTTATTCACATCTTCCATAGTGCACTTTATAACACAATCTCTTAATTTCTTTTTATAGTATCTTTTTTAAATTTGGATTTGCAGAATGTTGTATGGTCTACACTCAGCTGTCTTGACTTTAGAATAACCAGTAACATCTCTTTCAGTCTTCTCTCACAGGTAATATTTTCAAGTCATAGAATGATTTTTTTTATTGTTCATATCTGGATTCCCTCTAGTTTGTGTATGTGTCTTATATGTTGCAGTGTCCCACATATATCAAAATACTTTAGCTAAGAATTCACCAAAGCTGAAATGACTTCTTTTACTTGCCTTACAGACTATATTTCCAATAGAAAATATTTACATTTCAGTAAGATTGAATTTTTTTTTTTTGGGGGTAATACTATATTACTGATTTATTTTCCACTTTCTTGTCCCAGATCCTTCCAAAGAGCAGATCTTTTGATATCTTTTCCAGGGTCTGTTCCAGTCCTTATCTGGTTAACTTTGTTACAGGTCTGCATTGGGCAATAGAGTCACCTACTCCAGTGTAATGTAATCATTCTGGGAGGAGTCCTGCTGGTGTATGCATACCACAGCACTATCTGATCAACAGGTAGCATCATCTAAGCTGAATCCTGTTGTGCACAGTCTGTAGGAATGAGAGAAAAAGGTTTGCTGAGAGCAGATAATTTGATATCCATGATTATATCTTGAGCAACCCATTCCCTAAAGTTTGTTTCCATGGTCATCAAGTACGCACAGGGTTTCAGTGTCATGATCTCGAAGTAAAGATTAAATATATCCAAAATGACAAATGCTCCCTCTTTGTAAAGTCAAATGTCATCCATGAGATGTGTGTTCCACAAGACTTTTACAGTCTACAGTCTTAAACCTACAAAAGTGTGTTTTGTTCAAGGTAGTGATCTGCATTTTGATGGATCAGTCAGACCTAAATAATTATCAATGCTTTGTATTGAATGTTTTATGACAAATCAGTAAGGCAAAAGCTTTGCATGTGGATATTCAAAACATTTTGGTGTGTGGTTTTGGCCAGACCATTGTATCAAATGAAATATCTTGTGTTGAAGACACAGTATTCTGGTAAACTAGAAATAGAAATTATATTTGAAAACACTAACAACCATAAATCTTTAAAGAAAATCTCTTTTAAGGATATATTTTTAGCACAGTAAATTATATATTTTAATACTGCAGTCTATGAACTGTTTGTTTGGATTTTTTTTTTAAAACATAATACAGAGCTGTAATTATGAAGTATGTCCAGCTGGTGTTTTGTCATGCACGTGTAATTTTCTATTTTTGGTGAAGTAATGTGTCAAAACAAGACATTTAGTAAGGAAAACTTGAAGCACATACACTGTTAAAGACTGAGTGAAAAATTTCGAGTTAGCTTCAGGTTCGTAAGAAAAGGGAAGAATTTGTTTCCACCAAAGGAAAAGTTCATGAGGAAATTGGAATTGACAGTTGAACATGACCACTTCTGACATGATTTATGTAGTTGTATGCACCTCCCAATGAGGTCAGGAAAACAGATGTTTTCTTGCATTAAGTATCCTGCAGTGATCACCTTAACTTTGATGAAATCAGATTCAACCCCAAGTGGTGCTACATGATGTGATCTGAAAATGTTCTGATTTTGCTCACTTTTTTTACCCATACTAATAATAAACCCAAGCCATTTTTTAATGGCTCCTTTTATTCATCAAAGGCATTGTTGTGCTACTAACAAGAATGTTTTTCATGGCACTTTCAGTTTTGGATGTATAATCAAGTTACAATGTGTGGCCTTCTTTTAAGAAACAAATAAATTAGCAGTTCCAACATTAGCTGGAAACTACTGGGTATTTTCAAGATTAATTTTTGTAAGAATGACAGAATGGTGGTGTGACATAGAAAGAGTTACTAGATATCCAAATATCACCTTATTGAGAGCTTATGTGCTATTGCAAGAAAAAGAGAAGCTGTTATGGAGAGGGGAGAAAGGGAAGTTTTGTTTTCCCTTATTTACCTAAGCTTATATGTGAACTTTATTTTGGGGTACAGATTGCTTTGTCTTTGGCTGGAATTTGTTTCTAGAGGCTGAATTTAAGATCTGAAAGAGGATATCAGTTGGAGTGTTGTCTGAGACATGTCTGAGATACATCCTTGCAGTTTAGTACTTTGGGTTATACTATATGTGGACTTTATGCTAAACATATCCCCAGAAATCCCTGCCTGATGACTAATGCATTTTAGTGAAAAGAAGGCCTTTCTGGCTTCTGCTGTTCAAGTGGATCATTATACTGACAATGGTTTGCTCCACTTTGCTTTTTCTTCTTCTAGTAACAGGCTAACAATGCCCACCTTATGTCATTAAGTAAACCCTCAAAACCATTCCATCAACAGGTAAGAGATAACTGTTATTTCACATTTCAAATAATTCTTTTGTAGTCACTGAATACAGTCCTTGAAAATGTTAGGTTTTGTATGTGAATTTGAATCAACATATTTGTTCAGCTTTTAAAGGCACAAGAGCAAAGCATAGAGTTCCTCATCTGACTTTCATAAAGGAAAGGCAGATGCCCTCTTATTGCTGTAGTCCTTTGACTAATTACCTCTTAGAACTGTAGTTAAGCTGCAATTGATTCTGTAATAATTGGGTGTTACCAGGGATGATGCATATCAGAAAGCAAATCTTTGGCAGGAAAAGATTGCCAAGTTAGGTATGCTGTAATTATTCAAGGACAGACAGTTTTGAAAAACAAGCATTTAAGAAGGTCAGGCTAAGCAATTATTTTGGTTTAGAATAACCCTTCTCTGGAAAGTTTTTACTTGCTGTATACTGTGAACAGCTCTGATCAGTGTCAGAAAACAGCCAGGCTTGTGCTTATGAGTCCTGTGGTCAACCAAAAACACATGTGAAGTTGTTAGAATGAGACAGCTCTCTGACAGTAAATGAGAAGTTCTGAAGATTCCTGCACCAAGTAATAATTTTCAGATGTGAATTAATAAGCATGTCTTACAAAGAGCTCAGCATGTTGGATTTCTAGCATTTTGTAACGTCTTGCAATGGGAACTCAGCTCTTTGAATAACTGATCTGTGAAACAGGCTAACTGACAGTGTGGTTTGAGATTGCAGTTATCAAAATGTTTTCCTAAAGAATTTGAGTCTTCAGTGTTCTCAGGTCATGGTGACCAAAAAATGTTACGGAGATACTGTCCTACCACTAAGTACATCTCATTTTCCATATACTGTAAGTTAAACTGTATTAAGGACTTCATATATATTTTCATATTTTTAAGATTTAAGGCAAGAATTTATGACCAAGTTCTGGAAATGACTCATTTTACAAAATTTATTTCTAATTCTTTCATGAAGCATTAAAAGAAAATAAATGTATGTGTATAGATATAGAGATATATATATATGCGTGTATGCATCTTGACAAACAATAAGGTGTCACAAACAACAAAACACAGGCCTTTTTTTTTTTTTGTTTTCAGTGCCAGAGTGGCACCTACAGACATTTCAGAAGTAATGTTTTTTTTGTCTTCCTCTGATTGGCACAATTATTCCAATAAAGTAGGTAAATACTGTATCTCAAGCAAATGGAAATGCATGAAATCAAAGCTTTGTATGAAACTCGCTTCTGTAGGCACCCAGTATAGAAACTGAACAGTCCATAATGATTTCTTGAAGATGGTTCTGATCCTTCTGATACATAATAGCCCCAAAGATCAAATGGGGCAATATGAACTGTTGTTGCTACTGTAGCTGATATTTTTGGTAGCTTCACTAGATTCCTTGTGATTGGCCATTGGAAGGCACCATCACGTACCTGTTTACACAGAGGCAGAACACTGCAAAACATACCTTGGCTTTACTGAACATACCTGAATAAAATCTTCAAATTATATCTCAGCATGCTCCATGCTTAGATTAAAACATAGCGAAACCAAACCTGGGTGACATTCTCCAGGGGCACAGATTCCCATGTTTGCAAAAATATCTATGTTTTTGCATCCCCTCTAGTCTGGAGGTATTATCTCTAGAATACAGTCGTACTTGTTTCAAAATATGACTGACAAATCTGATTGACTATTTATAGAAATGCTGCTTTCTCCTAAAGTGAAAATACACTGGAATTAAGTGTAAGGCTTGGGGATGATAAAGCAGGTATCGAAAATCAAAGGAAGATTGCTTATTTCAGGTAATGTGTGGCTGTTTTTCTCTATATACTTGGAAAATGCAACGTCATTGGATAGACTGTTGTAGCACCCAGAAAGAAATGTCAAGGGTGTTCCAGCCATGATGATTTCCCTTTGAGTTGAATATCTATGTACTACCCTGCAACTATTTGTAGATAATCAGAGGCATAGTAAGAGTATTTGTTTATAATTTTCCTGTATACATAAAGAAGAATACTTTATGCTAGCATTCACTCAAAATATGAGTGAATGGAGTTTGAACGCACTTCTTGGTAAATTTATTTATTTATAATACAGAAATTAATAATACAGAATGATTCTTAAATGATAAAGTAAATCACCGTGTAACAACAGCACTGCATTAAACAAATTGCTGCTACTGGCAGAAATACTTTCTCTATTCTTAAGTCTTTCTCTACTCAAAGTAACAACTCAGAAAGAAAAAAATCATGTTATAAGCACAAAGATGCCAGTAGAATAAGAAGCAGGCTCTAAGGGCATCACCGAAAGTAGATGGGAGATGGGATGATGTATAAAACTAGGGATAGAAAAGGAGATACAGCAGGTGGGATGCATATCTTTATGAAGCTACTGCTTCCCAAGCAGGAATAGGTCACAATGGGTGGAAGTAAAGCAACCTCTCAGAACAACAGGAGAGTGACCTGATAAAATGCATTATACTGAAAAGGAAGAAAAAGCTTCAGGAGTAGGGGAGGGAGTATGCTCTATGTGGTGAAGACTGAAGCTGACAAACGAAGGGCAAAGTACAGCCAAACAAGGGGACAAACTTGCAAGTGATTAAATAGACAATTCAAAAGACATTAAGTTCCTGTGGAAGACAGATGGAGTTGACATTAGGAGAAGAAAGCTGCAAATAGAAATGGGAGGAGCAACTGAACTTTGGTTTTCTCTCTAGGGAAGAATTTTATGTTGCCTTTTTTTTTTTTTTCAGCAGAAATGGCAAAGCAGATGAAAAACTCATAGAGGAACAATGGTTATTCTTTTATTCACTTCCTGTTGTCTGCATGCAGATCTGATCTCTGCCCTACAATGAATCATAAGTGTCTGGTACGCCAGATGCTTAGACAGATTAATTTGTATTAACACTGCTAATATAAGTGACAGTTTATGCTGAATATCACTTTTAACTTTTAGGTGCAGAAATACCTGGGTTTACTCTGAAAAGAAGACCAGTATTATTGTTTATATATAATTGTACGTTATGGCTGTGCATACATGATGAGCATTAGAAAAAGAGGCCTCTGCTACACAACTCAGATGTGAGTCCAGAGTTTGATACTCCTCTCTAATTTGGATGTATTCAGTTTTGACTTGGCTCATTATGAATGGAGAGACCAGCTGCAAAATTCAGATGCTGTTCTAAATTTGGAATCTGAAACTTGCCAGAGGTCATGGATTTTCAGAGATGAAAGTGAGGTTTAGAACTATCTCTAATAAGAAGATAATATATATTTTTAGAAGGAGTGACTCCAGACTTCCTCTTATCTGTGATTTACTAGGTGTATCACACAGTGAAGATTTTTATGAAAACTCTGTTTGCATGACCCTCAACGACAGTTCTGTGTATTGTCTGGATAAGATTATGATCTTTTATTGCTCTAAATCAGTTGTAACTCTGTAATATTTCTATCAGGCATGAGAATGGAGTATCATAAGGGAATAGTATGTATGACATACATGGGCATACATGTCACTTATGATTATAACATAGCATTTGTGATTCCTGATTACTCTTTTCAAGTTCTTGGGGCTAGAACAGGAAAACACTTCCATGCCTAAGGCAGGATTTAGGCAAAATTCAGATACTGTATTATATAACTCTAAGCCAAAATGCCTCATTCAGCTCTTAGCTGTTTCCTGAAACAGGGTGCCTTTGTCTTTGACCTGAAGTTTTTTGTAGGTGCCTGAGCAGTTGATGCCATGTCTAATTCTCACAGGGATCCCTGACAACTTGTGTGCCCAAAAGTACCATGCATCTAGGCAGAATTATACTCATCAGGAAATGCAGTTGTTTATTATTCACCTTTTTATTACTGTAGTCCAGGTCTTTCCATGTCAAACCCAAATGTCAGGCAATATTGTTGGGATCCTGTGGGAGCAGGAGTGGGAAACCAAGTAACCTACACAGCACCACAGAGAATAACAAATACATCTTCCTAGTTTTACCTGACATACTGATTCATAGTACTGAAATTTTATATTATGCTGGTGTGCTTCTGGGAAAGAGAGATATGGAGAACAGTACCCTAAAGGGGCTTTGTCAGGAAGGGATGGAGAGAAGTACGCTATGCGGATCTTGCTGTCAAGCACTGCTGATCTGTTAACACCCACAGAGGGAAGGGAGCAGACCTCTGCCAGCAACCTCGGCTCTGAGAGATGAATAAAGAACATAGCATGAATTGCACACCAGGCTTGCCACATGACACTGCTAAATATCTGATGTGAAGCTGATACTTGAATCATTCAGGTGTCACCCTGCACAGATTTTTCAGGTGCTCCCAATAGTCATGCTGTAGATTTTTGTTTTCTACATCTTGTCCATGATCTATGGCTTATATCAAGGTTTCATGCATTTAAAATATCTTGCTTAATGCTGCTTCTTTTTTGTTTTGTCTTGTTTGTTGGGTTTTTTTGGGGTGGGGTGTGTGTGTTTTGTTTCTTTTTTCTTTCCTTCTTTTTTATATAATAATCCTGTGAGTTTTGAATAGAGCCCACCTGGCTGTATTTTAACAAGAATACTTTGTTCTTTATGCAGTTCTATGGAAACACTGGTTCTCTCAGTATGTTTCTTTCTTCTTTGGAAAGTGGTTGCTCTCCCTGCTATCTAATAGCAGCCATTTTCATCGCTGATTTTCATTACATGCAAGAGATTGTAAAATCTATATGCTAAATCCATGGACTCAAGTCATGTTCGTTACCGAATGCTTAGTTGTTTAAAACCATTCATGAGTTCATCATCTTGCCATCTTGGAGAAAGCAGGCTGGTTGCTTTGATGTGGAGGAGGTGGATCCTATGGTAAACACCTGCTGGCACACAGATATAGCAGGTGATTCTAGGTGAGAAGGTATGAAATCAATGACAAGAGCTCAGAAAACATCTGAAAACAAAATTGTCATTGATGAAAGAGGCTCAATATGTGAAAAACTATAGATCTGAGCCACTGCAAAGTAAAACTGATCTGGCAAACAGAAATAAAAAAGTGATGGAAGGACAGACTGGCTCAAAGGACCTATAATTAATACAGAAATTTTTGCACCTGGGTCAGCAGCTAGAATTTGCACAGACTTACACGTGACTGCTGTTGAAAAATCATGAAAATGTTCTTTTGTTTATTTTCTTTGAATGATGCCATGAGAATCATTATGACACTTTTTCTATGTTACTTTTGACAGTCCCAAAACTTGAGATCAGATTCACAAAGATGTTTAGGTGCTTAGTGTGCATTAAGTACACTTGTAATGCGGTTAATCACATGCTTAAAATAAGTGTATAACCTTAAATTACAGTTGTGTCTGAATGAGCCTTGTATTACACTTGTCAGCTAAGCAAGACTACTGACACTGTGTGGGGTCCTATGGTTTGTTTGCGCTCCACTACTTACACCAGTCCAGACATAAATATAAATGTCCACATTTATTGACATAAATTAGGAGAACATTGAAAGCAATGGAGTTCTTAAATAATGTGTTATCATTCATGAATGTGCCGTTAAGAAATACAGAGTTGAAATTTTTAGACTCTCTTGAATATCAAAGCGAGTTTGCACCCAACTGAGACATGCATTGTTGAAGAGCTTTTCTGGACTGTCTTTGTTCATATTTGGGAAGTGAGGTTATTCTGGGCAGGATGTTTTGTTTTCAGTTTGATTTATTTGCTTTTGATTCCTCTGTTGTGTGAGTGTATTTGGGGTTTTTTAAGTGTTTAAGAATTTTGCCAGATCTGTTAAGAGAATGAACACTCCGGGCAGGAGGAGCATATGTGGCATCTTAGCCTTTCACCCCATACATGGAACAACTCACAAGGTGAAAACTCCCCATCTTTAAATCTTATTTCAGGGTCTGAACTGGAGTCACACTGATAGAAGTGTCAACAGTGTCAGAAGACCATTAGACAGGACTGCTCATACTCAATCAGCTTGCACATTTTGATGGCTCTGCTCTTAAAACTTCTTGTTTCCTCTGATGGGATACCAAAGATTATCCCTTCTAAACGAGTGCCACAAATCTCCAGGCGAAATACGGATTCAAGGTGCACATTATGGAAGACATGGTTCAGCAGTGTTCACCTTTTTTAGATGAGTCCTGCCACGATGTCCTCTCCTTGCCATAATCTTTGGAGCAAATATGGTATTGTTTTATGTATACTGTTAAATAGAGGACCTGCAAAAAGTTGTGACATAAAGAAAGTTAATGGTTGTTATGTAGGTACACAGCCTTTCTCATTGCTGATTTCATGCTGTGATCCATGAGGAATGGAGGTATCATTAAGCCTGGGTTACACTGGCTCAGTAATGAAAAGGAGCTTTGCTGCAGTGAAGAATTTTCTGTGATGTCTGTGTATAAACTACACAGCTTACTTGTAATTTTACTTATTCTAGAACTGAGTTTAAGACAGAATTGACTGAACAGCTTTTGTGTGTAGGGGAAGGTGACAAGAACGTTATGCCAATTAGTGCAGCACTGAATTGCTCAATAACTTCAAGCTCAAGTAAAGACAGCTGTAAATCTCAGAGCAGCTGTCATGCCCATCCAGTGAGAAGTTCAACACCTGAAATGCTTGTCTAGAGACATGGCTGAGGAGATCAAACCTTGTAGTCATTATGTATAATCTGAAAAGAGGCACTAGATGAAGTTGTGTGGAAGGGTTGATCCATGTATGTTAAATCAGGTGAGGGGATATGCAAATAGCAACTGCTTGTTAGGGAAAACACTACAAAAAGCCCTACTGTGTCTCCCAACAAACACAATCCCTTGGGAATAAGGAAAGTGATGGTTGCTGTTAGGCTTGATAGAGACATGAGGAGTAAATTTCTGCTGTTTGTACTTCAGGGTATTTTGTATCATTCTCAGCAGCAACCAGCTCAGCTGGAGATTCAGTATCTAAATAGCTCCCTCACTGACTTGTTTGTTATGTCAGTAATATAAGCAGAACTCACAGAATTTTGCATTTTAGTTGTATAAATCCAGACTTGAGACTCGTCTAAATCCTGTCAGAGGGTGGAGGAAAAAAAAAAAGGCACTCTGAATTACTTTTATTATGGTGAGATGACCTATGCACCAGTAGTGTCTGTAATCTCAGTTTCCTCTAAAAAGAAAGTGGATGTGTAGATGCCTGTTGCAGAATCACCTATATTTAAATTCTATAGTGTAGAAAACAGATTGAATTACAGGGTGATACCCATTGTTATGGACATCACGACTGACTACGGCTTCTATTATGCAGTTTTTAGAAGTCGTGCATCAGGGAATAATTTCTTTCCAACGTTCCTCTGTCATTAATTGCCTGCTATGACAGTCTTTTCACTTACTACATTTGTATAATGTGTAGTCATCTCCAGACAGCATGGGTCAGTGTGACATCAATTAAAGCTCAAAATGAAGACACAAGTGTTAAGAGAGAAGTATGGTTTGTGCTCAAAATAAGCACTTAGCTGGACTAATGTGTACTGTGTTACCCATCATGCTTCATTTCAGAGTTTCCTGAATCATAATCAAGGTGACTAATGGCCCTGCAGTCTTCACAGGAAAGTAACTATATACGTGGCACATGGAAAAGGAGTCAACATAGACAATTTCTAAGATTTCTAAGACAAATACAAATTATGGCTTGTGTCACCATTCATTTCCCTGAGATTAGGGCAGTCTAATAATGGGATATATTTATTATGTATGTAGGATTTTAACCTACCACAGCTTGTCTTGCACAAGTGACAGTCAGACATCGGTTACATAAAGTTCTAATTTAAGCCCTTAAATGTGTGATGAAAAGAGGAAATTCAGAGGAAGTGGTGGCTTTCTTTTTTACCTCCTTCATTATACTCGCTTTGTCTATTTGCATATGTTATTTGTTGGAGAGTTATATTTGTAAAAGGGAGGTAGACTTGCACAGCTGGGAATACGTTGTTTTTCTCTGAATCTTGCTTCTTTGAATCCTTCTACTCATTATGAAAGGCTCACATGAGATGAATTATATAATTAAAATTGCAAATAGGATCTCATGGAGCAATGCCTTATCTTTATGTTTGGGGTAACTGACTGCCCTGCTCCCAGGTCGTGGAAATCCAGGGTAAATGAATTTGCAAGGAGTCACTCATCTCATCTTCTAGCTCCAAGACAGGACAAACTTTGCCTCATTTGTGACAAAACATAAATCTCCAGTCATGAAGAGTATTTATGGACCTTTTAGAGCTTGTGCAGGGTTTCACAGTGGGGAAAGATGAGGGTGAGACATTCAAAGAAATTCCTAGAAGCTCTCTTACTCCAGCTTAAAACTGTTACTACTTGTCTTTGTCACAAACAGATTACTCCCATATTGCAGAAAACCTGCATACAGCTGTTGTGTGCCTCTTGTCTACCCTAGCCAAAATAAATTGCATTCTAGCAACCTTTTTCTTAGGTTCACTAACATTTTCTGTGATGCTGATTATTCTCATTCACCTTCACTGGAATCCATCCAGCAAGTCCCACTTTGTCTCCCGTGAACTTCAGAAAAGTGCCTTATGCTGGATACAGTAATTTCTCAAGGTTGTCCTACTGGGTAGCAGAACATTGCTGGACTTCACGTGTCTCTCATGTGTCACTCTTGTTCATATATCTCAGTATATTATTTCCCTTTCTCTCAGTAACCTCAGTTCCACGTTACTATCTATCTACTTCTTTGTTGACCTGCTCCTTCACCTCCAGTCCCTCATCTGGAGTTTGCATGGCTGATAATTTTCTCTGTGTAGAATGCTGCACTTGCCTTTATGAAATTTTTTTTTTTTTAATTTTTATTCCCCCCACCTCTGATTATCTCTCCAATTAATCAGCCTTGCTTTGGATTCCAGATCTGTCCTCCCTAGTTTGGGGATGTCTGTGAATTTAAAAGCTTGTTCACTACTTCATCATCAAAGTCATTAATGAAAAATATTGAATAGTACTGTATTTGGGCATAATCCAGGGAATACTGCTCATGATACTTTCCTCTTTGGAACTGATTGAAGTGGTTCCCTGACTATAGTTTTCCATCCAGTTAGATACCTGCTTCATAGGTGTTGCTTCCCAGTTCATTTGTGAAATACTGGCACTAGAGAAAAAACCATGCCTATCTGCTAAATTTGGTCATCACTTCTCTTTCTCTTTGATAAAAAATGAAGAGAGCAGATATCTATCCATATTAAAATTTCGAATGAAAATTTGTGTTAGCACAAGCCAAAGTTGTTCTTACTGCTGAAATAGAAAGTAGTCTGAAACTCTATGTGGTGAAACCAGCCACAACCATTAGCAACTCTATGGATCTGTTCCCTTCCAAGGTGACTGGACTAGATATATGCCAAAGACACCCGTTTCTGTTGTCCTGACCTTTGAACTGGTATGAATTGCCCCTCTACTGTATCAGCAGATGAACAGTTTTGATGTCCAGTGATCAGACCTCCAAATGTAAATACCACCCAGACTTCCTCTGTGGTTTGTAGGGAATAGAGGTGTAAGGGTTTTCTATAATTTTCCAGACCTCCCTTTTTCCCTCCTGGGGAAAATGAAACAATTCAACAAACAAAAAGATCTCTTAATTCAGTTCTATCCAGTTCTCGGCAGGGATTTCTACTTAAAGTCCACCAACACCTACTGAGTGCTACTGTTTGTTTCTCCTAGTTGAGCAACAGCCACTTCTCATTTTATTTCAGAGACCTGTTTAAAAAGGGGATGCCATTTATTACAGTATATTGGTGTATTGGCAGGGAGAGATTCTTTCAAGTAACTAATTTTATTCTTTTATTTTTCCTTTACAACAGATTGATTAATAAGGGATGGGATAAAGGAACAGAGTTTTTGATAAGACCCCATAGTTGTGTAAAGTCTGGTTTGTAGGACCAAGCTGATTATCATTTGGAAAACTGGCAATGAATATAAGTTGCTGGTAGAATTAATGAGACTCTGTTTTATTATTTAAACAGTAAACTTTCTTAAACTGACTGCAGCCAGTAACCTAATTGTCACATGGATTTGAGCTTGAAATGTGTGTGCTTGTTGAATAAGAAAAAGTAATGTGAAAGTATATTACTTTCTTTCTGTACAATTGAAAAAAATTGCAGCTTAAAGGACTTTGAAGTGATAACAGATCTTAGCAACTTCTTCTGTCTAAAGGTACCAAGACAAGAAAATGGAAATATTTGTCTCTGAGACAGCCAGAACAACAATCACATAGTTCCAGGCTGATGAAATTGCAAGAGGGATTGATCATATGGGAAGACTCTTGCCCTAAGAATGAGTCAAAGACAAAAAAAAAAAAAAAAAAAATCAGACTTGCAAACCTGTGGTTCTTCCTGGTGCTCAGGCGCAGTGAAAATCCCACAGAGATCCTTGCTGGTCCTGTTCCCAAAGTGCTAGGTGATGTGTGCCTGGTTAAGCTTGCAAAGAGGTTCATGCTCCCACCAGCAGAGTTATTGAGAAGCGTTTTCTGTTTTCCTGGAAATCCTTGGAGGAGTTGCTTACAGCAGAATGTTGTCTTCATATTACCTTTAACAGATTTCCTTGTGAATTTCTCTTATGCCTGCTCTAAGAAATGTTGAAGTTTCAAAGTAACCAGTAAACTCATTGCAGTTGTTCTTACATCTGCTATAGGTAAACATTTTGTCTGTGCAATAACTAAAAAAGCAAAAAGAAAGTCATTGCTATAAAGTTCTCCCACTGAATTCCATAGGACTAGATTCACCCTTTAATCCCATTGGCAAAATTGAATCCTCAATAGCAGTCATTAGTAACTGGGGGAAAGACAACTGGGTTGTTTTCTTTAACAGATTAAGACTGCAGATCAAATAAATTTCTGGTACTATTTCAAAGTCAATAAAAGTATGATGATTTGATCCTTATATTCATTGAAACCTTTCTAGAATATAGCCATGCTAGTTCTGCAGATTTAGAGAAACCTGCAGTGATAAACCTAAAATAAAATGCTGCCTAATTTGAATACTTGGACAATAAATGTTTTCCTTCAATTCAAAAGCTGGTGAGAAGTAAACTAGATAATTTTGTGGAACTAAGAACGGCACTACAGTTTTATTCCCTTTGAATAGTTTAGATGACAAATGACAAATAGAAAGAAGTATCTAAGAAATACCTGCCTTGTAATGGCAAATGTAAAAGCAAAATTAAGTTGGGTAATCGTTTTCCTTTTAGAGCTGGACACAACCGTAAATAAACTGCTATTTATGTTGTGATGTTTGAATGCACATTAACATGCTACTATGATGATAAGGACCACAAATAAAAAGGAGATTAGTGAGGGCATGTTAAGAATTTGTTTTTTCCATTCCTAGTTTTAGCTACAGACTGTTTTCTAAACTCTAGTTTCCTTTATTCTGCAGCATTTATATTAGTAGAAGTCCCATAGAGCTTGTTGCAGTGAATTGTGACCTTTTTTCAAACAGTGGTTATTGTGTTTTATAAGCTTTGCTGAGGAACAGAGACCCATGGGACCTCTCAGCACCAAGCCCTTTGGTTAGTGGTGTACACTATAAGAAAATGCAGAATTATAGTATTGTACAGTGACAGAAGAACTGGGCACGGGAAAAGGAAAAAGACCTGGTGTTTTGAGGTGTAATGGTCTCTTTAACCTGTGAAAATGAGAAAGAAACTGTAATTGTAGCTCTTTTCAGTCTTGCAAGGAATTCTGTGAAAGGAAAATTTCTGTGAAATGGTTGATATTGACAAGGGCCTAACAGAGTGGTGAGAGAAACTGAGGCTGTGTTTTATGTAGGTGATTACATGTTTCTTCAAACTCTTCTAAGCCACTTCTAAATCACGCTAAACAAATTAAAATTATTCAGTGAAACTGAAAGTGATGCTTTCCAAAGTACAAAACCCAAAATTTCAAGGAACTTAAGCATTTTGGAACACTTTGTCTTAAGATACTTTTCAATAAAAAGTCCTAACACAACAAAAAGTAGGTAGTATTTGGACTTCCCAGCACATTTGCATGTAAGGCGTTAAATGATTTATTATAAATGAGATTCCTAAAATATTCCTGATAGAGTGAAAAGAACAGCACAGCTGCTATCAATAATAGTATCAGACACTGACACAGCATGACCTGTATTTCTGCCAGCTCTTATAAATAATAAAAACTTTCTAGGGATGGAAGTGAAATCCTCTACTTACATTATCTACTGTGGCATATCTCCATATAGTGGATCTTTTCATATTTTAAATTACACCATTAGCACATGTGATATCCTACTACCTTTTGTTTCCTACTGAAGCATGTATACCATATTATAGGGTATTGTCTCCACATTTCATTTCATGCATTTCACTAAAATAGTCAATAAAAAGTTATTGCAGTTTATTCTGCTAGATTTGGTCTTGCCAAAAAAAAAATCTTTAAAAAACTTAAATCTGCTTGGATTATTCTTTGAAATAATTTTACTGTCTAAAATTTCTCAGAAAGGAAGGTGTTGTTTTAATAACAACCTGACCAGTGTTGTTAAGAGTTACTTGAGCAACTGCTTGTGCAGCAGTGTTTGATTTGTACTGAATACCCTTTAGTTCACCAGATTCTCAGGCTCACCATTAAGGTCTAATCACAAAGCAGTTTATGAAAATGTCACCAGACAGTTGGTCCTAAGCAATTCATAGATGTTTCCTTTCTTAACTTTTCCTTAACTTTCCGATAAAGTCTCTCAGATGAACATGCAGCACAGATGAGTTGTGTACAAAGCTGGTAATGTCCTCATAGGTTGCTGCAGGGAGCTGCTGTGAGGGCTGAGGTGTGAGGTCATGTAGAATTTGAAATACACTTTTACTGAAAAGCTGTCTCCAATCCAGCTACTTCAAGGACAACCTAAGGAATTTGTTTAGATTGGATGAATGGAGGTTGGGAAATGTGCAAATGGATGCTGAGCATCTTAAACTCAAGGTATAAATTTGGATTGCAATTGCAAACCTTTTTTTTTTAAACATCACTTTAAACCTGGAGTAATATTTACAACAGGCTACACACTTACATCAGTAGCTCTGAAAAGGCATGTGCGAACTAATGTCAAATCGCAGAATAACATCGACTATTGTCGAATTTTTGCAGAGGTTCTGTTGGGACTTACTTTGGGCCAGAAGGCAGGCATATGCTTGAGACCAGGTCTTCCTGACCCTGGCTTCCATGCCATGCAGACCAGAAATCTGCAGGCTTTAAGTTTTTGCAAAGCATGTGCTTGAAAACATAAAAATTCATTTACTGAACTGATACTTGAGTAGACAGCATGTCTATCCCTAGTAAGCTAAGGAAAGACACACTTAATACTCACAGAAGCTATTTAATTAAAAGTTTCCCACATAGGCAAACTACCCGACCTCCTTTGGCTTAAAAAAAAAAAATCTATTACTGATGAAAAACTACATTGTATTTGTTCAGTTTAAGACTTGGTTTTAGATGTGCAATGTCAGTGTGTTTGGAAGTAGATTGCAATGACAATGGCAGCGTGCTCTGTGCTGGTCTGATCTAGCACACTCTGAAGCCAGACAAGCAAACCGACCTTGCTGAAATGAACCTGTTTTACCCTTGATGCTTCAAAGGGATTCAGTTTCTCTGATTATTTCTGCCAGAGCAACCTTTATATGAACAAAGCGGTTCTTTAAAAAGTATTTTTCACAGAAATGGCAAATATACGTAAAATGAGGATATGCATATATTGAAATAATTGTAATGCATTCTGTGCCAGGCTTTAACTGAGCTCTCAGATATTTTTCTATTTGATAATCATCTGCATTTTCAGTATTATGACATCACCCCAGTTAACAGTTACAGATTTCAGGGGAACAACACAATGTCAAAGATGGCTTCGAAACCAAGATTTTACCTCTGTAAATAATTGAAGGTCACAGTATTCAAGATCCCATCAGACACAAGTCTCAGTCTTTGTGGGTCTTCTCATAGCAGTTTATTTTTCTAAACTCTGTTTTGTCATTCCATATATGAAAGTCTCAGGCATGACCACTGTAGTTTGGAGAGGATGAGTGGGAGTTGAAGTATTATTTCCCTTGCTTCTGTAATAACTCAGAGCTTCCCTGTCTCTCTCTTCAGTGAAAAGGGAATAGGTAAACCCATGGCTCTTGAAGCACATTTGGAGACTCATGGGTAGTAAGCAGAAAAAAGTTAACATGGTGATTTGTTGACATAAAGAACAGTGTAATCAAAATACATCCCCCAAAAGTGCATATGCACAACTATTTGTCTCTAATCAACTATAATGATTATATTGTTATGCTAAATTAAGTTTTATATTGGTGCAAGTAAACATTAATTTATAGTTCCTTTTGGTAATGGATTCCCTAAAATGCAGTTCTTTGAATTATACACAGCTCATGTTTGCATTTGTTTCTGCAGTATATTTGTCCAAAAAGTTTTGGAAACTCTACAGATAAGATATGTGAAAAAGATATGGAAGGATATTATTTATGAGTTGTCTGTCTTCTCTAGCTTTTCAAAATATAGAGGAAGCACTGAAGACCTACTGGATATCACTGTTTCTGCAACTGGTGAGCAAATATTGTTTGTCTCTTCCAAGGATAAGTAATCTGTATTCTCTATAACATTCACCTCAAAATGAATGAACTGCATTTTCAGACAAAGTTAGAACATCATGTTGCTTTCAACACTGCACGAGAATTTAAGCAGAGCCAGTTTCTTTCTCTAACTTGTCTTTATTCACATCTTCCAGAAAAGTTTGTAGCAAAAGTTCAGAGGAATTTCTACTTCCTTAGGTGGGTGTTTCTTGTGTGTATTAAACAACAACACATATCAAATATATTTCCTTTTGTAAGTTAGGTTGTGTAAAGTAAATATTGTGGCATTGTAGCAAGGCTTCAATGCATGATGTTATAGGAATGGAAGATGATTTAAAGAAAAATATAATCTCACATTCACCCTCTCACATACATATACTTTTAATCACCAAGATGTGTATGTACAGGTAGCACAAGTACCAGGATGTGTATCCAGGATGTCTGAAGAGGATTTTTGCAATGAAAGGACAAAGGATACTGGCCAGCAGATGTGTTGTATCTCCTGAGTTCTTAGGCTGATGACTGTGCGTTTGTTATGAACACATCTTTCTCCACCTATTAGGAGATAATAGCAGTTGTGATCTGCTTCCCCATACTCTCATGTATTTTTGAT
Organism: Todiramphus chloris collaris; assembly: GCA_025345505.1. Classification (NCBI taxonomy): domain Eukaryota; kingdom Metazoa; phylum Chordata; class Aves; order Coraciiformes; family Alcedinidae; genus Todiramphus; species Todiramphus chloris. Next base: position 33,883,685 of record JANVCC010000022.1, read on the forward strand.
TAATCTATTTTATTCACAGTCCCAGGAAGCTGCACATCCTCCTGAGTGCTGGGCTCTGGATGACCTATTTAGCCATCAGTACCCACCTCTCCTATAGCTGCTTTTCCACTATTGCTCCCATTTCTTCTCCATTTGTATCAATATTCATACTTCTATTAAGATTCTGCAATGCACAGGATCACTGGTGCTGTGTTACCATACACAGAGAGGTGGTCTCAGGCCAGCTTGACCCATCTGGGTCATGCAGCTCTTCACTGTTCTAGTATTCACACTGATTAACCTATTTGCACCCAAACTGGAGGATCCGGATACTGTTATAATGCTTCTACCTTAGAAAGTTTTTTTAGATAGAAGGAAGCTTTTAGATTAAGGTAATAAAATTGAATTTCCAAAATTAAAAAAATGTTCTATTTAAAAAGCAGATTAAAGAACCGTTCTCAGTTAACATAAAATGAAATAATTTATTTCATATTACCTGAAATAGTTCATTCAACTTGGGTGAAAATACATGAATTTTGATGTGGATTAAAAAAGACAAAATAAATTGTTTGAAGTGAGAATAAATCCTTAGAATTGGACCTTGTCAAAATTGACATGTTTTCTAGGAAAAACCAGTTTCTCTCTAGCTATTTTAGGTCTTATAATAAACAGTACTGTTATATAATTATAAATAACTTAATTAGCTGCCAGAGCTGATTAAAAAGTGTTTTTATAAATCGGCTTTAAAAACCTCGCCGCCATGCTGCTCTGTTAAACTGGTAATAAAAAAGTGATTCCTTTATTGAACTCTGCCCTAGTGCTTATCTTGTATAAAATATAATTTTGAGTTAACTATGCAGAGAAGCAACATTCCTAGAAATAAGACATGGAGCTCTTCCATAGCTGTCCACATCTGTGCATCTCAAAGCACTGTACAAGGTCATGCTGTGCTACCTCTGATTCTTGCACTGGTCCAAGGTTCTTGCCTATCTGCTGGAGAAGCAGGAGAGCATCAATGGTTTTGGAAGTCCACTGCATCTCTCAGCTGTTGCATTATGTGCCTGCATTGCACTAATGCTTTCAGGCTGTTCTGTTGTTGTTTGAATGGTGTTTAAGAAGGAAGAAAAAAATACCTGTTGCATTGTGTTTTTGTTAAGGAAGGTCTTCCAATTTTTCTCAAATTCCTTTCCAGCCCCTGGATATAGTGCCATTTGAGAAGATGGAGTATGAATAGGCCAATTGGCTGCAGTGACTTACAGGGTGGCCTGCAATCAGTACTAATCTTTCCCATACATCTGGTAGTTAATCTGGCTCCCATATATCAGGGTTGCCCAGCTTCTTTGTGCTACTTTACTGTGTGAGTTACCTGTATATTTAGATTTCTGTGAGAACAGTGAAGGCATTTTGTGTCCTCACCTCATTTGCTCTCATTTATGTCTTCACATAATTTATTCACAGCTCACAACTGTCCTTTCATTTAAATGTTTTTAAATACTGGTATCATATTAAGCGTATGAAAAAATATGAGCATCATTCATGCAATCTTATTATAGGGGCACTAGGGCAGGCTAATTCCCACTCCCCCTGCAAACAGATGAAAAGAGATTAAGTTTATCCATAAGGCCTTGGCCTGCTTCTGTGTCTCAAAATTTATCTTCCTGTCTGGTCTGTTAGCCTTCAAATAGCTAGTACAAAAATGTTACTATCTTGATTTTGTTTCTCCTGCATCCAGTGACAGCTTCTTAATCTAGCTGATCAAATATCCTTGGGCCAAAGGATGGCAACATTAGAGTTTTCAGATCTGTACTGATTTAAAGGAACCAGCACTCTGATAATTAAAGGACTGTTAATTAAGTGAATCTGAGAAATCACTGGGATACATACTTTTAGTTTTAAAAGAAGAATAAGTCTTTAGACACTTGCCTAAATACAAGACAAAGAAAACTGGCCCAATAAAAAGCGCCCTTTGACCTGTGGCATCTCCTTCTGCTGTAGTTTTGGGGGGTAGGAGGCAGGGAAAGGAATCCTTCCTTCAACAAAAGCATAGTATAATTTTCCAAATGCTCTATAAGACAAAATGTGTTTCTTGGCATGGGTTTCAATTATATCCCTTGCTATGACATATGATCCAGAATGAAAAAAAGTGCCATTAATTTCACGAGCCACAGATGATCATTTTGTTCCCAGCATTGGCCTTGGAGCTTTTGGTCTTGGATTGTAGTACTGCTTTTCCTGTATTTCTAAAATTCGTTTTGAAATAAGGAGTAAATTAAAAGAGAAGACAAAGTGAATTGAAAGCTACATGAAAGATTTTTTTCTGTAGAAAGCAATGTGTTTATTCTCTTTTCCTGTGAGCTTCTATCCAATTATCTTCTTACTCATTGCCAAGGAAGTGCCTGTTGAGTGCTACATGCTGGCCGACAAATACTAGTTAACAAATATGAATAACAGCAGTGTAAGAAAGAGATGCATGAACTGAAGATCTTACATTATTAATGGACAACTTGGCATTCAGAATTTGGGGTGTAGCTCTGGAGTTATGGAGGTGGTTGTGTTTTATTTCTATTTCCTTAAAAGCCCAGCCCTCTTTGTTGACAAAAGCAAGTTTCTGTTCTTCAGCTCACTTTAGGTATTCAGCAGCGCTGTTTAATAATTCAGTTTACTTGAACCTGGGACTAAATTAAATAACTAGAAATGAATGGAACTCCACAAAATATCTGTGTTGGTGCCTTTATTCTGCCTTTCAGTACCGTTAAGGATCTGCTATGCTCAAAACCTTGTTTATAGGCAAAGAGGAAGTACACCTTACATACATAGGCAAGGAATTATCATAAGGACAATTGAAAACATAACAGTTTAAATCAAGAATCATGCTAATTTTCATGCTTTCTTCTTCCTTACAGCAGGATCCATTTGGAATGCTTTTAATGTCACAGTTCCTCTCCTTTTTATGTCTTCATTGATCTGTAGCTCCATGTAATTTCCAAAAGAACTCAAGGTACATGGTTCCTTGTACATGTGTTAGATACTCTGTTTCCTGTTACCTCCAAAACCTGTTTTGTCGCACTCCAGGTCTCCCTGTCTTTAACCAAGGATAAGTTGTTTTAGCCATGAGGTTTCCAGCGACAGCCTGTGCTCCATTCTTTATCCCCCAGGCTCCCTCACCTCTGCATTATTTATGTGTCTCTCCTCTGAGCCCCAGCTCTTGTACGAGTGTTGTGTTTCTCTATTCAGAGTTAGCTCTAAATATCTCATTCAGCATAGAACAACTGCTGCTTAGTGCTATCTATACCAAACTAGGGTTGCAGATCACAAAAATAAAACTAATTAACCACAGATGACTGGTCACTTAGAGAAATTGCTGTCACAGTTAAACCAAGTAAAGGAAAGCTGAAGGCAAGATGAGAAAAGCAGGTGGAGGTGTTTTTTAAATATACTTCTGTTAAAGTTATCTGGAGAAAAGTGGTTTTGCTGTTCAGAGTTTTGGCAAAAGAGAAAATATATTAATTTTACAATGTCTTCCATATTCCTTTAGTCTGTCTGATACTATGGTATCAAGAAAGATTATGGTGTCCAAACAGGCAGTTCATTTACTTACTTTGATGTTAAAGAGAGAAATATTTCCTTAAGACTTGATTCCTTTTTCTAACTTCTGTTGAAAACATTTGTCTTGGCTGTTTCTTCAAATACCATCTTATCTTTCAGGAAGCTTAACTGTGATTGTGCCCTACATTAGTCAGTGAGAAAGACCAAAGTTTAAATTATTAATGTGAGTCTCCTGAAAAGTTGTATCACTTCCTTCCCTTCTTCCAAGTTCTCTTTTAGTTTCAACCTTTTAGTTTCTCAGTGACAAAATGCCCATCTGTGGAGCATGAACCACCATGATAACAAACCCCAGTGCATTACAAGACGACTATGAGGTACTGATATGATAATGTGTTTTTTCTTTCCACCTACAGTTAGGACAGGAGGTCCATGTGCCTGTATACATGTTATGAAAATAGATCAAAATGCATCCTCATCTTCTTTTATGCTATTGTAAAAAACTGTCAAGTAGGAGCAGCTGTTTTAAGTAACCCATAATATACAGAAGAAGCATGGGGATAAGACATAAATGGCTGACCATAAACAGAAGTGATCGGGATCAAGTAAGAAACAGAATGAATGTCTCCTGTTTTCCAGTTCTTTTCTAGTTCATAGCAGAGTCCTCGAGACTCCTGAGGCACATCCCAGCAATACTCATTGGCTCTCCAAGAGGTGATACTTCTTTGAAACCCTCTAGCAACCCTCCTACTCTTCATCCCGCAGTGGGCAAGTTCCTTCAATGGGGTAAGGACCAAATGAAGGTGGTCAGGTTATAAACACAGTGGAAGCTGCTTTTTATTGGTCTCCTAGCTAGGTTTGCTCAGAAATGCCACAGGATGAATTCTGGTGCTATCAGTCCCTTCCCTCTGACAGGAATAAGCAGGAATAGAGCTCATTTCATAAAAAAAGACACTCCATGCAATTGATGACTGTCAAAGCTAGATTTTGATAACTAATAATAGAAAGGTCAGAGTTGAAAAATGCAATAGCTAATACATCATTTTCCCAGAAATTTAGTAGCTGCTATAGGTTATCATGGACATCTGTAATAGTTTCAGCCTAGAAATTGTGGGTAGTTTAAGGGCAGACTCTTGTCATTTAGGTCTTTCTGTGATCTATATACTCATCCCTCTGGTAGAGCAATAAAAATTCTTCTTCTGTAGAAATCATATAGAAAATAACAAATACAAGAGTAATGATGTGACAGTCTGTCATAGTCGGTGATTTGTCAGGTAGACTTTCTGTGGACTGTTTTTGGAAGATGGTATCAAATAAACATATTTGCAAAAAGGAAGCTTTGCTTTCCTTAAGCAGTTTTCCAGTAAATCTTATGTAGTGTTTGGGCTTAGTCAACAGAATGTTTTCCTGGAAGAGTGATGTTCCATGTCATTTACAACCATCCTAAAAAGCTATTATAGAAATTGTAGCTACCTGCTGACTCAACTCTCGATAGTACTGACAAAGATACCTGGAATATGTATTCTGGTCATCAAAGATACATCACAAAAGGTGAGTAATTAATATGTCATGTCTAGTGAGGATCTGGAGGAGTAACTCTCCCTCCTTTGTACCAAAACCTTTACAGGTGCTGACAATCAGGTTTAAGCAGGCCTTGACCTGAAGGATATGGAGAAAGTTCAAGGCTAACCTCTCAAGAAGGGGCTTCTGATAGGGCTTTGCCAACAAAATGTCTCACCTGAATTCAGTGTGACTAAAATAGCACTGTTGTTTGGAGGACAGAGCTGCTTTTCTTTTGTCTGCTTTTGAAGAAGTCAAGATATGACAATGTCCTTAAAGTGTCTTTTGCTTCCTTCTGTTAAGGACAAGGAACTAAGGTCAATCTGTACTTATTTATGAAACACCTTAAAACTGTAGCTTCTTCATTCTATGCTTTGCAGATATTTGTTAGGCATTTCATGTAAGTTTAAATTACTTCTTCCCACAAAATGTACAGTCAAGGTTTTATTTTTTTATATTTATAATCTAGAGATGTAGAAACAGCATGCCACGGGTTGTGTTAGTGTCTTGCTGTGCAAAATTTGAGAGGATGAAACCCAGCAAAGCTGAATTCCTTTGCCTCTTGAATCACCTGTTTAGAATTATGTTAGATTTGTCTTGGGATGTTACAACATGTCATTGTTACAATGTCATAAAATCACAAAAAAAAATTAGGATATTACAGTTTTGCTTTTCCTTCTACCAAAATATTTTTAATTGAAACAGTGGTGATTTGAAGAGGAATTGTGGAAGCAGAGACTGATACCTCAGTACCTTTAAAGTAGCTGTGTTCTAAAAACTAGAATTCAGCATTTTCCAAGGAAAAATGTTGTCAAGTTGGCTACCATCACTGCTGATTTTGCCACTTATCTAATCTTGTGCACTTTAATTAAAATTTAATCTTTCTTTATATTGCTACCAAATACTTCTCTTATTGTGGTTATTTTTTAGCCTACTTAATTTTTTTTGTTTGCTGTAGCTTTGATTGCTTCATTTCTCTGAAATGTGAAACCATGGTTTCAGTTTTATTATAGATAGCAATAGGCAGGGATCTGGGATTATATTTGGCAAGAGTATTTGAAAGGAACCCTGAATATGCTGATGTCTGAGAACGCCCCTCATATACATTCTGAAATGTAAAGCATTGTACTAGACTTTTAGTACTGTTTTGGTTTTTTTTTTATCCCATGGGAAACTTATTAGAACAGGCATAGAATTGTTGTGAAACTGAAGATTTATCCCATCTCCCTCTTCTTCAATAGATTGCTCATTCCATGTGGTTAGTGCAAAGAGAGAGAATAACAACCTGATGATTATTCACATGTGAAGCTCTCCCTTGGTGGGGCCTCTGCAGGATGTTTCACATTAGTGTGCTTTGGCAAGTTCATGAACAATACCAGGGAAAGGACTTACCTCCAGGAGTTTATATCTGTCACTCAGGAAGATGTAAGAGTTGAACTCTTCTCTTCTGACTGAAGAGATAAGAAACTGCCAAAGGGCTGGTGGCCAGGTGCCAGCAGCTGCCCAGGAACACAGCTGTTGTGGAAAAGTCTGTAAGAAGTTAGATCTACCAGCCTGGGCATCTTGAAAAGCTAAACGTACATCCAAGGCATTACATTTCATTTTCTTTTAAACGTTCTGGTGTTGAATGAACGTTCTTTGTTTTTTAAGGCTGACTGGTCATTAGTCACTGTTACCTTTTGTCTCAGAGGAAAGAAAATCACAGAGACAGAAAAAGTCGGGACAGCTGAGCTAACCATGGCTCTCTGCAGCAGAAGGTGGCTCAGATCCCTGCTGATGAGATAGAAAATCATGTCAATTAGCGACAGGAAAATTAAGTACAAGGCTCAAGGTTTGTAAGAGATTATCTCAAGGAGAGCAGAAATGAAGAACAGTGTTATTAGCCTAGAAATGATGGAATGGGTTTTCTGACAACGCAGCTTCATCTCACACAGGGACAAAAATTGGCACAGTTGCTTTAAAGATGTACTCCTTATTACCTCCAAAAGCTGAAACACTTCAAATTGTCTAAACTGGCCACTCCATCTGTCTGAGTGACTGCTGGTTTTTGTGATCCCTTCCCCTCTAAGTTAGACTTCCCTGATAAAAAAGGTAATGCTGGAATATTGATGCACCTCTCTCTCTGCATGGGAAGGTACACCTGTGAGCCCAGGCCATGTAGAGAAAATATTGTGATGCATCTGGATTAATAAACAAAATTACCTAGCAGAACTTAAAAGTACTTAGTTTTCTACATATGTTGTCCATATTGCACTTAAATAGCTTTATATTCTTCTGTGTAAGGCTTCCTTACTACTCCAGAGAAGTTTGTTTTTTAAATATCCATTTTACTCACCTAGGGACGGTATATATAGCTATCTCCAATTTTCCAACAGGACTTTATCAGAGGAATCCCAGAAAAGCAAAATACCTTTCAAATAAGTGTCCTTTTTCACATCTTTCAGTGAACAATATTAAAGACAAAAATCTGTAATTTACTGTTTTGGTATGCACATTTTCAGATTTTACATCTCTGGAGTAATAAAGTTTTTAAAAATGCCAGTATTTTACCCCACGTTTTTATTTTCATTTTCATTGTTTCTATAAATGTCTGGTGTCTTAAGGGAGAAATAAACCAAATAATAATACTCCTTACATTCGTATTTTTGGAAACACATTTCATATTGCTTTTGGATTTAAAAATATTTCAATAATATTTTATATATCACACCATTTTACTATTTTATATTAATGTATAAAAGCCACTCTTTGTTTTATAAAGAATATTTTTTAGTTCATTTTTAACATCATAAGATTTGTATATATGCTTGGAAAACTAATAATTCTAGCTGTATATGAACTGCTGAGGGATTATTGACTTTTAATTGATATTAAAAGATTTCAAAATAGTGACATGTTGATATTCCCTCTCAGTAACAATTCAATTTATGATACTTTATGTGAATTGCATAGGGATATAAAGAATACTCCTACCCCATCTCATTCAAGATGCCAGCATTTGGCTAGGTCTGTCCAGGCTTAATCTTTAACCACGAACATACAGAATTTGCATAGCTAGTGACTTTGGGGGGTGATTTGTGCAATATTACAACAGGTCATTTGGAAATTATTGCCTACTCTTTCATTCTCTAGGGATAACAAGATGTCAGTTCCCATTAGCAGGATCTTGACCTTGGTTGCTCCCAAATGGGTGGATACTGCTGCTAATTGCCTGCATCTTGAACACAGTAACTGTGTAATACAAACAAAAAGGAAGAGCAATTTCAGCAAACTCAGGTTCAGTTTTTACTGAAATTTTTCTCTGGTGTAGTCAAGTTACAACATAGATCAAGAGAAGCTCTTGTCAAAGAAGAATTTGGGATTGTCCCTGGCCCAAATTTTAGCTATAATGACCACTCTTCTAGACCCATTCTCCATCGGCTGACACATCAAAATCTCCAGAATTTTTAACAGAATCTTGTAAATACATATGTTGTGATGCATTTTATTTTACTGGTTCATATTTTCCCTTAAGAACTGATGTAATGAGATGCTGCGGGACGAAAACAGGTGGAAAGATGCTGCAACAGTAAAGTGCTTTGAAGCAGACATATATGTAGCAATAATAGATGTGTAAAAATGCCAAATGTAACTTAAGATGAATTAGTGCAACACTAAAGAGATCTTAAAGAGAAAGTGACACATTTCTAAAATATGAAGAGCTTTTCGAAGAGAGTTAAAAAGAAAGATCTTGCAAAGATCACTTCCTTTTCCCCAAGGGCTAAAACAGTGGGTTTGACCCAAGGTGAAGGCAATTAGTGGGAATTATTTTAAACATCTATAATGAGATGTCTCACAAAAGGTAAATTGTCAAGTGCTCAGCCTGGTACTGTGGTTCTCTATGAGAACTGTGCAACTCGTAATGGAAAAGGCACCAGCAGATGGTGCTCAAGAATATGCAGACTTGTTTCTGATTCTATAGGACCAGCTAATCTATGCACACAGTTATATGTAAGCAGCATTATGCATAACCTGCAGCGTGCTTTGAAAAAAAAGGCTGGATCTCAAGAGAAATCCTATATATTCTGTTCATCCTGTACATCTTAAATAGTGTCTGGTATCCTCTGGGTCACGGTCTCCCCACAGGAAGGGTCAGTGCAATTCTTTCTTCTTTTGTCAGGTCTAAGATGAATTGGTAACAAGTCATGATTGGTGTTGTCAAGAACTGCTGACAAATTTGACAGTGAGGGCATTGCTGATTGCCCTAAAACCATATTTTTATCTAAAAAATTGTATTGCTTGACTTATTCATAGCATTCCTTTCCTGGTGAATTGTCAGTGTCAGTAAAAGGTCTTTAGATTTTATAGGAGATGTCTGTGTTGAAATGCAACTGCTTTCTCACTTCATTTTGACTGTGGATTTGATATCAACAATCTCTCTGTAAAAGTCTCCTCAACATTGCAGACAGGTTTAAAAATACGTAGGAAAAAATATTTAAATCACATATATATTTTTAAAGGTATATTACTGAATATTTTACTGTTCTGCTATAGTTTGTATCATAGAGAGAGGCTCAGTCTCCAAAAAACACATATTTCCACTCAGAGACTGTCTAGGGAGCAGCATTACCACAAGCAATAAATAAAAAAAAAATTAAAAAAAATCCTTTGTGTTTAGAATTTAAGGCTTTTTTTTTTTCCCCCCACTATTTGTGTTTATTAGTTTCATAAATAGAATGGCACTGTTTGCACAAAAATATCTTCTGGGATTTTTTATCTCATATATCATTTAGGGCTTACAAAAGTGCTTTCACATGCTGGAGACATATGCATGTTTAACACTAAGTGAAGGACTTCTGCTGATGTTAGTTATTTTCTTAGTTGTCTTCTTTTTGACTGTATAAAACCCTTGGACACTTTGGGTTTGTAAATATAAAAAAGTAACCATGCAAGTGCAGCATTAACCTTTCAGTGTGCATGCTGCTTCTGTGTTAACTTAGAGTCTTACTTGCTCAGTGTCTTTCAATGTTTGATTTAAACTTTGTTTCAAATTTTACCTGTATTCATGTAATAAGAGTCAGTTGCAAAATTGGTGGAATTTAATAATTATTATTTGCTGATGTGGTTTTTTGAGCCTGGTGATGAGCGTGATTCCTCTACAAGCCATCAGTAATAGTGAACTCACACTGTGAACTTCAGCCAAAGTTTGGCTACCTTCTCCCTTTTGGATGGGTAGGTTGGTAGAAAATCAACGTTAAGTGAAAGAGTGGAATGGCGCCTGAATGGGCAATGGGTACAGGGTTGATTTGTTGTTGCATTTGAGTGGTGTAACCATTGCTGCCTGTGTCCCTGAAGATGCTGCAGAGTCTCTCCCATGAGTAGGTTGCTGGGCAATTCCTGTCCGCCTTTGGAAGCTGGACATTTTCAATTTCCTGTTACTTTTAGATTGGAAACTGGTTTTCACCTTGAGATTCTCAAGCCCATGATCTGATTTCAGATCTCAGACATCTGGCCAAGATTGCCTCTACTGAAGGGAGTGCTTGTTTCACCTTCCAGTTATAAAATAAATCCAACAATCGGAATTGCTCAGAGATAGAGGGTAACTATGGAAACCACTGATTCATGGATAAAAGGTATTCTTATGAAGGCCCAGTCAAAAACATAGTTACCTGCAGAAATCATCAGGCAAGGCAATGTTTTGTTGGAAAATAACATTTGCATTCTTTTGCTTTGGCTAGCTGTAACCTAGACTGAGGACCCAGACTGGGTCGGAATGTTAATTTAGTACCCTAATGATTGTAGTTTATATGTTTCTCCAGAAATGGAGGTCATCACAGGTGTATTTTGAGGCCACAGGTGGATAGAAAACATTGCAGCATCAGGCAGACTGCAGAAGCATCGTTTGGGTCACGGTGAATAAATCCAACTGGCAAACTCACTGGAGAAGTGTGTCTATCTTACTCTAGTTTTCCACCATAATTAATGACATGGTGCTGGGTTTGGTATCAGTTACAATGAATAGGTTTCCTGAAGTCCAATATGTTATCAGAGAACCGTGCAAAATAATTTAGGGAGCTATTGGAGAAACTAATACCAGGCACTTTACTGTGCAAGTTGCAGAAACATTTGTGGGTTTTCAGAAACCTTTAATGGCCTGATATTTGAAAATACATATTTTCACACATTCTCTGTCCAAACATCTAATCTGAAAATTACTGCCTATAATACTTATGTTTTTACAAGAAAATTTATCACAGCTCTTGCTGCTACAGAATGTACAATACATTGTCTGATTCACATCCCTAGACTTGCCATCAAGATACCTTTTCCCCGTTTCATCATTCATTTGAATATGTCTGTGAATCTAAAAATGGATGGTAGAAAGATCATGTAATCTTTTGGTAGCTTCTGAATGATAATAGGAAAAAATGAAGTTGAAAATGGAAATTACCCGTAGAAGTAGCTACAGAGTACAAGACTGGAAAAGACTAGTTTTCTGCAATCTTAGGAGGTTTTGTAAAATTGTACTAGAGTTGGGTCCCCAGCAGATCTCCTCTTCTTATTCCATGAAATAAAACCCATGTTTAGGCCATGAAACTTTTCTTCATTTCCTTGTAACAGGTTATGCTCAATAGTTAAAATCTCATTATACTAACAAAACAGGATATTAATCATTCTGACAGCTGAATCTTCTGCATCAGTTTTCTAGGAAAACTTTTCATCTGTTTTATGCATTCTCTTAGGGCAACAATGAGGAATAGCTTCTTTCTTGATCATCTGTAATTACTCTTTAATGGAGTACTACCTTATTCTGTGGCAATATTCTGGCTGAACACCTGAGAAAGTACATGTAAACAGTTTATTGCTATGGACTACAGTTTGGCTATGGTATTATATATTTTTTAAAATTTAATTAGCTACTGGAATAATCTGGTTTTTTTGTCTTTTATTGCATATTTGCAGAATGCTCAGTAAAACATGTTTTTGTGCAAACTGACAACTAGAAGATGCAGTTCTATGCATCAGTTTAACTTCACAGTCTTGTTAAATTTGAAAAGATGGTATTTCTCATCTGTGAAAGGTAATTCATACTAGGTGTTGCATATTTAATATTGCAGTCAGAGGTATAGACCAGATCTCATTTTTAAAGGTACATATGTAGTAATGACTCTTTGACAGTGAAAGTTAATAATAGCAGTGGACAGAGGGAATTCAGCTGTATGTAAAGGCTGATCCTAACAACAACTCATTATGCATATATTATAATTTCAGTTTGCATAGATGCTAATAAATAAAAGATCACTAAATCAAACACTGACCAGGGCAAGGCTCAACAGAAGCTAAGCACACAGGAACATAAGGCCTTGTGCTGTTGGCTTCTCAGCTTGATAAATCTGATTTCTGACAGTTGTGTTCCCTTTTCTCATTGAAAAGACAGGTCATCTGTTTGAATCTTCTCCCTGTTTGAGCATCTGACTGTGTGCAACATGTCTGATAGTCATAGCATTCTTGTGAGAATCAAAGATCATGAGGAGTAAGTGACCTACTGCAGGTCCTGGGGATTTCTTTCTTTAAGTTTACATTAATATTCTGAAGTCATAGCCCTGTAAACTACTCTATAAACTAGTGCATCTTAGTCTCAATCTTTTTATTTTATGTTTCTTTTCTTAATTAATTTCATAACTGTAATTATTTCTTAATGTGTCTCCCAGAGCAGTTCAGCGTTATACCATTGTCTTTGCCCAGAGAGCTTGTCCTTTCAAAAAAATAGAAAGGGAAACTTTTTAAAGTATCCATAAAAGAGAAAGTTTGCTATTTTATTCATATTTTTGGCATACTAACAAAATATATATCATCAAGTCCAGAAACCTCTGGAAATTCATGTTGTACCACTGACAAGTGCTATCCTGAATTCTCCTCTGATGTTTTAGAGCCTTGGTTCAGAATGACATTTAATTGACACTTGTGGGTTTTTTCCATAAAAATAAATCTATTCTTTTCTTTTTTTTCCCCCCCGTCAAAGTAGGAAATACAGTGGAACTTTATTAGACTCAGGCATTTTGGTTTCTCTTGTAGAAGTTCAGTTATGCTTTCTTAAGTTGGATCAGGATATTAACTATTCAAGCTAACTGCAGTCGAACAGAAACTGGAAGGAAAAAAAAAGAAAGAGAAAAAATATAACAAAGGTGAAAAAGAAGAAAATAAAGAAATCCTCTTTATTTTAAAGAGAACCTGAAATTTCAGATGAAAGTTTTATCTGACTTCATTTGATTATTTATAACATCATGGTTTGCTATGGAGAAAACAGGTAGGCTTCAAAAAGTCCTTCCAGTGGAAGAAAGATTAATAATTTGTGCTTGTTCTAAAAGCAATACTTCGGCTCAAGTTTAGGAGCCAAGGGCTGTGATTGCTCATTACCATCCCAAAAACACGTCTCTCCTACCTACCATGGGGTAGAAGTATGGCTGACGACAAATCATGGGGGTAAAGCTCCTCTCCTCCCCCCAGCTGAAACCAGGTACAACTCAAAGTCATTGGAATAGAATATGCTGAACTTGAACTGCAGAAAATCTGACCCAAGGCACATGGAAGTTGGTAGGAACCTTTCAGCAAATGTTAGTAGAGTTTGCTCTGGAAGGTTGCAGCTACTTGATTGATACTGAAGGCAACAAAGAAAAACCATATGAGAGTAACCAGGGACCAATTCTTCTTTTTTTGTCTTTTCCAAAGTAGGAAAATTGCCTAATTCTAACTGTCGGAACCAAAGTTTGTTGAAATCAATAGTAGTCTGTCTAAGTGAGAGCTAGTGAACAGCATAACAGCAACAAATAGCAGCTGCTCTATGTACCTTGCTTCAGGTCCTTCTGGAACGAAAGCAACTAAAAATAGAAACAGCACTGTGCAAAAAGTTAGCCCAGTGAGCATACCCCAGTTTTATCACTGTAAAATTGCTTTCTTACCAGTGGGGGAATTTGATTCCTTGTCTGTGCCAGAGGGAGGAAAACAAACAAACAGAATCCTTTATAATTTCTAGACTCTCTTGTATTTTTTACTTCATCCAAGGAACAGTTAGAAACATAGTACTTGTATTTCTTCTAAAAAATTCAGGAGAAAAATTACAACATCCAGCAAAAATTCTTGGGTGAAAAAATGTTTAATAGCAAGATAGGCATCCTTTTTTTCCCTTTTTTTTTTTTTTTTTAAACCAAATGCCAGCTGACACCAAGAGGTATCTGAAAGACATCAACAACTTGAACAAAACCTAGACTGTGCAGGGCAAGTCATAGATCTTTTGACTATGAAGCCAACTCCACCTAGGTCCACAAACAAAGCTAACAGAAACAAACAGAAAGAAACCCTTCAATACTGTATATTATCAACTGTGTCTTTTGGCAATACAGCCACTTTAAAAACACTGCTGTAGATTCTTATGCAGATGAAGCAATTTAAAAAAAAATGTTTCAGCAATTTATGGTTCTCCGAGTTAATAAAGGTAATTTATTAATGAAAAAAAATTCTCCATGCTGGACTTCAGAACCTATTGATTTTATTTGGGTAGTGTAGTGGCAGATTGCTATAGGTGTGAGTTCAGGAAAGCTGATGAAGCAAAAAGAAAGATAGTATCTCTTACAAAAATTTAATTATCTTGACACTAAACCTGCATCTTATTTTAAAAATTAATCTCCATTAGAAAAAAAAAGGCAGTGTCTAAAAGTGAAATGCCTGTCATGTGTTATTGGCAAATCTGAAATGAAACTGCAGGCAGGAATGATTGATTATATCTAAAGCAAAGAGCTATGATATGATAATAAAAGTGGTTTGATAGAAAAATATGACTGAGGAAGAAACATAAGCTGGGACTCCAGAAGTGAATGTTCTCATCAAAATATAAGCACAAGAGGGAAGCTTACATAAAACCTGAAGATATTTGTCTTCTGCTGGATGTTAATATATAAGCTCATCAGGAGAAACATTGTTGAAATCAACCTGGATCAGTAGCACAATCATCAGTGCTTTTTAATATCTTCATTTTCCAGCATGGGAAGGAGCCTTCAGGAAGCAGCCTCATCTCTCAGCTGTGAGATGTTTTCAGTTTTTCCCAAGTGGGGTTTTTTGTTGAGTTGCCCTGGAGTATGTTCTCTGCTATTTACTATAGTTTGATACTAGTGTGTGTAAAAGCACAGTTTTCTGGTGCTTACAATATATTACTTACCGTAGTATGCTATAACATGGAGAGACTGTGTCTGTATATATTACGTATATATTATTATCTTGATTACTATATCATACATAAGCACATACAGACTCACTAGTCTATATGTAAAAATACACTTTGTATGCAGAAAGCTGTATTAGTTACATATGCACAGTGCATTTGATATTCTCCTTTCCCTTTGGTACTCCAGGGGTGCAAGACTGTAAGTGGTGGTCCTTGCTTCTGCAGGAGCAGCAGACCTTTGTGCTGAAGTGATGCCCTGACATGATAGCTCTGCACTGCCAGCGGGTAGGGATCATCATTTCTCCCTGGGCATGGGTGTGTTTTGAAGTACAGCTAGATGTACAGAGGCCATTCACAGACAATTTGTACTTCTGCAGAAGATCAGCCTTGAGTTGGAGATTTTAGAGATAGGACTATGGGTGTTGTAGCAAAGCATGCCATTAGGAGACTTGGGATGAAAAGGTAAGAGACTCACTCAGAATCATGACTGTCTTAAAATAACAGCCTCTTATTAAAACTTTATTAGCAACCACCTATTTTCTTCTAGCACTGTGATAATACAAAGTATTTTTATTGCTAGGAGTGTGTTATTGCATTCCCACCAAACAAACTCAGAGCTTATTTAATTTTCTGTCAGGGAGGTGATTAATCCTTTAGCTTTTTTCCAGGTCATGTATGACTTTGAAAAGCATAAAAAAAAAAATAAATTCAAAGGATAATGTGAAACTGATTCTGATGCGTTTTGCTCATCAGCAACGATGAGTAATAAGGAAAACAGGAGGTCATGCTAAATTAAGTCTTCGCATACAGATCCATAGGACTGCAAGACTGACAATACTTAGATGGAGCAGTTGCAAAAATAAAGTCCTGGGAAGTCCTATGGATAGAAAGAAAACAACACATTTATTCTATGGTCAACTAGGAGATGCAGAAGCTGGACAGTCTGCGGAGTGCTAATGAAGATATTTTCCTTGTCAACTTTAAGCTCACTAGCATACTAATTTTCTTACGCAGCAATGAAAACAGACATTCTTTGTGTATACTGAGTATGAGCTCCCTTTTAACAGTAAAACTGAAAAGACTTTTGCTTATTATTATTATGTGCCATGGGATGTCTGGGCTGAAGTTTCTGCTGGTGCTCTTCTGAATAACCTCCCTCAGGTGCTTCCTGGTCCATCCAACACTTGGGCTGGAGCAGCTCTCTGGCAGGGAAGAGGCAAAGCAGTGAGCATTGTCTGGGTAGGAGACCTTTCTGAGCTGGGGGGAAAAAAAAAAAGTTTGAGTCTATTTGTGAGCTGCTTAAGTTTAGCCTTCATTTTGGAAGCCTTTCTCAGGGTGAAGAAGTCTAGGTATATATGTCCACGTGCTCATAGAGAGAGACTTTCCTTCATTTTTCTTCATGGAAAGATCTTGGACTAGGAGTTTGAAGAAGCAAGAACGTTTCCTTGGAGCCAGCTAGGATAAGACTAGGAACACTTGATCTGGGGGCACAAGGGAATGAACTTGGCTGTAAAAATCTCTGTGGTGTTTCAGGTTTCTCCTCCTTGAGAATGCGGACTAAATGGGCCTGAAACAATGTGTGCTATCTTAGTCACATTGAAAAAGAACATTGTTTTAGTTTTGTATTAATAAAATACCTATAAATTAAGCTGATTTCTGCACTTTTTCCTCTCTGCATCTTAGTAACAAGATACAGTGCCTGACTGTCTGGCATTTGTGGTTAGGCATATTTATAGACCAAGAGAAGGTAAGGAGATAGAGATACATTATATAGTATATATAATAGATATATAGATATATTATATAGTGTATCTTGTTTAAGAGGAAAAGCAAGCTTTCCCACTATCTGCCAGGTGTGCATGTATGGATTTCAGTAAAAATCAGAGCAGGAAATAAATCTCAGCCATAACAGACCTAGATTCAGCTGAAGTCTGTGGACTGCATCTTGCTGAAGTTCTTTGTCAGAATTTTCTGGGCTATAATATTGTAATTTAAATGGGTTAGTGGAAAAAGAGCTTTCAGAGTGGTATCCCACTGCAAGTTCAGAGACAAAGCTCTTGCCACCTACAAAAGCCAAATGTTTATAGTATGTTAAGGACAGAGAAGTGTTAATCAACCACCAAAAATAAGATTGCAAGTTAGACTGTTAAGTTTGAATGTATTATATGAACCCCCACCCTCCCCACAAATAAATCCCTGCAGATATAACTAACACAGAATCCAAAATACGATATAATTACTAGGGGAGAGGGTATTTATTAGACCATCTCTGATTTAAATTTATCATAGTGTCTGCTGTCGAAAAGGTTGAAAGAACCTTGCTTTTCACTATGGAGGTCATTCAGAAAGCTCTGCATCTTTTGTGTGTGACCTGGTAAGCATCATCATTCACACACATATCCATACATCAACTTTATAGCACTGAGGATTTCTACAGGCTGGATGAAATTAATATATTCTTTTTGAAAAGAGAGACGTTACAGCTAAAATACTAAAACCACTTCTTAAAAACACTTTAGGAAAAATTATCCCTCTAAATCTGTATTTCAGAGCTGAAAAGCCATCCCTGTTCTTATTTTATTTTTTTCTAAATGAATGCTTAATACCTAAAGTTCCCACTGAGAGTTGTAGGCACTCAGAATGTTTTAAAATTGAGCAAGAATTATTTACACACTATATTTGAATTTAAGAACTGTGGTACATAAATGCTCCTTATAATCTGAGCCTGGGGATTCAACCTGCTGAAGGATGTGATTCCTATTTTCGTGTGCTTTGCCACCAAGGAAAATACACGCACACCCAAATGTCTTGGGAACATGTTCCCTTCATGGAGACCTACCTAAGCTACGCAGTTCCTGGATGAAAGCTGAGTATCTAGCACAGACTGAAGAGTCATCTTTCATCTCTCATTTAGAACCAGATAATACACATAAATTATGTTAATCTTACAAAATACCTTTGGCAGTGGTTCTACCTCTTTCCCACAACTTTTACGGGTGCCAGAAACATATCCAAAAATGCTATAAGAGGTCCCATCTTTAGCTTTTCACAAAAATGGGTGAACCATTTGTCTAGCAGAACTAGGAATGATCTGAAATGCTTCCTTGAACCTGTTCTAGTCAGGAGGAGTTGAATTAATATTCCTGGAGATCTGCTGTGAAATGATGTAGTATTTCAGTCATCCTCCAAAAACAGAAGGGAAGAAGAGGGGAAGAAAAGGAACCTTTCAGTTCATGTTTGTTTATCTGAATGTTATATTTTGTACAAGGTGAAATAGCCTACAGCCCTATAACGTAAAAGATGGAAAAAGCCTAAGGCATTTGATGAGCCTGAACAATTTTGTTGTGCTTTTGTATTCACATTATATTTAGAAAAACACATCTGTTTATATTTTGTGTTTTGTACACCTAGTGGCTTAGAATCTGTTTGGTAATGGTTTGGATGTTATTTTCTGTAATTTGTGTTTGCTTTTTTTTCCTGTGCAAGATCACACAAGGTTCCTGTTCATGCATTCACAACATACATTTCAGTGTAATTCCCTGACAAAATACTGACAGGTGAAACAAAAACTCACTCTTCGTCAAGGCATCTCTCAACTTTTCCCTACTTGGTTTATTTTTTTCTTCTTCTTTACCCTCTATACCTGAGTACATTGATGGCTGGAAGACAAGGAACAGATAGAATGTTTTTTCTCATTTTGTTACCTTTATTTTGGAATATAAAGTATTTCCTGAAATGTATATAATATTATCTGTATAAGGAGATATTTTTAAAGAACTTGAGATTTCTGTGGTAACCTACCAAGGAAACACACTAGACATTTTACTAGCAAGAATTTTGAGGAAATGTTTCTCACTGTGTGAAGGAGGGGAGAGAAATGGCAGTAATATTGATGATTGCTTGAAGTAATTCTGTTGACTATAGGGAGTAATTAACAAAATTAACCATGTGTTTTATGCATTTTTAAGTAAACAGAGAATATTAGTTATACAGGAAATCGCACTCTCATTTGTAAGTGTGTAAGAAGGACCATGGGGGTTATACCAAAGATCCATTTAGCCGAGTGCAGTTTCTTCACTTGGCACATGTAGGTGCTAAAGAGAAATTAGAGACTGCACAGGGGGAGACTTCCCCCCTGGTGTGCTGTCCCAGCTTGCAGAACAGCATGTAAGCTCAGGGGCAAGGAAAGAGAATTTTGGTTCTAACAAATTCTATATTATTAACATTTACAGTTAACAGATTTAGGATCCACAGTTATAAGACTTGAGATCCTCTTCTGCATCTCTAATTTGTTTTGGTTTCACCCTTAGGGCTCCCAGCTCTCCTGAAGTGTTGTAAGCCTAAGCACTTAACTATGGGGTCCTGCGTCTGTTTTTAAGTCCTTTACTGGATATAGTTCCTCAGCTGTAAATAATGGCTCACAAGGTTTGTGCCTGTGATGATAACAATGCTCTGTTTTTCTTCTTTTCTATGTTTCTGTTGGTTGCTATTAGAAGGAAGCAGATTTTTCTCTGATACATAATTTAAAATACCCAAATTGATTTTCTTATTCCATCAAGCTTAGAACAAAACAGAATAAACAACCTTTACATAGTCCACAAATTCTAACTCTGAAAAGGATTTGGGGGGTGGAGGAGTTCTAACCCTTTCCATCATCTCTTATCCCATTGCCAGTGTGTAGGAGGAAAACATTTCAAGATAACAGTGAGTGAGGAACATCAGGAAATCAAAGGCATTTTGAAGTCTTGGTCCCAGACATTACCTACAGGTGTTACCTGATCATTTATTACTGGATCTGCTTTAAAAAGCCTTAGAAGTATTGTAGGCGGTGATTGCTGAAGACTGATGAGTGAATACTTCAGGATTTTTGTCTACATTTTTATGGTTTCTAATGACAACTAGATGGCCACATAGGCAACCTGTCAGCTTCCCACCTTTCAGTCTTCTTCCCACTCTCATTCTGCAGGTACCATGAACCATCCTCAAGTGCCTGCATTGATTTTGCTGTCCTTATATATGAAATTCATGTGTCTAATTATCTCTGACAGTGCTTTAATTTGGAGCATGGTACACACTCTATTCCATTTTAAAAGCATTATATAAACAAAAAGGACACTTTTTTGGAGATCAGCAAGAACACACCTGTCTCCCCGGAGGCTGTATATGACTCCACAGTCAGTGGTTCTTTTTTTCCTGATGGGCTTTCTGAGAGTTTAACATCACTGACTGATTTTCCTGAGGTCTTAGTACAGAAACTTGCTCTATTCAGTATGGTAGGATGAATTAATGCAATTGATTTGGCACATTTGGTATGTTTGAAAATTTAGAAAGGTGAAATCAGGAGCATGTATGCAGTGGTTGCTTTTAATGGCAATACACTGTTGCTTTGGTGACAGTCTATTGAGTTCTAGACCAGCTGTTGAATTCTACAAATTCAGTGCATTAATATGATTTTGGTAGGCCAGGGAAATGGCAAAAGGGACATAGAATTTTATACAAAGGCAGAGTGTTGGATTTGGTTGGTTGTTTTGTTTTTTTTTAGTTTATATGAGGTTAGTATGTATCACAAATGTTTTAAGAATAACAGTTTCGATAATTTGTTTTCATTTTCTGCAAATCCTCAAACTAGGTGGTTTAGATCCAGATTTAGTTTTCTGTGCTGACAGTTTGTCAGGATTTGAGAGGAAAGGAAATTACGAACTGCTAATGATGTTCTTCAGATATACAACCTCTTTGAACCTCAATGTCAAAGCAGAATAGTTACAGCTGTCTCTTTCCTGTTAAATGAAAACTCCCCACTGGTGCATTATTGCCCTGCCCAGCCCAGGAATGTCTGGAGGCACCTTCTCCCTAATGTTCTGATTTTTCTTAAACAGAAGGCAACATCCAGAGAATTAAAAGATGGATTTTTAAATACAGGGTTTAAATGCTGATTTAATCATACTGGTTGACATTGTCTTGTTATTGTTTTCCCCATAAAGGGAAAGATACTTTTTGAAGCCTATAACGTGTGAAGCATGAGCCATTCTTTTTTCATCTACACTCCACATGGTGTGAAGAACAGGACCCCTGCATAGACTCTCAGGTCTCACAGTAATCAGCAGCTGTGCTTGCACTGTCATGTTATGTGAAAATAGGACTATTCAGCAGGTGAAATGCAGCTTCCTGGGACTATGTCTGAAGCCACTTGCACAGGGCATGAACTGACTGCTGGCTAAGAAAAGACCTCATGATAACTGCTGTACCTAAACAGTCTTGACCGCTCAAATAAGAAAGCAGCTGTTTTCTCCTGATTATTCTCACCACCTTCCTTTTCAGAGGGTTCATGACAGAAAGACCACAGTGGCACAGCAAGGCTACAAGTTCAAATCTTCTTCCTTTTCAGACACAGAACTTTGCAAAAGTCACAGATTCAGAGATAAAGAGATTTTTTTTTTTTTTTTTTTACATTCATATATATATACACACACACTTCAAAGGAATGAAGACCTGTAGCTGAAAAGTGACAAGACATTAAGTTAGAAAACAGTCAGTAACAGGATTGTGGCAATAGGAATAACTGGATGTAATAGCCTGTGGTATACTGGAGATTGAATGTGATGATCTAATGGTTCTCCTGGCCTTAAAGTTTATGAATCCCTTGAAAATCCATGCAGAAAGAATCAAGAAGGGTCTACTTTAGCCCGTGAATTCTGCTACTGATAAAATGGGCTCAGCTCTGCTCTCTGCACAAATGGAGTTTCAAACACCATGCCAAATTGGCTGGATACCAGAAACATTCACATCCAATGTTCTGGTCATTCTTATTTGTGAAACCCATACTGATTGACAGAAAAGTATTTCAATTCAAACCATTTAAGTCAAATTCAAACCACGGTCAGAGAAGTCCCTGACATGCTTGTTTCTTGATGAAAATGCTTATATGACATTGCTTTCTGAACAAACATACACTGTAACTAATTATGTGAAGTAAAATGTACTGTCACTTTGGTTGTTCTATTTGCTGATCAACATAGCTTGGGTAACAGCCTTCAGTGTAAGCCTGATGTGTTTATTTTCATATCAGCCACACACTTGTGGGTTTACGTATGATTCTGGGTTATCATCATTTCACTTTTAGGGCTGGGATTAAACATGAAGCTGATGCCAAGTCTCTTAGTCCATTTCAAATTCTTCACATAACAGGGAGATCTGTGATGTGACCTAGAGGGACCAATAGCAGTTACCTGCTGCTATATTGTAAAAAATGCTTTATTTCAAATAATTTCTTTGCTGATTAGGCAGGGGTTTAAGTTTTCCATAGGTTGTGTATGATTGTGCCATTCTGAAGTATAAAAATCCACCTAACTTGTTTTGCATCTAACAATTTAGTACTTCAAAATTGTTTTGGGGAAGGGAACAGCAAGACTTTGATCAACAGAGGAATATTTCAGCCCTAAGAATGATCCAACAGATGGGCTAGAAGTTAGAAGAATTTACCCAGCCAAATCTGTAGGTATTCCATTCAACAAATGAGCAGTTGTGGGTAGCCCATCTCATTCTGTGTTTATAGTTTCTTAAACTTTTGTGACGCCTCTAGCATTTTAAGCCTCTGCTGATTTTCTCAAGCTCCAGTGCCAGCTCTTGAACTCCACATTGATTTTCCTTAAGAATGTCCTCAAATAAAACATATAAAATAGGCCCATGTCTGAAATTCATGTTCCTGTCAGGCACAGTTCTTATGATATATTGCAACAATACATCAGAGAAAAGCAGCCCCGGTGATCTATTACAGTGGTACTATACATCCTTGTAGAAGAAATGAACAGGAACTCTAAACTGAGAACTTGAACAGCTTTTTGAAGTTATCTTCTGGCAAAGATACTAACACCTATTGTGTTTGCCAAAAGCTGAAATGTTAAATTTAACCCTTTGTGTGCTACTGGTACACTGGTGATTGTTAAATGTGATTCTGCTTTCTATCTGCAGGAGTGAATTACAAATATTCAAGATTTCTTACTGAGTTATCTTCTGTAATTAAGGGCTCAATACACCCTGGTACTGTAAATGTGCTTTGCATTTAGAGAGAAGTAAAATTTTCTTTTAACTTCATTCTCTCCAATGTAATTTGAATTAGAAAAGAGCAAATACAGTGTTACCCATCAAGAGTGTAATAAAAACTTCACCATTAACATCTGAAATTTGTAGCATAATAAGGAAAAGCTTCTGCAGCTTATTCTATTTTTCTAGAGAGGGAAGGGACGTATGATTCACTGTTACCCTTATGGGCTCAACAGTACCAGAAATATTTCTTCTTAATGACATTTTTACTTGGATCTTTTTTTTTTAATGAGAATTGGAGTGTGTCTTCCCTTGAATTCACCTTTTCTTAATTATTTTAGCTTTTAGTTATCTTGTTTCACTAACCTGAGCTTTGTTTTATAGAGTCTTTCCACTTTCCCTCCTGGATTTATGTTAGCTGAGTTTTGGGAGGTGGTTCCTGCTATGATCATGTGTGTTGTTGCTATGGCCTTTTGAGTTTGCATGCTAAGATGCTAGTAGCTATCCAACAGTGTACCTAAATTCACACAAGCCTGAAACTTGTGTCTTCAAACCATGTTCTTGTTTTATTAGAGCATCAGATGTTCCTGCTATACACTGAACTTTCTCATAGTAAAGAAATATTTCTCACAATACCACTACACTGCAATTATCCTTGATGGTTGTTCTACCTAAACAGTTGTGTCATTATAGTATCAATTGTGGCTGTATACAAGGGCAAGTGCTCACTTTCAGGCCTCTGCTTCCGCTTTAAGTTACTTTCCTGAATCATATACAATACTACATTTTCTTTTGAGGAATCTTTGATGTGGACAGATTTTATACAGTTTGCTTTCCATCTGAAGTGAAGCTCTGCTTTCTTCAGGCCAAAACTGTGACTGTTGGTGCTCCACATCCTGGGTACTTGCTGCGGCATTCCACTATGTAGAAAAGATCTCTTCCTGATATTGATCAGAATTTGTATGATGAAGCCAAGAAAACATTTCTGCATGCAAGCTTCGTCGAAACTTGCATGCTTTCATATGGTTTTGAACTACTCAGTCAGCCCTTTTTCAGAGAAAATGTTCTGCCAGTGCTATTTGAAGACATTTTGGCCACAGTGCTTTGGATTATTCGACCTGCCAGCACAGCCATATTGCAGTGTAAATGTGCGAAGCTGGGAATGAGATCAAGAGAAAACTCTTGTCCCTTCTGTGTTTTAGGGCTGGTTTTCTACTGCAATGAGTTTTAAGCCCATTTCCCAAATTTAGTAGGCAAAGACAGGCTTAAAGTAACAGTGGCAAAGAGCTATTACTCAGTTTCCAGTTTTTGCTATTCCCGTGCTTAGCACTGAAATGCAAGAGCATTTTGTCCTGTGAGCAGTGCTTCTGTTTTTCTACAGCACCCATTCTTCACAGTCAACTTTCCCAGGTCCTTATGATATTTTTAGCTTCCTACCTATCAGATTTCTTCATACTTTCTGCCTCTTTTTCAAAAAACAAAGGAGGAAAAAAAAAAAGGAAGAAGAAACCCTATTTGTTAAAAGAAAATAATGTAGAAGGCAATAGTTAAAGGTAACAGTTTTTTTTCTTTTTCTTAATTTTTCCTTCAAAGCCAACTTGCCTGATTCCCTTTCAATCTCTCTGTCCCTGTCAGTATCAAATGTTGCACAGTCTACTAAGGTTAAGACCAAGACACTGGAGAAGTTCAAAATATTTGAATTGGAGTCTTTCATATTTTATGCAAAATGCTTCACATTTTATGACACAACTTTCACTTTTGATAGAACAAAACATTTTAGGACTCCCCCACCCCCTTCTTTTTTTTTTTTTTTTTTTATTAAAAAAAAGTTTTTAACCCCCTTTTAATTTTTTTAAAAAATACAGTTTTTTTTTTTTAATGATGTTCAGTGTTGTGGGGTTTTGCTCAGTTGGAAATATTATTTTAGATCTTCTCCAGTAATGAGAATTAATAAGGCCTTCTTCTGTTTGGAAGATACATAATCAAATTTGAGAGTTTATCTCAATTGATGAATTCAATGTAATTCCAGTTTTAGTACAAATGTTCTTGAATTGACACTCCCCCCATTTCATAAACTTGCTGATAATGACTGTATATTATTTCTCTTGGGAGAAGAATATGTACATCTTTATTTAGCATGTGTAATAGAGTACATAAACTAAATGCACAATGCAGTTCAAAAATAACTGAAAATAACAGCCACAAGAATACAGGTATCTAAAGATGGGGGAATGATCTAAGATGTTCACTTGTTATAGCTAGACATTTTAAAGCAGATGGCAGTTATTTTCTCAGGGACAGCCTATCTGCCAGCTTGAAATTAACCTCAGGATTTTAATAAGCCTACAGTAGTGAGGTCAGGGAGATGATAGAGCCTCAACTAGAACAATTGCAAAATCAGGAAGAGTCAGTGTGCTAGTTCATAAGGGCAGACTGTCTGGCATAAATATTGGGCTGGCATCTGCTGGAGGAAGACTTGACTTCCAGTTGCCACCTAACTAGCAGGTTCCTCACAGGAAAAAATATCCAGGTATAGTTTCTGTTGCCTTGGCCTCTGTTAGCTGATCTTGAAATAAGCTGAGACATACCTGCTTCTGATTAGACAGAAGTTGTCTGATTTTAATGGCAATGTGCTTGTTCTTGAAAAGAAGGAAGTTTTCAACCCAATACTCATTTTTGCACTATGAGAAATTCCAGGTCTGCTGTCAGCAGTGATGATTGCTAGGTAGACCAGCTTTCAGGACAAGTATGGTCATACAACTGCCCATAAATAGGAGCAAAATGCAGCACAAAATCTTGCAAGGAGCCCATCTGCCTCTGTTCTTCTTGTCTCTTTTCTAGCTTAATTCCTGGATGTGGCCCTGAGAGTGCCCTGGATCTGATCAGTGAATATAGATCAGTCTTGCTTAACCATGCTTGGCTTCCCCTAAGCTACTTACATGATTATTGGTAGAAGAGATAGATTTTTGTATGTCATTCTTCAGTGCCTCCTCTCTCTGCTGAAGGTCTTACTTTTTATAGCTCTCTAGGGTAAAAAGGATAGAGGTAAGCAAACACAAATGCAGAAATTCTACCTATGGAAAAAAAATACTTTCTTACACCTGCCTGTCTTGGACAATTACTGTGCATGTTGTGAACTTGCCTGAGCCACAGGTTGAATAGGGAGTGCTGGGCATGGAACTCTGGTATGAAGCAATTGATGTTCAAGCTCTTGCTCTGCAAGAGACACTCTAGGTAGGAGGCTGATATGCCATGGTTGAAATTGCTCAGCACTACAGGGTTGACACCTAAACTCATTTCTAGGTTTCAAAAGACACAGGAATCATGTAGCTCTACAGCAGTCTGGTAAATAACTAAGTAAATAGTGACTTAAACATTAAATGCTCTCTACTTTCCCTAGCAATAAATATGAAATGGGATTTATATTTCTTCACCATGTTTTTGAGCACATACCCACTTTCTTTTGGTATAGTAATTTCCTCTGATTTGTGATTTTGTCTTTTTATTAACCTTTATTGTTTAGAAGTACTTCAAAATTAATATATTTAGAAGAATATCTCAGATCAGAAAAAAATTATCTTACAACCTACGGGCAAAATCTTTATTCATTTTTGCTTCACACATTAGGTAAAAATGGGGCATCACCATAATAGAAATTATGGGTTGTTATTACTCTTGATTAAAATTAAATTAAATTGCAGTTGTCAACTAAAAAGATTTAATTAACACATAAAAACTGTCAGCCTTTCATTTTCAACATCTGCTAGATAAGCATGCCAATAGCAGTGATGTGGAGTATTTGCCAGATACCTCATCAACAACACCCTTTGTATAATCAGATAATTGAGACAATATGGTCTGAAATGCTTCTTTTTTCATATCTGACTATATCCCACATACTCTATAGATCTTAGAAATATTTCTTCAGGTCAGATGGAAACAAATCCAATATTTTAGGACTACTTTATTCTTCAGATAAACTGTTCTCTAGTGATAAGTTGGAAATATATATCAGTATCCAATGTATTGATGCTTGGGATCTAAAGGATTTATCTGGCTACTCTTCTCTTTTCCTTGCCCGGATCTTCAATACTTGTAAATCTCTACAATCCTACTGGCATCAGTTAACCAGACCAATTTCTCAGGCTGACATTTTTAAGGGTATTTAGATGTTTACACATCCCTGAGGACCTCCAACTAACTCCAGCCACTCTCTGAACTTCTCCTCTGTACCAGAGAGAAGAGTCATATTCTGACACCAGGCATAAAAGGGACATGTCAACATATCCAGATAGAGGCCTGGAGGTATTGCTAGTTACAGAGACCTCCTCATTGTGAAGTGGTGTAAGAAAACCACATTCTGAAACTGAGTGTGCCTGGCAGGACTCAAGTGCTATGAGAAGAAAAATTCCACTTCTAAGTCATTGTAATATTTAGCTGTTGACTTTGGTCTCTTGAAGCTACTTGTAAAATAGGTCAAAAGTTTTGAAGAAGTGCAAAATTTAGAAATCTTTTCATGTACAGAAGTGGAAATAAAAAGTGACCCCTGTTTTAATGGACATACGTTTTTATTTTAAACCAGAGAAGTGCTCCTCACTATTACTGCAAAATCTGAACATGCTATGAAGACTAGAAATTTTGTATTTTTGAGGACAATGCAAAACTACTATTTCTGTTTAAATTATGTTGAAACTCTCACAGATGTGTGTTGTTCAGTAGAGGTGGGAGTGGCACTGCAGCGCAGTGCCCACCTCACAGGGGCAGTGTTGCTCCGACTGAAGTGCTAGTGCTGCTCCCTAAGACAGGTGCTGCTTAAAATTAACCCTTTATTCAGAAATATCTTACCTACCATCACTGGGTTTATCAGCTGGGGCTTCTGAGTAATAAACATCAGGACAATCTAAATAAGCTAGTGCATTTAGTGCGAAAACTATTGGTACTGGAACATGGAGAAAGGAAAGAAACTTAATCAGCCTTTTGACGTTATAGTTTTTAAAAGACAATACATCGTTGGCTTCTTTGCTTATTACCAGCAGAAAAGATAACTCAAAGGAAAATAATTAAAGTAATTGAACAGTCATTAGAAGTTACTGCACTTTAGCATTGAACTCATCATTCCTCAGCACAAATTGTCTATTCTTCTCATTCTTCAGGACCATGTTCAAGAGGAAATGGTAATTTTGGATGTTTTCTGAAAGGAATTTGCTAGTCCTACTGCTTCCAAAGTTGTGTTTCACATTCGGCCTGCTGTGCTTACCTTAAGAGAACAAATCTATAAAATACAGTATTTTATATTAAAAATATGAAAAACAGAAGCCAGGGCAGTAGAACAAATAATTTTATTTAATATTTTGAATTTTTACAAGTTCGCAGGAAAATCTTGGCCCATCTGTTCCAATTCTCTCTCACCTTTTCTTAAGTGGAAAGCTAGTTAGAAATTCTTACATGGATTCTGCCACAAGGATATTTACTCACAGTGAAGAAATCTACCAGCAAACATGCCTCCCTATTTTAGTGCTTGACAGCCAAGTTAATGCCTTTGATTAAGTTGGAAATGTTCAGACAGAATGTGTAATGTGATACATAATGTGATTATTTATTGATGTACAGAGTGCCTATTCAAACTTCATAGTGTATTATTATTATTATCTTTTATTTATTGACTGTTTTCAGTATGCTTGATGCATAAAGACTTACAAATCTCTTCACTAAAAGGTTTGACCTGAAAACAGCCTATATGGTCTGTCAACGGCCTCCAACTTCTCAGAGGAGACAAAGCCTCTGAGATCCCAGCAGTGAGATGACTCAGACACCAGATCAGGGAGGAAAAATAATCTCCGTTTATGACTTGTATTTTTTCAATCTACAGAAATTTCCTAAAATGATGGACTTTGAGTATTTGCTTCCATAATCTTCCATAAAATTACAAATAACTGGGGATCCTGGGCTACTTCTCAAAGTGGCAAATAGAAGGACTAAAAAGTGTGAAGGAGGAGTGGGAGTGAGGCATGTTTATTTTGCTCTGAAACTAATGTTTCAGATAAGAAATAAGTGCTGACCTTTCCATCTGTCTGACATGGGATGATCATCCCATCCAACCTTAGGCTTTCCTGACAAGTTTCAGGGCTGCTCCCGTGGCAGATTTCCATTCTGTGCTATGGTCTAGGATTCACCCACAGTTGCTATCTCAGTCTTTCCATACTGAAAAAAGAAGTATTTCCAGTGGACTTCCAGTGACCCATTCTCCTATTTTCCCTGTCAACAACTTCTCTCTGGACTATTATGTGTCTCATATTTCTTGTCTGTGTGAAGATTGTGATACGTATTTTGTATAGGAGGGAATGTTCACAACTCCTGGTTTCAGGTACAGCTCCATGAAACCTCAGAAGTGGGCTTTATAGGTTATTTTCCAGCTGAAACTTTCATCTCTCAATTTTCAACAGAGGTAGTCATTTCTTTATACTATTATGTTTTATAGGACCTTTCAAAATAAAATTAATTTTTTTTTTTCTTTTAATGAAAATGTGGATTGAAGCACTGCCTTCTGTGTTAACCTGAAATTCATGTGGCTCCATCTGTATCATCAGGTGGTTTTATTTTGGTTCAGTACAAAAGTGGATATTTTTACTAATCTTTTTTCCGGTTGTCTCTACTGTTACCTGTTGCCTTACACATAGGGAAAAAATATATCCTGAACAAATTGCACAAAGACTACCTTCACATGTCTAAATTCACTTTTATGAAAAAAAATTCTTTCTTATGCTTATTCAACTGGAGAGGGGTTGTAGTACACTCCGTATGTTTAATCCCATCTTTCAGTTCTTCTTCCAAGTCTGTTGTATAAATTTCTTTGCTGCTTTCCAAGGAAAGAAAGGATTTTGCTGAATATGTTTTGAAGCGGTTGGCGTCTCTCCTATCTGTCTTCATACTGATATTAAATATGCTACCTAAAAAAACTTATGGACTTCATCAGTGTAAGGACAATGTGTCTATTAAATTGTTCTTTGCAATATGAGAGCTAAAGAAATGTAATTAGATCAGATATAAAATTATAATTGCAGCTGGGGTGGAAGTGAAGTGTACTTACAAAGCACGGAAAAAATGGTCAGAATAGGTATGATCTCTTAAACTGCTTAAAATTAAAATATTCTAGTAAACCAAAATTAGGCATAATTGTATCACTTAATATAACCTGTCAAGAGATGTTTTTAATGAGCTTAGGTCAAATATTTCTTCCAAAAGATGGGAATTTTTTTCTTCTATTTCAAAATGTAATTTCAATCCTTGAAATACTATATTTGAATGCTAGCAATATGAAGTTGCATGGTGATGATCATAAGGACAATATTCATGCTGTTTGAGACTAACATGATTATGCATATTGTCTACACCTTCATCTGCATGGAGACAGATTCTAACCCAACCAAATACACCATATTCTGTAGGGCAGAAAATTTATTTTTACTTTTCTTACTTTTTACTGTAAACAACTAAGTAATTTATCGCCTTGTTGTAGTAAAACCAATAGATTTTGAAACACTAATTGCTTAATATCGTCACTTTTAACAAGGTAGTAGGTCCATAAAGTTCTTTCAATGTAGAGGAGTTTTTGTCTAGCAACGGACATGTGAGCAATCCAGCCTTCATAAGCTAATAGAATTTACTGCAAGAATGAGACCTCAAGGTCGGCCACAACTGCGAGGGCGGAAGATAGCTAAGAGAAGAACAACTCCCTGAATCCAAAAAGGAAGATAAGAGAAAAGACTGCTGTGTGCCTGCCGTATTGACAGCCAGAAGTCACCAATCATGTATAATTAAGAGCGCATAGCTTTTTACAAAGTGACCAATCATGTAGAGGTTAGTAGTGCATGTTAGGAATAGTGAGATATATAAGCAACTATGTAACCCATAATAAATGGCATTCGCTTGATCACATTGGTCTGTGTGTGACTGTCCGTTGTGGTCTCCCGCATTTCAAAATCTGGATAAAAGTGCCTGGACAAGTAGTCTATTGATTGACTTTTATTATGAAGGCTTAATTAGTGCAAAAATAAACCAGCATAATAAATTTCAGTTTGTAATTAAGAATTACTATGTCTAACACAGATAATGATTTTCTCATCTTACTACAGTGTCTGCTTATCCTTTTTTTTCCTGATAAACATTTTAAACCCTTATATCTACTGTTACTTCTCTGCTGGATCTATAGATACTATACTTGTTCTTCTACTGCATTTTTTTATAAGCACACCTGACCAAATAATTCTGTTTAATTCTATAATTCAAGTGTACCCTTAAAACCATTTAAACCCCCCACGTAGAGGGGGTTCTTGATGGCTAAGTGATTTTGCACAGTTGGATTTCATAGTCTGGTTTTTCATCATGAGAATAACCTAAGAAAATCTTGTTTTTGGAAACCAACTTGGTCTTGAGAAAATCAGAAGAGAATCACAATGAGGTCTTTGTGAGAGATTAAATGCCATTTCTGTCTTTCTGTAGGAAGTTACATATCTGTACAAATAATTCTGAAATACAGTGGAAAGAAAACAGATGCTATTGTGTAAATACCAGCTTTCCTTTAAAAAGCATTATAGCAGAATAGAGCAATATGAGATTCCAATTGAGTGGACTAGCGGTAAACTCCCTTGTGTAAACTAAGTCTATGAAAATGAGTAAGGTCAAACAGAAGAATCCATTTAGGAGGTTATTTAATTAAAGTTTCCTCACTGAGGTCCACAAGTTTCAGTAAATAATAAGTAGAGGTATGCACTCTCAGGAGTGCAACACAAACATTCAGCAGTCAACTTTACAGTAGAAATAATCTCCACAGAAATTACTTTCTAGATATCATTAGTAGAATATTGGATATTACATTTGTTATTCTATGTGAGTCTGCATATGTCCAAGGACAAGAGCTCTTGCTAAACGGTGGGTATATATGTGGAAGCAATCCAATATAATAGTCAGGAGGTTTTAAGAAAGAGTTTTCCATAACTGTGGCACAAAAAATCTAATGCACAAACACTTTGGCAGGTTTGTTTCTCAAAAGGTATTGCCAATAAAAAATACAGGTGTTTCTGGACTGCGGTATGTTTCTTTTTATTACAAAGCTAAAGTTAAGAATTTATTAGAGAACTTTTATTTCAAGTTAGAAAGCCTTTAGCAAAGTCATCTTCCTTGCACTCTATGATAGTTGTATCAAAGGCTTTTTCAGCATCAAAGAATACAGCTACAGTATATTTTTTACCCTATGTTCTTTGATGTATTTGCTAGGTTTTGATATTTTCAATGGCTGACACTTTCTACCAAAACCCAGCCTGATGGATTTCCAAAGACCTTTTGGTTTCATTATGCCTTTGCAGATGGATATTCCTGTGGATGTTTACTGAAAGTACATTATGACCACAGTCAGTAGAGTAATATACCTGTGATTATGAATTCTGTGATCTTCAGCCGTTTCTATCATTATAGTTGCTATCTACACAGTACATGGAAACATGGAGAAATGTTTCTGTTATTTACTATAGTATTTAATAGTTTAAAATTAAATTTCAGAGTTTGCAGTGTAATTTGTTATCTTTGTATGGTAGTCTCTTAATTTTTGTTTTCTGAGGTGGCTAAAAATTTGCAAATTCTTTGGTACCACAATATCCAAAACTTTCAGTTGTGACAAGCTTGACACCTGCTACTGAGGAGCTCAGGGGACCTGTGCTGATGTCTAATAGGTCTCTATATAGGGCAGGCAGTGGTCTTGTCTCACCAGACTGATGCACTTGATGGTGTTCATGTGGAGTTCATTGTTATGCAGTCTGGTGTGGATGTGCATACCTGTTACACAGCCTGATGTGCACTACTTGCTTAATAGACATCTGTCCATCATCTACTAGATAAAATTTTCTAGGAAGCTATAATCCAGCATATAAAAGATTGGACATATTAAGTGATTAGATGAATCAGTGTTAACAGAAATGAAGATGTATCAGACGTATTCCCAGTTCAGGAAGAATTATCATCTGAGAGCTACCATTTAAAATGGTGGATATAAATAATATAAGGGAAATCGTAGTCAATTGTAGTTATAGCTCTAATTAATGTAAAGAGGTGTACAGGTTCTTCAACATTTCTGAAGATATTATCATAGGTGATGAGATAACCAAACAATCCTACTTTAATCAACTGTTTAATCCTACTTTAATCCTACTGTTTATTCAAAAGAGCATCAAGTTTTTGGAATTCTTTTTTTTTATTTTGTGATTGGTATTGTTGTTTTTGTAGTTTATACTGACCACTGCCTGACAGATAAAGCAATAATTAAATGTTTATCCATCTATTTCAAATGAATATGCACAAGCTATACTATAGTGTGTATGCATGGATTATATTTCTACAGGGCTGTTAGTTACTTTGTTTTTTGTTTTACTCATAAATATAGTGGTAAGGTGGTATTTTTGTTGTTCTAAAAGAAATATTTTAACTGAACTTTCTTCTGAATTTTCCAAGACCCACTGCATTTACAGGTTCAAATTATAGCAGGATTTGTATTAGGTTTTTAATTCTCAGATAGAGGTGAACAAAATTAATGAAATTGTGTGTAATTAGTTTTTTCAATAGAACTTTATGTAGGCACTCTTTCTTCCGTGACCTTTCCCCTATTTTTATGTAATGCAATTTTAAATAATAAAATGATATTTCAGAGACAGTTCCCAACAGTCTTCTTCTGTGTGCCATAAATTTGAATAACTACAACTTCTCTGAATTTTTGCTGAGTGCTGCTCAACTTGTGGACTTTGATAAGATTTTTATTTTTCTTTTATTTCACTTTCTACTCTGGACAACCAAGGCCAAAATTCAGGAAGATACTCACTGAAACTCTATGAATAAACCTGAACCTGTACTTCATACAAGGAATATTTATATGGCACTTGGCCCCAGCAGGAGGACAATTTTGTTTACCATTTCACACACACAAAAAAAGTAGATTCTGGTATTCAGAATCTGTATATCCTACTGGCTCATAGTACCACAGTTCCAAAAACAGACTCTAAAAAATACACCACAGAAGCATTTTATTCGTTAGCAGAGAAACTAGCACTGAGTTAGGCCAAAGGGCCGGCTTATTCTTTGTCTGTTGTGACAAGAATAGGATGATGGTGTTTGAAGGAAGTTACAAATTTGACCTCTCTACTGGTGCTGTGTTGTGCTACAGAAATCCCTGACAAGGAAAATGTGTAAATGCATAAGGGAAGTTATAGCTAAGTTATTTTCAGATCTGTGCCAGGCAATTAGATACCTGTGAGCTGGAGAAGCATGTCAAGAGATCTGTGGTTAGTTTTACACAGACTGTGCTGTAACAATGTAAGCTTATAAATGTATGGAAATTTGTCTAATTCTACACAGAGTAGATTGAATTCTGCCCTGCCGTTTCCACTGATGATGAAGGTTGATAATAGTGCAGAGCAAGATGGTAGGAATGTGTGGGTATGTGCCAATGTTTACACAACAATATTATATGCCATCATTTTTCATTGCTTACCCCAGCTGAGAACAAGACCTTAAAGTGAAAATACATTTAAACTGATTGAACCATATCTTTTGACAAGTAACAACCCAAAAGATGTCATATTGGATATCTAGCAAACCGTATCAATGATGTCACAGGAAAGACAGAGATGGAAGCTCAACTGTTTCATCTTCTGAGGTAACATTTGTGTGGAGTACTAGGCAGCAGAAGATAATAAAAATCATAATTATGCTTGAACACAATAGTGTTGGTGGTTTTTAAGTTACTAATACTAGATCAGTTGGGAATGTGGACAGCTGCCTTTTGATTGTTACAAACACTGTTTGCTCTGTCCCAAACTCAAATTTAAAATGACCTTTAGCTTCATTGTTCCTTAGTGTGTGTCATTATTATGTCATTTGACAAACTGCAGGTTTTTCTCTAGTTATCCTAATGAATACAGACCCCATCCTCCAAATATTGAACAAGTATTTTTTTCTGTAATGGGTTTCTGGTCACTTCTTACATTCTTCTAATTGCATCTCTTTATCCTAAAAGCCTCATTAGGAGCTATGTTTTAGCTATATTCATAAAACATAGGATTTGAATAGCAGATGTCTCTGAAAACCAGAATTTTAAGGAAGTCATGAATATAAACACTTTCTAAACCTGGTAGCTTCTTCCGAATCAGTAACATATTGTGCAGATGCGTTATCCATCTGATGCTTCCTATTCCCAGGATGTTGCAGTGAATAATACTGCCTTCTTTAGTGCTGTTTTATACTTCTTAGTGGAAAAAAAACACCAACCCTGAAAATATTAGCAGAAATTCTGAGTTGTCTGGACGCAATCCTGTAATATACTCCTGTTTTGGGGGTTTGGACTAAATGATCTCTAGAGGTCCCTTCCAACTCCAGTGATTTTGTGATTCTGTGAGCTAAGTACAGAACCAATATAGCTTTCTTTCCTCCAAAGCTTCTAACAAAAAGGCTTCTAATATGCTTATATACAACTTCTGTTATAACTTGGATGCTCTCACAGCACCAATTGCTACTTCTCCAAAATTTATTAATTACTATTGGCATTGGTAGGAGGCAAAAGTTCTTGCTAATACATGTTGAGAGATTATAACTTAGTAAACTTTGAAGAGTCTATAACTCAAACAAGAGAAACAAAGCACAAGGAAAAGGGCACACCATGCAAACACAGCTGTCTGAAGCATCCTGTTCCATTGTTTTTTTTATGTTTTCTTTATCTGAAATTTTTTTTTTCTTTTTCTTTTGGTGTGCTGGGTCTTCCTTGCAAGGTCAAAATGAGGAAACTTCTACAAAAAAAAATCTGTTGGGTTTTACAACTGCAAAAGATAGAAAGCTCAAGACAAAACGGAGAAGGGCATCACAGACAATGGTGGAGCTAAGACTACAGAAGTGAGGAAAAAAGTTGCCTTTCTTCAAGTATGTGGAAGGTAAGATATGGCTTTCAGTAAATGTGATCTCAGAGTCTGCTTATGCTCAGGTGTGTGTGTAAATTAGAGAGAAAGAGTTTAGATAACTTAAATTCAGAATTTCATGCATGCCTCTTACATTATTGTTACTGTTAATCACCCTTAATATGCTTGGCAATCTTTGAATAATGTGACAGTCTTTTAATTGAACGGTTACTTGATTTGTTCTTCAAAGCACACTTGTTTACCATTGTTCCCTTTTCTGTTTTACACAAGCTGCTGATTATACATGTCTTCGATGCCAAGATACTGAAATAAGTCTCAGAAAATGTGGATTTTTAGGAATTTGAAATAATGCATTTGACTTTGAAAGGATGTTAACTTTTCAAAAAGATGAGACAAATAGCAATTGGCAGTAAATGGGATACAAATCAAAGCTTTGTATTTTTTCTTACTATTTTACAGGACTCCAAATGAATGACTTTCAAGACATAAATTTTTGAAATATAGAAGTAGTTTCACTTTTTACTGACCAGGACTGCTTCATCTTGCCTTTGTATTTAGCACATACCTCAGATGTAATCTGTAATCCACATAGACCACTTAGAGGAGCATGGTCTTCAGGCAGAGTACTCTTCTAGCTTCCTTTAAAGATAAAGGAGACTTCAAAATTTGAGTTTCCCTGGAGGTTTCTCCTTTTTCTTCTTTTTGCATAAACACTATTTTGGGGTTTTTAAAGTCTTATTTAATTCAAAAAATCATGAATTCCTCAAGAAAAAATACTATACAGAGAAATAATGAAAGAAAGTGAAATGGTATCAAGACAAATATTCAGACTGCAGCTTGTTTCTTAAACTGGCTGAAATATATAAAAAACTATTTCAAAAGTAGAATGAATTTAAATTGACATGCAGTTGTTAAAATATACTAGTTCGCTAAGCAGAAAATATCTTACTTTCTCATAAAACTGCCAAAGCTATTATACATTTGCTTTTCTGAGATAAGTACTACTCTGATCTGAGAAGTTTTTTATTAAAACTAATGTATTACTGCACAAAAATTTTATCACAGTGAACCAAATATTCCTCTTTTACCTTTTTTTCCCCCCTACTTCAGTGAGACTACAGTCCTAGCACAGAAATGTATAATCTTCAGAAGAAAGTATGAATTACTGCCACTGTTGTCCAGATGCAGGAAACAAAGGGTACAACTTCATTTCAGTACTTTATAGATTCCTGAAAGAGAAAGAACATGAAAGTGGATATTTTAAGTATTTTTCTTCCCTGATTTAGATTCAGACTTGAATACTTGTATTGAGCCAGTGCTCTTCTACATGAGTAATACAAATAGTACAGCGTCATCTGGAGTGAAGGTGATGCTTAACTTTTTCTAGATGTATCTGAAGCTGGCTGGTAAAAGCTAAAAATGGTTTATGGTTTATTTGCCCGTTGTTTTCAACAGGACTGGCCTTTTAGGAAGCGCTGTGCAGGTAGCACAGTCCCTCAGGGGTGTTCCTGCCCCAGTTTCTCTCACCTGTGGCCGCAGACCCAGGAGAACACAGTGTGAGTCACTTTACCCAGATATAGGTTAATCTAGCACCAAACCCCAAGGCATACTGATAGTAGAGCTGCTGTTGCCAGCTTTATGCTCCCACAGAAGTCATTATTTGTTGAAAAGCAATTACTAGATGCAGTCTTCTGCTTTATGCTCATTTTGTGATAAAGCTGCTGATAAAGATTAGATACCAGTTGTAAATTATGCTTCAGCCAAAATAAAAAGGTTCTTAAATTGAACAACAGATCTCCACAGGCTGTCTCTTCTGACCCTTCCAGCTATGCATCTGCAATATATTGTAGCTCTTAAGTTGAACCTTAGAAAAATAACATTGCTGATATGAAAATGCTTTTCTCCCTTCTGATGCCCCTGAGATACGCATGAGTCTTCTTTGTAACCTTAAATTTAAAAAAGAAAATCTTGTTGAAGAAGAAATATAAGAGAGAGAGCATGGTACTGGAAAAAACAAACAAACAAAAAACCCAAACAAAAACAAAAAACACAGAAAGGACAAATAGACATTCAATACTTTTCAACACAAGAAGCATCTTTGCAGATTTTCCAAGATATTTTGTATCAGTCTTGTTTAAATCAATGATAACATCTACAGTACACTGAATGGGATCGAAGCTCTTTTCAGTGCTGAGTGATTTTGAAACTTCTTTCCCATTGATACTTAGCAGTGACCTTCAGTTTCCTTTCCACAAATTAGTAAACAGCTTTAGAAATACTGTTTAGAAATAGAACACAAGCTTAGCAGGGTATTTGCCTGCTTCCAGTTTATACTGTAGAAAGAGGTAGCCAGACCACCTACCACTGTGACTGTATTAAGTCAATTTATATTCACTTAAATTCAGTCCATGTTTCTCTCTCTCTTTTCATCCAGATAAGCAGAGGAAGCAGATGGAGGCTATTTGCTATAATTAGCAATGCATGAGGCAGAGCAGACTGTGGAGGAGGAGGGCAGTACATGCTGGTAGGTGGCTACAAGTTCACTGCCCTTTTATAATGTGGTAATTTTAATGGTGTCAACACTGATCAAACCCTGATATGGATAGAAGGAGAATAGTTTTACTGTGAATGATAAAATGCTAGCTTTATAGTCGTAAGTCCTCACATTGGCTTATGATAGGCAACTTTTTCTCTAGAGATAATTTTAAAGATTCAAAGATACACTGAAAACTTGGACTCTCTAAAGTTCAGAAGCATTTTATCACTGTCTTCAGTGTCAACAGGTTACCCTGGTGGACTTCCTTTCCAGAGCTTCCAGGAAACACCACCATTTTGACCAACAGTCTCACTAAAGCCATCACAAAAACCTAATCAATGCATCTGTTGTTGTAATGCATTAAATTAATATGATTCCTTCTTTCCTGGAGGTTTTATATCAACTTATCGAGGGATAAGCCATGAGCATATATTTACGTGCAACAATTCAGGGGAGTGACTGAAGGCCTTGAATATAATTATAAGTGTTTGGAGCTCTTTGAAACACTAATGAATCCTATTTCCATTATTTACAATTTAAAGGAAATGTGTTAAGAAAACATTTGAAAAGCCATTAGTTACAAACTCAAAACAGCATATGAAGCAAAGGAAACATTATGGTGCTATTGGCTTAGCATCCCTAAAGTGCTTGCTTCCCACATTATTTTCCTCAGGAATTGTAGTTTGTTTTTTTTTTTTTTAATAATATTTTAACTTTACATTTACAGTTTTGTTTGTGCCTATTCACCATGATTATAATTTGTAGCAATTAGTTGTAATATTTTAATCTGTTAATTTTGTAATATTTATTCACACTGCTTCTCCTCGCCTTTCCAGGACATGTTGTAAATTTCATAAAAGTGGTAAGTTAAAAATAGATTCATACATTTTGCATATATTTTGCAGTTAAGCTGAAGACTTTAGGTATGACAATTCACTTAATATGAAAGGAGTTAAATAGTTTATTTTACTTAACAAGTGCCATATTCTTCCCTCTGTCTCTCTTTCAGCCAAGTAAAATAAGAAGACTATTTTCTTCGTTTCAGTTTAAATACGTGAAACTGTTATTTTGATTCACACATGTAAATTATTTTACAAACTCTTCTCCAGTGCATTGCCTTTAGTTTAAGAGGAATGAAATGCGGTGGAAAAATACTGTAAGGTTCATAAAGAAAACTCTATTTCAAATTTTGTCTCCAGACTCTGCTGTCAATGGATTAATGCACTGACTGACCTGTACCCTTCCCACTCTCGTCTGAGACCTAATCTTAAATCCCAATTTTGATAACTAGTAAAACGTGTGATGGTTCCAGCTGAGATCCCACATTTATGCATTTCATAAAACTCCCAATCAATTAGGAACATCCAAATATTAATCTACCAGTAAAGCCCTTGTCAGAGCTAAACTGCACTGGGGAACATGTGAAATCTCCTTGATCTTCCCTTGGCATCTTGCCTTATCCAATTTACTTCTTTTCCAGGTCTTTCAACAGGTCTGTAACATTTCCATGGACAAACCCCAAAGGCAATTTCCCTATTTACATCAATACTAAATGCACTTGCACAGTGTTGAAGCAAACATATCCAGAATTTAAAGAGATATTGGGAGGGAGTTTTTGAAGAGTGTTGTATTAAATAAAAAAAGTTGTTCTTCTGTTTTTCCACTGTATTTTTTCTAACTGCTTGATTGGGTCACCCAGCAGGTAAACAGCACAGGACTTACATATGAGAAGAGCTTTGCAGGTCATGTCAAAACGTCCTGGGGAACAGCTGTATGCTAGAACACTTTATCTTCCCTACTGTGATATGGACACATATCTGGGCCTCTGGTGTTTATGATTGCGGTGATAAATTGCCTATTTGTATAGCCACATTGTCTAGTGAATATTTCATTTTATGCAAAATACCTGTCCTGATGAAAGCAAGAAGTACGTGTTCCATATTTTTAGCTTTGGTTTCTAAAAGACAAGTTCAGGTGTTTCAGATACTTGAGACAAGAATGCTAATTTATACCAGTCTTCTAGCTGTGGGATTGATCTGCAAATTTATTTCTTTCTATAACTTCACTTTGTCTTTACATGTCAGAAATGTTTTCCGTACCTATCTTTCCCACAGTTCTGAATTTTAATGAGTAACTTCAGCAATTACATCACTGGAAGACAGAAAAGAAGAGCAGGGTTAGAAATAGACAGGTGGTCCTTTTCGGAATTTAATTACCTAAATTATATTTGTTATCATTTCATCTCTTTTTATCTTTGTTTTTTTAAAGCTTTTGTTTTATATACTTACACATCAAATTAAAGGAATGAATTAATGGATTAATGTAGTAAGTTATAAGAAATCAATTTCAGTTTTTAAACTAAGGGTTAGCATAAAGTATTGTTGAACTCAGTTATGTTGTGGTGAGTAATCTCTTTATAGCCAAAATTAATATAGATTACTTTTCGGTACAGAAATTTAAGAAAGAAGAGTGCATTAGTGGCTCCTACAAGATTCACTGGTGGAAAAAATTAGCTGTTGCTGGATCTGGCCTCATTTGACCTAGTAGTTTTCCATTATATGGGATAACATGTTAAAGAATGGAAACTTGGCTGTAATTTCCAAGTTTAAAATGTCATAACACTTGGCTTTGTGGTAGTCACGAGGAAAATGTTTTGGAATAAACAGTTGGAACACATGAGTCTCTGTTATGCTGCTAATTGGTTAACAACAACCACTTCTGGTAAGTG
Source organism: Todiramphus chloris collaris (assembly GCA_025345505.1). Lineage (NCBI taxonomy): Eukaryota > Metazoa > Chordata > Aves > Coraciiformes > Alcedinidae > Todiramphus > Todiramphus chloris. The sequence continues at coordinate 33,925,219 of JANVCC010000022.1, forward strand.
CACCTGATGTTACTTTGTGATTTCATTCTTCTTAATATTTTCAGTGTTCCAGGACAAAAACTTACTTGAGGTCAGATGTTGCTAGCAAGTTCATGTACACCATGTTTGATGGTTTTGGCATACATTGGTAATGCCCCCTACCAAGGGCTGTTGATGCAAGTATGTTGATCCATGCATTATGCTTGAAAGAGCCTTATTCCCCTTAGTAAGAATCCTTGCCAGATAAATTCATAGGAGTGGGAGCCCAGACTGGTTTCCACTGTTATGAGTCAAGACCTTCTTTCAGCTCTTCTACTTCACACATCACCATGTCTTGATCCTGTGGCATGTGATCACCTATGTCTACAGAGCCTCCAGTCTGATTGTGTCCATAAAGAGAAGCCAACTGTTTTTATGGGTCATTTGGAGTCAACGTCTATTTCACATTATATAGATTCATAGAATTGTTCTGGTTGGAAGAGGCCTTCAAGACCATTTAGTCCAACCATTAACACAACACTACCAGATCACCACTAAACCATGTCCCTAAGTGCCGAAACTACATGGCTTTTAAATACCTCCAATGGAGATGTACAACAACGAGAATAACAGGGAACATAAATACAGGGACAGGTACTGATTTATCCCTTAAAGGCACCAGAGGGCTTTTCCATAGAAGTGCACTAAGCAAAAATTAGAGCTCATAACAGCCATCCACCATTTGTAATCAAAGTCTGGAATCTGGATTGTCCACACACATTAAAAAGTGTGCCCACCAAAATCTCTAACATGTTGTAGAGAAGCTGTCCTGTGTAACAAAGAAATTGCTGTGGCACCTCTCACAATAGTATTTTCACAGTGTAACACATCATAGTTAAGTCATGCTGTGTTTCCTTTGTGCACCATCAGTAATTTCAGAGCAAATATGACAAAAAAGTCAGATAAGAACTTGATGATAAAAGCTGTTCTCTGAACTCTTCCAATCTGTGCAGGTATTGATGGGAATAGATAAAATATTTGGGGGGGACTCATATTTGCAGTGTAGATATGAAGTCTGGTACCGAATAAATAATTGCAGTTGTTTGTTTACTAGTACAAAGAGCAGAGTTCTTCATTCTTCCCCCAAATTAGTTGACTTTTTGTCTCTTGTGAAAGTTACAGCTTGAAACCCAGAACTACTAAGATACAGATTATAAGAATCTCTCTCGTGCAAAGGTGATGTGCTGGGGACGGACGGTGCTCTATGTTATAGGGTTATTTGGGACTGAAGGTCTGAGAGTGAATTTATTCCAGACTTCATATTACCATAAATAAAAAAATGTTCTTTGGTAGGATCTGAAACATTTTCAGAGGTTGTTCTGTCAATTGTGTTTTCTGACTGATGTTCACTAAAGAAAGTAAAAGAGTAAACTGAGAGTAAAGAAGATGATTTCCATTTCTGTCAAGTGTAAACAGTGGGGGTCTTTTTAATTTACTTCTTTAACAATTCTATCTGCATAAATTAGCTTGGATGTCTTAAGCATTGCACCTTTTTTCTTGTCTCACTCTTTAAATTCCCTCCTTGCTCTGTCAATGCTTGAATTGTAATGTAGGCTAAATATTTCATAGAAAAAAGGGATCCAAACCCTTTTCTTAAGTATGTTTCATGATTTCTGCTACGTTTGCCAAAACCAGACTTATATACCTGCCAGTTTTGGCAGTAGACAAGTCCTTTTAAGTTTTCTTTTATTGTAAGTCATCTTCTGTTGAATCCTGAACAGTATCAATAAATGTATTTTTAATGCACAGGAAGTTTCTTTTTTATTTAAGCAGCAGATTCTTAAAATATTTAGTATTCTTTCCTTTCTCTGGTGAAATACTCTCCTGTTTCTTTGCAGTACATGTTGACCTTCATATTATTGCAGACTGTATTTCTGTTTTGTTTCATAGCAAGAATACTCTGAAAAGAGATGGCTGCTTATTAAACCTGTCTGGTGAGGAAGCATAAAAAGATAGTACAATGTTAATATACAGCTGCTTCTACAGGCCAGATCTTTACAAGGAAGACCTTAGAGAATAGCTAAAATCAACAACGCTGCTTTGAATTGCATCAGCTGAGAGTCTGACCCATCCTCTTAAATGAAATTACACGCTACTTACAAAGAGCTTTTCTCTGAAGAATTCACTGAAGGTTCCCAGGGAACTCCACATAGGTGGCCTACTTAAGCTTTTGTTCTGCAAACCCTCATTTGTGCAAATAATCCCATTGAAGAAGATCATTTTTATTATTGGTTTTAGAGCTGGGTGTCTGATTGCATGAATGAAGCAGCCCGGATTGTACTATTCAAACTGAAGAGTGAAAAATTATCACAGTAGAAAGTTCATAAAAGAAGCTCCTCTAATATTTCCTCCACCCTTCCGGTGAAGATTTTATTTTGCAAGATATGATGAAATCCATCACTTACATTACACTGTTCTGCAGCTGGCTCTTCTTTTTTAATGAGCAGAAAGTATCTGATCTCATTCATTGTTAGAGCTACATCTAAGGAGTACTGCTCTTTCCTCCATTCTTTTCTTGCTATCTGCTGGTTCATAGTGTCAGTTGAGATTCACATATTCAGTTGACTAAAATTTTTTTTTTTTTTCTGAGATAATCATAAAGAAGTCGCAGTAGAGGAAATAAAGTCTATTTATGGCTCTTAAATGCAGCAAAACAGTTCCTAACTGCTAAAGTGGTCAGGAAAACTTTGTAGCCAGAGGGTATGCTGAATTTCAGAAACTGCCTCTTCTTCATAGAACAGCTGCAGAAGTTTGAAAAAAGAAATGTTTCAGAAGTCTGAATGTGTCTACTGTATCTGTACAACTTGACCTTCAAAAATTCACATTATGCCAAAAATTATACTTCCTAAGTTGTCTTGTTAGGAGTTTCTCTGCAAAGAGATACAATTCACTTTTTCCAAAGTATTATAATAAATGAGCTAACAGGACACCACAGTCCTCCTGGGACTTGACCCAAGACCTACCTAACTGAATAGACATTTTCCAGAGATTTCAAGGCCAGAAGGAAACATTGCATTGCCTAAACTTCTTGTGTAGACAAGCCAAAGGACTTAATGATTTTAATTCTCTCCTGAAACCAGTGAAGAGCATTTTTATTAAAACACAGATCTTGTAGAGAATCTGCAGATATTCCTCTCTTTGTTTCTTTAGCATTTTATTTTTCATCTTCAAAGATATTGATGGCAGCTGTGGATGAGGTGATATTGTCCTACTGCTTCATACTTTACGAAGCTGTGTTATGTAGAGCAAACAATATGTATTTTCATGAATTCCTTATTTGCGCCTGGTGTAATGGGTAATATCAGCTACAATGAGATCTCTATACAGATGGTGTTATTCTGCCGAGGTCTTTTGACCTCAGAACTACAGTGATTTTACACATCAGTATCTGGTCTGTCCTATATAATAGCAGAGACCTAATACTGCAAGTGACACTTGAGCAAACACCATGAGAGGGCTTTTTTTCCCCTTTTTATTGTTGTCTGCCATTTGTAAAGTTTAAGCAAGGCAATTTTATATCTCTTTCATGTTCTGATATTGCTGTACAGTGATCTCTGGAGTTTTTTTAAAACAACACAATAAGCTGTACATCACTTTTACTGATGATAAGGATGACTATAACTTTTTGTTGTAGTAAAAAAGGAATTACATATGGCACAGCTAGATTTACAATGAGATGGATATTGTACTTCAGCCTGTTTGGGTGCATACTAAGTTATGAGCCTGAAGTTCAACTGATCCCAGAAAAGGATTGTATAGTCTGAATGCCAGAATGATCTACTCCAGGCTCAGATCCCAGCTGTAACATGGGGTGAAGGGGAAATGGTGCTCTGAAATATCATTTTTTTTTCCATTACAAAGGACTTCCAGGGGGCTTCTAACTGTGTCAAGCATCCACTGGCCTCAGTGCTGCTCTGTCTGACAGTGCTTTATTGCCAGAATCTGTGAAGGAGAGAAGTTCCCCTTGATTTCTCACATAATGGATATATTGAATATAGTCTATTCCTTTTAGTCTGTGACACATTCATACTGAGGAATTGTCTTGAGTAAGGTGAATTGCTGTTAATGTAAAAATGAAGATGCCTGACTATGTACCAGAAAATCTCCCCTATCTCTTGGTTGGTAACCTGTTTTTAAAAAGTAGCTTAGTTGTGGGAAGAGAAAATGCTGATCTCCTTTTCATTAGTTTTAGCTGTAATAATTAGGCATATCTGTATCTTCCACAAGTGAAATATGTCCCTTAGGCCCCTTGTTCCCAGGTATGGTCTGTGATGAGATTTGCCAATTCTGAGTTATTTAGTAGATGAAAAGTTAGACTGGCTTGCACTAGTCAACATGGCAGACATAGGAAGAATTCCAGCCACAGGTGAGTCTGTTTTATGCCATGGAGATACATCTATTTTCCATTTGGAAAAGTTTGTGTAAAGGTAAATATTGGAGGATGAGGTAGAGAAAAAAATAGGGTTTTATTTTTAAGTGTATATAGTTGTTGTAAAGGAACAACAGGCATTGTTGTGGCACTGTTAGAGAGTGATGCAGTTTTTACCTATTGTTTGTGGCATTCTTTCAAGATGACAGCTGTGTGAGAGAACACTTTGTAGTCCAAAGTTGTTGACATTTCTAATCTTCTCATCAAGACAATAAGTATTTTCTTCAAATAATAATATGTTCCTCTGTTGGATCTTTGGTCTATGAACACACCCTAAACTTTCTCCGTTTACTGCCCTTTTGTACATCTCATTAGATTTCTCTTATTTTCCTTTTTACTTTCACCATTTTATTGTTTGTGAAAATGACATATTCTTTAACCACAAATGGAGGAGAAAAGTGAAGATGCTGTCTGATTTCTAAAGTTTACTTCACAACCTCTTACACTTCATGTTGACATTTAGTGTAGCCTGATTTAGCATCATTCTAAGGGAACCTGATCTGCTGAAACTTCAGAGGCCTTTTTCAGGCTGTGCCTGAGATGTAGGATCGCTTTTCTGCTGTACTCATCTTTTCTTTAATAGCCATTGTTTTCAAAGGTTTACTTTCTTTAGCATATTCAAATAACCTCTGACTTTAGGTAATTAGTGAGTACACCTAAATGGCTTAAATTATGTATCTGTTCATGTGGTTTTTTTAGCTCATGCTCCAATTTCTCAAAGTAATTAAAGAGAGCATAGGAGAGGGATGAAAGAAACATAATCTGAAATTGAAAGGTGTTATTCAGTCTCTTCACTAAAGAAGAAACCCCTGAGATTGTGACTATTTGTCTTTCCAGAGCACCTGGGTTTGCCTCAAAGTGCTTTGGTAATCAATAGATTAATAGCAATGCTCCCAGTCTTCAGGGTATTTTCACAGATAAATGCAGGCAGGACCAAAGTTCTGTGGGCAGCCTTCAAGCAAGAAAATCAATCTCTTAAAAAAAAAATTTAAAAAGTTGAATACAGCACTTTTTTTCCTTCAGCAACATATGAAGTTTAGTGGAGGCAGAGGCAATGCTATTGTCTGTTGTTTTTTTCCCTGCCATATCATTAAATCTGTTTCTTAAAAATAACATTTTCTACTTTCCACATTAGAAGAACACAAACCTTTTCAATTGGAACACCTAGATTAATTTCAGCTGAACTAAACTATGTAATCAGAAAGAGAGATGACATTGCTATTTAAGAAATACTAAAACCCATTACTACAACTCGATTTAGACAAATTTTGAACGGAAATAGCCTTTTTCAAGTCATATATTGAAACATTTTTTAGAAATGTGAAATTGCCTTTTATAACGTTTGACACTTTTACCTGATTTAAGCTCCAACATATTTGAATTGAATTAGTTAAAAATTTTGGTGATGTTAAAACAATTTTCAAGGGAGTAAATTATTTTTGTGGAAATCTTCTTACAGCTTTCATGACCTGCTTAAATTGCCAGGTCTGTGGTGCGAGAGGTGCTTGCACTGGGTAAAGACAGTGAGTTTTGATTGGTGCTTGAAGGAGTAATGTGATGTAAATAGGAAATGGCAATATTGTCTTTGATTTTATTATACCATATACCTTTCAAGGGTATTGCATTTCAAGAAGCATCACCCCTTCTGTGCCTGCAGTTCCTCACTGGCATGGAGACTCGGCATCTACATATTCATCCTACTCTAATTTGAGATAAAACATACTAAGCAATCAAGGTTGGAAAAAGAGTTCCTATCAGGGGTGAAGGATGCTGTAGATGTATCTGCTCCTGGCCAGTCAGTGTGTGTGTTTTGCACACACAGGAGGATGAGGCTGGATCCCCACAAGCATGAGACTGGATGTCCAGCTGCCATAAACCCCACTGCAACTTTGAAAAGGCTCTTGATTGCAACTGAAAAGCTGATCCCCCAGTTTAGGGTGGGCTGCTGAGATGCAGGCAGGAGCCCAGGCAGGCACTGAAGTACCTGCCTGCTTCCAGCACCACTGTGGGTGGGTGCTGCTGCCTGTGACTTTACCTGCTCTGGACCTACATCTTCCCCTGCTCTTAGGCGTGGAACACCCAGCGATTACCCAGATTGCTCTCCCCTTAAAAGGTAAATTAATTCAGTGATAAGTCTTTCTGAGGATTGACTCCTCTGACATAGACATGACTATCTGCACCTGATTCATTGTTCGTTACTGTGAACCATTTGAAGGACAGAAGTGCTACGTAATTATTGGAAATGGAACAAGTGGGTCAGTCGTTCTTTGCTGTTCATAGGGCCAGTCCGAGTCGGAGTTTCTTCTCCAGGCTTGGCTCTGTCATGTCTGCCACAATGAAAAATTGAGATTTTTTTTTCTTTTTAAGATGTACAAGATATTTTAAAATAATCTAATCCTTCATTTAGTGTTGCTGAGAGTTTTATAATACAATTTAAAAGTATTTGCCTCTGAGTGCAATTAAATTTTCTTTTGAAGCTCAATTATCTAACTTAAAAATATTTTGATGAAGCCTCAGGCCTTCAAAATGTCTTTCCCCTCTTTCTAGGCTCTCTCCATAGACGTATTCAAAAGGTAATTTTTATATAATTTTTTGACAGGTGAAACAGGACCAGAGAATGTACACATACCAGCTCTGTTCTAAAGTGTGTTTTAAAGATTTTCATATACTAATGAACTTAGCTTCTGAGGCAACAAATTAATTATCGTTCTAATCCTACAAGAGCTCTTAGCCTGCCTTCTCAGTGTTTATTTGTGGTGTTTAATATTTCTGACAAAGTCTGGTCTATATTGATTGTGTTTGGGCTTGACTCAAAGCTTCAGCAGATTTAGTCCTGATGTACACCAATGCCAATGGTATTGGAACCAAAACACAAGGATTCATATAGATTTGCTTTTAAAATACAAGTTAATTGTGCAGATGCACACACGCGTGCACACACACACACAGAGGCTGTGCCCATGGGGTGTATTGACCTGCTTTCAAGCATCCTTGTGTACCACACACACCATTTCAGACTGAGTACACAGGTGTGGATATGACATACTCCTATTCACTGGCACAGTGTAAAATTTTTTAAATTACTAGTTTGATAAATTTTAGAAATTAATTACATACAACATTGAAAAAAACACCTTATCAACAAGGTAATGAGGCTGTTATGCCATGTGTTTCTTGCACTGTCTCTTAGCTTAAAAGAGTATTCCATACCCAGATTCAAAGGGTCATTATCTCATGGGTATATGCATGCTTGTTTGTCCTATAGATCAATAAATGTAAATCTCTGGCCACCAAAAGAAGACCCACAGTGAAAGAAGGGACACCAAAAAAAATTGTAGTACAGCTTTTAAAAGCTAGGACTTCTTTTGTTAAATTATGGATTTTGTAGTTACTTTCTCACTGGGCAGTGCCAGCAGATGCCACTGCCAGCCCCACTGGTGTCCATTGTGCTTGAGATACACAGAAGGAATTGCTTTCCCTTACAAAGGAAACTTGCTGTCAAGTTGCTGTTACATTAAACAATGGATATAGGTGAAGTTTTTGAGACACCATGGTAAATTCTGACTTGATGTCATGAATACTGTCAAGTGTTTGAAAGAAACACTCCAAAAATAAGCATAATGACCTTAAACGCAGAGTATTTTTCTTTTCAGGCAGCCTTTCCAACCTTCAGATCTCAAATTCAAGCCTGAATTTCATGAGTTCTCTCTAAGATGGGGACAAAGTTTCAGGCTTGAGTAATCATATATTGTGAACAGGGATTATATAGAACTTATCTTGAATATCTGAAAATGAGTCAATATTTGGATATAGTCCTAAACACAGGAGGTTGAAGATCTAAATAGTCTGCCTAAGAAGTGGTACTAGGAATAGTTCATCTTCTGTATTGTTTTGACATCCATTAATGCTTCAAATTATTAATATCACCAGCTACTGCTCACTGCTGTAAAGCAAACAACAAACATCTGAGCAGAAACAAAATCTTCTCTATCCCTACAATGCCAGTGATTGGTTCTTATTTATGTTGCTGTCAGCTGCTTTCTACTAGTCTGAGACTTATCTGATCAGAGCTGCAAAAATGTGCATTTATTGCTATCCTTATCCTGCTCTGTCTTCTTTCCAAATCCTTTCCTATCAGAGATATCTGATTTGCCAGAAGTTATTCCTGCTGCTGAGATTTCTTCCAATGCCAGATAAAGCTGGATTACTACAGCTTCTGCTCCATTCATGTTTTCTCCCGAGTGTGGAAGCTTCCCACTAGTTAAAATCCATAGATCTTTTCATTTGGATCATTAAATTGTTGTTGTAGTTATCCTTTTTTACTCTGTCTTTATTACATGTGCTCCTAAATTGCACAGATTATAACATTCTTGAAATCTTGTAATGTTTCTCATTGTCCTTCCTTGAATGAAATTGAATATTTTTGATTGTGGAGTTTCATCAGAGTTTACATCCTGAACTATAAAGTTAAGTCCCAGATGTTTCTTTGTTTACCATTGCTTTATGGAAATTTCTTCCCATGACCAAACCACAGGACTTGCATAAAATAGAGAGGGTGTCCAACACTTCTGCCTCTAGTTCTGTGAGTCAAAAGTCTGTCTTCAGTGGAACTTGACTATTTCTCAACATATTTGTTTTAGCAAATTCATCTGTGCCATGATTTACAGGCAAAGAGGCCAACTCTCCATAAACCTTGACTGAGTTTGTTTGTTCCTTGTTGTTTGTTTCAGGTGTACTAAATAATAACCGGTAGATATTCAAATATGTTCTCATCATTGTTAGTATATTTTCTCTGACCACCAAGTTATGATTATTTTCTGCATATGCATACAGTATCAACATTTTCAGAATACTGTTAAAAGGATTAATATTTATATCTTTAAACACTTATGTGGTACTAGAAATGTTTATAATGTTACAGAATTCATCTAATTTAAAATGTTTGGAATTTCTGGAAAGGGTATGATCAAAGTTGTGGAAATTTAACCAGCCAAGGGAAATAACATACATGGGGTTGCTTGTGGGCAGAGGCTTGTTTTGAATTCATTCTCCCCTGCCTCTGAGCTTTGATTTATTCACAAGCTGTACTTACGCTGAGCATTGTGACTCTTCTTCCTCCCATACTCCAAAGCTCCTGCTTTCCAGAAGAGGCTTCTACACTGCTCATCTGACAGCTGCCAAACCACTGCACTTAACTGTGCTGTAGGTGACAGTAAAATGGTAATTCATTTGGGTTTATCTTAACCAAAAAAAACCACCCCAGTGTCTCAAAGGATGGTCTCAATCAGCTTCAACTTTAGAGATTTTGGATTCACTAATTTTGAAAAGTGTTTTACCCTGTAAATTGGATCTATTGTCCAAGAGGGTAATTGTTCATACATCATTTTCACAATAAATAAACTATTTCACAGAGTGATAATAAATACTACAGAGCAGAGAAATTGCCCCAGTGGAAGAAAGTCCACTGGTACTTTTGCACTGTGTTGTATCATAACTTTAACACTACTAGTCAAGCAGTCATCATGGAAATGTGAAACAGATTTAATAGCTGCTAGTGTATCAGAATGAATTCTCTGAATATCAGTGTTTCATTTCTGTTTCTAGAATTCAGAAACATGGAGGTTTACACTGACATATCTGCAGCTGCACAATATCTTACTTGGTTTGTAATGGTTTGAGGACAACACAATAGAAAATACTTGATAAGTCCTTCAAAAACAATATGCTGACAGCTTTGCTTTCTTTTATTATTCAGTATTACATGATTGTTTAAAAGAATGAAATTTAACCTTAGCATTAGGTGATTTTGCATAGGGAATGCTTGTGTACGAAAAGTTCTCAATAAGATGGTGAAACGAATAATGAAAATAATGAAACTTCAAGTATCATGCTGATAATTTCCCTCTTTAGAATCATCGGGTTACTGCTAACACTTTAGGAAATTAAAAGGCAGAAAAAGATACTTCCCTTCTTATGCTGTTTGTAATTGGTTCCGATACTAGAGTGTTACTTTCTCAGCTGTGACAGATGTTTTGGGATGAAGAGCAGTAAATATGTCTGGTATTTGAAACACTATAGGCTGAGAGAATGATACATTACATTGCAAAGGGGGCAATTTTAATGACCCTCTTTGACCCATTCTGTGTTTTCTCAAACCACCGTGATCAAAAGCAGAATAAAAACCATTATAACATATAATTCAGAGATGTAAGGTAGTAGCATGTTGTGATGATTTGTTTTGTTAAATGACTCCTGCAAAGTAACAAATACAAACCACAAATGCCAAGACTAGTAGCAAAATAATTAAAAAAACCATACAGGAGAAGGAGTAGTCTGTCAGTAAAGTACTCTTGGGACAGGCTACCTCAGCTATGATTGCTGCTTTAGGTATTGGAGCTTTTGAGTGGAAAAGGACGTGTATGCTTTATTCAGAAAGTATTTGACATCTAAGGATTTGGTTTGCTTATTCTCATCCAGGAATGAAGTGTAAATTGAGATTGAGAGCATACTTTTGTGCCAGTGTCCAAGTTGCCTCTCGCTGAAGGTGTGCATATTAAAAAACCCATCTGTTTTGATTTCTCCCAGACCTTTAATGTGAGGCTTCTGTTTTATTGTAGGAAAAATTTACCTCTCTTTTTTTTTTTCTTTTTTTTCATATCCCAAAGTCAACCTGACAACACAATAAGATTGGGATATTGTTTGGCAAAAAAAAAATGGTGCTTACTGTTTACTGGTCGCAGATTCATTTTGTCAAATATGACTTGTTGCATGTGTTCCTAATGCAGCCAGCACATCTTTCACTGTGCCAGAATTTATACTGTTGTATGCTGATGATAACTCAGCACGATGGCTGACATGCAGTAGGGCACTGATTATGCTAAAAAGCATCCAGTGAAGGGACAGTGCACGTCTGTAGGACCTGAATGAAATACGAATTATTGAAATGTGCAGCTGAAGGTTTCTCAGCCAAAGCCTGCTACTTTGATTTACTAAAGCCATTACTGGACATATTTCCAAATATAATATTATTAGGAATGCAGCTAGGAGATATTTGAATTACAAGGGCTGAATAGAAGTGAGCAGGGGAGAGGAATTAATTTTGACAGATGTTTTTGACTTCCAAAATATATTTTGCTTGGGGAAAAAACCAACCAACCAAGACTTTTAGAGACCTCTGCTCCAAATAAGAGAAAGCTGAGTATTGACAATGAATTCTGAGGTGTGGGGTAAGTGGTTCAAGCACAACCTTCTGAACTGGCATGGAACTTGAACCAAGTTGGTCCTTTTCAACAAGGGAAATGTTTCTAATGTTGAAAACAGATGAGGAAATCTCGGCATTTGCAGTCTATTCCTAACTTTGTTACAGACTTGCAAACATGGAATGTTCCTGAAAATGTTAGTTAAGCTCTATTTCCAGTTGTCTCATTTATTAAGTCTGATCCTTGGTTGCCTTTTGTAGAAGTTAAGGTCTATCATAAAATATTTTCAGGCATCCACATGTAAAAAGACTGTATGTTGACAGAACTCACATCTGTTTTGATGTAGTAACACCACATTCCCAATCAGCACTAGAGCACTGTATTTTAGAAAGCATATGGCTGGTGGCATTAAGTCAGTGGAAATAGCTTTGATTTTTTAACTTTCAAGTACAGCAGGAGAGGGTGGTCCTTCACACAACATGTACACCATCCATGCTCCTTGCCACAGGAGCCTGAAAAATACTGAAAGTTTTGGTCAAAAAGCAAGTGGACCAATCCAAAGGAAAGAAATCCATACTGACCCTGGCCCGAGAGATCCTTGAACCTCATTTTGCTGGAGGCTGGAACTACTCTGGGGATTTGGCACAGCAGTCTTACCATGTTCCTACACTTCCCCCTCGGTACCAGTTGTTTCCCATTGCCAGAAATTTATGCTGGCCTGGGTGGACCTTTGTCCTGGCTTGGTGTAAATGTTGTTAGATGCCAGGTGTCCCACATACGTAGAAAAGTATTTCTTGCAAGGAGCAATACACACCAAAAATCCTTTTCACAACTGGAGCAAGATGAACATTATGGATCTCTTCACCTATTTTGGAAAGGAGTATTCTGCATGTACCACTGCAGAGTAACCATAGAAACAGAGACACATTAAGAGATATTGAAGCCAACGTTGTGAGTGGAATGAGAAGTGGCAAGAGACAAAGGCAGGCTTTCATTTATCATGAGAACTAAGGGGTCTTTCATACCCTCATTAGCTGCCATCTCTTGCCTCTCAGATGAAGCTCACATTGCTCTTGCCAGCATGGCACCATGACTGCTCTACAGCTTCTCCTCCCCAGGTGTCAGCTGTAGCTTATTAACCTGTTCAGCCAAGGAATATGGTGAGGAGCAGCTTAGGGAGTGTGTTCCCAAATGCTGTTCCCAGAATTTCTTGTGTCTGTCTCTGTTTCCATTACTTCCCTGTGAGCGATGTGTAAGTCACATAGCCCAATATGAGAGAAGTTCTCTGCTCCCCTGCCCTGTGTTGACACCAACACAGGGGTCCCAGCTGCATGGCTCATCATCACTGCATGGTAGCTCCAGGTGATTCTGGCCCAGCAGGGACATCTCCATGGTACACCATGAGAAGGAGTGTTGATACAAACATCAAACATTTCTGGAGAGCCTGCAGCTGCCCCAAGGCCATTCTCTCTGGAGGTAGAGGCAAACTCATAACATGGTCTCTCACCTTTTCAAAGTGAAATACTGTAAGCTAGAGAAGTGCAGGAGGACTTGCCAGGGGTAAGAACCTGAGACATGGGAGCAGAAGGAGTTGCTCTCATCTTCAAAGACTGGTATTTTACAGGACTGAAGAGAGATGTAAAGAAGCAGGGTAACATGACTTAGTTGTGCAGTAATACAGGTGGCCCTCAGAACAGAGGGGCTTATGTCGCTTGGCCTCAGAAACATGAATGAGAAGACTAAAGTGACCTTAGACCTGTGAGTGTAGGATGGCACTGAGTATTTTTGCCAGTTCCTTTTTTTGCCTCGTTACTCTTTGTTGATGTGTAAAGACCTTTATTTATCTAAACCCCACAGTTGTTATTTGATGGAATCAGGCACTGTCAACTCCATTTATTCAGAAAGCTCTTAGTAATTGCCAGCTCATTCTATAGTAGTTTGTAAATTGTCTCTCTGGAAGGACAGTAGTTATACTTGAGCTATGGCATCTGCCTTTTTGAGGAGATCTTGTTTATTGTTGTATGACATTCTTGTTATGGTTTGATTGGGTGTTACTATTCTCAGGTGGCCACCTGACAAAGATAAAATGCAGGATTGAATTTTCTCCAAATTTGTCTACAGTGACTGGTTTCCATTTCTGATGCATTTATTAGTGAAACTGGTCAGAAATTGCCTTGAGGAGCATGCTACAAAGACCTCGTAGAACATTGCTCTTTCCCAGAAAAAGAAAATGTGCTGATAATAACTGTTACTGCTTTATACAACATTAAAATGATCACAAAAGCATTTACTATTTATAAATTTTAAATGACAACAGTTGGATTTCAAATAAAATACATCAAAGTCCATGACCCCCTGATAATAAAATACCTCAAGTTGAGGTCTTCTTTCATCATTCCTGGGTTCATTTTGAGCAATAAGACACATATATACCCTGCCTAGTGTTGATGTCATCCTGCTGTAGATAGTTTTTGTAAATATCATTAGAAAAAAGTCTGTTGGAAGCTTACTCACTGAGAACTTTGTATAATGTGGCATCTAGACTCGTCAAGGAGTTCTGGGTTCTTATATTTAAGCCAAAATAATGTGCTTTTATTTTTTGAGAGTTGATCTCCATTTTGAAAAATGACATTACTATCTGTTTTATTTTCCTAAGCCAATCAAAATCCTGACTGAAAATCACTAAAAAAGTTTCCTATCCAGGTAGGTGTGTGTGTGACAACTGCTGGCCTCTGCCTGTAGCACTGGCATTTTAAAAAATGGATTGCAGTAAATTTCTTCAGTTCTAGGCAAGATGAGCCAAGACATATCCTAATTGAGTTTCACATCACTTTTGCAAATTAAGCATAAGTTTTTTCAGCCCCATCATCAAACTGCTACAGCAACTTCTAATGACATTGGCAAGCTGGATGGTAATGCCTAAACTGCAGGTTTATATGCATCTCTGCTGACAAAAAAGAAATTAACATTTAGACTTATTTTATGGGAGTCAGCATATTCCCAATCTAAAAATGTTAATAATAGGAAAGAATATGGTGGTTGATTATAACATCTGATGGCTGAAAGGAATGCTCTTGCTGGCCATGATTTAGTTCATGAAGAATCAGCTCACTTTGTTGCAAACATGATCCGTTAAATCACTGATGTTAGTTCACATGACCCTGAAGAGGCACAATGTCATATATACAGTTTTAAAATAGGATATTCTGAGGGATTTTACTTTACTTTAGAAACACAGTCTGTAAAAAATTACTTATAAAATAAATCTGCATTGATTTAATTGTGCTAATGCCTGTGGGACTATGCTAAGCATAAGGCAGGTGAACTCTGACTCCTCATCAGGATAATTTTTGACCTGTGACTTTGAGTATTGTCAAGTTTTAACATAAATTTGCAACCAGAAGCTAAGCCTCCTGTGTTTCACTGAGATTTTTACAATACCCCTTCCCACCTCTGTGTTGTTAATAACCTGCTAATGAACTGACAGCTACCCTACTTATGTTAATGAGGAAGATGTTGAGCTGAAAGTTAGCTTTCCTCAAAAAAGTATGAAATTTTCTTTCCAGTCAGAAAACTCATAGTGATTGTAGATAGAGAATATGCATCTGTATTCCTGGTATGATAAAGGAGCAAAGCCAGATAAATGTATGCACATTAGGAAAATGTCTTGCACGATAGATGACTCTGATAGAGGTTCAGCTGTAGAATATCAGAATCCTCATGGCAAATAATAACAATGTTGCATATAATAATTATGACCTTTTAAGTGCTTTGTGTTTCTCAAATCTATAAAGAACACAGCCTAAATTGGAATAGAGCCTATAAGAAGCATATTAATCCTTACAGTCAGTTTTACAGTTTCTATTCTTGTTTAGAATATAGTCTTTATATATGTAAGTATATGTGCACATAAGTATATACATGTAGATTCATGTATAAGAAAAAATTGTAAAGGTCAAATTAAGTTTCAGTAAAGTCTGTTGAAACTTCTCTATCCATTTTTAGTACCTCCATTCAAACAAAATGTGGACCAACTGTAGTCCAGGGAACAGAAACAAAAATGACTAACGTGTTAGAAAACATGACCTAAAAATGCATCCTAGAAAGATAAATACAAATTGTGGCTGGTTACCTTAAAGATGATAAGCTTTCAGGGGATATAAGTCTTCAAGGACTTACAAGTTTATTAGAAAAAGGAAGGAAATTATCCATCTGTAGCAGCAAAAGATGCAGATTCCTACTTTGAAGTTTGGTTAAACACTGGGAAAAACTCCAATAAGAATGCTGAAGTACTGCAGTGGAGGAAAGTTATGGGGTGCCCATTGTTGGAGGTCTTGAGAGCAATTTAGGCACCATATTCAAGATATGACATAGTTATACCTTGTCTCATGAGTGGTCTGGAATAGATGAGATAGATATAGGGTTTTTTGCCTAATACTGTGTTCTGAACATTTATTACTTAATGATGATTTCTGTTAAGTAATGATTTGTGAAGTGTATTAGGGCTAGCAGAAGGAAAATGCTACTGCAACTTCATAATACAGCTTGGACACCAGGCTTTTATCTTCCTTTTCTGTCTTTTTCCCCCGGTATTAACTTTTACATACATTTGTGCACCTTTTACTTGTTTTTTCTTATAGTTTTCTGTTCCACCAGTCTCCCTTTTCCCTAACGGCAAGCTATTTCATTGTGAAACAGGACAGCCCACTGTTTTAGACATCAAAGCATACTGTCCCTATTATCGCAAAAAAATTGTTAACCTTTATGTCACAGTGGGAATTATTGATAGAAATGTCAGAAAAACATTAGTTTGCTCAACACCTCAGAGGTAGGATTCCTTTATTGTGGATGTTTTTATTCGTCTTTTTTGTGTTCTGGAGATGGTAACACCCTTTTTTTTGCACTTGACCATGTGCTGATAGAAGATGGAGGGGCTCTGGAGGGATGTGCAGCAATTCTCTGGGGGTTGTTCACATCATCCATCACCTGAATTCTATGATAATTTCTGTTTGACTTCTGGAAGATGCAGAACAGTAGAGTACCTAATTATGAGATCAAATGGGATGAATTGAAGACAGCTTTTTCCTTTTTTACAATACTGCCTGATAATTCTCTCTGAGTCCCCTGTAAGCCTCATCTCTATTTTATTTTTTCTAATCATAAGAACAATGAGAGTAAATTAACAGTAACAGAATGTTCTGTGTTACTGTGAACTCAGCACTTGCCTCTAGTTTATCTCTGCCACAAAGGCATACATTTGTGTATTTGTAGCATCTTATCTCCAGACAATTTGATGTATGCATAGTCAAATTACCTGTGATTTGAATTTGTGTAAGTAATCAATTTACCCAACTAGAATCAGTTGTGATTTGTCCTTTTTGATTTATAATGAAATCAGCATTTAATATTAATCACTCAGTTCTCTTTTATCTTAGTTTAAACTTAGTCTAATGTTTTCCTGTGGCTATTTTTCTTTGTTTCTTTCATTATTTTTCCTGTCATTATTTTATTTTTCTTTCCCAATAAGGAGTTAATAGATAGCCTTTTCTTATTTGAAGCATATGTCCATGCTATGTAATTAAATAAAATATAGAACAAATTATGATACATTATTTTTGGTCACAAATTCTGTTTTGCAGAATACTGTGGGTTTTTTATTACAATAATCTTAATGGAAGGTTCTATTCACATTTTTTAATATTTAATTCTAATCTAATTTTAAATAATAATTATCCATTTTATTGATTGGTTGTGTGTTTTTTTCCTATTTGTATATTCATTTTAATGTTTGTGTCCATATAGCTTAAAACTTAAGATTCCAATTCAGAGCTCACCGTATTCTTTCCTATTATTATCATTTTTAGATTGGGAATATGCTGACTCCCATAAAACAAGTCCAAATGTTAATTTCTTTTTTGTCAGCATAGATGCATATAGAATTATTTTATAACCAAAGCTTTTTGCACATCTGAGGCAAGATCCAGAATTCATTAATGTCTTACCTGACTTCAGGGACTTTAAATTAAACTAGTAGCAGAAGGCATTATTTCAAGATCTTGTTGTGATATCTCCTGACAGCTACACCACTAAAAACTGCTTCTAAGTCTACAAAGAGCAGAGAAATGCTATTTTAATCATCTTTGCTCAAAGCAAAGAATTGAAGTTCAGTAGTGCTTATAAAACTTGTTTCAGAACTAACAAAGAGTTTTCAATTAAAAATTATAATATCCATAGCAGAAACCTACTGGTGGAGTTGCATTCTGTGAGTGACAAAACCAATCCTGAAACATTACTTCAGGGAAGATGATGTTGATTTTTCAGGTTCCTCAAGAATTTCTGATTATTTTTTTTTTTTAGACCTTGAAATTATTGTGGTATTTTGATAGAGATTTGAGTTGCAAGGATTAAAGCAGGTTTTATCATTTTGCATGTGCTCTTCATCCTGTATATTTTATCCTGGAAAAGTGTGAACAGGTTCTACTCAAGTTAGTGGTAGTTATGGTGTGGAAAAGAAGTTATGTAAGGGATTGAGGGGAGGTATCGGGTGCAATGAGATATCTAGGAACTTGCTCACTTAGCCATGTCACTAAGCTTAGGTAAATTTATGGCTGTTTACTTACAAGCCATATGCATAAATACAGATATGTCTGCATAAAAATTTAAATACAGAAATTACATTCAAAAAAGTGAGTAAAATTATGCAAGGCTGTGAGAAATATATTTAAGATGGAGATGATGTGACTCTTAAGATATTTGTTGCACCTTTGTTTGTCCGGACTTTTAAGAAGTCCTAATAACTAGCAAACTGTTAATCCTTAAATTATGTATATAATTTTATAATACAATGAAATATTAAAATTCTGTCTTAGTTAACTGACATAAAATTTCCTTCTAGGAATTTTTTTTTTTTTCAATATAGCTATTTTCATTAAGATCTTCTTGTTGCCTGTTTAGATGATTTTACTTATAAGACTCACATATAGACCAAAAAGAGCTTGACTGCCATCTTAAAAACTGTCAGTAACTTAACAGATAGAAATGTGTTTCTGATTCTTTATGCCTATGGTTCTGTCTAGCAGTATATTTTACCTTCCATCATATGGGATAGTTACATTTTTAGAGGTAAAATAGAATTGCCTCAACAGAAAAAAACACCATATTTTGTATAGTCTGCAATTTTGACTGCAGGTTCCCAGATACAGTTGCTAATATATTCCTCATACTTTTTTAATGATAGAAGATACATTCCCACTCTGATGCCTACCATTGTCTATCAAAAAGCACTAAGTAAGAGTGTCTGAAGATTAAGCTCATGATACTTAAAAAAAAATTAAAAAATTAATTGATTTAGCTCAATATTTTTTACTGGCAAACTATACAGTCTTTCAACATGGAGTGCTGTAAAATGACAGCTTATGAATTCGCAAAAGCAGTTCAGGCTGCTGAGCTGCGCGGAGTTTTGTTTTTTATGTCATTTGTCCTTTTAGATATTCACCACCTTTATATTATCTGTCAAAAATAATACTAAACTTCAATCCTGGAATTCAATAGAGGAAAAGAAATTCTGAATAAATTAAACTTTTTCTTCCGCAGATCTTGGTCCAAAGTCACTGGGAAAAGGGAGGTAAGCAGAAGACATCTGAAATTTTGCTCTTATTTTCTCCCTTTAGTGCAAATTATTAAGGGCTCTATAAAAGAGTAATGGATGTATTATCAAGCTACTATCACTTCACTGTTATCTTCAAGTATTCTGAGACTGAATATTTATTCTTGATAACTGTTCCCTACCTCTCATCTTGTTTTACCTCTCCAGTGGGAATTAACCTCCTTTCCATAAACTCTTTTGTTATGAGCTCTCCATGATAGTCTTTTATGGCTGCTAGAACCTGTTACATCTTTCTTTCTTAGACTGGCAACTTAGTTAAGAGGTGTCCCTGCCCATGGTGGGGAGGTTGGATTAGATGATCTCTAAGGTCCCTTCCAGCCTAAGCCATTCTGTGATTCTAAGATTCCTCTTATATACACTCCAAGGTCCTCTGTGAACTACCATCAAATTCCTTTTCTATAGATACAGATGATGTAACTATCTATACCCCTTACTTATCTATACCCCTTGCAGAAAGTCAGTTCCACTCCTTGTTGGCTGCAATGTACAAGCTCTCTGAGCCTGAGCTCACTAACCCCATGGTGTGGCTTTATCTCAAATAGGTTGTTAATTTGAACCTCTGGCATCCTATTAGCTTCACGTTACATAAAACTTGTCAGGATATTATATCTTAAAGTCTTCAAATCCTGTCAAATACAGCTGAGAGTGATTCAGAACTGGCCACATAACACAACTGTGTAGGTCTCATTTATATAGGAACTTCATTAGCTTTGACTAAAAAAATAACATCTTTCAAAATGAGTCGATGCCTTTAAGTTACTCTAACTACTTCTTCTGTCACTTGCAATTGTAAGTTCTGCCTCTGTGCACACCACAATACCAAGCAGTTTCTGAACTGCCAACTTCTTTTATGCAAGGTTATTAAAATCTTTTCAGTGGAAACCTATTTTAAATTTAAGAGAGAAACAGAGCCCTCCAAGGGCAGGCTTGAAGATGTGAATCAACTTACTAGCTCAGAGGTTGTAAGAATGCCCAGGCAGTAAATATGAAAAACTATCTTATATCTGTGAAGAAGAGTAGGGGGGGGTTACAGAAAAGATAGTAAATGCAGAAGGAAATAGAAGGAAAAGAGATGGAAATGTCTTAGATAATACACAGAAAATTAAATGTCAAACACTAAATGTGTTGAAATGTCATGAAAAGGTGAAATCTACTCCTTGAACTCTGCATCCAACTTTTCTAGTCTGTGTACTGTAGTCATGATCTCAGCCCAAACAAAGACTAAAGGTCTTTTTATGGCTTTCTAGTACTGAATATAATCCTCCTAGCCCTTCATACCATCATAGTGTATCTGTGCAGGATCCTTATTCCAAGTATGTAGGCAAAGGTCAAGCACGGTTCCAACGCTGCCTTTCATATCAACATCCTTTGCATGCCCTGCAGCACTTAGTGTGGATGATGCTGTGAGCACTCTATGACTGGCCATATGATTCTTTCAGGCTTTGAATGAATCTGTGAGGAGGTGAGATAACAGTAAGGGACACAGAAAGCTTAGTAAGCAAAATTCCATCACTTCCTATTTATCGTGGAATTCCTATTCACATATCACAACATAGATTCCAACAATTTATGCTGGAAAGCAGAGTGCATAGTGGTCAATTTCTGCTTTTCTTCTCTGGATGAAATTTATTCGGGTCATAAATCTTGTCTCAGGCATCAATCTTACTGAAATCTGTAAAATTTAGTCATCTTTAACACCTTTATTTTTTTTTCATATGTGCTTTGTAATTAATAGATTGAGAATTATTTAGAAGGACTGGTGAAGAAACAGATGGATGAGCAGATTCTTATCATAGAAATTGTATTCCCTTAGAAAATCAAGGTTAAGTAAGAACTTGTTGGAAAAGTTAATATCTCAGTTTTGTGCATGCATGTATCTTTATGGGAGTCATTGCTTTAATGTATGTTTTCAGAGTTTTAAGATGAGGCCTTTAATTTCTTTTTACCAAGTCTGTACCCTATTGTCTGCATTACCTAACAACACTTCCACAGTGTTTGTGAAACTATAACTAAGCTACATGAATGCCAGATCATGAAGAGCAAAGTAAGTTTTTCACGGTTAACGTATACCAATGACTACATAAAAAGAACCAAAACAAAAATTGCTGTGTTAAAAGAGTGTTAAGGTTACAAAGTCAAATGTGCAAAACTTAGGAAATGCTACATTGATAGCTCTGTGCAAGTTTAATTTGGCTCCCTTCTGTGCATGCATTATGATACAGTCTTTAATTACCTGATCGCATACTGCTTTCTCCATGGGGTTCCTACCTCATTCAGTGCACTGGATGAATGTGTCTCACTAAATGAGTAGCTATTCCATGTTTCCTTTTATTCTCATTATTCAATGCATAACACCATGACTTATTTACTGATCTTCTAATTCTCTTTATAAATTCAGACTTTTTTATTTCCTCATGGCCTTTTCAGTGCTGTGCTTAATTAAAGTACCCATGTGCCTACCATCTCATGTATCAATGCCTTTATCCTCTCAAGGCAGCTGTAAGGTGACATGAATTTGATAGTCTTTGAGGGGAAATAGAGTCTGCTAATTCTGCTAGTATTCATTAATTCTGAATATCTGCTTTAAGACTTAAAATCTATATGATGGTTTAAACTGTTAAATCAATGAGATCTATTCTTCATCTTGCGTACTTCTCAATATGTTGTTTTGCATGAGACCTCATACCAAGGAAATAAATTAGCATCCCAGTTTCAACTAGGGTTTTAATCACTTGAAGTTGTTTAAGTACTGAAATCAATGGAAGTTATGTCCATAGTGGGTTTTGGTCTGAGAATTTACCCTTGTCCTCTTAATATTTAAATCAATGGCTCAATGTTTGTACCTACCGGCATGCATCTGTGACTTGATGGGTGCATCAACAGTGCCAGTAGAATACTTTTTGTCATGAGTGGGTCCTAAAGGGGAACCGAAGAGCAGAATTTGCCCTATGAATTCATGGTTTGCATGCTTATAGGTCTCTGCCTTGAATAGGGAATTCTGTTTGATATGGTAAACAATACCTCTTGTCTTGATCTTAATATACTTGCTCCCCTTTAAAGCATATATGTAGTCTTGCCTTAGTCTTCCTGAAATCTCAACACTCTTGCTGAACATTATCCCCTTTATAGCAGTGTTAGTTTGATTATTTTTATGTTGCAAATAATATATTGTGCATGGATAGCATGGTGTCATTCATCTCAATTTGAGCTGATATGCTCAAATTTCTTTTACTTTATAAATGCCTGTAGGAAATATTACTCCAGTGGGTAGTTACAGGAAAAGAATTTACAACATAGTTAAACCAAAACATATAAACTATTTCTCACTTTAAAAGAGTGTTCATTTAGCACAATGTACACATTATGGTATATATTTAGTATTTATAATATACTGTGTAACTCAATTCTGTACCAAACTGTACATAATGTAAAATGGCAGAGAGTAACAAAATGGAGGAATCTTAGTCATTCCAGGTACATGTAAAAATAGAGATATACAAGTTTTGTCTCTGGTAAAATCTCCAGTTTGAAACTATTCAGTGTAGTCTTCTCATTGAGCAAGTTGAGCTAATACACTGCTTTATTTAAACTACATTTATCACTGTCTCCGTTTTTTGTATAACTGTGAAATTGACTTGTTTTGGTACATCCCATAATACCTGATTAACCTTCTAAAGCAACTGTGAATAGAGATATTCAGGAGAAGTCTTCTGTATGATTTCCCAAGCTGCTCTGTGTTCGCTGTTGTGCAGTAATGGTTGTTGTGCAGTGTGCATTTTAAGTACAGCAGCCTGCGGTACAGTGACCCCTCTTTTCTTTCTTTTCTCTCCTATTTACTCAAATAACATAGAACAGAGGAGAGTTCAAGGCATGGTTTCCTTTCTTTGAAAGCAAGAAAGGTAACAAACACCTAATTTTAAATCTTTATTTGGAGAGACAAAGCTGTGATCCTCACATTCATGAGTGGTTTTACTACAGAGTCTTGTCAAATCAATTAGGCTATGGAGTCTAGATTTAAATTCTTAAACCTTAAAGAGTTCTTAACCTGGAGATTTACTGGAGGGTATGCCACCAAGTTTCTGCGTGATGCTGTAAAAACATTTTGTTTATGGCTGTTCCCTATCCAACAATTGAAATTATATTCAAGTATTTTATGCAGAATGTTTCCCTTACGAAAAGGATTTTTTATATTTTAAAATTATTTCCAAACCACGTAAAAATTAAAATAATTTTGTTAACATTTCACTGCTCGAGAAGTATAGAAAATTTTCAGACCTGGAAGTTTTAGTAATTGTGAAGTAGCTTTTATATCTACTAGCCTTTTTTTCATTGTCCTTTTTCTTTTTCTTTTTTTTTTTTTTTTTTTTTTAATATGTGTCACCCAAAATGTGTTTGAATCTTTTAAACAAAAATTATTTCAAACCAAAATAAAACTCTTTTTATGGAAGATAAAATAAAAATGGAAATTTTTGTGGGGGATTTTTGGAAAGTGTATTATGGGGATTTAATGCATATGGGGATTTTTGGAAAGTGTATTATGGACACCCTTTTCTTAGAAATTTGATAGTAGCTTTAGCTCCAGGTATATCTGATTTTCCCTGGAAAATGTCACCTAGAAATTTCCGGCCATGTCTGAAATGCACTTCTGTCTTGCAGAGGTTGCAGTATGATTTATTTAACATTTCTGACCTGTTACGGAGATGTAGAGCATTGTAAAAATGTTAAGTACTGGTGAAGAGAGGAGTGATCGTGATGCTGTAGCAGCAGAGAAAGAGGATAGAAGTGAAGTAAATGTTTCTGTATTGCCTTTAGTTCAGTGTTTATATAGTAACCCATCAGTGAATGAATCTCCATTGTGGGGAATAAAGGTGAGAAAAGCTTCTGCCAAGGTATTCTAGCTGCTATAAATTATTGTCTCTGTCAGCAAGAGTATTTCTTTATCAGGCAATAAACAAGAAACTTCATAAAGGATGAATGACTTGCCCGGAGAGAACTCCAGGGACATTAAGCCTGAAGGATCAACTTTGCAATTATCTCCTATACATTTGTGAAATAATCAGAACTGCTGTGTAATATTGCTTCTGGAACTGTCATAGGACAAAAAAGGAAAAGCTGAATTTTGCCTTAACCTGTGTCTGAGCTACAACCTAGGTTATATAAAAATGAAATGATAGAAAAAGACAAAGACCCTATGATCTTCGCTGGTTCCTCTGTTTCATTTAGCAGCTGCAAGATTTGGACAGTAACAGCAGTGAATGATCCTTTAGATTGGCAGTGTATGAGTTTATAAAGCAGTGGGACTGTGGCATAATTCTGCAACACCTTTAGAGTGTGGCAGACATCTCAGTTCTGAGATACAGACTGTATGATACAATATATTGAGTACAAATACCTGTTTTATGACAGCTTTTGACAGCTTTCCAAATCTTGAAGACTTATTCTCTTATAGACCCCTTTTTAGACCCTTTAGAACATTTTTCAGGTTAAATTACATGTTCTGTAATAAACTTATCCTCTGAGATACCAAATATCTCTTATCCAAATGAGATAAACAGCACAAGATTAGTGCTGGTTTCAATGACCTAGTAATAGTCAGTATGTGGGTACATCATACCCCTACATCTCCAAGTGTCTGATAGAGTAAATATGGACTCATAATCAGTGTCCCATCTAATCCTCATTATTAAGAAGGAGTCTCATGATGTTTCCAAGCATCTCTTGGGAGGAATTCAGATTATCTTCAATGCCTACTGAAAACCCCAGGAGATGTTAACTTCTTAGCAGTATCTGAACCAAAGCTGATAAATATTGCCTGCTAACTGCCAAGAATGTTTCAGCGAATTTAACTTTACTTACTTTGCTTAAAGGGTACATTTCAATACAGCTTCCATACTAAGAATAGATCTTAAGCACGTGTCTAACATTCAGAAGATATGTGAATTCAAGGTCTGACAATGAGAAAAGTAAACATACGAAAAGGAGAATTGGAAGCCTGGTGTCCAGAATGGAGAGGTTTGGCAATTAATGGGAAAATTTCTACTAGGGAAAATAGGGAGAAAGATGAATTGTCTTGTTGAATTGGATCAGGCAGACAGTATTCTATGTTTTGATATCATGTGACTGTCACAACTCAAACTTATGTTAAAACAAACAAAAGAACAAACCCTCTTCTTGTCTTCACAGTTCTTAGGCAAACCTGCAAGCATGCTCTCTACACAACTGATCTGATAGAGATTGCCCAAGTCTGAATACAGCCTAAAATTTTCACTCTGTAAGTCATAACTAGCCCCAAAACATACTTTGTAAATCATACTGTCCTGTGGATCTACCACCATTTATTTCATCAACTAAAGAATCAGTAGCAGAAGAAGAATATGATAGGGTGTTCCTTACTAGGCAAGGGAGAAGTTTTACTATCCAATATAGGAGTATGAAACAAAGATATCCGGGAGGTCAGAATGCTGGTCAGCGCTGCTGTGGAGGGGAGGCTGTCCTCCTGCTGCACCAGGGACTTTTCTTTCTTGCACCAAGAGCAGTCTCACCTGAAAGTACTGTGTTTCAGTGTCAAATGCAAGTGAGTGAATAATCAGGGAACTCAAAAGAATGTGTACCGCTGTGAATATGGCAGTAGTTCACTGAATTACAGGGTCTGGGACTTAACTGCCCTGACACATGAAAATCTCCTGATTGTGCACAATATAATGTTGACCAAGAATGAATCATTACACTACTGTTATGTTGGTGAATGTCATGGAAACAAATGTATGGCTAATTCTCAGGGACGGTGAATGCTAACCTTCTCTGTTCAGGTCATGGATGTAGCAAACACTGAACATTTTCTTTCTTGTTTACCTATTTCTTAAATCTCTACACTGTCTTCACATAAACTACATAGTATAAACTTCAGAAGTTCATTTTAGTTTAAAAGATGCAAGAAACTACAAAGAGGATGCAAGAAACTGCTTCATTTTTCTATCAGAAAATGAAACATAGACAAAGAAAGGTTTCTTTTTTTATGCCCTTAACTTTCTTTTAGAAGTTCAGGATGCAAAGCAGCTGATGGCCTCCTTTTACAGTTCTGCTAGAAACAGTGTACTTTCCCAGTACAAGATGGGAGATGATAGGCTGGAAAGTAGGTTTGCGAAGAAGAATCTGTGGATACTGGTGGACATTAACTTGACCATGAGACAGCAAAGCACCCTCGAAGCAAAGAAGACTAGTGGTATCCTGTGGTGCATGAGGCAAAGTGCTGCCAGCAGGGCAAGGGAGATCCTTCCCCTCTACTCAGCACTTGTTTGGAGTGATTTGTCCCATTCTGGATTCCATAGTATGAGAGACATGGACATACTGAAGCAAGATCAGCCATAGCAGTAATTGAGGGCTTGGAGTGTCTGAAGTACAAGGAGAGGCTGAGAGAGCTGGGACTATTCAACCTGAAGAAAGGAAGGTTCAGACAGATCTTATAAATGTTTATCAATGCAGATTGGAAGGATTAGAGAAGACACAGTCGGACTCTTCTCAGTGGTGCCTAGTGACAGAACAAGAAGCAAATACAGAAAATTCTATGTAAACATTAGGAAAAAGCTTTACTATGAGGATGATTAAACATTGACAGAGGTTGCCCAGAGAGGTTGTAGTCTCTGTCTTTTGAGATACTCTAACTGGGCATGGTCCTGAGCAATTTACTGCAGCTGACCCTGCTCTGAGCAGCAGGTTTAGACTAGACAATGTCCAGGGGTGCCTTCCAACCTCAGCAATGTTGTCATTTGGTGTTCTGCCTTTAGGAATAGGCTTTAACGTTCCTCCAAAAAGCAAATCCATTGTTTCTTCTGAATTTCATGAATTCTTAATCTCACTCCCTGTTTATTCCAGTCCTTAAATCTTTCCCAATTTCAGAAATTACATGTCTGTCATGTTTTTTGATAATTAGTCACTAGCACAACATAGCATCTGGTGGCTGTTGTATTTTTTGTTGGTTAAATGATCCAGATCTAATGCTGAAACAGAAAAAAGCATCTCAGTAAATAAAGCCATACAAGCACCTTGCAGGCACTATCAACTGCTCGAATTTGCTGAACTTCCTAAGCATAGAATCACAAAATTTCCTATATTGGAAAAGGCCTTTGAGGTCATCTAGTTGAACCATTAACCTAACACTGAGAAGACCTCAACTAAACCATATCACTCAGCACTAAGTGTACATAACCCTTAAATACCTCCAGGGATGGGGACTCAACCACTTCCCTGGGCAAGCCATTCCTGTGCCTTATAACCCATTTGGTAAAGAAGTTCTTCCTCATTTCTAATCTAAACTTCCTGTGGTGCAACTTAAGGCCATTTCCTCTTGTTCCATCATTTGTTACTTGGGAGAACAGACCAACTCCCACCTCTCTACAACTTCCTTTCAGATTATTTTGTAGAGAGTGATAAGGTCTCCCCTGAATCTCCTTTTCTCCAAGCTAAACAACTCCAACTCTCTCATCTGCTCCTCATAAGACATGTGCCCTTCACCAGCTTTGTTGACCTTCTTTGAACATACTCTAATGCCTCAGTGTCTTTCTTGTAGTGAGGGGCCCAGAACTGAACACAGTACTCAAGATGACACCTCACCAGTGCTGAGTACAAGGGTAGCATCACTTCCCTGGTCCCACTGACCACATTATGGCCATACAGCCCAGGATACTGTTGGCTTTCTTGGCTACCTGGGCACACTGCTGTCTCATATTCAGCCAGATATCAATCAAGGTTCCCCTCTGATGATCAGCTTTCCAGCCACTCCTCCTCTGTAGTGCTGCCGGGGGTTGTTGTGTCCCAAGTGCAGAACCCAGCATTTGTCCTTATTGAAATTCATACCATTGTCCTTGGCCCATTGCTCCAGTTTGTCCAGGTGCCTCTGCAGAGCCTTCCTAGACTCAAGAAGATTGACACTTCCACCCAGATTGGTGTCATCTGCAAACTTATTGAGGGTGCCCTCAATGCCCTCATCCAGGTCATATATAAAGATATTAAACAGAACTGGCCCCAGTACTGAGCCCTGAGGGATACCACCTGTGACTGGCCACTGACTGGATTTAACTCCATTTACTACCACTCTTTGGGCCTGGACAGCTAGACAGGTTTTATCCAGTGAAGCATATGCCCATCCAAGCCATGAGCAGTTTCTTCAGGAGAATGCTGTGGCAGATGGTTTCAGAGGCTTTAATAAAGTCCAGACAGACAATATCCGCAGCTTTTCCCTCATCCACTTAGTGGGTGACCATGTTGTAGAAGGAGATTGGGTTAGTCAAGCAAGACATCACCTTCATGAACCCATGCTGACTGGGCCTGATCATCTGGTTGTCGTGCATGTACTGGATGGTGGTACTCAGGATGTACTGCTGCATCAGCTTCCCTGGGAGACCCTGGTAGAATGAAGTTGTGATAATGGGTTGGAGAAGCACAGCAGCCAGAGAAGACGACCAGAGGATATTGAAAGAACACTGAAATTTATTTGCATCCCTGTGCTTTTGTGGTAAAAATAGGGGTCACTGCAAAGCTGATTAAAATGCCAGCCTCCTCCCAGTACCCTTGTAAGCGTAAAAATTTAATTTTTGCACCATATTGCCATCTTTTATTTACTCCATGGTTTTCATTTGCTGAGGTTTTCTTATGCTCATTAGGCTTCTCCTGCTCAAAGAGACAGCTCTTCTATAAAAATATCTCATTTCAGACCTGAGTCCATTAGCTGGCTGTGGTAGTAGAAGCTCTGGAAAAATAATTTTCTAAGTCAAGTTCAGATATGGCACTAGCTGTGATGATATAGCCAGCTGACATAAATGATCATAAAACGTTGGTACTTGTGTGTCCAGGAGATTGTGTTACAAGGCTGTTTTGTGCAGAATGAATAACTGGAAAGCAAAGGGTAGTTGAAACTTCCTAAAAGATGATTTATTTGTTATCTCCAACCTTCCAGTCAGAAAATTTATGGTTAGAATACACCTCATTATGAGTATGTTGTTATCATTGCTTTGCAAAGCAGCGGCACCTCTTTCTAAAGCTTGCCTTATCTCCTGCTGACCTCTGAAGCTGTAGAGATGAGTGTTGTGTCATTTAGTGCAGTAGATGTCTTATCTTTATAACCAGCACATTTTCAGAGCAAAGTCAGGGTATTATTGCTTGCATTCCACTACAGAAAAGTATATTTAAAACAGAAAGGAATCTCCTCACTGCAGTGTCTGGTATATTTATACTACCATTTACTCCTTGTATTTAATGTAATTGTTTTAGACACAACATACTTACATAGGGCTAAATAGACAGCTTGTACTCAGTTTTCACAGTCTACAAGTTCTCAGTGATTGGAAAAGGATCTTTGAGTTTTGCTTAGGTGTAACTTGAACTTATAATTACTAATAAAAACTGAGAAATATGTGTGCTTGAAATGACCTTGTTTACATGCAAATGTCTGTGAGATGCATACATCTTTGTGTTTATTAATTAAATTAATCATAAATGAAACAGAATCTCCCCTATCAATTTGAGTATACTCCTCTTTTCACATGGTCCATTAAGCATTAGTCCCTGAAGGTTTACTTTTTTAGAGTGCTTGTTTTATTGGATACAATTTCCTCATGAATGACTGTTATGCTGAAGGAAACATCATGTCTATAAACTAGATGGTTATATACTACAGTAAGCCTTGAGCAAGGTAATATAGTTTACATAATTACATATGTGGGAAAATAGATCAATTAAAACTGAAAGTGTAGTTACTTGGATTTGTGTTGGATTGCCAGGCATGGTTCGAAGGTCCTCAGTCTGACTTGTTGAAAAGTTTAGGACTAGTCTTCAGACTCTTTATCTAGTAACAGAGTCAGTAAGATTAGTAACTTCATAAAGACAACAATGACTTTCTCTAGTAAGACCAAAACTTACCCTGCTCTGAAAACAGCATATTATCAAAATGCTATGTAACGAGATCCCTTATTTTTATATAGCCATTATTTTTACACAACCACTGTTCATTTTGCTGTTATTCACCTTGAACCAAACCAAATGTAACTTATTGTCAAATGTTTCTCATTAGCCTATATTGTAAACTGCTGGTTACATTCAAGAATTTATAGAACAGTTATCAGCTTCAGGTACTTGGCTCTGAATTTTACTTAAAGAACCCTGAAGTTTCTAAGGGGAACCTGTCTTATGAAAATCAACTACCTTTTATTTAATTTTTAACAATGTTTCAAATTTTAGGGCTAGACTTTGGAAAGTACTTGTTTAAAAGAACATTTCTCAAATGTAGATTAAAACATTTTGTCAGTTCAAAAAAAAGGAGGCTGGGTAAGAGGCAAAAGTTTGCCAGTATGAGGAAGTTTAAGCTTCTTGAACAGAAAGAAATATCTTGTTTCAAAATCAGGAGAGACTGCAACAGACAAAAGGCACATATAACACCTGAACCTGCAGCCACAGCTCGTATTTCTACAGGAGTATGGATATCCAGTTTTAGTATGTATAACTAGATGTATGTTGCAAATGAAAGAAATAGAAAATATTGCTAGAGGATGGGTCATAATCTAAGAGATACTGGAATTAACCTTTTTTGCACAATTTGTTAGGTTTCCTATTGCCAACATGGGTTTTTTTGAGCACTCTTGTCCTGCAGTAGAGGAGAGGAACAGTAGACCAAAATTAACATAGTTTGTCATAATTTTTTTCTATCAAATGTCTTGATGGTTTTAATTTCATTTTATAATGTTACTAAGATTTTTTTTAATAAGCTTAATGGAGCCATACTAATTAGTGCCTTTGGGGAAGTTAGAAGAGAAATATTTTTGTGAAAAAAAAATGTATGAAATATTTTCAAAAGAAAACAATTACAATTTTTCTCTTCTGCGTTCTAGTCCTCTCCCTTGGTCTGACTGCTGCTTAGCACTTTATATGATGAAACAAAATTATTTCCTCTTTTCTTTTGTTTAATTCTTGAAAATTTGCATGTTTTGTGGAAAGGAGAGCTGAAGAACATCATGCAGAAAAAACTACTTTGCAAACTCAATGAGTTACAATTGATTTTTCCTTTTCTCTGAACAGCGTTTGCATGCTTTATGTGATTTATGGTTCATTAGCTCAGGTTAGAGAAAACTTTTACTCTGTTATTGTGAACTTCAGAATTCAATAAAAGAAAGGAAAATGCTTCACTTGCAGAGATCCTGAAAGAAAAATTTTGGTGCTTCAGAGTATAATTTGGGATATGGTAGCAAGCTGCTTTCTTTTTTAAACCTTACTAATTTAAGAGCATGAGTCTCATAGAAGCATAATGGACTTGAGGTCTGAATTCTCTCTAAATGGGAATTTCAAATGCACCACTGACTGACTGTATTAGGCAAAATTGTCCCAGTCCTTGTTTGACCAGTCGGGGGGATAATAGAAAATAAGCCTGACCGTTATATCTCTGCTTGGCTTCTGCATCCTTTTAGTGATGGCAAAGAGAGAATCTGAATTTCTTTCAGTTAAACCTGGAACGATCCCTTTTAGACAAAAAGTTGACTCCAACAGCTCAATCTAACCAGATAATGAAAGGAATTTTTATATATCCTTTCCTGGACTCCATTTAGCAAAGTAGATATTACGACTGCTTTGTGGTAGCATAAGTTTTTTTCTGCTGGGGCAGCAAAGGAGGCACAGAAATAACGGGGAGAAAAACAGTGTTATCTTTCCTGCCATAAGAGCAGGGGAGTTGCAGTAGTTGTTAAGATGTGTAAGCAAAGCAACTGTCATGTGTCACTATCTGTTTTGTTATAAGCACAGCAAGGATACCTGTTACATGACAATTATTATTTACAAGAGGAAACTTTGCTTTTCCATTTTCATCAAACTCTTCGATAGGTAGGATAATTTTCAACGCATCATAACTTTTAATTAAGGTATTTGCTTTTGTGGCATTTTGTTATGAAAAAAGCACCTTATTTTGTAAACAAGCACCGTTTCTAGGCCAGATCTCTAGCAGATGTAAGTTGACTTAGGTTTCATTTGATGCTGCTGGAGCTGTAGCTTCATTCCCCCTCTTCTCTGGAGTATTTGTGCTACTAATTTGTTTCTCCTATAGGATGCAGTATTTAAGGCAAATGTTCAAGCTCCCAGGACAGCAACTGCCAGCTTTATTAAGTAATTGGAGTGCAGGAGTCATGCTTAGAGTTCAGGCTTGTTGACAGGAATTCCACAGGGAGATTAGAACTTTATTCCAAAGTACAGCACAGTCTTTCTCCAGAAGGGCAAATGAACGCGAGAGAAAGGTATCATCAGGCAAGCCCCTCTGCAGAAATTATTACATATTAATATTGAAATATAAGAGCTGTACTTTATAAGTTTGCCTCTAGTTTCTAAAAATAGATTTGCAACTTCTTTGGTTATATCAGCTAAATTTTCTTACTTTGCAGTTTACTGGATAATGTGGAAAAGAAGGTGGAGGGTATTCCTTTCATGTCAATCACAATTATGTCCTCTCACTGTTTGGGTTTTTTCCCCCCCTTTCTTCTTTTTTTGTTTTTTTGGTTTTTTATTTTTGCAATGTTTTTAAAATGCTGCTGTTTTTGTGAATTTAAATTGATAATTTACAACAATAATTTGTAACGGTACTTTAGAAAATATTTAAACTTTTCTGTTTATCCCTCTCCTCTTCCTCCATGGTTCATCTTTTTTTCTTTCCAGTCCCAAAATTACTATTAATAAAATTTAGTACAGATTTATTGACAATTTTATTGCCCTGAAACTGTCTTTTTTTTCTTTTAAAACCTGACTGTTGTTGAAAAACAGCTTTTGTTGATGTCTCTTTATTAATGAAATATTGAATAGTCTGATCATAAGTTTGTGTGTATTAGTGAGTATATTCATTAAACTTCCTCTACGTCACTTTATCTACAAATACCTTTCCTTTATTCCCTACTTACTTGCTGTATTGTGATAGATTCTTTATAGTCACACATACACTTCATACAATTTGTAGATTGAGAAAAAGTACAGAGAAAAGAAAAATGGTTTGAGGATTAAAACAAAAGTGAGAATCTGGGATTGCTTGTGTCCATATCTCAAGACACGTGCACTGCAGACTTTGTTGTCATATGTGCATCCTGAGTGTCTGTCAAAACAAGATATACATGTATACTGCCTGTCACATTTATTTAAAAAAGAAAAATTGAGTACACAGCTATAGAATAGGCTCTGATTTTATTTTTTTTATTTTTTTTTTTTTTTTAATTCTGATTTTGTTCTCTTTCAGTCTTAAATCATAGAATCGTAAAATCATAGAATTGTCAGGGTTGGAAGGGATCTTAAAGATCATCCAGTTCCAACCCCCCTGTCATGGGCAGGGACACCTCCTCCTAGATCAGGTTGCTCAGAGCCCCATTTAGCCTGGTCTTAAAAACTTCCAAGTTTGCTGAGATTGATTTCAGTTTTTATCTGACATGCACAGCATAACATACAGACAGGCTCTTCAGAAGCAGTTTGACTATTGTTCCACCAGATGAACAATTTCTGAACCAAGCAAATAAGGGTTATTTTTTAAAAAGTGCATAACTCATGCATTACTCATGGCAATGGCCAGTACAAAGGATATGATGTATATCTGGTGCATTATGGAAGGCATGAAAATGGAAAGACATCTGAGAAAAGATATATGGCTGAGTCGGAAGGTGAGAGCTCACGGGAGGAGAATAGGTAAAAAGGGGAAAATAAAGAATATGTTCTGATTTAAGAAAGCAGACCTATGTCAGTGATGACATAAAGGTCATAATTTTTAAGGATGGATACTTTTCCTGTCCATGACTTCTTTGCATCTGTCTTTAAAAAACTAGGTAAAATGTTAAGCTTGAGAACTAGCATCTTTTTGTAATGTTGACCTCTTAAAAGAGATATCTGTCCTCTGCATACAAAAAAAAAGAACGTAAATTTCTTCTCTGATGTGTGCCTAATGTTACTTCATTGGTTGGAACCACCCATGTAGGTTGTCAGGTCCAACTTCTCCACCACCTTAATCAACATGCTGAGTGAAATCAGATAAAACTGATGATTGTAGCTATCAGTCTAATACTGTATCAGCCTGGAACAATTGCTTTCAAAAGAAAATGGTCTTTTTGTTAAAATATTCAGTATTCTCTTTTCAAGGAAAGAAAGTCCACTTTATTGCAGAGTTAGCACAGACTTGTGCTGTCAGCCACCAGAAAGGAGTAGTGAAGTGAGTCTGAAGAACTGTAAGCCAGATAAAAGTCATGTTTGAGCTCTGGGTCTGATTTCTTGGTGAAATATTTTTGCTCTGCTACATATTTCAATAATGTGACTATTTCTAGTATTGTAATATGGAATAAGACACCAGATAGAGGTGTGAAAACTTCTCCAATAGTGAATCAGAAATTTGCTCAAGTATTTGCCTGATTTCCATCTTCTTTATAATGCCTGAGTGAGCTGGTGAAAAATGACATGTCAATGTCATGTAAAATGACTATTTCTTGACTCAACCTCTTTTGTATGACAAGCAGCCTCTCTCATGTTTGTAGAACGATAGCTGAGAACCACACAGGTGATAAAACCATTTAGTGCTCCTCCACTCCACCTCTTTTTCCCCAGGAAGTTCTGCAAAGTTATGAAGCGCTTTATCTTGCATGTTGCCGTGGTGATGCTCGCTTTAGAGATCAGCAAGGCAGAGCTGTGACAGTGAGTGATTGCACAAACTTTGCAAACCGATTAATGTGCCTGAAACACTGAAAATATTAAACTGTAGTCTTTAGTTAATCATAGTGCCAGGGGGACAAAACCAGAAACAAGATTAATGTTGTGGCTTAAACTACCTCTGCAGTGAGAGAGACTCTGATGTACTCAGAGTGGCCTGTGACTGAGGTCACCACTGCCACCCACCCTTTATCCCCCAGCTCTTCGGTGTACAAACTTTCTCCTACTGATGCTGGGAGCCTTTACATCGTAATACTAGCTTAAAAACAAGCATCTCTCAATACAGATTTTCTCCTGTTCACCTGCCTGTGGAAATTGTGTTCTGACAATTGAATTTTTCAAAGCAAAAGTGAGTGATCTACTTGTTATTGTTTGCATTTGTCCCTGAGAGACCTCATGTTCAACTCACACATTATTTAAAATTCCTGCTGAAATCAATGGACCCTCCAAGTATGGGATGACTGCCAGAGCATCTCTACATCTGCATAAGTAATTGTGGCTCATCGTACACTAGACCTCATGAAGAGCTGCTTTACTGTAATGATTTCCAGTGGAGCTCACACTAGAAATATGTTTTCTTGTCAAAACATTGATGTTTTGAAACATCAGTAAATATTGAGATGTTATGAAATACCTAATAGTAAAAATACTAACTCTAGATCAGCCTCCTGTGGTTGAGGAATATGGTCTCACACAATTATTAAGATGTGACCTCCTTCACCTTGCTCCATCTCTGAAGCTCAAGCTTGCTAACAGTTACACAGGTAAAATAATTAAAGTTGGTGGGAATATTCACTTAAGTAAGAATCTTACTTGTATGTGGAGAATCTTTAAAAGACATGTAGATGTGGTGCTTAGTGACATAGTTTAGTGATGGACTTGGCAGTGCTGGGTTAACATCTGGACTCAATGATCTTTGAGGTCTTTCCGAACCTGAATGATTCTATGATTCTGTGAATCAATAGAACTTAAATATTAACTCTTGTTTATTAATGGCTCTTTTCCAGTTCATTATGAAGACTAAATTACGAGTGTTCAGGTGAACTACCTCAATTCAAGAAAGTGTTTGTTATGAGAGTTCTTTCATATTTAATCAAAATATATTATTAATTCTATTTATCTAGTTAGAAAAAAGCAACAACATAACCTGCTACAGACTGATTCTCTGATTTCCTACCATAACACTGTATTTGGGCTATATTATTTTCTAGATGTTTCAGCTCTATTTTTTTTGACAATTACTTAAGATGTACTTTTTATATAAAGGAGTGCATGTACTGTAGATTGATAGCTATCAGAATGCACAGTCTACAGTAAAAGGGTAGAGCAATAACAATACAAACATATGGTAACCAGATGTCAACCAAGCATGAAGTCAGGAAAAGGTCATATGCGACAGCTTACAGCAGCTCAGCAAGAAACAGGAGAAAACAAAACCACTGACATTTGCTGAATGCACTTTTCTGATCTCTTCAAAAATGCATATGAAACACTGTGTTGGCTCATGAATTTATTTTTTCTGTGTATTCGGAGGAAAAATCCTTCCGAACTTTGTGTGATGAGGAAAGGGAGATGGTGGCTCTGGTATCCAACAGTGGGGTTTCTTGTCAGCGTAAGTCCCAGTGTAAGTGTCCTCCCACAGCTCTCCACACAAAGTGCAATAGGGCTAAAGATCCCAAAGGTTAGAAAAGCTTTATCAGCCAAATTGCCCCAGAAGCAGGCCTCTTACTTCTTATAGGAATTTTGTGCTTTTTCTCTCCCATCTACAACAGGGCCACTCTAGGAATACTTCAGACCTCCATTCAGCTTTAAGAGGTACACTGTAGCTTGAGAGACACTCATGTGCTGGGGGAATAGGGGTCTGCATCTATATTACAAGTCATTGACTGAATGTCCCATTGGAAACTTTGACTTTTACCTGTGTTTAATGGCCTTGAAATCTCTGTGCTTCTGACTCTTGGGGTGACAATGTTTGCAAATCTGTTTTCTAGCCAGTGCCTTCCTCACTTGCTTTAGTGACCTCGGATGTTTTGCATGTTGTATGTGGAGGAAAGATCTTTCTTATAGGCCCCCTTTAAGTACTGCAAGGCTGCAGTATGGTCTCCCTGGAACCTTCTCTCCTCCAGACTGAACAACCCCAACCTTCTCAGACTGTCCTCTTAGGAGAGGTGTTCCAGCCCCTTGATCATTTCTGTGGCCTCCTCTGGACCTGTTCCCATAGGTTCATGTCTTTCTTGTACTCAGGACTCCAGAGCTGGACACAATACTCCAGGTGAGGTCACAGGGTGTTTAATTTTTGCACATTGCGGTATTGTTTTAATAAAGAAATGGAATAAAATTTTAAGCTCTCCATTTATAACTCAAGACTAAAAAGCGTCAAAACATCAGTTTTTTAAGAGTTCATGATTTTTGTAATGGTTGTTGTGGATCTCATTACCCTAATGCTGAAATCTTAGAGAATGGTAAACTCATAACTAGTTGGCAGTGAAACATTTTCATTAATTCTCAAATGAAATCATAATAAATATATCATCCGAGGGAAGAGAAATCTGACCCAATGATAGAAATACCCTGTCCTATTTCCAGCAGCAGATTTTGGGTATGGAAGGGTATAAGAAAAGAAGCGCAGTAGTTGTCCTTCTCTGTGGATCCCAGCATTGATCCAGACACAGGACAATGGAATTCACTTTCTGATTCTGTAATCTTCAACAGTGTAATAAAATCTCTTCTCCCCCCCCGCCCAAACAAAACAAACAACAAACAACAGCAACAACAAAAACCACAACCAAACCAAACTCAACCCCCTTGTTGGTTTACACTAGGTTTGTTAGGTTTATAAATCACCCACTCTTCTTTCAAAGCCTATCAAGCAAAAATGTCAGGAACTTGTTATTGGAGCAGAGAGGAAAAGTAAATTGTTAACATTAGGATATGACTTACCACCTGGCTGTACTTAGTTCAGTAGGATGGAAGGTTTAAAATCAGATGTGTACTGCTCAACCTGAGTTCCTGCTCAGTCACTTAAAGGCATGTCTTTGCAGACATTACCTATATGTATGCTTTGTGGTCTTCCAAATACACTTGTATTTCTTGTTTTGCTAATGATTGATATGTATACTTACACATGTAAGTGTCAGTTACTTGTGATTTATCCTTTAAAACTAATTCACTATAATTCACTTAATGGGGTTGTATGTTGAGTCAGCACTTCAAACCTTTGTTTAACCTAAAAACTCCATTGTTAGTGCAAGCCACGTATATACATATTTCATTTCCAGATATTCACTGATGTCGAGTCCTGCCAATTAAATGTCAGCTGCGAATCTGGCTTGTGATTCATATTTTTATTTTCTGTATACTTTCTACTCAAACTAAATTCTGTGGATGCATTTTGAAATGCATTTTTAACCTATGTGAGCTGAAACTGTGAAATCTGACTGTTTAAAATACAGTTATTTTACATGTGGTCACTGAATGAACTGTGAGTAGTAGTATCTGTTGATCTCTTTAATGTTTTTGAGATTAAGGATATTTAAATTCTTCTTAATACAAATAAAAGTGGACTTGTGATTCCCCTGTGGATACATTCAAGCAGGTTATCCCATTATGGTAACTCATAACAAGTGGCATAAGGCTGCTCATCCATGTGTGCTGCACAGGGCAGAGATACAACATATGCCACAGAGGGTATACACTTGTGTTTGTTCACTGTATAAATTATGCAACATGCATAATTGGCACTCCATGACATACTTTCCATGTTGCCTTATTTTTGCTTGATATTGCTCTTAAGTCCCCATTAGGTATGGTTTAGCTAGACATAAAACCAGGGTCAATACAAATATGGGAGAAAACCTAAAAATTGTCTTCAGAGAATGGGATTATTACATTAAGTCAATGAAAGATACAGGTTTTCTATATTTGCTATCAAAGTGAGGTCTTCACAGAAACCGAGACTACCCTGCAAATTAAGTTGTGTGACTGAACTTACTAGTTTTTGAAATAATTATCCCTTGATCAGAAACTACTGGAATTACCAAGTCTGTGCAAAGAGGCATTTGTTCTGTTGTAGAAAATAAGTGTTTGAAATCAACAAAGAATTGCTATCCTTCTTGGTATGCTGATTTTCTTTTGGTTTTTAATTTAGATAGAGTATCTGACAGACATATGAGTGGTTGAAAACTGTCTGTGAGTTTTTATTCATTTTTTACACATGCAGATATAATTTTTCTCAGTTACAACTGCATAAATCTGGTTTAACTTCAAGCAAGATCCTCCGGACTTGCTCTGTGATAACACATGGGTTTTGCAACATTTACCTATGTAAAACTGCAAGTCGTTCACAATTAAATTCTCTTCCTAAATGATATGGCCAATCAGCAAAGTGCAAGCAGCTGGAATATAATTTTGAGGGCTGTATTATCAAATTATCAATAAATTAAAGTCATTAGCAATTCAATCTAAAGTAATGTGCAAAAAGACATACAGTTACCTTGGAGGGATGAACAAGCATATTAAAACTGGCAAGGAAACTCATCAGTAAAACAGCTGATAATCAGTCTTGAAGGAGTTTAACAAATGGCTGCATTATGAAATGGATGCTGTCATGAGCTTTAAACTTTCTGATGATGATTGCAGAAGGATAAGAAATAAAAGGTTTAAACCACAATTATGAAAGAAATGGGTCCTGCACCTGGGTCGGAACAACCCTTATTATCAATACAGGCTGGGAGACGAGGTGTTGGAAAGCAGCTCTGTGGAAAAGGACTTCGGGGTGTTGGTGGATGAGAAGCTGGACATGAGCCAACAGTGTGCGCTTGTAGCTGAGAAGGCCAACTGCATCCTGGGCTGCATCAAGAGAAGTATGGCCAGCAGATTGAGGGAGGTGATTCTGCCCCTCTACTCTGCTCTGGTGAGACCGCACCTGGAATACTGTGTCCAGCTCTGAAGCCCTCAACACAGGAAAGATATGGACCTGATGTACCAGGTCCAGAGGAGGGCCACAAAGATGATCAGAGGTCTGGAACACCTCTCCTACAAGGACAGGCTGTGTGGGATCTGGGGTTGTTCAGCCTGGAGAAGAGAAGGCTCCTGGGAGACCTACTAGCGACCTTCCAGTACCTGAAGGGTACAAGTACAAGGGGTAATGGGTTTAAGTTAGAGAAGAATAGATTTAGATTGGACATTAGGAAGAAGTTCTATTCATTGAGGGTGGTAGAACAGTGGAATAGGCTACCCAGGGAGGTGGTTAAGGCCCCATCCCTGGAGATATTCGAGGTGAGGTTAAACAAGTCTCTGAGCAGCCTGGTGTAGTTGAGGGTATTCCTGCTCACTGCAGGGGGGCTGGATTAGATGATCTTTGGAGGTCCATTCCAGCCCTAGCCATTCTATGATTCTATGATCTTATAAAGAATGAGGTGAATAAGAAATAGCTTTCATACATTTTGTGTTGGTCAGTACTTTTAAAGAACATAGGGTGAAAAGAACTAATTCTTCATTATTCCAAGATAACTGTATTTTCAGTTTCAAATCCAGTTTCTTTGTTTTTCAATGTTTTTCCCATTGTGTCACTTTCACCTGTTGTAAATAATTGCTCAAAACAAAAATGCTCAAAAACAGAGCACCAGGGAAATGTAGTTTGATATAAAACTTTATAAATAATGGTAATAATAGTAACAACATTATTTCAGGTCACTTTAAAGAAGTTTAGTTCAGAGAAACAAGAAAGTTGAGGTCAAGCCAACCTGAAGCTGGCATGCTGCAACTCTGGTTTTCTGATGGTGGCATGAAACACTTCAGGGTGAAAAAAAAATTTTTTTCAAAGTCAGTGATGTAGAAACTGTATTTTCAAATAAAAAAAAAAATTAAAAAAAAAAAATTTGATGCAGTATTTCTCAAGGTATGATAACAAACGAATGTTTTAAATAGTTAACCCATCAGAAAGGGAATGACAGACTCAAAACAAAGTGGGTTAGTGATCTTCCCAAAGTCTCCAGGGTGTAGCAAAACCCCAACTGTACAGGTTGTCAGGTAGTAGCAGGAACTGGAACAAACCTCCATCTAGCCACGTTGAACACTAGCTAAATTTCTTGAGGATTTTTTTTTTAACTTTTGTGGTCACGTTCTTTATCTAGAAGATTGGTAATATGTCATCATGAATAATTGCCTTTTGGCCTTACCATTTTCTGGTATTTATTTCCTTTTCATGTGTGGAAACTTTTTTTTAATTAGATTTATCTTGGAAAGCCATTAGGAAAAAATATTAGGTATATTCTAGTAACTTGGGTTTTGCATCTGGTCTCTGATTTATGAATGTATTAGCATCTGTTGTTTTAAAGGCTTATTACTGTCATTTCACCATGGCTATGTTATGATTTTAATTATGTATCAGGAGCAAGAAGTAAAAGATAAAAAGAAAAAAAGCGCCAACCTAACAGATCAAGTATTCCTCAAGCCCATGAGAAATATCCAACTCATGGGACTTAAAACAAGGTATAAACAACTTTAAAATATACATCAGAACTCAGCTCTTTTGAATCCCATATCTCAGCTTAGCTCCACTGAAGCCATTGGAGCTACTGAATTAAGACTGTTGCAGAGTTAATTATTGATATATAATGACTTACATTTTTGATAGAAAGAAACAGTGTGTCTTGTCTACTGCATCTGTTACTTCTTTCACAAAAGAAATAGATGAGGCTATAGACCTATTTGAACATATTTCTTTTAAAGATTTATCAGTAAAGACAAATTATAATTTTCAGTCAAAGTCTTTCCACCTGTGATAAATATAGGTATTTACTTATTTAGGAAAAAGTTCTTGTACTTTCTGGTTTGTATAAAAAAAAAAAAAAATGCTAGTAGCTAATCCAAGTTTTTAACATTTCATTGTGATCAAGCACAAAAAACCTCCATACACTTAAATGTAAATTCAGATATTTCAAAATGAAACAATTAAAATTAATTCTTTTTCTATTTCTTTGTTTCAATGTTTTTTGTTTGTTTGTTTTTAAAAAGTAACATTTCTAAATGAATGGAACCTTTTTTTTTCCCCCCCAGTATCACCGATTAGGGGAAAAAATACAGTCAAACAGACTGCTGTATACTTGTGCATATAACACTTATTACAGAAAATCTGGGTACACTGACATTTTTCCACATTTTAAATTTCCTTTAACATGTTTTGGCTTCATGTAGTCAGGTGCTATAAGGCATAAGAAACTGAGAAAAATAGAAAAGAATTGGGTAGAGACAGATAAATTAGAGCATTTTGATTTTTTCCTAAATTTGTTTATGTACTTTAAAAAACCCAAATAAGCCTACCTCATTGTAAGGGAAATTAATTAAGCTTTTCAAAGGAATATACTGGTTTGTACCAAAGGATGTTACAGTATGAAGATACAATGTGATCACGGCCTTACTTCATGTCTTACCTATTTACATAGACAGGGAAAGCTGTGTCAAAGAGATGCTGTGAAGAAATAATCTACTACACAATATCGGTGAAGATAAAGATGAAAGAATTCATTGTGGCTATGTGATTTCTATCAGAAACTTAATCTGACAGCAGGAGAAGAATGAAAGATGTTTGAGTGAGGCTAGACTGGAAGCAGGCCAGGCAGAAGTTGTGGCTGCCGGAAGGAACAAAGAATTCAGTAAACAGAATCAAGGAGGCTCACAGCAAAATAAGAAGATGCAACGGTTACAGATTGCAACAGAAGGCATTCCAGCTGGACAGAAGGATAAAACTGCAATGTGAATGATTAAACACCAAGGTGGGTTGCGCAAAGAGAGTGTAGACAATGGATGTGGTGTGTCTTATCCAGGTGGGTAACTTTTCCCACTTCTCTGCTGGTCTGCCTTTTACAGTTCCTTTAAAGCACTGCCCCCTTGTGTGTTGAATTACCAAAGTTAATGAATATTGATCTCATCTAAATTACCCAGGGAAAGCAATGCTGCTCTAGATTAGCCTTCTACATTGCTTAGTGGTCTAAGAAAAAGATTTGTCATGGATAGTAACAGACATAGCAGAGGAAACAAAAGGGACCAGGTACGTAAAAAGCACTGAATACTTGCTTAATTAGAAATTGACAGTTTAAGTATAAAACAAGCAGATAAACTCTAATACATGAACTACTTGATAAAAGATAAGCAAACCCTACATGTTTTCTTAACAAAGGAAGATTTATTTTTTTCCAGGAGAACAGGTTGAATATTCTTTTGCACCAATGACC
Source organism: Todiramphus chloris collaris (assembly GCA_025345505.1). Classification (NCBI taxonomy): domain Eukaryota; kingdom Metazoa; phylum Chordata; class Aves; order Coraciiformes; family Alcedinidae; genus Todiramphus; species Todiramphus chloris. The sequence continues at coordinate 33,968,464 of JANVCC010000022.1, forward strand.
ATTTTATTGCATACATTCCATAGAAGTTCTCTAAGACCCAGTAAAGCAGCAGACAACACAATTTTACACCAGGGTAAAATTTTGAATTGCATCTGTATCTCAGAAGCTGCATTTATTGATGCTTACCTTGCCTTCCAGGTTTACTGAAATTACAAAGTCATATGCATTATAGCACTGATCTACTTGCTGTAAAGTCCTGCTCTGAGAAAAAGTCCTAGTGACCTGGTATTGTTTCATATAAAGAACACTGCATAAAAGTAAGAACATGACCTTTTAATTTCAAAGTCTCTTCCCATGATTTTCAAATGTCTGTTTGTGGACAATCAGTACGAGATGCCAGAATTTCTGCAAGAGTCATATGAACACTTTCTGAAAATCAAGCCCATAAGTAGAGTTTCAGTTGCTGTCACTTTCAAAAAATTCATCTCTGATTGCATCCATCTGATGTGTTTGTACGTGAGTACAAATAGTATGTGTACTGCTTACTATACATTTTAAAATGTAACTCTGTACATATTATACATATTGTAAGCTAGACTGTTGCTGAGGACTATACAGTGCAAACCTATTAGCTCTTGTTTTATATACCTAAGTCCATGTAGTTAGACTCATAAAATCATTCCATGGGTGAATTAATTTGATGTAGCTGAAGAGACTGTTTATTGATATGTTTTTAGAGAGATAATCCCTAGACACCCAAACCAGTGAAGGGGTATTCACTTACTAACCTTGTAAATATTTTCACAATGTTATCCTTTTCAACCTAAGTCAATTTAATAAAGTAGATATAGGGTACAACATGTTGCTTGATAACCAAGAAATTGAAAATAATACAAAGGCCTAGATTCAGAATTTCACACTGAAAATAGTCACCATTCTATCATGCATCCAGAATCTCATCTGACAGAAAGTGGGGTCAGCTCATGTCAACTCTAAAGAAGTTACATGAAGTAATACCAAATGAATCATCATAATAGAATCATTTAGGTTGGAAAAGACCTTCAAGATCATTGAGTCCAACTGTTAACCCAGCACTGCCAAGTCCACCACTAAATCATGTCCCTAACTGCCACATCTACCTGCCTTTTAAATACCTCCAGTGATGGTGACAGTGCTTCCCTGGGCAGCCTGTTCCAAATCTTGACAACTCTTTTGGTGAAGAAATTTTTTCCTAATATCTAATCTAAATCTCCTCTGGTGCAAGCTGAGACTGTTTTCCTTCCATGTCTGGCTTGTGCTGGTTACAGATAAATATTTGATACTTCTGACTTCTAGAACTGTCTTGTACTTGAGTGCACTGTTGCATTTGAGACAAAGTCATTTTTCAAATGGGTATATTGATTCAGTAGCGTGAAAGTACCACTTGATATTTCAGCATCCATGGGACAGAGGGAGATGTTCTTGTAGAATACACTGGCATTTTATGGCTAATCTCAAAATCAAGTAAATATTGCGGAAGAGATCCACATTTTGCAGTACTGAACTCTAATATTTTTTTCCCTTTTTAATTACACAAAGTAATTAACATTAACTTGAACATCTTAGGACATCTTCATTAGCGTGTTAAAGAGCAAATCTCTCTAAGTAATAGGAAATTGGTATGAAAAAAGCAAAAGCTGAAACATAAATAGGTCTAATAGCTACTAATTTCAAAGTAACCTTGTTTAAGGTGGTTTGACTCATCTGTATGATTTTTCCATCTTATTATCTGTTGTGTTTTGGTTTATAAAGGTCTGCATAAGAAAATCTTTAGATACATTTGGTGCAGAGTCCTGTAAGGCCAGTGTGGAAGGCAGAATCCATTGTCTCAGCCTATAGAAAGATGACAGTATTGTTGTCCTTGGGCTAGTGATGAGGGAATTGTGAAGTTGCTTTATTTTTGACTTTCAGATTTCTATACGCATGTATGGAGTAACTCTTTAACAAATATAGAAGCAAAAAGTTGAGTTAGATGTTTCTGGTCTTCAGTTGTGTCAAGGATTAGGGTCAGGGCTGTCCTCTAAACCTGCATTTATATATTTGTGCAAAGGAGTGTTCATTCAGTATGGAACAGCTGCATAGAAACTATTCTGTTTCTTACCTCTGTCCTGCCATAAAACTGGAGATGTTCTGTAGGAACAGAATGTCTTAGATTTGTAGAGACCTGTCAAAATCCTTTGTAGACACGTTTAATGTGTGCAGTTCAGAGCTGACAGTAATGCTTACATTTTTCTAATGTACTGAACCTCCCTGGGAGAGTAGATCTCTGTGACCTGATTTTGTAAACTGTTTGGCTGTATTTTGTGGTTATTTCTTTCAACATGTAACGTCTCACATCTGCATTTTCTAGATTAAAATTCTGTTTTGCATAAATTATATTTTTAATACTGTTCCTAGGAAGATTTTCAGCAAAATGTGGAATTGCAATTGTGGTTTGGTGTGTTGAAATCACCAGAGGAAAAAATCTAAGAGTAAGTTAGCAATGTCTAAAAACCTAAGGCTGTAATCAGTTCTCCATGTGTGCCTAACTACTGATGATGCTATGGGGAGTTACATATGTATCATGTTGAGAATACACCTCATAGAGCTTCTGTCTAAAAGTCAAGGTTTATTAATATGGTATAATTAAGTGAATACAAGAGGGAAAGAGCTGATCAGTGATATGAAACTATAACTCATAGTCTCGCTCACAGAAAGTGTATGGGTGTGAGTCGCTTCTGTTGAAGGCAGAAGGTGTTCACAGTGTTCAATGGAATTTCATGGTGGGAGAATAAATTAATAATTCCAGTTTCCTCTGTCTAAGTAAGTGCTATTATGAGCGTTTTTGTCCTTGAGGAAGTAATACCTGAGGTTTTTGCACTTGAGAGAAAATTATTATATTAGAAGTATGTTTGTGGCTAGAAAGAAGTACTTCCAAATTGAAGTATTGGTTACAAGGATTTGATCTACTTTATTTCAATACCAATATGGTCTTAGCTCAAGGAGCACCTGCCAATTTAATTTTTGACCTTTGCAGACATCATGTCTGCATATGTCTACTTAGACAGATGTGTATGTGTGCAGATACGTGTTTAGAGTGCCGTGATCTTGATTGGCTAAGTACAAGCCAATTCCAGTCCTCACGGGTCTTTAGCACTACTGAAAGGCAAGATACGTTTGTACTGGTGCACACTTTGTTAAGATACTTGCAGTTTCTAGGGCAGCACTGACCCATGCCCCGTTCAATACAACAGAAACGCACACCTATCTGCATGCTTCCATGCACATGTACCCAATCATTTCACAAGTAATGCTCTTTTGCCCACACTTGTTTACATTCCTCCCACTTCAGGAATATAGTTTCTTAAGATGCAAAGAATTTTCACAACATCCCCTGGGGCCTGTTTTTCCAATAGTTTTTATTGAATACAGGTGATCTACTGATAGAGCTGTCCTTGGTGCTGAATTAAAGAATGATGAAAATTGGTGGTGACAGAGCCCTGTAGTTTATGAGCAGCCAGGGCAGTGGAACAGCGTAAGGTACTAAATATGAACAGAGTCTGGGGCATAGTTTGGGCCAAAAGTATGGTGCCTGGAACAGTGCAAAACACTAAGAACAGGCTATGCAAGGGAATTCAGTCCTGGGTGGGCTGAATCTTGCATCAGTTCCCCTCTCCTCCTGAATGTATGTATACATATGTGTGTGTGCACATAAATACATATATATATGTTTATGTATACACTTCTGAATGAAAGCAATTTGACAGGAAAGAGAGATTCAGACAAAATATATGGAAAAACCACATGAACTACACTTGGAGCATAATTTCCTGGAGTATTGGTCCAGACTGTATGTGTGTGGGCATCCAGCAAGCACTGTTAGTAACTGCACAATGTTGTCACATGCCTGTAAAGGTAAGGAAAAATCTGACTGTCCTGATGGGCACACATAGAATTCTGTAGAAGATACATTGGGAACTTGCTGCTATTTCCACCCAAGTTAAGCCTAACTTAAGTCCTTGATTCCCCTTAAGTTACGAGCAATGAGAGAAAAATTAGTAAAATAAGTAGTGTTTTATTTTGGAGCTGTTGTTAGATTTCTTTCTGTATTGGCTATAATTGATCATTGTAATTTCTGCTGATCGCCTGAGGCAATTATGCTGAAAGACAGGTACTTCTCTGGACTTATGAATTCAAATAGTACTTTTTTTTCTTCTCCCTAATGCCTACCCTCCTGTCTAGTCCCATTGACTTATACACAGAATCAAATTTTTGTGCCAGATTGTCCTTCACAGGGAGACACTGTTAGCAAAAATGTTATTTAATGTAAAAATTTTGAAGAATCAATACTTCAATTAAATTAAACTAGAAGCCGCTTATGACTTTTTTTCTGATGATAAATGTGGGTAAAACTCAGCTGAAATGAATGGATTGACATCATTTATATTAGGAGAGATTTTGGCCTTGATTTGCAATCCTGGAAAGAAATACTTCCTCCTTGTGGTGACAGAAGCTTTCACAGTAAAGATCTCTCTTAATTTATGCTTTTCCATAAAAGACATTGCATGACATGGTTCTCTGGTACCATAGTCTCCTGACAGGGACAAAGCAACTATTAATTATGCCTTATACTGTGCCGCCACTTATCATGTTTCTTACCCCACCGGTCTATCTCATTATTCTCCAGGAAAGCCATTTTAGGAACTGCCAGCAACTTACTGAAATTATAAATGGGTTGATGCCACTTTTGGTTTTGAACAATGAGATAGACTTTTGTGAATTAGGAACATGGGGTTGTACCACTTGATAATGCAAAGTGACATGGTGACTCATCTAAACAACAAAATATGCCTTTTGAATCAAAATTAAAAGTGTCATATATATATTTGTTTGCTTAGATGAAATCATGCAGCCAGAAAGACATAACCAAATAAGAATTTTGGGATTTGGTTGGTTTTTTTTTTTTTTTGTAAATAACAGAAAGTAATTTGTTTTCATTGCAGAAAATTCAAACTTGGATAATCCTATGTTTGATAGTTTAGCACATCATGAAAATGAGATAATTCCACACCAGAATGAAACTGAAGTGATGCACTGAAGTCAATAGTGTTACTCTGAATTTAAACAACTTAAATAAGTCTGACATCTGGTCTTAAGTCTGGGTAGTCTGACAGTTCCTCTTGACCTGTCTTGGCACCAGTACACAGAGAGGTGATATTATCCTGGCTTTCTGAGGAGCATCGAGAAATGGTGTGACAACCTTGAAAAGAGAAACTTTAAATGGCAAAGCAGCATAATATAGTGAAATCTACTTATGTACCATGAAATCCAAGCCAGGATGAGTTGGGTGTGTTGCTGAGCAGAGGAGTGCCACTCTAATTGCAGTGGCATAGCAGGAGGGTGGCTTTGTGTTTTACCAACTACTTATTACGGGCCTCTGGGCTTTGCTCTGATGCTAATTCATCGCAGTAGGTTGAATACTCAGTTATTTTTTTCTGATGTCTTTTTCAGAAATAATACTGAAGTTGTAGAGCTCTCTTGGGCTCCTTGAATAACTAATACTGGCACTTATTATAAGAGATGTGCTCAACTCATTTACAGTTGTGGGAATATAAACTGATTTTTAGTCTGCTAATAATTTAAAAAAATTGTTTAAATATAGTTTAGAGGCAAAGAGAATATTTAGTTTAACACAAGGTATGTTTCTTATCTGATGTCTTGAGAACATTTTTAATATACTTAGATTTTAAAATGCAATATAATCTCAAAAGAAAAAAAGAGTACCTTTTAAATTAAATAGGAATTACTTTATGCATCAGTCAAGATATTTATAAAACACTGCATTTGACTTAAATCTGCATTTTCTTTGTCGGCAGAAAAATTTCCTCTTCCACCACTTCCAAACTGAAAGCAATCTCTGATTGCAAACTGATATATTCAGCAACCTCTGTATTTTGCAAGTCAGTTTTGAAAACGTTAGGGCATTAAAATGTTGCTTCAATTATTGGATGCTGACCTTTCACTCTACCATTAGTTGTGTTAAAACACTTGTTACGTATGTAACAATGACATCAGAATAATAAATGTAATTTCAATTGCTGTCTTATTTTTACACTGTATGTTTTAGTAGTAATAAGAAGTTTATATAGATAATTTTTCTAATACACAGATATAATTCAGTCTCTCAAACAGCAAAAAAAGTATTTCTGTTCCTTTGCAGTGAGTACCTTTGCAGGTAAAAAGGTTTCAGTTCCCATATCTTTTTTGAAGTTGAACTGCACTATACTGGTTTCATATGAATTTCTTCACAATGAAATCACAAACAATTGGATTATCATTTTAGAAATCTCTTGTGGTGTCTGTAGTTTTGGGAATCTCATTTCACTGTGAATGCTTTGTTCTGATTTCCTTGTAATATATTAGAAGTTGGATTTCTCTCCAGCAACATCATGGAAGTTTGTTCATATGGTCCAGTAAAAACTGTGATCTGAATTTGGACTGTGTCTGCTCTTGATACCAGTATAGTCCTCTTCACTACAGGCTCCTCCATCATGACAGTAGGGTTGCTCTTGTCCTCTCTGCAGATGAATTATTTTTTGTGTGGAACTTAACATCCTGTGTAGGAAGATGAAGAAAAACATTCATACTGATATACAGTAGTAACCTACAGGGTGCCATTTCTTCCCTTAAGGATCTTAGCTACCCCACTGGTTAGTGTCTTTTTTTACTCCATGGAGAAGACAGTTTTACAGCAAGAATAGTGTCTTTGTTTACAAAGCAGCTACCTCGTGATGTTTTTGCATGATGTCTTTCTCAGGGGAAAAAAAGAAGAAAATAAAAACAAACAGCAATTGAGTAAAGGAAGGGTAACTGCTTAGTGATGCTCCATTCCTCAGTAATCAGTATTTTCAAGCAGAAGAGGCTCTTATTGATAATGGGGAAAAATTCTAAGTATGGCTCAGCTGGACAATGGGTGAAGTGTGTAAATACATTTTAACTGTGTGCTGCAAAGCGAAAGGCAAATACATGTTTTTCCTGGCTTTATATACTGTTTGCGCCGTCTATAATGCTCTTGAAAGCTGGGCACTGAAATGGTTCTTATATTCTTTATGTGTGTCTAGGTTTGCTGGTGTATGAATGCTTGGCTGAGAGCTCTGATTGCAGTATTAGTGGCTTTGTAATTTCTTTAAAAAAAAAAAAAGTACTTTAAATGTGAGCACAATACTTATGCTAATTTCTCTAAAATTAATGGGGATAACATATTTTTGAAAAGATAGGAATAATAATGCTTTGAACTTGTTAACCTCTTTCATGTGAAATTTAGAAACATTAACTAATTAAACGTCACAGTTCCCCCCCAAGTTAGAAACTTCACTGTAATCACTATATTTACTTGTCATCTCTAATATTAGATTTATTCATTGTGATTTTAAGAAGGCTTTATGCTAGCTATTTAATAATGTATGACATTGCAAAACAAGTTCGGCTAGAAAAGAAAGTCTACTGAAACAGGGCTTATCCATGGGAGTGAACCCAAGAAATTTGAACTGAAGGCAGTCTAAAAGTTAATTAGTCCAACTTCGCTAAACCCTTGTGTGGGAATTCGCATTCAAAAGTACCATAGTCACAAGTGAAGCAGGAGTGACTATGATCATTGTTTAGAAATTTTTTGCTGCAGCTTGTTCTAATTCACTTTCCTGACTGCAACCATGCAGACAATGCGATGATTGATAGAAATGACTGGAAAACATGAAGTATTTCAAGCAAAACAAAAATATTTTGCATAGTTCAATATATGCTGTGAAAATTTTTAATAGTTTTAAACAAAATTGCATTTTACTTAACCAGGCATGGAAAAATGTTTGCATGCAATGAACTTTCTTGAACATTCCAGTGGATTTTGAATTTTTAATTTAAAAATAGTTATGAACAAACAAATATTTGTCACAGAAAATTTTAATTTTGGTAGCAAAATAATTTTCTGAGTCGCTTATTTTTATGAAAAAGAGCTATGAGCAATTCCTGGTCAAGACAGATGACTACATTTAGGGTCAGAAAAGATGGTGGGAATAACATCTACATAATTTTTTTTTTTTTTTTTTTTTTAATTCTCACCTTGTCTTGTCCTGTATCAAATCTGAAGAACCGATCTGTCACCATGTAGGGTTTTTTCACTAGGATCTAAGAAACCACTGGCAGAAAATTATTGAGTGAAAAAATCATATTCATAGGAAAAGTCTTTTTGCAATATCCATTAATTAGATTTTAGGTTTTTTTTTTTTTTTTCCTGAATGCTTGCTTGTTTCCAAACTGTTTAAGTACTTGCTATTATAAATTACATTTACTGTTATTTATGCACAAACCCAATAACTGAGGTAGACATTTGTACTCTGAAAAGAATGCCCCAAAGTTTTTTGGTAATTAGATGAAGTAACTAGTTGCTGTTAAAAAAATTGAAGTGCCTTGGTCTCATTGGCACCTTTGCTGCTCTGTGTCCCAACTGGATGTGTCACGAAATACTTCTTTTGTCAATTTATGTTGCAAAGCTTTCTAGTCAAATCCAGGCAATGGAGAAAAGAACAAAACATGGCTTTTAGAAGTCTTTAAAGGGTTTCCTTTAAGCAAGATGATTCAATTCAAAGTTTGTGATTGATTATTCTAAAAGTACATACAGTGAAAGAAATGCTTATCTTAACTGTATTTGTATTTGTGTTTTAAGAAATGAGGCATTACCCTATTCTAAAATAGGTGAATAATTTTGTTGCTGTCAATAGCATAGCACAGCAAAAAAGAAAGCGAGATAAAGACACTAATTTTCCTCCCCACAGAGAAATAATGGGGAAGATAGGTGGAAAATTTTGCTTAAGATTTTTAAATACAGCATATTTTAATCAACTCTTATAATTAATTACTACTTCTTGTTGCCTTTGGGCAGTTTTTACAATGTTTTCTGTTAGATGTAGAAAGACACAGCTCCCAGGAGCTACACAAATCCAATTTTAGCTCTAACAGAATGAGTAAGCCACAAGTAATCTCTGGCAAGGGAGGCGGTGAAGCAAGGAAGGACATTTTGCTGTGACTTGAACAGAAATGGTTGTGGAGCAAATGGAAGAGAGGTGAATGGGGAAAAAAACCCAAGTGTGATAAGATGTCTTAAGGATGTAATATGAGCATGGCATGGCAGCTTATGCTACATTTGGGCACTGTCCACAAGGCATTGCATTTCCCTGGTGCTGCTGTCCCCTCCTGCTCATTTAAAAATATTTCCTGCAGTCCCTTCTCTCTGTGATGGAATGAATAATGTGTTGAAGGAGAAATGATCATTCAGACCAACATCAGCCAGCAGTGATAAGGATGATTTTGCTATGAGACAGGCACTGACACCTGCAGACAGGCTGGACTGCAGACTAACATTGAAAAGAACATTTTGGGGGGGTGAGAAGTGCTGTATCTGCAAGGGCTGGGGAAGGAGAAGATCACTGCTATTCCAGAAAGGCATATTTTGTGCCAGGGTCTCAAGAGGTACCCAGAACAATCATCCTTTTGCTGAGAATGGGCAGGAAACACTCTGGATAGAAGAGAGGTGGAAGTACGCCGAATAACCACCATTCTAAAAGATACATAGGGAACATTATTTCACTTTGTCATATCTGACTGGGGAGGTCCTGAGAGTCTGACTACATTTGGATTTCAGCCTGCACAAAATGTCCATGTATTCACTTTTTATAGATAAGAAAACAACAGCCATTTGCCTTGCTATTCCCTTAGTAATACAATGAGCAGCAGGATTATTCTCTATGTTGTGCACTGTGATCTCCACCAGGAAGTCAGACTCACTGGGACAGTGCAACAGTACCCAGTGCCTCTAGCAACATGAGCATCAGGAGGAGGAAAAGTTATATTGTGGCTCTGGATTTTCAGAAGTGGAGTATCTGACTTCTGTCCTTGATCTCTGCTTCACAGATAAGCAAGAAAGTAAACTGTCAGCTTTTCTTTCCTTTTCTTTTGGCCTTGTACTCTGCTTCTCATCTAAAGTCTCAGGGACTGTTCACCAGTGAAATGTGAATAGCTGGTCCAAGGAAAGAAACCCATGGTCTGCTCTCTGTGAGTCTCTCCCCATGCATCATATGCTGCATTCTTTGTTCTGCACTTTTTGAAAGAAATTTGGGTGTAATGTAAGAAATTTCCATGCTTATAGTATATTTTGTTTTCTTCCATGAATGATACGAATAACAATCATAAAGAACCACCTAGAGCTCAAAAGATAGTGCACTGGCTTTCTTAGCTTGAGATGTCTATTTGAAAAAGCCCACGTAGTCATTCTTCTGATTTCACAGGGCTTTGAAGAGAAGAGGAATGCGTGCAGAGGAATCCATGTAAGCGGTTCCTTGGACCATAATTAAATATGTGTAGCCTGGATGAAAACAGGGAGCAGGTTGCTGCACAGTATGCTATAAGTGATGAATACAGCATGGCTGAGGGACTGTATTAGGAAAGTATTGCTGTTTTCTTGCTTTATTCCTACATAGTTACCTGATTTTGACTGTTGCTGTAGTCTACGGAGCCAGAACAATCCATTGGATTGTCCTGATACATCCATTCTGTTTGTAGTCTCTGCACAAATCCACCTCTGAACTCCAACAGCCTGATGTGCTACCAAAGTAGAAAAGCTGCAAATATTAATGGATAGAAGAAAAATAAGAGGCTAGTAGATCCTATTCTGTATGCTTCCTTAAGTGTTTTTAATACCACTGTCAGCCAGAGAGCTGCCTGCCTGCAATGTCAGCCATCCACAGTGTGGCAGAAGATGTGTTTCAAGGCATGAGTTTGGGTTATGGCTCTGAATTCTTTCCTAGTATGACCTTCCTCTCTCCTCAGATTTATAAATTAGAGCTCTGGTGAAGGCAGCATGGTTGCAATGCTAAAGACTCTTGAAAAGCTTTTAGTGGCTTGAATTCTACAGCAAATTTATTGCTGAGTAAAGCCCTTAGTTAGTAACAAAAAAAAAAAAAAAAAAAGCTAATGGTTGATTGACTGAGCATATTGGGCTGTGCAAGTGACTTAGTTTTCATCACACTTCACTAATGACAAAATTATATGTTAGAGGTACAAACTGCCTGCAGAAAAGGAGTGTCTTTTTTTCTAATGCTGCTGTTAGAAAGTTATTCTGGGACTCCCTGCACATTGAAAACTGATTACATTTCAGCATGGCACAGCAAGCTGTCCTGATTGCAAAGTCATACATTTCCCTAACACAAAATAAATAAAGACTCCTGCTTTCACAGTTGTTGAAAATCTAGGCATATTGCCCACTTCTGCTCTACAAAACTAAACACTTTGACTATTTCAATAATGAAAAATGCCAGGCAATTCTGTGTGTTTCAGTGTTTATCTATTTTCCTCCTGAGGAAGATTTTTTTCATGAAACCATTGGAATAGAATTCAGGAGATTGGATTTGAAACTTTATCTCTGTCACAAACTTGTCATGGGATTCTTGGAGAAATTTTGTGCTCTGTGTCTTGTCTTCTGTCTCTCTGGTAGAGGTGTTGGAGACATAAATTTGGTTTTAAAATGCTATGTTATTAATATCAAATTTTTAATGACAGGTATTAGTAGTTTTGATACATTAACTGAATTCCTAGACTTTCACAACTGAGAAGAATATGTCTTTTTTTTAATTCTTTGGGAAATTCTGATAGCACTCATATTTGTAAATTCTAAAGGACCAGGAAGTGTCCCTGATCACTGGAAATCTATTACCTGCTAACCTTTTAGAACATGTAAAAATTTTTCTTACAACGTGTAAAAATATGTGCTCGTGCTTTTACATTCTTAAACAGGACAGAGTTCGGTAGCTGACATATACCAGGGCTCTTTGTCACCAGGCACGTTGCATGTGGTTACTCAGGTTTTGTACATTAAAAGTGCTTAAGAGTCCAGATGGAGCCCAGTCTGTGATAGCTGACTTCAGTGGTGAGGAATAACTCTGGACACTTTTAATTTACCAGTGAAAATTTAGTCTCATTTTTTTCTCCATTGAAAAAAAAAATTTCTTTCTTGACATAAAATCAAGAAGATTAGAACAACAAATATAATTTCCCCTAAATTGAATAGGGTTTCAATTGTCCCAAAGGACAGTATTTTTAATTTTCAGTTCACAAAACTTGGAAGAATTTAACTTTCAATTCCAATTTTTTTCTCTTAAGTCAAAAACAATAATAAAAAACCTGGGGAAAAAAAATGTAGATATGTCCATGTATAGCAGCTTCTATCTAGGCATCATGCAAATTATTCTTGTTTACACCACAAATTGGACGAAATTGAAATTTGGGTAGACAAAATTTAAATCTTCAGTGTTTCTGACCTGGTGGGTGATATTGGTCAAGTCAACAAATCTATTTCCTCTATAAACTTTTTTTTTTTTCCAATTTAAAGTAAAAGAAATTGTTTAATGAGTATTTGTTTTTCAGTGTCCAGAAAAATGGGACTGGATGCTATGTATATATATGATATATATGTAAGATGCTAATGTAATATAACCATATGTATACCCTTGTAATATACAGTGTTTGAAGATTGGGCAACTTAAACTGACAACTAGAAAAACCCTATCCATATGCAGATTTTTCCCTATAGAGTTAGCAAGCCTCCCAAATCCTACCTTTCTTCTATCGGGTGTCAGCTACTGGAAATTAATTGGATATTTCTTACTTCCAGCAGATTTAATCATGGATTAAATTTTAGCATCACAGTGCTGGATACCACTTTGGGAAAACATTTAAAGAATATATACATACCTCTACTCCTTTTCCCTGTCACTGTCAAGCTGTATCACAGACTATTTTATTTAAAGGAGAAACTCACACAGAGTCTTAACATGGAGAGTATAAACAGAACAGTCAATATTTTCTGTCAGATTTTTATGAAACATCAAGACAGAAAAGTTATGAATTGTCAATAAACTGAGGATTTTTTCTGTACCTTGGATAGGTGCTTGCCTAACACTCACTAAAGCCAAGACACAAGATATGCCATCAGGTGTCTGGTAATAAGATCTCAGTTTGGGTCTTGAGTGCAGAAAAACCTGATTCACACCTTTTTCCTCATAAATACTCAATACAATTGTGTGAGTGAAACTGTATTTTCAGTACTAAAATAGTGAATGATTAGATTTATTTTCATTGCTGTCTATTTTAAAGTTCATGTTCTCTGAATCCTTGAGCTGCATTTTTCGCTAATTTTCTGGAATACTTCAGTGAAAACAACTCAGGATACCTACACACAATTTAAGGTGAGCTGAGGACACTACTAAGCATATGAAAATATTCTGTTACTTTTTAAGTAGAAGGTATTATTATAAATGCCCAAGCATGAGCAACAGAACAAATAGACATTTGAGTAGTAAATGTAGATTGAATATCAAAAACTGCAACAAATATTTTGGAGGGTATATTCTCTCACTGAAGGGGAAATCTAATCACATAGTATTAAACCAAACAATCTATTTAATGAAGGATTAATTAATTAGAAACCTTATAATTTCTTCTAAATTTATAAACATATATCACATTTGTATTTGCTTTTTATTGTGCCAGTTATGTTCTAGGTAGTGCCTGTACTCCAATGGTATTTGTATCCCACTGTAAATGCATGGAGACACTGCATACATTTGGCTACTAAATAAGCAGAACTCTTTTCAGCTGAATATACTCCTTTTGCAAGGCAAGCAACAGCATCAGTTTAAGTTGTCTAGTTTGTTTATAATTTCTCAAGTATCTACAGGCAAGATTTGGGAGGCACGATTTCTGTTTTCCAGATCATCTTTCTAGATGATAATTTTTTGAACAGTTTTGCAGAATTGTGATCAATCTCACTGGAAGTCTTTTAGTGACAAGAAGAAAAACTATAGGTCAGGAGAAACCTCTTTCTTAGGAAGGTGTTCAGGGTGACAGTAGTAAGATGGTACGTGTTTTATAGAACATCATACAACAGTCCTTGATCCTTTAAATAATGGTTATGAAATTTGGCATTTGGATACTTCTCACAGAGGCAAGTAATGATTTATCTAGAATGGCTGAATAGTCACTGCCCTGATTCTGCCTACTAGCCTCCAAGTATAGTATTTTTGCTTTAGTTCTTTTTCTGTTAAATTTCTCTAATTTGAAAGATTTTGCTTAAACTGTAATTCTCTGAATGCCAAAATACATCAGGAATTAGGAGGAAAAGAAAATATAAATCTGTGTAATAATTTTACATTAAATCAATGAACAGAAACATTCATTAAATATTTTAGCTACATCTCAGAAACTGCACAAACCTACAAGGGATATCAGGGTTTAATGAAAATGTATACAATTACAGCAAAGAGCCTGAGGCAGTAGTTGCCTAACTACCATGAGGCTGTATGTTGAGATAGTTCAGAGGTTTGGGGCAAGTTTTTCATCAGATAATGTCAGTTCCTTGGGACCAAAGCTTTTCACAAAAATGTATTGGTCTTGAAACTTCCACTGGGAAAAGTATCTAGGATCAAATATAGAATTTTTGTAAAAAGGAGAATACACTGTCTGTCTTAAAAATGTGAATATTGAGGGAGTCTTGTCCATCTTCAAATAATCCAAATGGAACTGTAAACACTTTTAGAGATTATTTTGACACACTTAAGTAACTTGTTTTTATAACATTTTTCATTCACTCAGTTCTTAATTTCTCTGAGAAAATCTAGATATTCCATCTGCAAATGTGAAATTTAGCAAGAAGATATGAACTGCTTTACACTTCTGAATGTTACGTAATTATGAAAATTGCATGGGCTAGAGAAAAAAAAAACCCTCCCCAGAGTCAAGAATAGGCCAAAACTGATGATTTCCTGCTCTACAAGAAAAAAATACCAAGGAACTTCAGAGAGGTCAAAGGATTTTGTTTATAAAGTTTTTTGCCTGATAACTGAAAACAATGTTTTGGTAGAGTGGTGTCGTGGTTTAGGGTCAGGGCAGCCCCTTAAACCTATAACAGACGCTCTCTGTTAACCCCCCTCCCTCCCCAAAGGGGAAGAGAAAGGGAATAAGGGAGAGAGACTTAGCGATTAGAAAAGGAAACTAGAACAGCTTTAATGAAAAGGAAAATAATAATTATAAAAATGGAATATATACAAATATATACAAAACCAGTATCGAACCCAACCCCCCTGATGGTAATTACATCATCGTCACCACTGATGTTGTGCAGGCTTCGGGGGAGTCCCAGACTGGGCCCCGCAGCAGACGGGAGCTGTGTTGAGGAGCTGGATTCTGGTACCGGGTTCAGGAACACGCAGATCGGGATCGAAGGCAGGACGGACAGAATCCTCCTTGGGTGCTCCGAGGAAGGAACCGAAAGAGGACCCGAGCCAAGCCAAGCAAAAGCTGGCAAAGCAGTCCAAGAGGGGAGAGAAGAGCCCAGAGACCCTTCGGGTCCCTCAGCTCTAGACCAAATATGGCGTATATGGGATGGAATACCTCCTGGTCAGTTTAGAGTCACCCGTCCTGTCCGCTCCTCCCTGAAGGTGCAGCCTTTCACCCTCTGCACCCCCCAGTGTGGTACACAGGACCCAGCAGTGGCCTTGGTCTGCATACCAATCCTTGGTAGTAACTCCAAACATAAGGTGTTATCACTGCTAGAAGCAGGCACTGTCTGTGAAAACAGGCTGCTAACTTCAGAAAGTGCAGCTAATTGAACCAAGCTGGAAAGTAAAATTACTGAACAGAATTAGTTCCGTTTTCACTCAAACCAGGACAAGTGGTGTTGAGACAAACAGAACTGAAAGCAAGTAGTGGTGGCTAGATTTGAATTTAAATAAAATAGGTGTGGACCCACGAAGAGCAGGGGAAGACCAATCCCAAAAAGAAAACTACCAAAAGTGAGAATTGATGGATGTTTGTCATAGTTACATATAGTGTGATCTTTTTGGGTGGTCTTGCTACGGTTTCATTTTCATTTTAAGTGACTTCTGAAATGAATGGGAAACATGTACAACAGACTATAAAACTAGAAGTTATTTACAATCAAAATTATCTACATATTTGTTAATACAGCTGTGTTCTTAAATGAAACAAAGGCCCATTATTGTGAGATTTTATGTATAAACATAAAGGTAGTCTCTGTACTGGAAAACATCTGATATACATAGAGAAGAGAATCAAAGTGTTACAGAAATATTTAGTGACTCACACAGGGAGCCCATGGCAATAACAGGAATTTATCCTACAGTTCTTGAAATTTATTCTAGTTCAAGTAGAAAATCATCCTTCCTCTTCAACTTTGCTTACTTTCATTGTTACTATGCGTATCTGTAAGTGCCTCAAACACTCTGACTTTAACCTATGATTGCAAGTAAGATTGGGTATGTGGTACTGCAAATTAGATCTGTTACAGGTCACTTGTTGCCCAGTGACTTATATCTACTTCTTAGGACTCTTTATTACATTTCTGAGTTCTTCCATCATGACACAGTGCTCCATCACTACATTCAATTTAACATATTTTTATAGACTATGTTTGTTGACATTTGTTTATTGTTCTTATATGCTGTGTGCCTGAACCCTTGGCTTTGCTCACAAGGCAGAGAATCACAGGTTGAGGCTCTGTGTCTTTGGGATCAATCTGCATTTGGGAAAAATACTGCACACACAATCTGAGCTTCCTTCCATCATGTCAAGGCAGTAGCCACCTGGCAGTAGACATTCTGCAGAGATCAGTAACAGCAACTGTGACTCTCTCATCCTCTTGTCAATCTCATTTCTTGATATATGTCAATGGATGTTTATGAGATAATAGATATCACTATATAGTGATCTATATCAATAATAACAATGAAGAATCAAAGATAATTAACTGGTAATTGTGACATTTACCTCTGTAACTGACTCACAGATTTGCAACAAAAACACCCCAAATTCACATATTTCTGGGAATAAAGATGACATCTGCATTTATACTACCCTATTTAGAAATTTGACAAGAGTTTTGTTCTACCCCTCACCATATTATGCTTTCTTCACCACATATCAGGAGAAAATAGTATTTTCTGCACTTTTCATAACTGAAACAGTGCACCAGGGGAAGGAGAGGTGTGACAGTCTGCTGAGGCAGATGCCAGTGAGTGTGTGCCACTTGCAAATCTTCAGGCCACCTTCAGCAGGTTATCTTTTTTAAACCCCTTTCACTCTTGCCATCACAAGTTTCCCATGGGATATTATTGAGTGATCATAAATCAAATAGCTACAACTTATTTTAAAGCTGGCATTTTGGTGTCTTTTTTTTTTTTTTTAAACAGAGGCATGACATGGCATGTTAAGAATGTTAATAGTTGTGCTGTTGCTTCTTGCATATCAGTTCAAGAACTCATCATACAGATTTCCAAAATTACTCTGGAAAATTTTGGCTAATTACCTGAGACATGCTTTCCAATTTTACTTCTCTTTTTATTCCCTTGGTCTGGAAAAAGAAGAGTAAAAAGTTCTAGCCCCGTTTATCACTTAATATTTGTTGTCTTAAAGTTTGTTCTTGGTGTGTGCTTACTGAGAACAGGGAGGACTGAACATAATTTAGCTAAACAATCAAGCTGTTGGTTGCTTCATCAAATTGAAGTAAATTCACACATTTGTGAATTAAGTTTCTATAAGCAGCAGTTTCAAGATAATAGATCTTGCTAATGATCCTTGTAGGGGAGCTTGCACTTCAGAATGTAAATTCTTCGGGTCATTATTGCCAACGCCACTAGATTCAAAATAACTGTTGAGGCAACTGACTGATGTCTTAAAATTAAATTATATGAAAATATACTTGTCAAACAATGATGGAAAGCAAGGACCAAACAGATAGATGGTGTGCAACATGCAATGGATATTAATAGTTACAGCTGGTACAAATTTAAAAGAAATACTAATGGCAACGCAAAGCTGGAATGAATCATCTTTTTGTTTTACTGAGGGAAATTTTAAACAGGACTTTTTAACTTCTGTTTAAAGTGCACAGCTATTTTTTTTCTCATTCATCGTCTATTGATATATTTTTGATAATGCTTCTCTGGGCATTTTTTACTTGTAGTCTAGGTTTTGCCTGGTTGGGCAACAGCCCTTTGTGCTGCTGTGGGTAATCTTTACTCAGAATTCCCAGATGATCAGATCTCACTGCCTAGCTGATTGCATTGATTTTGCTGAATATGTGGTTGTTCTACTGTAGAGCTGGTATGGGAGGGTGAAAAAAAGATGGATTTTAGACAGGCGTAACATATAGTAGATACATTTCCATGCACATACATCCTTTCCTTCACCCACCTACATATATGCACATACCCGCATACATCCTTTATATTCAATTAGATCAGGCATAGAATTAATACATTCAATTCCCTACCTGTTAAGGGTAAGGTGTGCTTCGTTTATGTATTTATGTCAATAGTCTTCACATTTGCTACTTGTTAGTCTGCACTCAGGCCCTTGTCCCAGGGTGCTGCATTGACAGGCAGTAGGCATTCGACTGTGAATAAAGGGCAGCATGTATTTTCTTTTCCCCAGAAGCAGAGCAGAGAACAAATTACAGTCACTTCTCAGTTATTCCCTGGGGAAACCCAGCCCAGCTCCTGTTTCCCAGAAAAGCTCTACCTTCTCCCTGCCTCTCCAGACAGGAGGCAGTGGTTAAGACAAATTTACTTCTCATGGAGCTTTCCATTCCTTTCTTCTCCTATTTAGATATAGAGGTAGATTCATAACTGACCCCTTAATATTTCATACTCAAAGTGTTGGGTTTTAGACCTTAAAAATCTTGCGACAGAGGAGGAGCTTAGAAGGTGATTCCAGGATCTGTGGGAGTCGCTGGAATTCTGCAGGTCAGTTTCATACAGCATCCAGGGAGAAAATTTATGGCTGCTCCTCAGGAGGTAAGAAACATTGCTGGCACCCAGACCCTGGAACTCCCATGGGGCACAGAGCCATTGCTGAGGTGTGTTCTTGGAGAGGGATTTTTACTTTAATGTCCATTTAATGAACAAACATAAGCTTAAATGGAGTCTTCCTTACAGCCTGCTGCTCATACTTAATTGTGGCTGGTCTCTTCCATTTTCTTAATTTGTTTTCAAGTTACTCCAATCTTTTGAAGTTTGCTGACGTGCAAATAGTGGAATTCATCCTCTTTGAAGATCAAGGCTACTCATTTTACCTTTGTTTTACATGTGAATAAAAATGTTATTTATATCTTTTGTAGTATCATGTTTGTGCTGCCTATCAAATATCTTTTCTCCTTATTTTTATTTTTTTATTGAAGGATAAGGAAACTGTAGAAGATTTCTCTTCCTTTATTAACTTTAAAACACATTTGTAAGTGATTTGCAAACAGTCTTTGAAAAAGTGCATCCACAATCTGTTTCTTAATACAATCTATGTTCCTCTACTCCTCATGTGAACAAGTTTATCATGCTAAGGTTTCTGTACACAGCAGCTCAGCTGTTGTTTGTTAGAGAAATGAACATTGAAGTATTTGCTTTGGGGAAAAAGAGAGATGTACACAATTTGATGGGCTTCCAAAAAAAATTGAGAAAAAATAGGCCAGACTTTGTTCTGATCAATCTGGAAAAATCCTTCAAGTAGTACTTCCTTAGTTGAACTTCTTTTAAGCTTGTATTTTAAACTAGAATGATTTGTAGCATATACTTCCATTAAAAGTTGAGTAGCAGAGATTGTGTTTAAATTCATCAAGTGCTGGATACCTGCTGTCTTTGCTCAAATTCTTTTTTGAAGGGGTAGAATTAGATACATTGCCATGGACTTTTCTTTGGTCACGTTTAACGTACTGGCAAAAATGTGTATGTAGGGCACAATTGGAACCAACAGCTTGCAACAAAAAAAATGGTACTGTGTTTTTTCCTCCTAATTGTTTAAGATTTAAGAAGATCTATCAGGTAAAAGTAGTTTACCCTAAATATTTAAGATTTGTCAAGTACTGTATGGTACAAAGCTGTCTGAATAAAATTATAAGGCATGTTCATGTTCCCTGTTGATGGGACCTGAGGCATTGCAGGCTGAGGTGTACTAATTAATCCCAACCAAAGATTTGTCCTCTCAATTAGCAGCCCTTTAGATATGCTGTCTGGTTGATCTACAGCTGCCTTGTGGGAAATATCCAGGTTATGCAAGTTTTATGATTCTGACCCCCTAGGCCAGTTAAAAAGTTATCTCAAGGAGAGGAGCCAATCAGTTTTGCAGAGAGTAATAGCTGCATGCAGTGCAAATCCCCACCAGGTAACTGCAACAGAAGGCTGGAGCTAGCATCCAAAGTAAGAGAAGAAATGTGCCTTCAGCCTGGCATGCTGCAAATTTCACCTCTGAACCACACAAAGTCCCTCTTGTAATTTCTGTGTTTCTGGAAACTTGGAAAAGGGCATTTATACTCCCAAGACTATCAGAGACAGTATTGTTGTAGCTGTCTTAAAATCTGTTTTTAATTCCAGCTATAAAATGTATGTTTGTATGTAAACATGTCTATGGTTACTTTGTAGGTATAGCTCACACACAGGAGCAGAACTCTGATACCCTTCTAGGGTTTCCATTTTAGGAACCCTTTAGGTACATATTGTTTCCTTACATGAAGGTACAGCACACCTTATCTGTACAAGGATTGTCACAACATACCATTGGGCTCATACTTTTTGCAGAGAGGGGCTCAGGATACTGAACTTGAATATGGTTTAGTTGTGTCCATCTACCCATCCATTTTCTTTCAGATTCTGTTTTCTCCTATTTCTCCTACACATGATTATTACCTTTCATTTCTGTCTGTGGCTTCACAGAAAAGTTAGCTTAGCCCTGGGTTATGACACACACAGAAGCAGCCTATGTCCCCTGTTTACTCAGGCTAAGAGGGCAGATCCTATGACTACATAAACTAACCCTGTAGAAATTTAAGACATTAATCTAAAATGAAATTGAAGCGATGGAGTGGAGAGTGTTGCTCTGAAATCTCAGTTGTGACTCCCTTCAAGGAAGATGCTTGTCCTTCCTCACCACTCATGAATGGAGTCTGAGATTATCACTTTTCTCTTGCCCCAAGCCCTAGCTGTCACTGAGAGAGTAAAGCATAACAGCACAGGGATTAAACTGTATGCTTTAATACTGTTCTATCTTATTAGCACAGTGCTTAAATACACTGGGGAATTTAAGGATGATTCAAATCACACACTTAAAGACTTCTTAGCATTTGGAAAGAAAATAGAAATTTTGACTGATGGAACCTAAACCTGTTCCCAGCTGTACCTTTGCGACCTGCACATGCTCGTAATATAATGAAGGGGGATTGCAGAGCCTCCGAGGGATTTTTAATGTCAAAACGGATGGCAAATATCCATTCACTAATAATAATAAATCATCTATAGCAGTTCTGCAAGAAAGAAGCAAGGCTCAAGGCATCTAATTTTGGTTTTGTGCACTTTTGCCCACCCTCTGCGTTCATAGAGTTAACAGTTGTTGGAAGTAGGTGTGGGCAGGTAGCCAGCCACATTAATAGTTGAGACTTGTTGTTTATATAAATTTCATTTTAATTGAGTACACAGCAAAGTGATGTATCAGCCAGTATGATTTTTCCCTAGGACCTTATTCTTGCACTTCTGTTCCACAGCACTAGTTTCTTTTGGGCAAGAAAACTCATATAGATTTATTGCCTTTTCTTTCCTGTGCAGTCTTGCCTCATAAGACTGTTGCAGTGGCTGCAGCCTGTAAAATAGCCTGTGGATTCTTTGTATCCTTGTTTGTCTGTCTCAGTCTCCCTCAGATCAGCCTAGTAAGAAGACTTAACCATGAGCACATCTTTTTTTTTTTTGTTGTTGTTGTTACAGACTAGCCTCGGTTTAGGTGTCAGACTGCTGAAATGCAGCTGGAATTTCTGCTTCACATTCAGCTTACAGTGCATTTTTTCCTTTCCCTTCCCATTCAGTGGGGTAACCACTGCTATCCCTAAAATCAACAATTCCAATGGACATGTGCAATACATAACTATGATGTGCTTGTGACTTTTCAGCTGGTACTGCCAGAATAGTTTAATTAATTGTCCCATGGCAATTATGCCCATCTGTACAGATTGCCATTTTATACCTGCAGTTTGGTTGTGGTGATAGAGACAAAAGAGATTTAACAGTTCAAATCCAATGCAGTGATAAACATCAGCAGTAAAGTGATTTATTGTCTATCTGACAACATTTTTAAAGTCATCTTACAGGTGTTTTATAAACTTATAACTGGCTCTTCATCTTAGACACTGAATGTAGCCTCATGGCCTCACCCTCTCCAATATCATTCTTTCAGTTGCTATATGATGGATAAAATAAAGTGACACCTCTGTGCAAATATCTGGTCCACCAAGGCTTTATAAAATATTCAGATGTCTAGAGTCTACATATGCATATCAGTTTATGCCTAATTTAGTTCAAACAAACCCCCAAAGTCTCCTTTCATATACGTTGAAGTGCTATGAGATCTATCTTCTAGTTTGCATGCATGATTTGTACTAGACTCACGAGAACTAACATATGCTCATAGGCAAGAAGAATTTACTAATTCAAAAATTATGTAGTCTGTTATTTTCTGGAGTTATAGAGTGAATCCTGTGGCTTCTTAGTCCCTTACTACAGTATTTTATATAGTTGCTCTTGAACTTTATTATGGTACATAATGCCCACATAGGGAATTTGCTTTTCTAATGACATTTGCACCCCTTAATAATGCCTGTATGAGCCAGACCCCTCCCCTACTAAGTAAGACAACACCCATAATAACTTTTTTTTCAGACTGACAGAATGAGGATGGGACCTTTCTGCTGCAGGTACAGGCCTGGTGTTGAAAAACCTGGAGCTCAGTTCCTGCTGTGTCACAGTATGATGGTGGGAAAGACTTCTAAGGTCATATTTTTACAGTGACTAAAGTACCAAGTTAGTATCTATTGGCATTTTGAAAAGCAGCAAAGGATTGGGGTCTTTTCAGCATTTCTCTCGGCCTAGTCACCCTTACTGCCCTTCTCCATATGTGCTGATGCCATGCCCAGTGCAAGGGCATCCCAGACATCTTCTGAGCTTCAGACTTAGTTCTTAAAAACCAAAAGAAAAGGTAAACAGAGAGGTCTTAAGTCTACAGGGATCCCAGAAGCTACCACAGTAAAGTTTCCTTTCTAAACAATATTCGAGGTAAAGGTGTAGGTAATATCACATCCTTATGCCTAAATTATCACTTGAAGCAACTGATGGCAATGTCCATCACAAGCTCTGAATGACTTGCAAAATAGTCCTCCACAGTGGACTGCATTCCAACAGACACTGAGGTAATAGGCTCATAATGTACATAATAAAAGGCATCTGACTCTGTTTTCCATACAATGTATAGTTTTCCCTCACAAGGCAGGAGATATTAAAAGTATTTTTCTTGATTTAAGTTGACATGACAGGTGAAAACAATTTCCATTATTCTCCTGCACTAGTTTTGTTGCTCTTAGCCTGCTAATAATAATAGTAATAATAAATAATAATCATAATACCCCTCATTTTTATGCTAAATCATCACAGTAGAAACAAATGGCCTATTACACTAAAGATTTTGCAACTATTTTACCTTGAGACAAGAGGAAAATTAGTCCATGTGCAGGATAAGCAGAACTCCTGTGCTCTTGTTCCCTGCTAATCTTGCAGTAATTGGGAATTCACTGCGCTTGGGTTATTGCAGCCCGTGTTTAGGGAGCGTGTTTCACATCTGACTATGCTGTCAGGTACGCTGAAGTGGTTTCTGAAATAAGAGGCCTGAGAACCCACTCAGCCAAGACGTGCCATCTGCTTCCTGATGGCTGACAATAGCAAAAGTGTGTTGTGCTACTGCCAGTGGTATTCTCCCTTTCAAATAACATTTTACAGTGCCAGAGTCATTCTGTGCCATGTCATTAAAGCTGGGAAGAACTCAGACTTTCTGTTTCACTAGCAATCTTGCAATTTCTAATCTTGTTCCTTTGGTCCAGAAAAATGGGGACAACCCATGTACTGCTTTCTCATTTTGTACATCAAGTTTTTTGCAATTTTTCTGTTCAAGAAAAGAGTAGTATTTTGAAAAGTAATTTTAATTGAAAAATAAAAAGTTTTCATGTTGGTACAAGCACAAAGTTTATTCTTTTTCTAAATTATGTGGGGAAAGGGGAGTTTTTAGTGTCTTATGCAAAATATTTAAATGAACATATTCACTCAGTTCTGATTCTGTTGCTCTGTTGAATGTCTCTGCTTCAGTGTGATGATGATACACACTGTGGATTGGTCATGTATCAACTGTCAATACCTACAGCTGATCAAAAATAGTAGGCAAAAATTTGACTAGATTCTATGTATTTTTTAACAGAAAATATGTAAGATAGAATAACTTTCTGCTTGCAGAAATCTTTTAACTTCTATCTGTCTCCAGCACCCCAAGAGAAAGACTGCACTGGTGAAACTCACATCAACTTTCTATCAGATTTCTGAAAAACAGACTATGTCAGTAGTCCCAAATTGGGAGCGCAAGAGTGGAGTTACAGAAGCATGTTGTTTCCTGGACCAGCACTTCCTTAACAAATCAATGACATTTATTGAAATGAATACCAAATCAGGCAGTTTTCAGCTGTAGCTGAGGAAAATCAAATTGCAAGCAACCAACAAAAGAGATAGTGTCACACCCTCTCTGTCCCTTCTGCTCTTCATGCCTATTTGCATGCTCCCACCTTTTCTCTTGCACCAGGGTTGAGGATTGTTTCATCTGGTGAGCCAGTTTCAATCTCTAAATAAACAGAATGTGAATTGTTTTGGTTTTGGTTTGATTGGTGGGGTTTTTTTTGTTATTTTGATGTAAATTGCTCAATCTATCTATCAGAGTGAGGAGTTGATTGTGAATGCTGCCTGCCTGTTTCTATTCCTTCTCCTCCTCCTCAGCTGTGCTAGCGCAGATATTTTTGCATCCATGCTTTGAACTACCTCAAGGGATTGGTACAGGTTTAAAATAAACTAGTAAAAAACCCTATTATTATTCCAGATCAGTTCTTCCCATAGGGTCACAAATTATTATACCGGGATGCCTAAAGGGGAGATGTTGGAAGAAGCTGGATGATCAGGAGAGGCAGAGAGAAGAGCACAGACTAACAAAACAAATGGATGTCAAATCTGTTCTTAGCATGCACTTGGATATGCACACACAGGTAAAGAACATAGGTGGTATGATACAAATTCACATCCTAGCTTGGCATGCATTTTTTCCCCCAGTGAAGATGAAGCTGCAGTGATAATAAACAGTTTCACTGATGAAGCCACTGCAAAGCACTTGAAAGGATTTGCTGTTCTTTAGCACATCTAGAATAAGAAACATAAAGGAAGCTATACTAAAGCATTAGTATGTGTTCTGTTCTTCAGGATTTATTTATTCTTCCATTAAAGACACAGGGTGCAGCTGCAAGGAGCTGAAGTGTGTTCTTAAAAATAGAAAAAGACGAAGTATATTACATGAAATAATCTTTAAGTAGACAACCATGTCTGGCTTTTTTTTTTTTTCAGTGCATTGTGTGTCTAATAAAACGTATGTATTTTGAACTCCGTGATGCTTTCAGCTTGAATCTTCTGTATCTGTCCCATTATGGGCCATAACAGGGAATCCTTCACAAGTTCTGAGTTTTATGAGTATATAATATCACATATAGAAAATGACTGAAAGTAATATGGATTTAGAGCTCTCAAGAACAGATAGAGAGGCCATTTTACCAAGAGTCTCTGAGCACTAGAAACAACTCTTAGATTGCTTACTGAAATTTCTTGTATCATTTAAGACTGTTTCATTTAAATCCAAAAATGTTTTGATCCTGTGAGAAGTAGATGCATGAACTTTATTCAGCTCCATCAGTGAGCTGTGGGGAAGCTGAGTCAGACTCATGCCTCTTCCTCTCCTCACTAAGTGGAATTACTATTTTAACATACTTCAAAAAATCTTTTTCTTTCTTTCTTTTTCTTTTTTTTTTCTTTTTTAAGATTTGATACTTCTGTTCCCTGAGACTTGATTATGGTCATCTGCTAATGGTATTAAGTGGCTTTCACATTGTGGTCACGCTGCTCTGTGCTCTACTTGTACAGCTGCACAAGCATCTGTCCCTCCAACACAAAATGCTGGTTGCTAAGATGCCTGTCAACTGCATCATCTGCAAGTTTGTCCTAATGAAATTTGGCTAAAGTGGTCAGACTTGCTTCAAACTAAATGAAACTGCCACATGTTTTTGATGGCTGAGATGATAGTCTAATGCATCTCTCATAGCTCAAGATGAATCGTTAGATTTACAAAATGTGAAAGAGAAGTATACGCCAGAAACTACTGTCCTTCAGGCTTTCACATTATTTTTCCACTTTCCTTGAAGTTCAAACAAAGCAGAAGCCTTGAAATATCAACCATGCACAGATATGGTTTGTCAGATACTTAAAAAGCAAAAGAAGAAAATAATAAAAATCCAAAATACAACTTACGGTATTTTGCTCTTTAAATAAAATCCTGATGTATTTAGTGTCAGGGGAGTGGGAGTAGTTCCAAAGGGAAAAAAATCTGGACCCCAGTGACTGGTATTGGTATAATCTTCAGAGCAGGAGATGGAAGACTGATGAGGACTTTCCCCTTTTGTCACCTTTTCATACTCTTTTACAGTCTTTCAGGTGTCTGTCCACATTTAAGGCAAGTGTTTGTCTAATTGAATATTGCAGGTTATATTTTATAGGTGAAGTTCTTCTAAGGCAACAGCTCAGCAGGACAGCCAGATGTCACACACCACGCACTTGAGTCCAGGGTCATAACTTCAAATCACGAATTAAGAACAACACAACTGTAAGTGTTTAATAAATATTGTATGCCTTGTAAATCTCCTTGTAGGCTTCAGAGCTCGCAAGTCTGTTGTCTTGCAATCAGCAAGAACAAGTTGAAGAAAGAAACATGCTATCACATGGGAATTTTCTTCCCAAGGCAGTAGGAACCTTATATTCAGTAGAGTACTATGTCAGGTGTGACTTATTTTAGAAATTATCTTTACCAGTTACAGTCTGCATATCTACCACCACTCCCATCCCCTTAGTATTTGTAAGAAATATTTACAAAATTTAATTTCATTGCATTAAAAAGGAAACATGTCAAAAAGCTCTTCACTTCTGCTATGCCAATTATTGTGCAAATAACATTCAAAAAACTAGAGGGATATAATTTTTATAGCTTTAGTAAATGAATGTTTGGAGAAACATGTAATAAAGTAATCATAAATCTCTCTCAGCATGAGGTGATGATGGGCAGTCTCCTGAGTTGGAATAAAGAGCCCATCTCTGTTCATGCCAAAGGAATTGTGCTGATTGACACCACTGCAGATGGGAAGGACCTGGGGATGTGCACCAAATGTATTGTACAGCAAAAAAGGAGAAGGAAACAAAAATCAACCTCTGAAAAATTCCCTCCTAGTTATAAATGTGCACTGGGAAAAGTAGCTATAAATAATACATCTTTAGCTGTAAGAATGGTGTTTTTCACTTAATTATTATGAAATGAAATATTTCAGTTTCTTTAAGATCTTAATTTCCTCTCTCCCATTTGTTTTGCCCTTGAGGAATGCTCATATATATGTCGTTGTTATGTTTCACTGTTTCCTAAGTTGTTCACAGTGAAGAACTTGGAGGAATTTGTTTATTCACTGTCAATCCTTTCTCTCATCTGTTTTGTTCCTTTGGTCATTAATGTGAAAGAGCAACACAGGGCTTTTAAAATTTTGTTTTTCTTTAATTTCTTTTGTTTTTCTTCTTTCTTTGTTATGTTCAGTATTTCACCCTTGAGCTGTCTGTTCAAACTACATCCCCAGCACACTGGTCAGGCAGATTTAGTATAACATCTCCCATGGAATTATTACATATTTATTTTCATTCAGACATTAATTTTATATGGCCATTTTTTTAAGCCTGTTTTTACAGAAGAACTTTCTCACCTACTATCAGTCTATTCAATTTATTTTTAGGATGTTGTTGTGTTCCTTCTTTGAGAAGCAGCAGTGCCTCCTTGTGCATTGCCCCTCTGGTATTCAGCTGGGAGAAGAGCCCTGATCAAAAGGTATATTTTTTCTTCATCCTGTAAAATTCCATTCAGTTTGAATTATAAAATAGTTAACAATGTTGATTTTCCCTTTATTACCTGTTTACCTACTTTCTCAGGAACTCATAAAAAGTCCTCTCAGTTGTGGGTGCTCCACACAACCATCAAAATGTAGGGCCAAGGCTGAGACCAGAGACCATGTCCTGTTCTTGTCTGCTCATGGTTTTGCCTGGTTTTGTATTTGACTCTGGCTTGACCCTCAGCTTTCAGTCCAGCAAAAACAACCAGCTCAGCACTTTTCTGTCCAAAGGCATCTGGGAGCAGCAGGCTGGCCAAAAATGTTGGTTCTCCACAGTTATCCCACCTCAGCCAAAAAAAGAACTGGACTGCAAATCGTCTAGCTCTGCTCCAGTAGCAGTGAGGACTGAATTGTTTGCAGAGAATAATATCACCCGTGAGGGAGGCACTGGGCAGTCTCCACCTCCCAGCTGGTCTTGTCATTGCAGTCAGGCTGCTCATCTTCACCCCAGTGAGATGAAGCAGTCATGGAGACAAACTCAGCTCGGGACTGACCATACCTGTTCCATGAAGGTAGAAAATACATTCCATTTCTATGTTAGCCTGTGGGGGATGGCTGCAGGCAAGGTGAAGGAAGAGCACACTCAGCCTCTCATGGTCTCAGCAAGGAGACCACAACTAACAACTCTTCCTCTCAGTAACAGAGCAAAGGAGGAATACAGGTAAAATTCAGGTTAATCCTGGACTGAAGTGCTCATGGACATGCCAGGTGTCCATCCCAGAGCAGCATTCCCAGGAGGGGCTGGAGGCCTTTTCTGCACTTTGAGCAGACAAGTTGCTCTGCTCCTTTCACACCTTCCCCTCATGGGTTTGAACTACCTTCACAAAGAGACACACACTTCATTTTAACAGTTAAGAGTGACAATTGCAACTTCTTTTCCTTTAGCAAAAATATGACAATACTGTCAGAAATTAGTCTTATTTTTCACAGTATTACAGTCCTCACTTGTCCAAAGAAAATGTAGTTACTAAAAAACACAACAGCCCTTTAGCAGTGCCCTTATCCTAATAAACAAATTAGAAAAACTTGTATGTTCTGGTTCTCCAAAGGACTACTGAATTCATGAACAACAATTATGATAACTAGTTCTTGGGCTTTAAAAATGTACGGAGAAATTGCAAACAGATGGTTTAATGCAATCATCTCTGTTAACAGAACAAAGCAGTTCTAGTTCCTAACTATTAACATTAATAACTCTTGTAACATTAATAACTCTTGTACATAAAGGGAGCAGAGTTCTTCAAAGAATCAAATCCTCTCATAGCATCCTTCTAAAAGAATTTCCAGCATCTTTAGTATTTATTTTCTCTAAGTACAAGTGGTGGCCTGATCCAAACATTGTTGCAGCCTGGGGAAAGATCCAGTCTCACAGGAGCTGGAATAACTTCTTGAAGAGTTTGGCAGTATGAGTGCAAAAAGAGTCTTTTTGGTTTTATTCTAGAGATTCTTAAAAATATTCTCCTATTTTCCATTGGAGTTTGGCTGCTCTGTAATCCAAACATCCCATCTGTACACACACTACCATTCACATTATCTCAGCTGCCCGGAGAGACTTTCCAATTGCTAGTTGAAAGTTAGTTTTGCCCTTGATTTTACTTTCCTCTTGACATCACTTTACCTCTTTAAAGTACAAAAAAAGATTTTCAGATCACATTTTTCATTAGGCAGTATCATCTTGCAATTTAAAACAGTACACATTCTCACAATAAGGGCACACAGATAAAGGAAACAAGTACTTGCCTTTGTTTTGGAAAAGAAAAGAAGAAATACAGAATGGTATGAAAATTCAAAGGACTTAAATTGACTATAAAACACAACCTACCTGTTAGAAAAATTTTTTCAGGGTAACTTTTTTCCTGTTCCCAAGCGAATTTGATATTAACGTGGAACTTTGCTTCCTCATAACCGTGCTCCTCCCTCTAAATTAAAAATGAAGCTGGACGCAGAGCACGTACTACTACAGACAGTAAGTGCATGGAAACCTTCACACAGTTTCAGAGCTGCGAGCTTATCCACTTAAGGATATTACTAAGGAACCAGATGGAGGGTAGTTTTCCATAGCTAACCATCTGGGTCCTGCAATGTTATACTCTGCCCTAAGCATTACTATGGGAATTGACTTCACAATTGGAAAATGCAGAGAAAAACAGACAAGTAGAGGAAGACAGAGCATGATATTTTATACTGTAAAATGTACAGCCAAAAAGCCACCATTTTATTATGTATAGCAGTTTCCTTATCTCTGCGTTTAAAGGTAAAAAGAAGAGAAAATGAGAGTTTTGCATTGAGAGAGTACAGCATTGCAGACAGTTGTGAAGGAAATCAGAGATATTATATTATTTCTAGAGGAACTTTGATTGGGTTGTTGGAGGTCAAAGTGCAAAGGGCAACACTTTCTGATAGGGCTACTAATTGTTTACATGGATATGAAATTTTAGGTCTGCTGGGTTCTCATTTTGAGTTCTGCACTTCAGGGTTTCCACCTAGCTCTGTTTCTGCAGCTGAGAATTGCAGTGGTTTGCAGAGACCAGAGGAAGGTAAGAAATTTGGGATGGTCCATTAGGCTTGTGGAAAATACCAAATGCCTGGTAATGAGATGGTGTTAAAGAAAAACTTAGAATTAGTGGAACCACCCTGCTGTATGATCTTAACATGAAAGTGAAAGGTTTTTAGGTGTTAGATATATGATAGTCTATATATGATTGACTGCAAAATTTAACTAAGTTTTCCATGCAGTTCAGGGATTGTGAGTTTTTTTCCTGCTATGTTGATTCTGAAGCATCTAATATTATATCATCTTTTGCTATGGGTTTTCATCTGTTATAGGATCTTTTTCCTCCAGCTATTCACCTGCTTTTGCAGAGCTTATAGGAACCTATTGAAGACTTTTTTCCTTCTGTCACTTTCGAATGCAATTTGACAATGTTTTTACTTCCCTTAGCAAATTTCGCTAATATGCTAGAGTATAAAACAAAAAAAAATGAAAGAAAAAAAAAAACAAAAAACAAAACAAAAAAAAAAAACAACAAAAAAAAGAAGACAAAAACCAATCAGACCAATAAATCTGATTCACCTTGAAGTTCTGCTGAGTTTTGAAATACCTAGATAATGAAGGTTAGCTCTAGTGGATTCTTTCATAGTGTAAACCTGAATAACATGTTATTGAAGTCACTGGGTAAATGTTATCAGCCTCCATTGAATGTTGGGACCTTGCATAGGGTTTTCAGCTGTAGCTTTCTATTTTATGTACAAAGAAAGCTTTACACATAAAAGAGAAGTATTAGATAGCTACAAACAGACAGAGACTAGTCTATTTATTACTTTTACATGTTAGATCCTTGGAAAGAAATAAAAAGTTTAAAATTTTTATGTCCTTTACCTAGATAGAACTGTCAATTCTTCTTGATATGTTTATGTTACAGCTGTTCTGTAGAGGGAGACAAAATTCCCTGTAATGGTGTAAATCACTGTTGTATCTTATACCTTAACAAACTTCCACAACACTTCAAACTGTCACTATGTGCGTGTATATGTGTGTTTGTCGTATCTGAATGTTAACAAGCAAATAACACAGATAGGACTGGATGTCAGGTAATCGTCAATGTATGAACAGATTGTTTTCTCTTCCCAAAAGAAAATCTATATGGGAAAATCAGAAATTATTCTTTTCCTCTTAGTGTGTGTATCTGCTGTGTAACAGGGTCCACACTTTTTTTTTTTTTTTAATGTTGAGATTGACTTCAGGTATTAATGGCATGAAATAGTTTATGTAGGTGCATATCACAAAGGTAGCTGCTTATCTCACTCTTAAATTGCCTTTGTATGAGAATACAATTAAGAAAGATAACAATAAAAAGCCTAGCAGACTTACCTGCTTCCACCCATCAGTCCTTTTCTAGATACTGTTGGGCTGTGGAACAGGAAAGCATGACTTGTATGAAAAGTTTGGCTTGCCAACTATAACATGTGGCTTGCAGGAGGTGGGAAGTTCATGTAGATAAATAGATCACTGTTTTGCAAAATATTTGCTCCTCATTTTTACTACGTATTCTTCTTCTGGAATTTATTGATTCATTGGAAGTTTGTGCAGCTAAGGCAGAGGTTTCATTTAAACCCATGGTGTTCCTTACCTGTTGTCACTTGTCTTTTGGTGATCAATCAGCAAGCTCTGTTTCATAATAAGCAAAAAAATATAGATCCTAATTTATATCTTAGAGCACAGAATATCATGAATAATTTGAGGAAAATTATTCTGCCTCTAAGAAAAAAAGCTGTTAAGTTGCAAATGGAGACAGAAATCTACTCTAAACAAGGAGAAATGTCTGTTTTTGCCTTTCTTACATGCAAGCCTTGAGCTAAAAGGGATGTGGCAGTGCAAACAGCTGCTTTGAGGCAGATCAAATGAAACACTGAAAAGTGTTTTTTTCAGTAGTTTTGCCCTAGAATTTATTTGTCCAAAGACCTGTTCCTCTCCTGTAAGTCTGACTCTGCCCTGTTCTACCCACATGGCACACAAATTATAGCTCATAAAATGCATAATTGAGTCACTAATTACATCATTCAGGAAATAAATTTTTAAACATAGTTTTAAACACTGTTTGTTTTGTGTAGTCAAACTGTGCTTGACTATTAGTCAGAATCTACCAAATAGATCTGTTCTGCAGGACCTGATCTGCAGCCTTTCACCAGAGACTCATGAACCTTGGCCTGATGTTTCTCAGTCCTGCAGTGCCACGTTACTGCAGCATTGCTCCTTTGGGAGGGCAGCTAGCATGACACCCTCATTCAATTAAAAATTCATATATCGAAAAGGCAATAAAAAAATCAAATAAGACAATGTCACATCTGAATATTTTTCTGAAAGGAGACCAGGAATGATGTTCAAGAATTTCTGTGAAAACATACCCCATGGTTCGTTGTTTGCCTACTCCTGAAAACTATGCTTTTCCTTGTACAGAGCTCTGTGCCAGGGACAGTTCATGGTTTGAAGCCTTAAGCAATACCTCACAGATGGCATCTTAAAAGATGGCAATAGATTATTGGTCTCTCTGGCTGACCCTGCTGTACACTGAGTGAGAAAAAAGCAAAAAGTCTGACTTCACTATACATCTCCTCATCCTACATGAAGATTTGTGGGAAGGTCCCAAAAGGTCAGAATCTGCAGTGTAGACAGGTAAACATTGAATACGGAAGACAGCACAGCCCTTATTCTCTCTGGTTTTGGTGGTTTTTTTTAAATGCAGTTCTCTGGCTGCAATCAGACCCTAACTCTTTGAGTTAAAAAATAAACTCTTTTAGACAGATTTTTAGTGTACAGAGAGGACAGACTTTCTAAAGAAGCACTCTTTATAAGTTGCCTTTTTTCCATTCATGAATCTTCAGAAATGGTTACTGAATGCTTGACACTGAAGTGATATAGGGCCTGCATTAGATCAGCTTCAGCAGTGTTCAATGTGCTGCCCTAGGAGGGTGAGTGCTCAATGAGGTAAGCTCAATTTGCTCAAAGGGTCCGTTATCACTAATGGGAAGTGGCATGAAATACTCAATCATCATTAAGTGGTCAAAGATTTGAATCTGTTCGTAAAATTGCATCTAAAGTAATAAAGTTGCTGAGTGTGTCTCTAATTGTCTTATCACAATGTTCGTCTGGCTCTGAAAAATGAGAAAAGTAACAATTTTTTTTATGAGATGGAATTTACAGTAATTTGAATCTAGAAGCCTAAAGACTGCACAGACTCACACTGTGTTGTAGGGATTGTAGATTTATTCTTTCTGATGCTCATTTAAATGTACTGTGAATATATTAAAAAAAAAGGCTAATGCTACATCTAGAACTTGTCTGGTTTTAGTTTTACAAGCAGTGTAGGAAGTGTGATCGGACATTTTTTTTATTCTTAAAATAGATGTGGAACTGGGTAGTCTATAATTTGTGGATACTTAAAACAATGCTTGATATCAGAGATGATTTCAAATTCCTGAACCAAGCACCCAGTAGAAATGGAGCTTCATCATTTCATTGTGATTTCTCCTAACAAACCATAAAGATAAGCAAGGGGAATCATTGCCATGTGATGTATGCACAAACAAAGTTTACCTGTGGTTGAAAAGTGCTAAGGGATGGGAGGAAAAAATGTTTTCTGGCTGACAGTTAAACACAAATTATCTTCAGTGCAGGTTTGAGTAACAAACCTCTGGATATGATAGAGCATATGGAAGAAGCACAGTTTTGTGATGCCATAGCTCTGCCTTCCCTCAGCCTCCTCTGCTGTTTGGGACATGAAATTGAGCAAAAAGCATTGTTCTTGTGGGCTGGACACTGCTAGAGAATGGTATCATTAAAGCACCTGTAAATCATTTTATGCCATATAGAATTCACTAATGACAGGTTTTAAGTATTTTGGTTTGCCTTAATGATGTCAAGAAGAATTTTTCCTTTTCATATCAATTTTCTATAGTCCTCTGTTTTCTGAGGTTTTTTTCCCTCTTATCCTTCATATTAAGCTGTTTTCTGTTCTTCCCTTTTTAACTTTTCTTTTCTTTTCACATTCACCTTCTTTCACTCAGTTTGGTTGGTAAGATTCCTTGAACAGGAATGATCACATAAAAACTATAGTGTGAACACTTACCTTTTATTCTTGGACAAATTGCTCACCACAAGGTAGAGTGTACTACAGAATTGCTATACATAAAACAATGGCATTTTTATTGTGTTGTGATGAGTATAGTTCACCTTGCTGATGACCTTAGGAAAGCAGGCTGTTTCATGCATGCAATTTTAGCTCATTGGAATTTCAAAGATCCCTTTCAAACATATATCACAAAAAAGCCTTCTTTTAGCACATCGACTCTTTGTTCTCTTCTATCATTGAGTTTAACATGCTGATGAAGGCTTGCAGAGAAGGCAGCGATTCCAGTATCTCAGGCTTGGAGAGAAGTGGGCTTTGAAGGAATGTGAAATGAGTAAAGAGAAATCTGGCTGAAATTCAGCAACGCATAGAGGAAATGGAAAAGGAGTAGAATTCTGAGATATCAACAGCAAGGCCACAATTAAATTTTGGGCTACCAAGACCAAATAAATAAAAATCTCAGAGCCAGATTGCAGAACCTATATTTTTCTTCATGCATTCATATGGATCACAGGCTAAGTGCCATTCACATCTATGAGATTACTCAGTCATCAAAATAAAAATTAAATCTGTGCTCTGTACATGATTATTTATCCTCTGGAGACTGGTCTAGTGGGTGCCAGCAATACAGAGGTTAGAGTAGTTTTCCTTTGAGTTTTTTACACTGGAGTCTCTTTAGAAGTTTCCACCCTCTTTTTTCAGGAGCTGCTGGAAACACAGAACTTCCAGGCTGTGCTCTCTCTCTATCACTGGAACGAAATTCCTAATACTCTCAGAAATCTTCTGTTCTTACAATGTCCATGTTATCAATGAAGGCAAAAGAGAAAGGAAGAAAGTTTATTTATAGTGTCTTTTTATGTAATTGAGATCCTGCATATAGAGTCTTTGTTCTACTACATCTTAAGCATTTGTGCTTGAAAAGACTGTTGTATGTAAATGGCATTGGAACAAAAGGAGACACAAACCACTGAAAGCAACGAAGAGTTTTTTCAGAACAAATAAAAGGAGATTAAAGCAAGCAAGTGACAAATGAAAGTTGAAATCTCAAAGGTAAGGAATCTTCAAATCCATATATACTCAATAAACAAAACTGAAAGAAAACACAGACTTGTTTTAAAATTTATAAACAGTTTGTATCAACTCTTAAGTGATCAGTAAAATTTCTTAGTTACTTTTTTTCTGATAAGACGTGGATCAGTCTTTGAAAGGCAGTGTGGAAAGAACAGTAGATAATAGTATTGGACAGAAGTGTGAGCAAAGTTGTTAAGTACAGAGTGGCTAGGCAGGATTAGCTAAAGCAACAGTTCTAGAGAGCGCACGCGTGCGCGCACACACACACACCCCCACACCCACCATGCTAGTTTTAGCAAATGAGCAAAGAAATCAGTGAACCTTTTAACTGACATTTAGAAAAGTTCACCATTTCAGGAGTGATTCCTGAAAACAGCAAAGCAGAAAATAAATCTAGAGAGAGAGAGAGAATAGACACTGGTTTTTGCTTTAGATTTATTCCTTTCAAGAAATAAAAGAATTTAGATTGGAACACTAATCTGGCCATGACCCTACATGCAATTAGATTACGTGACTGCAGAATTATGTCCTTACTCATAACATGTTTCCTTGTTCTCCAGGATCTGACTTAAATACTCCAAAATCTGTTTATCCACTTAGTCCCACTCCAGCCAGGGGGAGCAAAGTGTAGATCTGTGACCCATTTTTCATCTTCCTGATGGCAAATTGGTTAATACATTTAATACAACTGAGGTGCTTTAATTGTGTGCTATTTCCCTGTGTGGTGAATGCAGGACAGTAGTTTGTCTGCCCCCCATATGGTGCAGCAGTGTCTGAGAGACAGGACCCATCATGCCCCAAGTTAAAGCCTCTTTGAAGATGGTGTGTGACCCCAGAAATGTACTGCCAGGTTTACGAAGAAAATCCAAGTGTCATGACACAGTGTGTATTAGGCAGGTGGATGATGCACTGCTGCTGACATCCCATGGCCAGAGAGGCTTGTGAGATACTTCCCAAGTAAAGCCACTGTGTATCAGTGTTTCACGTGTGTTTACTTCCTATAGCTTTACATCCCTTAAGTTTCAGAAGAAACAGGAGTAGTTTGGCAATAACTGCTTTGCTCAATGGTTCACTTCACAGCACAAGGCAAACATAGTGGTTAGGTTAAGTACACCTGGAAATGAAAGATTGTTTGACGCAAGAACAGGTAAAGGAAAACTGACACCTAGCCTGACATGGTTGATGCATTTAACAAGAACAGACCTGTGTTACTGCTGTCAGGTCATGCACTGGAGATGTTCACAGAAGATGCACAAGATAAATATTAGTACATGTTATGAGGGCTCCCAAAATTGGTAGAGTTTTCAAAGATGTGAATTTAGACAGGCCAGAAATTATGAAACCGCTGCCACTGCCTTCCAGTCTTGGCTGTTTGGACTCAAAAATTGAATATTTATTTAAGTGTTTCCACTTGTTCCAGAATTAGAAATATGTTTCTAGGTAGCTAATCCAGCACAGAGCCTTCTGTTACCACAGTTTCTTTATAAATATTAATAATTTGCCACCAAGTATGACCATTGTGAAGCTTAATACTCTAATGTGCCATACTCACGCATTAATCTTACT
This sequence comes from Todiramphus chloris collaris, assembly GCA_025345505.1. Taxonomy (NCBI): domain Eukaryota; kingdom Metazoa; phylum Chordata; class Aves; order Coraciiformes; family Alcedinidae; genus Todiramphus; species Todiramphus chloris. The sequence continues at coordinate 34,005,883 of JANVCC010000022.1, forward strand.
GGAGTCTCAAGGGGAAAGCAGAAACAAAATACTTCAATGAGAGATTAGTCTGGGTTATTCTCAATGGAAGATTAATCCAGAAATAGTCCCTGCATTTTCTACTCATTTAGCCAGCACAAGAATTTATTAAATAGTTCCTAAAACCGCAAGAGTTGGGGAGCTTTCCTGTGATGTGCCGTATTTTATTCCTTTCCTTTTCTGTTCTAATATTTTTCTGCTTTACATGATAGCTTCACTGAAAAAACACTGAGTGTAAAAGACTTGGAAGGTTCATAATTTTCAATAGAATTACAAAAATAAACATGAAAGTGACATAATGTTTTTTTTTTTTATTACAATCATTTTGAGAAAACCTCTCTTTTGGCTAAATCATTGCTTTGCCTTGCTTAGAAAAATGTTAGGGAATGATTTTTTTCCAGAAATGTATAAATTTTATTGGCTTTTAATAGGACTACAAAATTCTACAGAATGTGACAGGGTTTTTTTTGTCCATGTGGGAATAAATTTTAGACCTGTAAAAAATTTTACACAAAGTCTCATGAAAAAGCTTAAGGACATTTTCTTTGCGTTGATTTCCATAGATACATGTAGCTGTTTTGAGATACTGTTTATCATAAGGAGTTTCTAAGATGCTGTTGCCATGGGACAGAGAATACCAGATACTGTATCACTGTGTAATTTTTTTGTCATGGAGCTGTGTAATTTTAAGACTAATCAGAAAAATGGATTTATTTTGCTATTGAGAAGAGTTTCTTAGGATTGATGACTTGGGAGTCTGGAAACATCTTTTCATTCCTAGAAAACCCTTATTCTTTAGATCCCTTGGTATTATTGAGTTTGTGGTTAAGAAGTAAAGGCAAATCAGGGTGCTCTGCTGATGAAAGCCTGGATCTGGGAAGTCCATCTCAGATCCCTGCATGTGTGTACTTATTCACCTGATGTCAATCGCATAGGTACAGACCTACAAAGAGGGATCTAGAAGAGGGATTAGGTCTCTTAGCATCCTTGGGGGATCACTTAATCTGTACTTTTGAGGAGAACAGTACTTCTCTGACCCCATGTCAGAGTTATAAGAATAAATACATTAAGTGATAGAGAAAATTCAGGAAAGAGGCTACCTGTATACATGGGCAGAGATAAAGATGATTCATTTATCTTAAAAATGAACACTGACATGCTGGGATTTAAGGATAAAGTGATAAAGAACCCTATGTTGTCATGGAAGAAGATGCAGCAAATCACACAAATCTACTCTTCTCCTACAACCTGATTCCATTGACATCAATGAAATGAATTTCCCTAACTTTAATGGGTGAAGGATTTAACTTTCAAATTGGAAATACTGACATTTGGTGATTTTCCTGGTAATCATATTTCTTAAGGTTGTTTGGCATTGTGCAAATTAAGCAACTGTGTAAATCTCTTTCTCCGTGTATATAATTATTTTATTATAAAAACACTAAGGACAGAGTTGTGTTTGAATAGCCAAATGCACTTCATAACTCTTTTGATAGTCTTGGATAATTTTTTGCATTATTTATTACACTTAGGCTATGGGTTACGTGGCTTTAAGGTCTTGCTGTGCTTTAGACAACATTTGAAATACTAGTGTGATAATAAGTCCATACAAATTCAAGATACCACCTTTAATTTATAGGCTCAAACTCAAAATCATTGTAAAAAAAAGAAAGTGCTAAAAGAACTGACATTTTTCAGAAGCAGTTATTCCTTATTCACTTTGGGAAAAGGACAAGGGGGACTTCACATGACCCAAGTAAAGAATAGGTGACCTGAACACCTTCTTATCTACTTTTTTTCTGAGTTACCATGAGTTTACCCATGGCTCCAAACTAGAAGCAGTTAATGCCCTGCCCCAAAGCAAAGAAGTCAGACAGTGAATCTGTCTGCTCTAAATTTCCACTAGTACAGTTGAGTGAATTCCCCACTGTACCAGGGGAGAGGTCCACAGCCTCTCATTGCCCCTCAGAACATGGCCTTTGCTGCAACCAGTTCCTTCAGTGAGTAGAAAATCCCTTACACATACCTTTTGTCTTACACATATGACTGTGAGAAAGCCATTTGTTTTCTGTATACCAATGTACTGTATTATCTCATGTAGCCTGGACTTTGCTGCTCAGTAGTCATCACCATAGCAGTGGCTGCTTGAAATGAGACACAAATATTTTGTTAGCATCTTATTTTTCTCTGTTCACTGATATTTGTGTAACTGAATTTTTTACTTGTACAGATGGGTAGAGAACCCAGGCTTTTCTTCCTATATTAAAACTAATTTGGAGATTCTCACTTATGTAAATATGTAAATGTAAGTTGTGCAAAATAATACTTGGTCTTCAATACAGTTACTGGTTTAATAGTTTTTCCTTAGTGGCAATTATCAGAAAGATGTTATGCTTTAGATGAACTGTTCACATTGCATGTAATTAATAGGAAATACCTAAAAAAGATATTTCTTAAATGCATTATAGGCTAAAAAAGACGTGCATAAACTAGTAAATTTAGTAAAAACCAAACAAATTTCACAGTCTATTCAAAGTGGCTAACTACAGAGAATTATTTATTGAGTAATAACAGTTTGATGATTCCCATTGCATATTTATTTCAGGTTATAATTGATGGGGATATTTTTCCATTAAACATCTCCCTAAATCTTTCAGCTGATCGAGTCATGAAGTAACATTGTGAGCTTGCCAACAAAATGATTCAATGGAAAGCTTATAGATTTAGAGATGGATATTTAAAAGTAGTTTAAATGTGTAAAAGGTGTTCTTTATAAGTGCTAGAATGCCTGTGTACTAGTTTTTAAGTAAATATCCACATGTAGATCCTTTTACCACTGATTTCTTTTCTCACTGTTTTTTTTTTTTTTAATTCTTTACTGTGTCAGAAGGTTGTTGCTCCATGGTAGGAGCTCTTTGAGCACATATGAAATGTAACAGGTTTCCCATGGAACTTGTGTTTTACACAGGTGTAAATAAATACAGAGTATAATAGGCCTCTCATGAAAACATTAAAAAATATTTATTCTGCATGTTAAGGATGTGAGAGCATAATCCATAGTAAAATTCATAAGCATTTCATTATGAGTAGATTTTTATCTCATTCGATATTAAGCTATGAATAAGGTGTAACACCATCAGTCCATAGATTAATGAAAGCAGAGCTGTAAGCATCAATTACCAGGGAATGAGCACCATATCAGTGTTTTGCCTTTTAAACAACTAGGTTGTCTGCAACCCTGACCGGTAATGACAGACGCCAACATGGTTGTTCACTCAGTTTCCCAAACGAGTAAAAAACTTATTAAAGATGTTAGTATGTTCTTTAACTGGTGCAGTGCCATTAAAACAATACGCCAAAGATGTACTGTAATATAAGCATTAACATTAATGTTCATCCTATAGCCCTTTTCAAGGTATTTGCTTCCTATGAATGAGCACTAGTCAAACATTTTAGTATTGAACTCACTGTTCCCATTTGTACTATTTTATTGTGAATGTTATTGCAGTGCTTTTAAGAAGTGAACAGACAAGAAATTTGAATAACTGGGGATGGAACTTGGAAACCACAATGTGCTATTAATGCAATTTTCTGATACTTCATCAAGATGGCTAAGTTATATGGGCAGTAAAACTAGGTGACACTTAATACTTATTCTGGAAAGTACAGTTTGAAGTAGGGAATGCACATGACCAGTATGTTGTAACCTTCAGATTAATCTTGTATAATAGTATTTCCCAGATCCCAGAGAATGAAAATGAATTTCTAGTTAGATGTAACTCTTTTGTCTGCTACTGATAACAAGATTTGGGATCCTATGCTGTTGTTTCCATATGTCAAGCTAAGCGTTTTTAATCTCCTTATGATCAAATGTCATCCTTCAGAGCAGATAGTTAAGGCTGAGTTTATAATGGATAGGATTATAATTTTTTTTTTTTCTAAAGGGCAAAGCTTCATATTACAGTTTAAGTAGTAAAGAATAGTCTGCAGAAGGCTGCAGTGGGAATAAAGGGAGCTAGAAGTGACTGTTCAGACATACACACACACAGGTAAGTACCTGCAGACATCTCACAGACTTCCTACCTGCTGTAATAGCTCTGTAAGAGAAGGCAGGAGGTTATGGTTCTGGAATCAAGAGGCTCTGACTGCAATAGCATTGCCTTCTATGCAATCCAAGAATGGCTCTTGAAGCAACACCAGTTCCTATGCCCACCCTCATCGACTTCGTCTTTGCAAAGACAGAAAGCAGAATTAACTTCTGCATCTAAGAGTGCTGGAGAGGGAATCATGAAAGATAACTTCCTTGCAGCAGAGTTATAGCTCAGCTGTGTGCTTGCAATGACAGGAATATTTTCTCCCCTTCCCTATGAAATGGTACCTTAGGGAACCTGTGGCAAGAATATATTGTCAGCTGAGATGGAGGCACTGTCTGGCTGACAGGTCATTTCCCTTTGGTGAGTGCTGTAGCAACTGTTAAAGAAGCCAGGACTTACTTGGTTTCTTTCTTTTTTTTTTTTTTTTAACCACATTAGATTGATGTTCTATGCAAAAGTGAAGTGTGTTCAAGGGCTGGAAATAAGACCTTGAGTGCTCTCTGATTTTTATCTGTCCATGTACAGCCCTGCCCTGTGAAGCATTTCTCTATAGGGTAATTTTTATCTGTGACATTGGAATTTTCTTGAATATGAAGCATCATTTGGCAAAGAAACTGGGATTTTCTGGGGTGTGCATTACTTCTGCTGGTGAAATAGCAACCTCTTTACCTAGTATATCTTGGCAATGTGTTTAACAAAATGTCTATTGCAATGGATATTTCATTTCAGTTGTCAGAAATCAGAAGAATTTATGTCTTTATATGGTGATAAAAGAAAAAAAAAATGAATAAACAAGTACAACTGAATTGTCCCAAGTACTCTCAAGAGCCCATCACTACCTCCTAAGGTAAATTAAAAAAAAAATTTCTAACAAAGAGATGAACTTTACATTTTAAAAGATGAACCTTATTGAATCTTACTGGACATTGTCTACCTTGACTTTAGCAATGCTTTGACACTGGCCCCCATAACATCTTCATGGATAAGATCAGGAAGTGTGACTTAGAAAAGGGGATGATGAGATGAGTTGAGAACTGTCTAAACAATAGAACTCAGAGGGTTGTGATCAATGTCACAGAGTCCATTTGACAACCTGTAACTAGCGGTGTTCCCCAGGGGTCAGTACTGGGTCCAGTCTTATTTAACATCTTCATCAATGACCTGAATGAAAGGATAGAGTCAACCCTCAGCAAGTTTGCTGATCGTATGAAATGGGGAGGAGTGGCTGATACACTGTAAGACTGTGCTGCCATCCAGTGACATCTGGACGGACTGGAGAGCTGGGCAAAGGTAAACCTGATGAAGTTCAATAAGGGCCAAATCAGAGTCCTACACCTGGGGACGAGTAACACCATGCACCAGTACAGGTTAGGTGTTTACCTGCTGGAAAGCAGCTCCATGGAGAAGGACCTTGAAGTTCTGGTGGACAATAAGTTATCCATAGGACAGCAATGTGCCCTTGTGGCCAGGATGGCCACCGGTATCCTGGGGTGCATAAAAAAAAGTGTGTCCAGTAGCCTGAGGGAGGTTGTACTTCCCCATTGCTCTAGTGAGACCACATCTGGAGTATTGTGTTCAGTTCTGGTCTCCCCAGATCAAAATGGACAGTGAAATACTAGAGAGAGTCCAACAGAGAAATATCAAGATGATGAAGGGACTGGAACAACTCTCTTCTGAGGAAAGGCTGAGAGCCCTGGGGCTGTTTAGCCTGGAAAAGAGAAGACTGAGATGGGATCTTATGAATGTTTACAAATATCTGAAGGGTGGGTGTCAAGTAGAAGGGCCCAATCTCTGGTGCTCTGTGATAGGATGTCAGGCAATGGACACAAACTGGGACACAGGAAATTCCATCTCAACATGAGGAAGAACTTGTTTACTGTGAGAGTGACAGAGCCTAGTACAGGCTACCCAGGATAGGTTATGGAGTCTCCTCTAGAGACTTTCAAGACTTGCCTGAATCTGTTCCTGTGTGGTCTGCCCTGGTGATTCTGCTCTGTCAGGGAGTGTTGGACTCTGTGATCTCCAGAGGTCCCTTTCAACCCTTACCATTATACAATTCTATGAACTCAAAGAACCTTCTTAACTCTTGTTTAGTTACAGGCAAGTCTATCCCTATAACTATATGTCAAGATACAGTGCCAGGAATTTACCAAAACTATTGGTCTTGCAACGTGTGCTGAAAAGGATCAGGAATTCTGATTAGTCAGATTTATTTGGAAAGTTCATACCTCTGCTAGTTCTCTTTGCCTGATCATGTTTTATCTCTGTCTCCCACACCTTTGTCCTGGGCTCTGTAAACTACATTACCCTGAGGAAGAGAGCAACCTTGGCAGTTCTCATTACATTATATTGCTGTTCCTGTAAAACAGTTAAGCTCAAACAGCAAAATTAAGAGCTTGTGCCAAGCAGAGATAACAACTTGAGATAAGCACCTGTCAATCAGAAGGGACCTTAACTGATAAATATCTTTTTTGTGTGTGTGTGTATGTGTGGGATCCCAGAGTGCTTGTGAGTGATTTTTCTTGATATACTTAACATTAGTCTTATTTGTTGATTTCTACCACAGATTGACCATGAAGAATTAGATTCTAATCCACATTGTGTAGTTATGATATGTAGTTTGTACTGCAAAATATATTATTTTTTCTTTAAATTGGTAAACACAGAGATAATAAATATGCATTTCTGATATATCTCCATATCATACCATGTTTTTCTGCATACTGTGGTGCCAGCTAAACTCCACTGCTGAAGTTTTATTCAGATTAAACAAAAAGTAAGATTCTGGTTTGAGCAGATATTTTAAACAATATTAAAGTAACTGTCAAGAATAAGGATTTTAGGCTTTAGGTCACTAAAAGAACACGGTGATGAAGAAGAGAAGATGAAGTAAATGTCCACCAGAGGTCATGGAAGACCACTAAGGGGAGAAAAGACCCTAACCCTAATTTTATTACGCATGCTCAGACTATGTAAATGAATTCCAGGAACTCATTAGTATACAACTGCCCTTTCCAAGAAATATAATGAATATGTATGTTTAGTCTGCATATAAACTGTGTACACAGCTTGTATTGGTGTGCACATTTGGAGGAGTGATCTCAGTGCGTCCAGCGCTGCAAAATAAAGAATGCCTGCTTAATAACTTTGGTTATTGAGTTTTTCACTGCATTACTGCTTTGAAATTTTCACCCTGTCCTCAACCTGGTAAATTTTTGAGGCTTTCAGTGGCAGAAAATACCACGTCCATGTTTCCAGTGATAGCATGTTATGGTTTTATTCAATTCTTCACTTTGGGACCAAGTTCCAAAAAACTTATTTGCTCACTTTAGGAAAGGGGGATATTAGGACGCTTACAAATACTTACAAACAAATGTAAGATCTCAGATGATGGTTTTCACTAACCTGCAGAGAAGTGTAATCACATGCCTATAGTGAAAAATCACATAATCAACTGCATTTCACATGATGAAATCCTTGTACAATAAAATCAGAGTGAGTTTGCAACAAAAGATAAACATGTCAGGATTTTACAAGATAAAAAAATAATTGCCAGATTTATCATTTTCTTCTCTTTCTTAGGCATCACTATATATTTTAATATCTTTTTTTTTGGTGGAATCCTGATAAGGACAAACTACAATTTTACAATTTTAAGTACTGAAGGCAGATTTTGATGTGCACATGGCATTTAGTAAACAAAGCTTCATGTATAAAATGTTATGAAGCTGTGATGGTACCTTTCATATTCTAGATTTAGTACATTAAAATCAAGATTAAAAATGCAATAAATCCCTTTCTTGAAAAAACATATAAGATTCTGAATACAATACAAGGCGGAAAATATATTGGAAGTACATCAAGAATCAGTAAATAAACCAAAGAATTCTTAATTAAACTTTGAACATAAAATAGAGAATATGGTCATTTTATAACTCAAACTGTGTTCCTATACACATATGTACTCTTTATTGTCATGTAAATAAGTGATATTCTCACATCCAAGCCCCCTGTGAGCACTTACTCCATTATCCTGCTGAAGACATTCATGTGTGTTTTATGTTTTCTGTTCACAAAATCTCTGTTTTGGTTTTGTTTGTTTGTTTTTTTGTGTTTAAATTAAGCTGAATATAAGCTCTCTCACGTGCAAATAAAAGGTACCAATTTAGTTGGTGGTATTTTATTTTACATAGTGTCAACAGAGTATTTCCCCTATGTCATGCTTTTATGTACTGCAGAGTAGAAAAAAAAAAAAAATAAAAAAAATTGAGGATTGACATAGCTCTCTGTCAAGGTTTAGGGTCAGGACTGTCCACTAGACCTATAAAAACATTCTCTGTTAACCCCTCTCTCTCCCTGAAGGGGAAGATAAAAGTAATAAAGAATCACATAGAATCACTGTGGTTGGAAAAGACCTTTAAGGTCATCAAGTTCAACCATTATCTACTCTACCAGGGCCACTACTACACTATATTCTTGAGCACCAGTAGAAGAGATGAAGAGAGACTTACTGAAAGTAAACCAGCTTTAATGAAACTAATACTCAGTACTGGTGAGGCCTCACCTTGAGTACTGTGTCCAGTTTTGGGCACCTCAGTACAAGAGAGATATTGGGGTGCTGGAGCGGGTGCAGAGGAGGCAACGAAGCTGATCAAGGGATTGGAGAAGAGATCATATGAGGACCGTTTGAAGGAGCTGGGTCTGTTTAGTTTGAGGAAGAGGAGTTTGAGGTGAGACCTTATCACTCTCTATAACTACCTGAAACGACACTAGCGAGGTTGGTGCTCGTCTCTTCTCTCAGGTGATTGAGGGAATGGCCTAAAGCTGAAACAAGGTAGGTTTAGACTAGACACTAGGAAAAAATTCTTCACAGAAAGAGTGGTGAGATATTGGAATGGTCTGCCCAGGGAGGTGAGTCGCCATCCCTGGATGTGTTTAAGTATCGCTTAGATGTGGTGTTGGGGGATGTGGTCTAGGAGTGAACTTGTAGAGCAGGGCTAATGGTTGGACACGATGATCCCAAGAGTCTTTTCCAACCTAAATGATTCTGTGAATAATAATAATAATTTTTTTTTTAATTAAATATATACAAAAAAAATTGTCAAACCCAACCTCCCTGATGGCAATTATGTTACTGTCACCACTGATGTAGTGGAGCAGGTGCTGGGGAAACCCCTGACTGGACCCAGCAGCAGATGGGAACTGGACTGAGGAGCTAGATTCAGAAACATATAGATGGGGATTGAATGCAGAACAGCCAGGAACTTCCTTGGATGCTGGCCATTGAAGAATAGAACTTGACCCTCATGATCCCTCAGCTTTATACTGAATATGACGTATCTGGGCTGGAATACCTCGTTGGTTGGTTTAGGGTCACCTGTCCTGTCTGCTTATCCCCACAGGTGTGGCCTTTTATTTTCTGCACCCTCAACATGGTACACAAGATCCAGGAGTGGCTTTGCCCTGCACAGGAGCAAGTATAAGCAAAACCCTTTCTGCATACCCATCCTTGGTAGTAATTCTAAACATCAACACTATCGCTGCTATAAGCAGACACTGTCTGCAAAAATAAGCTGTTAACCTCAGAAAGTGCAGTTACTTAGAAGAGACCGAGCTGAACAGTAAAATCACAGAACAGAATTGGTTCTGTTTTGTCTCAAACCAGGACACTCTCCATTTTTGTCACTTAGCTGACAAGGTCAGTCAGACTCCCCAGGCTCCGTGTTGTTAGTCTGACCAGAGAGGAAAAAGCACTCCTCAAGAATCAGAGACACCGTCCTGAGTACCCTGTGACCATGTCCCCTTCCCGTTTCCTGACTTGTCCCATAGATAGGCACAAGAAGCTGAAATGTAAAATCCTTTCCTTTTTTTCTCCATTCCTCTGTGACTCGTGGCACACCAGGTTTCCCTGGCACATTTGCTCATACAGAATTGAAGCAGGCACGTGAGGACCAGGTCTGAGGCATTCACCACTAATGTCACCAATCCCACAGCACAGCTGTAGACTGAGTTGCTCTTTGATGAATATCTCAAAGAGATATCCTACATTCATTAACTGTAAAAAGCCGGGCACACTGAGTAGTTCAAGCAAAGGAATTTCAATGTGCAGTGCCAAACAAATGACTGATTTATTTTCCTTTGGCTGATGGTATCCCAAAGGCATGGAAGTTACTGAGATTTCTAAAGAGTTGACTTTTATCAACTATCTATTGATTCTATTGACTGAAAAACAACTCCTAGTAGGAGGATTTAAATATTGATTAAAGAAATTATTAACTTGAAAATTTTGGTCAGCAGTAATTTAGGGACAGATATTCTGAAGAAAATAAGATCCTTCTATACAATCTATTTGCAGGTACAACTAGTTTTTAATCACAAAATTTAATTTCATAAACTACATCTCTAACGTATTTAATATTAAGTAATGGTAACTATTATTTGCAGAGAAGCAGGTGTCATATTCTGTAGGTCCACATGGTAGGGACAGGGTCCACTTGCATTAGCATATTATTTCAGATCTGGACTACACTCTTGAACCTCCTGGTTATTAAATTTACCGAGAGCTCTGTGAACCCCCCTTTGATTCATGTCACAGAGGAGTCTCAGCAAAGACCCTGGACTCTCTGTGGACCAAACTAAACTGAAAGATACACTTCACCTGTGCACCTAATTTGTTCTAGCTGTGCACTTAATGCCTTCCAGCTGTGCACTTGATATATTTCAGTCTGAGTCAGGACCAGAGTAAAACCATGCAGAGTGAGTTTTGAGTTAAGTCTCTGATCTTCAAATGATATAGTCAGATATGTGAAGCTAGTTCTATGTAGGGAAGGTTTTCTAAGGAATTCCATCAAGAATTCTTGGAAGATCTGACTTAGAAGGCAAATTTCTAGAACTATAGTATTGCAGTCTTTAGCAGAAGAAGCCTATATTGTACTAAGAGGTGCTTTAAAGAGAAGAATATCATCTAAGTGTGTTGAGCACTTTGGTAAGTAAATACATAATTTTAAAAATATCATCTTGTACTACATTGATATATATGTGTTTACGCTTTTTAATGATATAATGCATAGGTATGCTTCCTGATAATGTTCTATGATGTTAAGTTTTGGACCAAGAGGCTCACAATTTATAAAGCATCTTCAATTACCAATGTATATGAATATGTAAACTGTGTCCTTAAAGTCAGCTGTTGCCTGGTGTGTATCTTCTGTATGAAAAGAATGCTATTGTAATGTGCCTGGTGAAGCAATAAAAGAATGCGGTATTCAGTAAAAGAAATCAAACATGAAGATAACAAAAACATATCATAGAAAATGAGATAAACAAGACTGCTGCCACAATAGACTGCCATCCACTGTTACCCACATGTTTCATAAATATGCAATGGGATACATAGCCCAGATAACAGGTTTTTTTTAAGCTGAGAAGAATGAACCACTTGTGCCCACACACTCTTATGTATATTTCTAAGTGTGTGGGTAATGGTTGCTGAGAATCTGGTGTGGCAGTGTTCCCTTTTTTTTCTCCTGAGCAGAGTGAACTATGAGTGAACTTCAGAAGTGATTTAAACTTGTACATCACATCCGTACGTCCCATTCAGATGTGCTCACAGTAGCCACTGACAGGAAAAAGGATGATGTTTAGCAGAAACCAAGAAGGGAAAGACAGAAGAGCTGACAAGTGATACATTTTTCTGTTTAGTAATCCACAGGCAAAACACATGTAGTGCACATTGAACTGAGAAGAAAAGATTTCTAGGGTATTATTAAAGCAGAGAAACAGATGCAAAAATTATAATTTGAATCACCTCAAAATTCTGGAGTTTTTTTGTTTGTCCTCTTTTTTTTTTTTTTCCTACAGCAAACTCCTTTCTTTTTGGCTGTTTAATCCTGTTTTAATGTGGGGGTTTTTTGTTGTTTAGGGTTGTGTTTTTTTTTTTTGTTTGTGTCACTTTTCAGAAGTGAAATGCGTTTTCATTTAAAGTATGTTTCACTTCTACATTTCTAACCTGAGTATTCATAGCAAATGTTTCAATTCCTTTTTGTGTCTTTATTCCTTGCTAATCTAGGAACAAATTTTTTATCATTATGAGGACCCTTTTTTTCCAAGGGCTAGAGTCCTCAGTTTCTGTGGAATCAGCTCAAATGCCCAATTAGCTGTGATCATATCATCAGAGCCACACGCATGTATACAAGCTTTCCAGACAGGCCCAGCTAGTACCTATACATATACAGATGTATAAAAAAAACAATGTTATTGGAAGCTGATATTTAGGCAGCTTTTTTTATTCTTCTGAGTCAGGTCAAAATAATTGCTCTCTACAAAGACTTCCATGTCACTGAGAGGCTGATGATTCAGGTTTTGTTTTTCTTTTAAATGCTACTGGGGGGGAGGTATGCTTCCTGCTTATTCTGACCAGCTTTTTTTACCCTCTCAATTACTTCTAGATTATCACCTCTGGGTAGAAAAATCCCAGTGACAGGGCAATGTCTGCTTTAATGTTGGGTGTTGCGTCTTATGGTCTGAGAGGGATTTGTGACCAATGTGAGTAAGAAAGTTGAGCAACATTTGCGCCTTAGGAATAAACCAAAGATAGGGAAAATAAGTGAGCGAATCAAAATGTGTGTGCCTAAAAGAAGGCCTATGTTATTCTATTGATTCAGCCAACTTTGAACAGTGCAGAGAACTGATAATTTAAAGGTCTGTTTCTAAAGGTCTACTTCTGTTTATTCATCAACTGTTTTCTCAGCTCATGAAATATCAAAATCAATTTAGTGTTACTTAGTAATAGAGGAGGACTCTCTATGGAGGACCTTATGTCTATACTGTGATTTTTAAAAATAGTCATCTGATCAAAGTCTGTGCCTCCAGTTCAGAATATGCATTTCCTCACAGGACTCAGAATGAACAGAGAGAAAGAAGCAGTGGTGGTAGCTCTGGAAGGCTCTGTAAGGGTCAGAGTTGTGTCAAAGTTTTGTATATTTACTGTGTGTTGAGAGATCTGCTAACTTTCCATTCAAAAATTTGCTATGCAGACTGTAGGCATGCTGATCAAATTCCTACTTTTCAGTTTTAGGTTCTCCAAATAGTTTCCTCATTCTCAAAGAAACGTAAGGTCTGCACACTTCTGACACTTCAGAAGGAACTCACATCACTCTGAACAGTAACAGTGGGGCTGTAACTAAGACCCTCTTTTTTGAAAAGAGATAAAAGTCTCTTCCCTTTGAGTGAGATGGATGCAGCAAGGTATCTCGGTGCAACTGTATCCTGAAATAACACCAGGAATTATTTTTCCTTCATTTGTCTTCCAATACCAGGGGTTTATGTTGGTTTTTTATTTTCCTTTCATTGTTAAAAAAAACCCTCCATGCCCAAATGGAAAGCTTTTTAGGCCTAGTTTTGCTCTCCTTAAATTGGATATACTGTTGTGGTATAAAGAGAGAGCATCCTTGCATTTCTGACAAGGAGCCAGAGCCATCAGCTGTTTTTCAAATTGGCAGGCACTGAGTAACTTGTAGAGAAAGTGAAGTGCTTGTTCTTGCTTACATGATTCATTATTATTTTTCCCAGTCATTATGAATTGAAATAAGCCATCTGTTATAATAACAGTGCACTAAGAAACATGGGTTTAACTAGGAATAGAAACAAATGTCACATAAAAATGAGTCTGGGGATCCACATATACATCCAAATTAGATAGCACAATAATAGCAGCAATGGATATGTACATAAATCTTGTTTTGTGAGAATATTTACTGTTGTTTACCAAGGGAGACACAGTAGTCTGCTACCATTTTAAATTGATAAAAACAATCTATTCGCTTGAAAAGAATAAATTTTACTCGCTGTCCTTCAATATTAAATCTATGTATTCTTAGATAAATAAGGCAAGTAAATCTGAATTTGGATACTAAGTATATTAATCTTTTATAATTTTTGATCACTATTAAAGTTATTTCCAAAATAGCTTCACAATAACTGAAAATCACTAAAAATCTCTAAAGCCTTTTGACCTGAAAATGTTTTTTTTTCAATTATGCGTTAAAAATAATCTACAAAACAAACTGCCATGTTTGTGAGAACATATCTTAACTATCCTGCAGAGCTCAGCTGGATGGTCTATTTGGGGGTTTTGTCATGTTCCCTTGACTGTTCTTTGAAAGACTTATACTTGGCACTAAAATAGGGCTAAGAATTTTATCACAGCTATACTTTCTCTCTCATTTTACAAATATTTACAAAATCATATTTTAGAAGTTTAAAATTCTAAAATGTGTTCTAAGAATTCAGTTTTTGAAAGTACCATCAGCTGTTGTGATGCTGTATCCTGTCTTCCCAATTGCTATTTTCCCTATGCTTGCTTTATTCTTCCAATTTAAGTACAATTTCTTTAGGTCAGAATTAGCATTTTTTGTGTTCATGAAGAGTCCTATATCGAGACATCATCAACAGTTTAAAAGTCTATTTCAATGCACTAATAGAGAAGGGCTGTGAAACCTCATCCAATAAACATCTGCAATGCTTGTAAATTAAGCTCCCTACCAAGAAAGTCTTTGGGTACTTGGTTTCCTAGGCTAGTTAGGGTTTTTTTAAACTCTGTGAGGAATGCCCAATGGATGGCATGCTGCAGTTGGATCAAAACACACACCACAACAGGCAGACAGTCTAACTCAATTCTGCAAGGTCTAGCAGAAGGGGATGGGTACAACACAAATTTAAATTCTTATACTTAGGATATTGAGTCAGGTTCAGGATGATGGGGTCCTATTGAAGGCCTGAGAAAATATTTATTTACTTATTTCCTCCATAAACATGGTCTGTAGAGCAGGAGATATGGGGTCAATTCCTTCCTCTGAGGGAATTATAATCCATGCTTTCCTCTTTTTTTGTTAAGTAAAATAAAGCCTAAAACTAAACTTCCAGCCACAGGTATGTTATGTAATGTGAATGGTCCTTAAGTGATTTACAAAAGATTATGATAAGATTCTGTGGTAGAGCCAAAAAGTGCAGGATGTTAAACAGGAGGCTTATCTTTTCTCTCTCATGCTTGAATTTGTCATTTAGATCAATATGAATTTTTACTTGGAATTCCCTGTGGGGGGGAAAGGCTCAGTTTTGCGTGGATATTGTTGTTGGTTTGGGTTGTCTTGGGTTTGTTTTTCTGAGTAATGAATTTTTTTAACAGTCCTGTTTTTATTCTTACCAAACAACTGATGACAAAATGATTTCAGTAGTAGGAGATAGGCTTTGTCATAAGCTACAGCTGGAATCTGAATCCTGTACTCTAGGACTGATTGTGATGCAAGCTAACTAATAGCTCAAGATCCTTATCAAGGTATGCCAGATCTTGTTGTAAACTTCTGAAAATATATCATTATTTGCCAAGTGGAACTGAGGTCTTCTTTGACCTGGTGAAATTCCACTCTGAGCTGCTTATTTTATTCAAGACACCCTACAATCAAGTAGACCGCCCTGTCTCACCATCACAACTGTTGTAGACCAAATTTTTGTCTTCTATACTTGGAACATATGCATCTGTGCAACACATAATGCTCTTACTATCAGATGCTTTATGTGATTCTTCTCCATCATTTATTCCGAAGGAGAAACAGCCTCAGAGGAGGCTCTTTCCTTTTTGTTAGTTAAGGATGTGCAGTCAAATTCAAAGTGACCGAAGAGAAATAAGTCTAGAAGCTTTCCTCCTTTCATGCCTGTATGCATTGAAACAGTTGAAAAGGTCTTTCAGACAACACAGCCTTATCCACAGGAAAGCCCTCCCTGGTTGGAGAGATGATGGAGAATCCTACACATGGGCACTTGAAGTGAGAGACCCCACTTTGAACATTCTTCTTTCTTGATGTTTTCTGGATCCAATTATAATTTCATATACCTTCCAGCAGATGTAAAAATCCTTCTCTGGTAATGTTGTCCTTCCCTTCGGATCTGGCATATGGACAGTCCAAAAGGGATGCATGAACCTAAGATTTGATTTAACACAAGGCAATAAGGTCATCTCATTATTCCTTTAAAAAGTTAAGTTCTTAAGATGTAGTAGCAAGTTCATTGAACTAAAAGCAGTAATTCTGACCTGAAAAGCTTACATTATCATTTAAAATGTGAAATGGCATGAAGAATAAAAATTGGTAAGGATGTTAGCACAGTATGATCAGATTATTATTTCAGAAGAGAACACTTGTAAAATGCATTTCATATAATATTATATCATATCTGCAAAGATTCAATTCACAATCTGCAAAGATTCAATTCACAATTCTGATTTGCAGATAATTTTTTCCAAATAAATTTTAGGTTGATAAGTCAGCTAATGGCCTTCTTCTTCCATGCTCTACTTGGGAATGGCAAGTATTAGTGGTGAAAGTGAAGTGAAGGAGTGGTGAAAGGATGAGATATACAAGGTGCTTGAGTATCTGTTGAAAAGAACTTATGAATACATAAATAAGTGACCTTTTCCCTTGAAAACTATTTATCCATGTATTGAATACCTACAGGTTAATTTGGCAAACACCTACATGGACACACATATGCACATGTAACACCTTAAGGGAGAGAATGAGACATGAGACATGCTCACACAGAGCGTGCACAAAACCAAACTGGTCTCAGACATGGTAATTCATCTAATAAATGACAAGCCAGCCTTCAGGACCCATAACCAAATTCCGGTCCTGAGATTGAAAGTAGACTGTGGGGCTCATTGTCAATTGTAGGGCTAGTAACATCAAAATACGTCAGTGATCCCTCAAGTGTGCACAAGTATTCTGCACTTACATTCCGTGTCCTCCAGAGATTCCTATATTAGTGGAACTTCTTGGAATGGAAAGTGTACCTTAATGTGGCATTGCTGTTGTACCTCATTGTCGGCTATCATGCTGTTATATTAGACATTCATCTTTTATCCTTGTTCAGCTCCAGTAATAATATGTCATCTAAGACTCCTGACTCTTAATTAGAAATCATACTGCTATTCCTTGCCTTTCTCTGCTATGCCCTGCTGTGACTTTTCTGTCAGTCTGCTCTTCTCTGTGATATGATACAAGGTAGGGGAGCACAGGGGTTAATGCAACTATTTACATATGGTGATACAGTGTATAGCAGTGAATTAATAAAACTGTTTGCAGCGTTTCAGAGCTAAAAAGCAATTAAATCTTTTTTTTTTTTGAGGTGGGGGGAAGGGGTTTGAGAGCCCTGTGCAATTAGGCTGGATTTGGAGCGACTAGAAGTTGGTAAACATTAAAACAAAATACTCCTTTAGAGTTCTCTTTGTGAATTTCATGGCTTGTTTATGAAATCAGGCATATAAAATTATCTCCTATTATAGTTTTTTGCATTTGCTCAAAATGGTCACAACACATAAAGAAATAATAATGTATGGTTACCCTTTTGATAATAACTGCATGTATTAAGTGCTGAGTGCTATCTTTATAGAGAATCCAGACCTACGGGAGTAAGAAGGAAAATTGACTTGACGTGCAGGAGGCTAGAATGCCACCCACAGAGGTGCCTGGTTGCCAGACAACACTGAGTTCCCACTACCCAAAAATTACTGCCATCTCTGATACCTAACACTAGTCAGTCAAAAAGTAAGACACTGAAATAAACAGTGCAGACTGAGAAAGCCAGATCCTCAGCTCATGCTGAATGGTGTCACTCTGGGAGCAATTACACAATGATTTATACCAGCTGAGGAACTAGATACATGATTTTGCATGTACAGTACACATGTTGTTTTCTTTATATTTACAGCTATACCTTTGAGGAAACATTGATTAGGTATATAAATATTTATGAAATATAAATAATGATTTTAATAAGTAATTACCTTCATTATTTTAATATTTTAATAACTTCTTAGTTCATAAAACTGAGCACTAAAAAAGAACATCTGATAATATTATACCATTATTCCTAATAATGTCTCATACAAAGACAAATTAACTGTTAATTTAAAATCTATCAGATTGTAACTGCAAACATAGAGACACAGCATTTCAATGAAAGTTGTAATAGAAGGGAATGAATCCCAGAGCTTAGATCTTGTTCTTATCAGTTACAAGCATCAGGCCATATAGAAAGAAATAAAAAAATGCAGTCAGTAGCCTTTTAAGGCTGTTTTCAAAATGCAGGAGCATATGTAAATAGAAACATATGTTGTGACAGAGTTTGTATTAAGGGTAATGCTTTACTAAGCATTTGAGCAAAGAAAATGGGAAAAACGTGTTCTGCTCACTCCAAGTCAAAATGACAGTATCTCAGCATGGTAAACCTGATTCAGGTCAGGAAATTTTCTGTAAATTAGACATGATGCAAAAACATCAGGAACAATTCAGTCCCTCTGTCCTCTAACTGGATGATTCTACTTCCAAATTAATAAGAAACCCAGACAGCTTCTCAAAACAGCATAAATCTCAAGATTATATTTTCAAGCCATTCTGGGGCTGATCCTGTCCCAGGCGTGAGACAGAATCTGCTTCATCAGTTTGTTCAAGCTTGGATTGGCATTGAATCATAGACTGTTTTGGATTGAAAGGGACCTTTAAAGGCCATCTAGTCAACCCCTTGACAATGAGCAGGGACAGCTTCAACTCGATTAAGTTGCTTAGAGCCCAGTCCAACCTGACCTTGAATGTTTCTAGGGATGGGGTGTCTACCACCTCTCTGGACAACCTGTCCTAGTGTTTCAACACTCTCATTGTAAATAAAATTCTTCCTTTTATCTAGTCCAAATCTACCATCCTTTAGTTTAAAACCATTACCCCTTGTCTCAGTGCAACAGGCCCTACCACAAAGTTTGTCCTTATTGTTCTTATAAGGCCTCCTTAACTACTGAAAGGCTGCAATAAGGTCTCCTGGGAACATTCTCTTCTCCAGACTGAACAACCCCAACTCTCTCAGCCTGTCCCTCAGGCTTGTCAATTACAGCACTGAACCTCAATGAGAGCCTAGTGCCAAGAAAAGGAAGATCCATTGGAAAATCCTGTCCAAGTTGCACTGGCACTGCAGAGTAGAGCTGTGGTGTGGCACTGGCTTCACAAAAATGCAGGACCATCTTTTTTGAAAATTTAAGAACCTATCAGGAGTGCCCTGGCTGAGTACCACTCAGCAGCAAGGGTCTCCCTGCAACCAAAAAAGCCAGAAAGTGCTGCTGCACCTAAGGAATGGTTCAGGGGTAGCACGTAAAGAGGGACAGTTCTTTAACAAGATTTTATCTATTTCATCAGGGCACTAGATTTATTTTGCACGCTGGGCCTTGAATGTATATTAACAATAATGGATTTTGCTGGGAATACAATTTCTTCTTCTTAAGCTTGATTGTGCTGTGTCTTAGCTTAATAAATATCAAAACTGTGGTAATGGCTGAATTAACATTGCCAATTTAGTTCAGAATGAATATAGCCCTGAAAAGAATCCAAAGCAAACAAATTTATGCTGTGTTCAGAAACCTGTCAGAAAGAGGTTGGAATGTACATTAGTTCTTAGCAGAAGTGACTGCAGAGTTTATCCATCATAGTCTAGACCAGGGATGCTGAAGTCACAAGAATTTATGGAAAGGAGAGAAGGGACCCATAGGCACACATGAGCAGAGACAGGGTTCCATTTTTCAGTGAAGGCAATACAGTCACTTAAAATAAGAAAACAACCAATAAACAAAACCAAGCAGTGACAGCTCTTAAAGTTCTGAATCATTACTGTTCTGGATGTGGAATAAATAAGTAGTATTATTTAGTATGTATAATATACAATAGGTAAGTATTTATGAGTTTTCTCAGTTATGGTGAAGGTAAGGAATAGTATCTTGTTTCTGAGCCAAGCAGACATGACAAGAGACACTGGGTGAAATCCCAGCCCAGATGAAATGAATGAGATTTCTACCATTGATTTCAGCTGGATGAGGATTTAATGCCTTGTTCCCACCCAGAATCTTATGCTGTAAATTAATTTCTCAACAGTTTAATACTGTCTCTCCTTAGAGCACATCTTGTCACATTTGTGTAGAATGGCCACTCTATACTCCAAGTAAAATGCTGAGAACACTGAGTCATGCTTATATGATAAAGAGCTCCTTAGGACTACAGATCTAAAGCTAGGCAGGGGGAATTTATCTGTAATCCAGATTCACTGAAAAGTTACAATCATTTACTCTAAATGTTGGTATAACCATACATCTCCTCCTCCCTCTAGTTCAGATTTGTTAATGCAATGCAATCTTCCATGGTTTATTCTCAGAAAAGAGAATTACTGTACTTTTATGGTGGTATAATTGCTCTATGATAGTTAATAATGATGTGTGCAATATCACAACCACAGTATTGTAAAATCCAGTGCAAACAATTAGATCCTCTGCTATATCTCGGGAAGTTATTTCAGAAGTGGGATGAGGTTCAGTCATTCGTGTAGACAGAAGCTGTTTTACATTTCGTAATGTAGGAATAAGATAGCTTATCTAGCCCTTCACAGTAACAATCAGTTGTTTTAGAAGGTCTGTCAAAACAAAACCACTGTAAAAGCTACCTACGGCTTTGAGATAAAAAGCAAAAACAAAGAGTGAGAAGGTAACTGGATGGGGGAAAGCAGGTCTCCTTGAAAAATAGATGGCAGTTATGCATTTGCACTTGTATTTTGTGCTAGTAGCTCTGTTGCTTTAAACCCCAGCACTGCAACTTGGGATCCACTGCCTTTTGAGGACTCGGGAACTAATTGACTCCTGTGCAATGTGCTATACGCTCAAGTCCTGGACTACACTAGTCTGGCTAAAGGACAGCATTACAGAAAAGTTTTCATTAAGAAATTGAATTGAAATGTAAGTGGGACTGGAAACACAGGGACTGCTACTGCAGTCCCAGGTCTGCGGTCTATTAAGAAAATGTTGTATACTGTTTACATTATGCCCCACTCTCAAAATCTCTTTGAAGACTTGTACAGAAAAGGTAATATAGCCTTTATAGGCCTCAGAGGACAGCTATAGGTTTAGACTTTATTTTCTCCTTTGTCCTAGGGACATGTCCTATTGACTGTGGATGACAGTTATACTACAGACCAAACTTTCCCATAAATCATGCTGTGAGTTAAGTGCATGCTTATTTATTTGCAACCACCTGTAAGACCCTGCTTCCCCAGAGGACACTACTCTTCCCACAGCCACAGCAAATGCTGAACAAAAGGAAGGTGCCAAACGGGGGAGGTATGACCATGCTGCCTCTCTGGAGGACAGAGGGGGAGCAGAGGTATATTTAACTAAAGACAATTCTTCCCTCTGCCAGAAAAGTCACATACTTTGAGAGCTGTCCCACTTTCTGAGCTGTCTCTTATTTTGACTGAAAGATGAGAATTTAAAAATATTTCTTCTCTTCACAATATGAGTGTCTTGCTTGTCACATACTAGCTCATTTCAGACAGACTACCTATTGACTGGCTCAAAATATTTATTTTGGGTAACTGTTTTATAAACTGCTCCCTAGAAGATTTTTATGTAATACCATGTCTATTAGCATGGAAAGGAAAATTCTAACCTCCTACGAAGTCTTCCGCTGTGAGCCTTTCTGGCTCCCATGCATAAAGATACCCACTTTTTAAGAAATGATTTTGTTACACAATCTCTTCCGAATTGGTCTTCCAGTGCTGGAACTCCTGTAAATTCAAGTGGAACATTAACGTTAGTTTAAAGGAATTTAATATGTAATGTCTATCTGAGATTATAGTTCTCATGGTAGAGTCTGTCTATGAATCCCACCTTCTCCACTGATTTGACATGCTCAGCCTTGCCTTTCTAGGTAGATGGACTTGATGTAGGATTTATCATGTGGGTTTCTTTTTTTCAGGGCTGTCTGAACTCTGGATTGATATCAAGCTTAACAATTTGCACACTGTACAGTGGAGTCGAAGGACAAGATTTAGTGTTTGAAAATAGGACATTTATGGTTCTGCAGGGTGTCTTACCTGGCCTTGACTTGTCATTCAATGCAGATAGAGGGCTCCTGTATGTCCCATGTCATTCCTGCCATGGCAGATGGTATGCTTTTCTAGTATGGTACCCACACACAGGCCACTGATTCCAACACTTCAGGTCAATCAAGGCAAGTAACAGTTTACATAGCTTGAAAGATTTATTCGTACCTTCCTTAATGAACTATCTATTAGTAACCACATCCTATTCATGTATCTGCCATTTATTTTGGCTTGTTACTTTATTTCATAAACTCAGAGTGCTCCCAAATATCAAAAGCTACACATCTTCAGGCATGGTATCTTTAAGTGATATATTTATACATTTTTTCAGTTTGCACTGTAACACCAAAGACATCTTGTAAAGGATTTGACAAAGAAATTTCTGCTTGATGTGATGGGAGTGGTGCTTATTGTTCACACTGAAGTTCTTATTAAGATGGCCAATGACAATAATTAGAGCTGACATTTTTAAGGCTTTTTATTGCCTTGTTTAAGCCTGATGCTGATATTCCTGTCTCTCTCCCTCTCCCTATTACTTTTGTGGAGAAACAGCTGTAACCTATGTCCAAATGTCTTTCTTATCTTTCTATATTTAAAAGGACTTCATAAACTCCAGGTCAGAAATAAGTTATATGTTTTCCACATCTGCACTCCTAAGTGAAAGAGATACTAAGGAGGGAAAAATTAAATAAAACCCAGAAACAGCAAGAAATAAAAATATTGTATTCTCCAAGCAATATCTCCAATTATTCACTCACTTCAATTATTTTTCATTTTCATCTATCTTGGCAGCTTGTGAAATTAAATTCTTCAGATGATACAGCTTTTTTTTACATTTACACTTTGTCTGCTTTATAAAATTATATGTTGCAGAAAGGAATATTTGCTAGTTAGCAAGAATAATAATTTATCTTATTGTAATTTCATGTCATTACCCATTAGTCAGTGACAATGATTGGCAATGCAATTTTCTTTCCAATAAAACTAATTAATATTCACTTCATTATCTGCTGTTCAGATACTTCTAAAAGCAAAATTTTGAGACTTTTTTAGCAGCAGGTCCTTAAAAAGAAAAAAACCCATAATCATATGACATGTTAAAAATGGTATTTGAATACATGAAAAATATGTGTGAAAACTGGCTTTAGAGTGACTGTTTAAATTAGGAAATAAATAAAAGAAATAGTACCCCCTTTTAGGTAACCCAGACACATTTCTTCTGGAGAATTAGTAGAGTAGTTTGAGACAGTTGTAATAGCATAATATGTCAGCAAAGAAGGAGATCAGTTTGTTTCTCAACAAGTGCACAGGACTTCACCTTTGAAATGGAGCACATTTGCTTAGCAATCTATGTCATTGCTTTCTCTATTACATCATCAAAATCAATCTTGTACAAGACTGTCTGAGAAAGTTCTGAAAGGTTCTATGAGTACTGCTCTCTCATCTATAAAATGAAACATAATAAATATAATATTAGTAGTATCAGGTGAGTGAGTGCCAAGACATCTGAATAACTCCAGTTATTTTTCACTTTCTTACTTGTCAGTTTGTTTCCCAATGACATTGTACCATTCCGAACTTCAACAGAGTTCCAGAAAGCTGCAATAAGGGAAAAGAAAATGCAAAGAAATATCTGGGAAAACATATAACCATCGCATCACTCAACCTATAGCATAGAATGAATCCAAGAATTGGGAAGGGGGTT
This sequence comes from Todiramphus chloris collaris, assembly GCA_025345505.1. Taxonomy (NCBI): domain Eukaryota; kingdom Metazoa; phylum Chordata; class Aves; order Coraciiformes; family Alcedinidae; genus Todiramphus; species Todiramphus chloris. The sequence continues at coordinate 34,029,664 of JANVCC010000022.1, forward strand.
GCTGGTAACTAATAACCATTTATTGAGTGACTCAATTACATCTGGTGGTATATTTTATCTTAACGCAAGGCTCATAACAACCAGTCTAGATTAGGAGGGCTGGTTATCTTCCGGAAAGTTTTATTAAAACAGACCATATTATGACCTTCTGTTAAAACAAGCTGTTAATGAATAAACAATATACTATTTATTTTCCTTCATTAGAGTCATCGTTGTCATGTAAATGATGAATCATGAGTATTTCTGCTCCCAAATAAGGGTTTCCAGTGTTAGTATTTTGGGTTATTGCTAAAGTTATCACTCCACTGTGGATGTAAACTATTTGTATCTGAGTATCCTATTATTACTTGGAGGACTTACAGTAATAGATACCTCCATTGTTGTCTGGAGCAATATATTATTTTCTTAAATGAATGAGAGTAAACCTCCTCTTCCTTCTTACAGTTTATCATAGCTAGGGAAAGAAAGTACACCGTCAGAGGCCACTTTACTTGGAGAGGTACACAGAAACTAGACATAGGAAAGGAATTCTATGTATAAAACATCTAGCAAGGTTTATGGCTTTCATAAGGAAAGCAGCTGGCACATGGATGTACTTACTATACATGGACTCATCTCGCTGTGACCCAGTACAATATTTTTGCATGTTAGATGCTTGGAGCTAATAATTTCTAATAAATAAAATCTACCTGAATTTTGTTCACTTTTAATGTTCACAGGGTATTATTCATATGAATCTTGACATCCATAGTAGAGCAAGTTCTGCTTTTGACATGATGTGATTGAAACTTAAATAGATGAACAATGGCTAATAGAAATAAACAAAATAGAATGAAAAATAAAATGACAAAACACTAATTTTTTGCTTGTAAAGGTTTATGCTGCACTGCTCTTCAAATATTCCTGTAAACAAAACCCTTCAAACCATGAACACCCATAAGAATGTAAATGAATAGGAAAGAAAAAGTGGCACAATCATGGTCAAATCGAACAGCTGCTCAAAATGCAAGTATATATTGCAAACATAGCGTTGCAAAATTCAAGCAGCTTATCCCTTGTGTCACATCATAATCAAAGAAACCTGAAGCTCTCCCTGTGTTCTGTTCTTGTAAGGATGCTGACCCATGACATTCAGGGTGGCTAGCAAAGGGTTGTAGAGAAATGTCAACAGCAGGTTGATATATTTATTAAAATCTTCCTTGGTACTTACTGAAGAAAAAAAAATGTGAACAAGTTCCCAGTGGTTGAAGAGGTTGACATTTTAAGAAACTTCTTTAGAAAATACAGTTTATTAACTAATTGTATTGCTTTTACATTTATTATTGTCTGACAAGGTTGATGTTAATAAATGACAGTCATGAATTTAGAATCATTTAGAAACTAGGATGTGATCTGTCCAGGTGTCCACTGACAAAGGTCATCAGACCTTTATACTCAATAGCCCACCCTCCAAATAAGCACTTGCTCTCCAAGGCAAGTTTATTGTATACTGAATTTATCTCTAGCTTACAATGTCTGTTTATAAATCTCTCACCTGTAATTTTCCTGACCTGTGGATTTTAGTCTGTTCATTATACTAGAAAATTTCCTAAGCATAGCCCTGTAATCTTAGAAAATCTACCAAGACCTGGTCTGTATCTCTATGTTAAAAATGTTATATTTTTTTGTTGTTGTTTTTTTCCTAACTGTAAATGCAAGAAAGCCATTCACTAAAGATTTATGACAGCTGACAGAGATCATTGCTGTGTTGCTGTGTTTAATTTAATTAAAAAGTAACCTTATGAATATTTATAAATTTAAGTGTGCAGAGAGACATATAGACAAAGTACTATGTAATTTCACTTATCTGCCAAGCTGTATTGCAACAAGTGGGTCACTTGCCAGAGCGAAGTTCTGGAAGGAAGAAGCAGATGGTACAGTAGACAAAGCAGAAAGAAAGCTTTTGATCACGACTGTTCAATGTGTTACCCAGTGGAGCTGCGATTATGTTTCCTTTATAGCAAAGGAAGCCATTAAATAATTTACTTAACTCTTGTTATTGAAGTTGTTTCAGAGCCTAACAGCACATTGGGGCCTCGGGACTCTTGACTATTTAGAGTGCTTTGTTCATTAAAATTGGAGAAGGGCTTTCTTTCTTTATGTGTATTCTCTACTATATGTGTCCTGAGTAGATTCATAGATTTTGCTATGTAGAAACATAATTTGGGCTTTAGGGTTTTCACTGCTCAAGGCAAATTGGAAGCAATCCCTGTCATCACTCATGATAAATGACCAAATTTCTTGAATGATGTGTGTGGAGAATGTTCCTGAGGTATCTAGGAACCTTAATGCTTTCTTCTGAATGATGCCAGTGAAAGGAAACCTCTTTTACTGAATGGCAGTGGATTGCTGAAAGTTTTGCAGCCCCCTAAGTCAGTCAGTCAAAGTATAGAATCTCCTTAACAATAGAGGATAACTTTAATTACTTAGCCATTGTGAAAGAAACACAGCAGATTCTGGAATACGTTGGATGTTCCACAAATACATGAAGACATTTTTTCTGTTCAGAAGCTTGTAGAATTTATTAGAATGGGTTAGCTATGAACTGATGGGAAGGAATTGGTTAAATTCAGATTGTGTGGTATAGGATTTTAAATTGTCATTGAAAGGTTATTTATGTGAAAGCAGTCAACCAGAGAGGGACTTAAGTATATTTGAAAAACTTTTTTTTTTAAATAACAACAAGCTTCAGAAAGATCAGAAACCAGCTAAGCATATTCCCTTGAATGGTAGCCTTAATAGGCAAAGAAGAGCTAGTTTTATAATGACATTAACACATTTCCTTAGAACCGTATAAAAAGAAGGTAAATGAAACCAAAATGGAAGCAGAATTAATGTTTAGAAATGCTGTAAATGACAATGAGGAGAATCTCTGCAAGTGTGTTAAAAACAAGAGGAATACAAGGTGAGATGATTTCAGAGGGGAGGAGAGCAAGTAAATTCCTGAAGAAATTTTATTTTGACAAGTAGTTAGATAATGAGAGAATAAGAGCAATGCCTAGAACACGGGAAAAACATACTCTTCTATTTTACCAGAGAAACACAGTCACAGCACCAGGGCCTGGAAAATCCTACCCTTGAGTATTTAAGAAATTAAACTCCTCCACAAAATTGAGAACTCTTGGACAACAGAACATGGAAAATGTTAAAAGATTATATGTCTAGATAGACTAAGAAAACTTGGAAAAATATGCACTGGCCAACCTTATTTTGATTCCAAAAAAAGACACTGAAAAAAGGTTAGGAAAAAAAACAATTTGTGAGCACGGAAACAGAAGGTAATAAAGTCAATTAAACTAGATCTGTCAAAAACAATTATGTCAAACAAAGCTAATTTTTTTTCTTCAACAATATATCTTGTCTACTGGATAATAAAGATACATTAAATACAATATATACATATATTGATTCAAGAAAACATTTCAACATTTTTCAGTGTCCAGTTAGCAAAACAAGAAAATACAGGTTTGATGAAATCATCACAGTATTTTGGATCTAGTCACACAGGACATCAGTCACGGAAAGAGGAAAACAACTTTGGAGAATGAGATTAAAACTCAGTATTTTCAGTAGATAGGGAGGTGAAATCTATCAGCTCAAATTCAACCCACATTCTATTCCATTCATGGAAATGTCAAAACCATAGAACAAGCTGTTAGGCTGCTCCTAGAAAACTTGCAGAAAATAATCCAGTCTAAAAGACAAGTCAACAAATACAGCTTGTAAGGTGAGCTTTCTTTTTTCTTGTTCCTATGCACTGCAAGACTAAAAAGGTCTTGGTTAAAGACCAGGTGCTTAAACTGCTCTTTAAGCACTGTAATAACATCAGGTAGAACACAAGCTTCAGTCTCTGGAAAGTGGTTGATGAACTGGACAAAATGACCTATGCCAAAAAAAAAAAACCAAACCCAAAATTAAGAAGTTATTTAGAAAATACAAGCTATGAGGAAAGGCTGAAAGGCTTGCAATATTAATCTTAGAGAAAGAAAGGTGAAGATGGGATGTGATAACAGCCTTTTTGAATACAATAAGTTTTAATAAAGCAGGCAAAGATCAATTGCTCTTGGGCAAGTAGACAACATGAATTTACACAAGCTATATAACTGGAAAAGGATGGACGTGCCAAAAAAAAACCTAAATCAAAACCCCAAACTCAAACTTGCTTTGAAATCCTTCTATATTTCTGGAGTCAGTATGAGACTGAATTTGTTGGTGTGGTCCTTACACTCTCCTACCAACATCTGTCACAGAATATGTACTTACTCCAGTGACTCCAATTTCCCCCATAAGATTCAAATACCAGTCAGACCCTGATGTATTCACTGCAGTCTGAGCCCACTGCTCTGCAGCAACTGCTGTGAGCAAGAGGAAACCAGCACTTTTGAGGGATGTAGGAGTGTGCAGATTTCACCCATTGAATGTCAGCTTACTAATAACATGCTGTTCACTACTCTGTATGTGTGTTTGTGCAGATGATATGTTCCAAGTAGATAAATATATTGTAGAAATTAATGATGTAAGATAGATTTCTAAAAATGTTTCTCTTTTACGTGTCCAACAGCATCACAGACTTTCCTTTATATTCTATTTATGTTGTTTCTTGTACCACCCTGTTCTTTATGTACTTGTGTTAAAATATTATTTTAATTAACATTTGATTTTAAACAATATGTAGTTGTTTGCCTTCTTATCTTTGTGAAAATAAAATCTTTTAGTATGAAATAATATATTTTGAAACGTACTTCTTGATATATTGCTTACACTCTTCTCTCACTCCCTCAGCTTTTAAAATAAACATATCTGAACAACTTTTTTTCTAATGTGAGCAGCTTAAATTTTCATTGACTGGCCTCTGAAATTAATAGAAATGTTGATCTGTTATTGTCTTTAAAATTTGAAAGTGAGGATGAAAATTGTAAGATAAAAAACAATGTTATGCCAGACCAAAGATCTGTTTTCCCCCAACATGACAAGAAGTCAACAGCTTAGGAAAGATTTTCTTTAAAGAACAGGCTATTACCCCCCAAGGTAACCTCCCAAAATTTATGTTTCAGATACTTCCTGAGCCAGAGGTGATAGCATCTGTTTAACACACCTTGATATATTTCTTCCCCATTAACTTGTTTCTCTTTGGTTGCTAGAACCACTAGCATTCACAGTGTACTGCAGCAAGAAGTACTGCAGCTCGAACAAGTGAGGTGTAAGGGAAGCTGTTTTTCTGTGGCTTTTTTTTTTAATCTGCTCACAGCTAATTGCATTTGATGCCTCCTAGTCCTTTTACTGGAAGAGACACTGGATAATCAATCTCTTTTTGCCCTCGCCAGGCATGATTTTCCAGACTTCTATCAAATTCTCCTTCAGCTGTCTTTTCTTCAGTAGGATAAGTCCTTGTCTACTCAGTCAAAGTAAGGAAAGTATTCAATATTCTTTTTAATCTTTGTTGCCCTTCTTTGAGCCTTTTTGTAGAGGAAGATGAGAGCTGCATGGTATGGATTTATGTTGGAACATAAATGTTTTCTATTTGATCTCTATTCCTTCTCTAATGACTTCTAGCATGGTATTTTCTTTTTTCTTTTTTTTTTTTTTTTATTTATACTCTTTCTGAGCTATGGAAAGTAGCTGAACTACACATCATAACCCCAAGATCTCACTTTTCAGCTGTATTTTTCAATGCAGATCCCCTTATTTTATATGCAAAATAACATTTTTTCACCCATGTGCATTACATTACATTTACCTAGCTTCAATTACATTTATCCATTTTATTGCCCAGATAGTGTTTTGTAAGTATCCTTAGGCCAACCTTTGCAGCCATGGTCTTTTGTTCTTGCAACCTTATAACTGTATTTTTAGCAAAATTTGTCATATACATTAAGGACTTTCTTTTCAAAAAATCAGACTGACTCCTGATTTGCTGGTTTTCTGGTACATTTAATGACTTGTATTTCCCTGGATCATTCATAGTATATTTCTTGAAAATTTGTCACCTTTACTGTATCTGCTGCTTTCTTGTTCTCAGGTATGAGAGTGGTTTTAAGTGATACTTTATGTACCACTGAGAGTTCTTCACCTTTCTGGTCCTTGAACTTTTGAATTCTTAGGTAAATGCTGATTGATGAAATTTTTTCCTGTTCAACTTTGTTGTTTGTTCTGCAACATTTATTGACATTTCAATTTGATTTAGATCTTCAGTGAATACCCAGTAATGAAGAGTTCCTGAGTGGGAATGTCCCCAAGCCCTTCCACGATGAATACAAAAGCAGAAAATTAATTTGTTTTTCTGGTTGTCCCTTTTTTCTTCAAGTGCTACTTTTATGCCTTTATTATCTATTGACTCTAGAGACCTTCTGAAAGGCTTTTTACTCCTAATATGTTTGAGGAACAATGTATTAAGTGTATAAAAACTACTTTTCAAGCACAAGATTTTTTTTTTGCTCTATCTTATTGTGTCTCTTACATTCAGCTTGCCAGCACCTGTATTCTACCTATTTTTCTCATTTGAAGAGAAACTTAGCTGCTTAATTTGAATGACTTACCTTCCCCAGCAGTTTAGCCATACCTTCTTCCTTTTTCCCTTTCCCAGGTCTTTTCTGAAGCACATTCACTTCATGCCTTAAAATATCATTATGCAGCATAGCTAAAGGCTGCAAAGACTTAACCGCAGCTCCTTCCTCTTAGAAGAACTTTAAGCCCAAGAATATGAAAATATTTAAAGCTTTAAGAAAGTGTTGGTGGTCATCATATCCATATCAATTAATGGAAAACAATTACATTATGTGCTTTTCTGGCTGCCTGTAATTCAATACCCAAAAGTAGTTTAGTTTGATGGACCAGTTTAGAACATCTATACATTTAAAATTGTGCTTATATCAGTGGTTCCTCAATGAAAATTTTGTTTGTAATAATTCCTTAAAAAAATTGAAATGGTCAAAGAGAACTAGACCTTTGTTTTTTTTCCCTGAGATCTTCCTTCCAGGCAAAGATACTGTGTTGTAGTGCTACATGGAAAACACCATGCTTAAGGGTTGGTAAATAAGAAAGTTAACATGAGAGTGGGAAAAGTGGGAGATATGAAGCTAAGTAACGTGGGAGCTTGCATCTTGTATAGTCAAAACCTAACGTAGATTAACTTTGAAATACTTTTGAAAATTAATATCTTGCAAAATTAGAGCAGTTCAAGATTTTGGAAATATCTGTTCATTGTAACTCACATTAGGTTCAAAAGACTGATATATTCAAGGTCCTGGTTCAAAGCACTCAGGGAAAGGATTCTGGTAAATGGCTACCCACCAGGATACTGGTTACTTAACAGAGCTCATTTAACTAAACAAAAGTCAATTTCTGTACACCCACAAAGAGCATTACCTTTTTGCCTCTATGCACGGCAGAGGGCAATAAACTCAAATATTTAGAATGAGGGAAGAAAACCCAACTCCTTCCAATCTGTATATAAATCTCATGTTGTAATTAGGTGTTAAATATCATATCATTCCCTGCCTTTCCCACAATAAAAGAAAAAGGAAAGTAGTATCTTGTATCTTTAAAGTTAGCTCATAATAACATCAGAAATTCAATGCAGTGACATAAAGTAATAATTAAAGAATCTAGAGGATAAATTTGTATATGTCTTTGCAGATTTTCTCTTTTCCTTTATTATTTTCTCTTTTCCTCAGTTTTGTTTCATCTGTGTTTTATGGGTACTCCCTCAGCTAGCGTTTGCTTTTGAAACCATTAATCACCACAGACTCCTAAATTTAGTCTGAGCTTAGGAGTTTGATTAGTCTGACTAGCTGAGATAGAAAGTTATTAGTTTACAACAGGTTAGATGCTTCAACAGGTTCAGATGCTTCACTACACCTTTGTTCAAAAAGTTTTGCAGGTTTTCCTGTTGTTGATTTCCACCCCCAGCCCTTAATCTTGATGTGTTTCACAGTTTAGACAAAGAAGATGGAGAGCTTTGTTTCCAGAAAGTGTCTTTCCAAGACTCTTCTGTTTTTGTCTTACAGAGGTGTGTGATTAAACAGGTCATAAAAAACTGTAACATTGTTAAGGTGGGAGTAGGTGGGGCAATGTAGTTCTACATTGTCATACCCCTTGTAATTATAGTTTCAACACTAAACAAAAAAAAAAAAAAAAAAAAACCAAAAAACCAAACAAACCAATAAAAAATAGTCTCAGAGCTCCCTCAGTCAGAAGAGTGCAAATACTTTTCTGGCAGTGGAGGCAATGTGCTTCTAAGAAGGCACAGAGACCATTCAGACTCCCCAGATTTGCTCCCATTATGCCTGTGAGAGCCTTGTGGCTAAATCCCAACATTTTTCTTGAAAAATATATTCCATAACAGAACAGCCATTTGTCTTAACACCCCATGGTTGCCTACAAACAAAGCGTTCTGCCAATGACTGGCACAAACTTCAAGCTGCAGCCTGAAATCAAGCTGGCCCTTTTTATTCTTTCCTCTTTTTTATAGTCTCTCAAGGGCACATCTCATAGCCTGGATGAGAGCACAGATGAAAGCAGATGGCAACACCATTTGCAGCCTGAGTAACAACAGAGGAAGCCAAAATGCTAGATTAATGACCTCATCCCATCACAAATCCTTGTTAAGTCAGCTCTACTTGATTGTCTAGCATTATTTGAGGACCCAGAACTGGGCAGGTACCTCTCTAACAACTGAAAGCATGATCCCAGAAGGTTCTGCAGACAATGTTCAACATTGTGCAACCTAAAAGCATTAAGGTGATGGAAAAGTGCTGGTGAAGGTCATTGGCCACTGTGCAGCTTGGGAATTTAGAAGGAAGACAACACAACCTTCACACACCCCTACTATAGAATTCAGCTTGTAAGGAGAGAACTGAAAGAGTTCAGTCATGTGGTTTTCTTTTCTAGGGCTTCCTTTTTTTCCCCAGACTATGGCAAACCTTCAGATCAAGGAAATCTGTACAAGATTCTATCTACTCCAGAGCAGCCCAGATGTGATAGACTGCACTCCATAGTTGCATAGGCAGGGGAAGAGCTCTTATCACAGGAGTCTGTATAGGAAGAAATAAAACCCAGTGAGGAGTGATCTCACAGTAAGGCTGTCATCATCAAAATATTGGATGAGATGTTCTTGTGGAGTTAGGCACACAGAGGAAGAATTCTTTGCCTGTTTTATAGGACGGAGGTTTCTATTGTGAGACACTCTAACAGGTTGCCCAGAGAGCTGGTGGAAGCCCCATCCTTGAAAGGTTTTAAGACCAGGCTGGATGGGGCTCTGAGCAACCTGCTCTAGTGGGAGGTGTCCCTGCCCATGGCAGGGGGGTTGTAACTAGATGACCTTTAAGGTCCCTTCTAACCCTAACAATTCTGTGATTCTGATATGTACCTCTCCGCTTCAATTAATAATATAGTTTCTCTCAATAAATCTAGACTTCTGCAGTGAATGTCCACTTCACATAGTAACGATTTTTACATATTGTCCAGAAGGGATGAAAATAATGAATACCCTCTGAGCCATGGGTTCAGCTCTGGTGCAGCAGTACTACCGAAGAATATGACATATTGTCATATGTTCAGATAAGATTTTCATGTAATGTGTGATCCTAGAGTAAGACCAGATCTCTCATGAGATAAAGGGCATGGGATTTACCAGGTTAGATTAGCCAATACCAGCTGCTTCAGAGGAAGGGGAAAAAATAAAAGAGAATGAGAGATAAAACCTTTTGACTAGTTCAGCCAGTTAATTGTGCAGTGCTGCACAATAGGAAGATCTCTGCAGGGTAAGATGATTACAAATGTTTTCTTGATTAGCATATGGATCTGAGTTTCTAATGTATTGCTAGGGCTGTGTTTCCAGAAGCATCACACTATACCCCATGGTGATGAACAATACAGGAATGGCTGCTTTTGTACACAGCTGGTGAGATCCTCCTGTCCAGGAGGTTCTGCACTGCTATAATCCAAAAGCAGTACTCTACCATAGGAGGGCACTGGTAGCACATCAAAGTGCCAGAGATGACTATCCCCATCTTTCAAAGCAATATTGCCCTTCTTCCAGGGAAAACCATGTAGACTGAGTGTTATATTAAAAAGACGTCCACTTTGTAATATTTCTCGCTGGAGATGGTCCTAGTTTCTTGGGATAACTCTTTCTTATGAAGCTGCCTCTTAAAACTTTCTCTGTAAGGTACATACTATGGAAAAAGTCAAACCCAAATACCCAACAATCTTTTTAGTGTGTGCAGCTCCGCATTTTGTATTTTTAATATTTTTACTTCTTCTTATCACAAATCTGCGTGCAGTGATTTTAATGATCGCTTCCTTGTCTACTTAGTGTGAATTGCATGGTTGGAAAAATAGAACAAGTTGCAATTTAAAATAGACCCTTGTATTTGATAGAAACTGCACTTTTGTGGTTTGTAACAACCAAAAGGCCAAATGAAGTTCATAAGATGACCCAAATGCTTTGAGGCTTTTATGTTTGTTCCCACTTTTTCTCAGTGCTGTACAAAGGTCAGATGATGATTTCTTCCATTAGAAGAAGGAAAAAAGATCAGAGTAACTGGAGTAATTACATCGTTTCTCTCTGGGTAAAATTCACATGTGAGAAGATGACTGACACAAAAAAGACATTTAGACCTCTGAGGTTGATCACTGGGGATCTGCTGAGATCTTTGAGCTTGCCAAAGCCACTGAAACCCAAAACTCCCTCTGGTTTATACAGGCACTGTGGTCATGGTTGTCCTGGAAGCAACTGGGGACAATTTCCCCCAATCCTTCTAGTGGATGATGTCTCCACTGACACTAAATTTTCATGCTGTATTTCTTTCCTTACAGAGACAATTTGATCAGTTGATCTCTACCATGTCCTACTCTTCCAGATCATTTGGTTTCTGAATTTCCCCTCTACAATCCCAATGCACTTTCAATAGCACTATCACTTGGGCTTTCTGATATTTGTAGTCTACTAGCATCAGTGAATTCTTGATTTCTCCCGTTCACCTCATAGCTGATTTTTAACACATTTAAATCTCTGTGACCTTTCTGCATCCCAACTCATGTGTCTTCAGGGGTTCTTAATAGCTTCTTTGAAGATAAAATTATCAAACATGTAACATGTCTTTATTCCTTTCATGCCCCCTCCTTGCAGGTGTTCAAGGCCAGGATTGATGAGGCCTTAAGCAAACTAGTCTAGTTGAGAGGCATCCCTGCCCCTGGCAGGGAGATGGTTTAGATGATCTCTGAGGTCCCTTCCAGCCTAAGTCATTCTATGATTCTATGATATTGTTTCTCTTTTGCTTATTTTTTCATTTCTCCTTTCTTCCCTCTTGATGCTGATTGAAAAATATCATCCAAATTCAGCACTTGGTTGCTTCACATGACATCTGCTGACATTTGTTTCAGTCACTGATGTGTTACTCTTGTCCTAAGTTTCTCATGCGCTGTGTTTTTTATTTTTCCCATCTTTATTATACAATCCTGCTTTGGTGTTTCCAATGAAAACCAAACAGTCTCGCACTTTATCCTGTTTGCTTCTGTAGAGACCACTTTACCTTTCTGTTCTCATTTATCTTTATTCTTATTTACCATGTTGTTTTCAATTCCCTCAATTCCATGCTTAGACCTGTTATCTCTGATTTACATCCTTTGCACTCATTCAATTCAAAGCACTCATGCCAAAATTTTTAATGGCATGTTCTTAGCCAAGTCCTGGAACCTGTACTCTGTCTTCATCTCTGTGACCTGACAGCTGCCTTCAATACTGCCACCATTCTCTTTTTCTTGAAATATTACCCTTCCCTGATGATTCAATTTTCTTCTAGTTCTCCTCCAAACTCTTTATTCACTCATGCCTTCTCCACAGGATTTTTAGTCCCACAAATGAAACCATCTTTGACTATATGATTACCTGATCTATGTCTTAATCTCATTTTTCTTTCTTCTGTTAGAAAAATAATATTTCTATCAGTTTCCCTTGTGGCTTAAGGATGTATACTCACCTGAGGTCAACCTAAACTTAATTAAGCATAGATCTCACAACCTATCCCCTGATAGCTATATTTCAAGGAACAGTGATATTCTCCACTGGTGACTAAGAAAGTCAATAGACAGTACAAAGCCACCTCACACCATAATCCTCTCATGACATTTCACATTTTCTATAAAGATAAAGCGTATAACATAATTTCAGTAGTACTTAGGTTCATTATTTATTTTTTATTTGGCTAAATAACATCCTTCTTCACCATTCCAATACCTCCCTGTCACTTTTTATGTCACACATAAGTTGTAGAAAGTTTTGAGTGTGGACCCTCCTTTTGCTCTGAAGCATCTTCCTTCCTGAGAAGGTATTTATTTTGGCAATCAGGGTAATAGTAAAATGCTGTTAGCCACAAAAACCTCATCTTGTGGATTGTATGCAGTCTGGTGACCAGACCCTTTTCAAGGATCTTTCTAGTTAAGAATCTTGCAGGGAGCAATGCTTGAAAGAGTTTTTGCCATTAGGTACTTCTACATTTCCATTAGATACTTCTTCTACAGTAGTCATTGCAACAATTCCAGAAAGGCTGGTGCATTTGGCTTCTTTATATCACTGTGTATATATAGCCTTTCTGACAGATATTTATTTTATGGGCTTACTTGTATTAGACTATAACGGTCATATTTTTGAGGTAGAAGGTCTTCTGGGGTTCTTTAACATGTGCAAGGAAATAATATACCTGTTGGTTATTTTTCCTTTCTTCTGATTTCTGTTTTTATCTGAACAAATTTTACATGCCTTGTAGCAGAAATATTAGCTACAGTGTAAAAGTATCAGAAAAGAAGAAATTATAACTTCAAGCCACAAGAAAAACATGAATTTACCATGTTCCTTTGTTTGAATGACCTCTCACAGAGAAACTAAAGGGTCATTATTGTGGAAACTTTCAGGCAGAAATGATGTCACCAGAAATCATTTTAATGGAGCCTCATCTTCACATCCTATTGATTTATCTGTTAAGGATGAAGGGAAATCAATAAGCAGAATCATTTTCACATCTTTTAAACATCTACAATAGCCAAAAAATATTGTCCAGTGCAGACATGAATCACTGGAGAGAAAAATCATAGCCATTGGTAGTCATGAAAACATTTATTTCTTTATATTAAGAAGGTGATTTTCATGTTTTTTCTACCATTTTTGTTTGATGTATTTGTACTAAAGGTGAATTTCACGCAGGGACAGAAATACCATTTTGTATGCAACAGATGTTAAAATACTGAGAGTTTTGAAGTTATAAAATGAGATCTCAGATAAACCAGTGTAGATTCATTGATGTTTTCTTGCTGCAAGAAAAGACCTCAAATGGCTTATTCATTGCTTTTAAATTAAGAGTCTCATGCCATAAACAGCTAAAGGAGAGATGATAGCTCTGGAATATTAATTCAGAGAACCCAAATTAGGAGCATACTTTTTACCGTGGATTATTTAGGGAGTACAATATGAGGTGTTTCTAACAGATATATTTCTCCTTCATCTCCACCTAGCCACTTTAAGTGGAATTTCATTTGCATTACAAAAGAGAACTGCGAAATAAATCAAATCATTAATTATCTCATAAACCATTTAACTTTTAGACAAATGCGTAAATTAAAAGTTTGACGTTTTTTATTTGTATGGAATGTGCTTCGTTTCTGCTGCTATTTCTTCTCTGCAGAGCTAATTTTGATACAGTAACTGATGAGAGTAATTCTCCTGAGAAACAACAGAGCCACTGGTTTTCCAGGTAAATCCAACACCTTAGAAGAAATATACTATTGTGTATTGTATGGGAAATACAAACTAAATGCTTACTTTCTGTGTGGTGCTTTGATTATGTATGAAGATTGATTTATTTTAGCTTGATTATTTACTGAGCAATTTACAGCCATATTACAATAGATTAATGTCATTTGTTTAGGGTTTTTTTCCTGATTGTCAGAAAGTTCTTTACTAATAATCATAAATACAGTTCTAAAAAATCTTTTTTCAACCAAATAAGAGACAGGTTTTTAAACATTTTGAGGTGATTCGGTTCAGGCTGAGTTTAGTTGCTTATTATTTGAGAACAGTCAGGTCTGCCTAAGGTTTCTTAAGTATGTCATACTAGGTTATTTTGTTATTATAAGTATCTTTATTGAAAACTATGCAAAAAATATTGGAAAATGTGTGGTTTAACTGTAACACTTGAGCACAGTCACTGATAAGTGAATCCAGTCATGCTAGATACCTGGGAAAAGTCATTTCTGCCCACTGGCTCCCTTGGCTGCCCATTTCTTTTCAGCAGCCAGTTCCTGGAAACTGATCTTCACCTCACTCATCACAGTTAAAATTAAAGGGATCAAAAGCAACTATGTTTGTTTTGCGAGTAATCACAGATTGAAATTTATTAAGTGATACTTTGTTCTAAAGTGATGATTAGTTCTAAATTCCTTTTCTCTGTTCATTCACAGCTTAACTGAACTTTCAGTTTGTCATCTCACTTAACCAAAAGTTACATAACTTTCTATAGGGATGATTATGAAAGTAGCAGTCTTCCACAGTAAAACCATCAAATTACTGGGCCAGAATGTCCTGAAGATTGAGTGTCATGTCTGCCTGAGTCTCTAATTGGACTTTTCTGTTTCTGCAGCCCTTTCCATTCTCTGTGCTCAGAGAATATGGGCTGTGAATTTCACCACCCACTTTTACAAGCAGACTGAGCTCCCTGAGATTCTTGCTAGCTTAAATGTGTTCCATGTCTTTCCACAAAGATGGGTCTCCTCAACAGTCTCCAGCTGTGGTAACTTCTGCTGAAAAATGGCATGGCACCACAGCTAAAGGGTGTGCAAAGGATAAAGGGAAGGCTTGTTCCTATTCTATCTGTATAAAATCTTTACTTCAATAATGATCATCTGGCAGATGAAACACCTTGCTAATTCAAAATAAAAGAATATTTATATGAAGGGTACAGCTTTCTCAAGGCTTTCCAAACTAAATTAGTATTCTTTTTAAATCTTTCTTCACTTTCTAATCTTTGAAGAAAATCTAATAATGCATTTTGCCTTTCACTGTATTACCACATCAAAGCAACACTTTTTGTGGATACTTATTATTCTAAATTCACTGTCTTTACTTACAACAATACTTGCATAAACAGCCTTAGTTTCTAGTAACCTCATCTGCACCATCATTTTTTATTTATTGATCTATTTATTTATTTAATTATTGTGCTAGAAGAATATGGAAACCTTTTTCAAAGAAACTACAGACCAAGGACAATTCTTTAGCCAATGCAAATTGTCCCAGGTAGATTGATTTCATTAGGCAATTGAAAAATGCTTTCTGGGTATATTTACAACTTACCTGTTACTTCTATTAGCCTCATACAATCCTAATTGTGTATTGAGTTGTGAAGAAAATCAGCAAGGTCAAACTTCAGCCAAAATTTTGAAGAGTATTTGAAGTTATTAATTATATTTATTGATATTTTTTAACATTTGGTAATAGTATTTAATATATGGACTCGAGACGTTCAGTTTTGCAAAGGTTTTCAGCAGATATGCAGCAAGTCAATGTTATAAAAATGTTGTTCTTAGTGTGAGTACAGGAATTTGAGAAGCTTTACCTTTAACTGAACTGACCTCAAACTATTCTAGCATGGGATTGTGGAGTAGTGCTTGAACTGGGTAACCTTGAACAGAGAAGATAATCCTGATTTGAGTGAGGATCACCAAGGGCAGGAGGCTGAGTGCAACTCAGCTCCAAAAGCCATGTCAGATTAGCTGGCCTATTTAAGCTCTGGGCAAAAAGAGAGACCACAGCATTTTTCTTCCTTCTTTTTCGGGTAGCTGTGTTACTATGGACATATAATTGACAACTTAGTTTGAAAATAAGTGTTATTAAACATTGCATTTCCCATAATCATCAATACTCCTCACAAGTACCAAAGCTACCTGTAAACATAAAAGAAAACTTTTAGAAAAACCAAAGTTCTGTAGCTGATTGACTGTTCGGAGAAGCACATGAGTTCTGCCCTGGAGTCAAAGGTGCTGTTATCTCCATAATTTTAACAGTACCTGGTAGAATATTTCTTTGTTTAAATCAGCCTTTTCATTTACAACACAGTGGGATTATATTCAGGGGACCACATGTTCCCATGGGCTTAGCAATGATTGCCCTTTATTTTCATAAAGACAGTGATGTCAAACTGGAAATTCTTATGAAAGCAGGGTAAACAAACACCCTCTGGTTGGGGGGTTGAGTGGGGGGAGGGAACAACAAACCCAACAACTAAAAAGACAACAAAATTCTCTTTCTGAGTTACAAAAAAGGTACAAGAACTTTTGAGAGTGTGCCAAAGAAAATGCTGTAGTTTGTTGAGAAACATATATTTGATAAACACTGTATCATGTAGATTTTATTCCATGTTAACCAAAGCTCATTAACATTCTTGACAAGTTACAAGTCTTACATGTTCTAGTTAAAACTGCTGTCATCCCTGTCTTGGTTGGATTTTAAGGGGCTCAGCCTTGGAGATTGTCCTTTCTATATTTGGCTCAGGGTCAGAGAAAGAAGGGATGCCATGACCATTGGACATCCTCTGGAGTGAACTTACAGTGATCACCTTCTTTCCATCATTATTGTATCAGAGATCTGAGAGTAGGTCCTTTTATATACAATAGAGTGTTTCTGGCAATGATGTCAGAACTTTTTCTTCCAGCAGTGTCTATGCTGGGCTGGTGGCAAGGCAGGCCAGGGAAGCTGGACATCAGTGGAAAAGTCTGTTCATAATTTTTTAAGTCTGTGAGACACTGTTAGATGTTAGCAGCCAGGCCACTATGAAGTCTTTCACAAAGAAATAATTCTTATGCTTGAGGAAACTCATGTTCATAAAGCAAGGAAAAAAAAGGAGATTTTTCATCTTGAATCTTTGTTAGAAAGCATCTAAAGAAATAAACATATTTCCCCCAGACAACTGATTAGAATATATTAGAGTACCCACTTGCATTTTTTATCTCAGTCTGTGTGTCTGAGCTGATTGTGCCATGTAACTTCTCAAAGCAGGAGAGGAAGGTTTGATTAAATATTTTGTGCCTAACTGACTTTTTTTTTAACTCAATACCAACTACTGTGCAATCATGTCTACCTCTTTTCACCTCATCATTTATGAGCCACCATTTAGTTCAATTTTCATTTCTATTTCAGTCAATCTTGCGCCAACACAGCCTGTTTTTCACTTTAAATTTGGACACATAAACTATTTTATTATATTTCAATTTAGGGCTATATGCTGCAAAGCCTTGGAAAACGCTACAAAGAAATGTCAGAACTTGTACTTAGTTACAGCTGACAAATTTTAAGGTAGGTTATCATATATTCCTACATCACAGACATTAATTAGGTCTAATAAGATAAAATTATATTAATTTTTTCTAAATAATTCATATTAAGGAAAAACATAGTTTTTCATATTACAGTCATATTTGCCATTTTGTTTTGGAAACAGGTGTTTTTCAAAGTCTATCATACTTAGTATGTTCTTTAAATTACAGAATTACTGACCTCAGCTGAAATCTCTGTCTTGTGGAAATCAGTGAGTATCTTGCCTTGCCTCCAAGGAAGACAAGTCCCACCTAGATAAAACCCTTAATAACCTGGTTTTATCTCATAGCTGACCCTACTTGGACAAGGAGGTTGCACAAGAGTTCCCCTACTGAGTTCCCCTCCAAACTTAATTATGCTTTTATGCACAATAATTCTGTTTTTTTCTTGGACGGGTTTTTTCATGAAAAAACATCTAGCAAAGTGAATAAATGAATAAACTCATTTGTCCATTCATGCACTAAATAGTACTTCTCAATAAAAAGCCTTTGTACCATCATTTACTGAAAAGAGGTATCTTCATGAGGTCTCCTGGGATTTCTCAGTGGTCTCTTGCTTTTACATGCTTATTTTTCCAAATAGCTGTGAAGCACATTAGACCTCTGTCCCATGTCTGTGATACTTCATTCTCAGTCCTTTGCCATTATGCACTTCTTTTATTCTCCATTTTATCCACTTTTTATCTCTGCAAGTGCTTGAATGCCCCCAAAAACAGGTGCTTAGTTTTCATAATTGCCTCTTGAAGTCACCAGTATAATCACAGGAAGAGTCTGTGAAAGAATTGAGAATGAGAAGGGAAGAGTAAATGAAGAATAAGAACGGAAAACAAAAGGCCACCTTTGAACTTGGAGGCCTTCCATACTGCATCTACTTCCACTGCCAAAAAGGCACAGATGTTCATCACATAAGCAGATGAAGGTGTTACTATGAGGTGTTTGTTGCTAGTTCAGAGTCTTAATAATGCATATTCTCCCCAGCTGCTCTGGTATATTTTCTTCTCTAATTTTTAATACTGTAAACTTTAAAAATACTAAAGTAGGAATAAGAAAATAAGAGACGGTAAGTCTTATAGAAACCTCCTTAAAAGAAATTCCATACACTTTCTTCTCTTTTCCTTTCTTTTTTTCACATACCCATAAAATGCTAAAATAAAAAGAAGCAGGTCTTGGGTTTCTAAGACTTCATGGAAGCTCCTGTTGAGAAGGTGTAGGCCCAGACTGATAAATCATTTCTCCCAGCACTTTGGATAAGCCATTTCAAATGTTGGAATAAAGAGTTGCTGCTTAGTAATACTAATACAGTTTGGTCAGAAGCAGTAGTGCATATATCCACTATCTGATTACAGTATCATTGTTTTCATCCCAGTTGTATTTCTTTCCACACATTATAGAAGGCAACATTATTTTAAAAAAATATCTCTTCCTCTTTAGTTGCTTAGGAAGACTCCTATCTGCCATCTCAATATCATCAGGAAAAGTAATCTTTTGGTCTAACCAGATACTAAAAGATTTCCTTAAAGATATGTCTAGGAGTGTTCTGAGTAGTTGTATCTGGTTAAAGCATTGCAAGTAACATGAAAAGCTACTGATGGTAGGTACAAATCTTCTATGATCAATTCTCATGTAAGCTTTTAGAGGTTCAAAAATCAGATTGTGCATTTCCAATTTATTGAATTAGTCAATATGGCAAACAGAACAGAATTCTTTGGCCTTTGCTTATACAGAATCTCCCTGCAGCCAGCATCCACTGAAGGCAGGTGCACAGCCAGTTTGTTCCACAAAAGAGGTAAAGAAATGCAAAGAGCATCTTAGATTTAGCATATGTCTTCTGAATGACTTAGGACTGTGATAGTCATTACAGAAGTTGGTCAAGTCAGTTTTAGCTATTTTGGTCATCCATGTCACTAAACAACATATAATTTTGTTGTGTGTAAAACTTATTAATAATAATATAAGAAACTACTGCTGGTAAGAAGAGGGAGTACTAAAAAATTTTCAAATAAGCTAAGTCTCACTTTAGGCTGTTGAAAGAATTAGTTACATGTCTCCCTGAGACATTCTGCTGAAGGGGAAGGAAAATTTCCTCTCTGCATTGGGAAAAATTGTCTATAATGTACCAAATAGCTGTATGAGGTTAACCTTAGTCACTGCCAAACAAAATTACTGTGAGAACATCTCATGTACTGACACCTACTGAGCACACCAGATAAAATGGTCAGGTTTTGAAGTATCTCTGTGCTCTGGTTTGTATCAAAACTCTTGTTTGTCTGAGAGAATGACATCAGTAAGAAGTCCTGCACTAAAAATTAGAGGTATTTCATAAAGCTAAAGGAAAGCTAACCAGGAAATCAGAAAGATTAGATGAACATGGATTATGTGAAAACATCAATAATTCAAGGTTTTTTTCTTTTTACAGTGCACATGCTCAAGAGATGCTCCAATTGAAGAATAGATCCATAAAGCTTGTACTTATGGTCTTTAATAGTTCCCAGTGATTTTTATTCAGCCTGTAGTTAATGACAAAGACAAATTTAAACCTGAATGAAATTTCAAAATGGTTAGAGATCTACTAACTATGGTAAAAGATATGTCATAAAAATCAGTATTTTGAATATGAAACTGCTTTTATGTCGTGTCTCAGAATCATTTAGAGACATATCAAATGTGTTCTAATTAAACTGAACACTGGAAGCCAGAGAAATAGATTTCAAATCCAGATTTGAGTGTGGATGCCCTAGAAGAAAAAGATTGCCCTGTTCCATTAGCAATGAAAATGAAGTTGAAAAATTCTCATGTAAGGTAATTGCTATGGTTTTGTGTGATGGACCACCAGCAAGATAATCAGCTTTTAGAAGTGAGATGTGATCAAACCTCCATTTAAATCATCGGAACCCTGTTGATTTACTGTGGTTAAGCATTTTGCAGCAGATTTTTTTCTTCAATGAATAGATGCAGGGAAAAATAATTGTGTAGTTTATACAATTTCCTGCTACCTGATGGTTTAAAAGTGATTTGCAGCATGACCAAAAAAGAGTGGCTCATGTCACTGTGTACTCCATTGAGGCAAGGTATATGTCAGTGAACTCTAGAGAAATTTATATACATGGTAAGAAGTTTGCTTCTTAGTAGTGTGGGATACAAGTAAAGTAAGCAAAATTAAGTGGTCTGCTTCGTTTCTCTCCTGCCTTTGGTAAAATGACTATTAACACACATCTGGGTGAAAGGCAGACAAGGGAGTTATGTTTTGAAAGACATTTAGTTCTAGATAAGAAAGCATGTCAAAGTACAAATGGGGCCACAGGGGAGATGAAACACTGCATAGTGTTGTGGTTTGATTCAGCTGAAATGGAAAGGAATCTCTCTCCATATTTGAGTAAATATTAACAGATACAGAATCGGGAGGTGAGAGCCAAGTCAAAATGCTCTTCTTGACATGTTTTCCACTGCTGAATTTCGAAGACCTGACGGTTCCTCATATAAAGGTGCAGAACCTGTGAAACTGCAGATGTTTAACGTTCCATGGGGTAAAGGAAGAGTCAATATGTGACCTGAAGAGAATAGCTTTTCAGTATTTATGTGAGAGGCCAGTGATCATCCTGAGATATTTGGGAGTGAGGGGAGAGGGGATGGAATTGCCTGTATATGCTGCAATGGCTTTAGACAACAACATACTTAGAATATATATTATGAATATATATTGAGAGAAAGAGAGCAAAATCATCACATTTGCTTATCAGCTGGAATTCTGCCCAGTATACTCACACTAACCATAAAAGGATTATTCTGTGTTTCTTCCCTAGCTGGAGCAGATGTGGGGAGTATGACTGATGCTCCTCTCTATACTATTATCACAAACAGATAGCTATCAGAAAGTCAGTCTCTTCCTGGCTTTGCAATGTGTCTCAAGACTGTGACAGCACTGACATGAGGCATATTTTAAACTGCCTGTAGATTCCAGAAAGAATGAGAGATTTAATATGGGGGAATGTTCACTGATAAAAGTCACTTATTTACCATGCCCACTCTTTGTGCTGCATTCCAAAAACAGATAAAAAGCAAGAAATAATAATAAAAATATATAGAATTGGGTTTATTAAAATGTGATTTTGTCCATCACCGGAAAATTATTTGCCTCACTGCAGGACTGAAAACTATGAGAAAGGGAAGGAAAAGGTACGTGTCCTGTTAAGCAGAAGATAGAACAAGAAGAAATGATTTATAGAGAGAGCATTAATGTCCATGAAGATCATGGGAAAGCCAGAATGTATTGGGACATACTTTTAATCCAGTCTGCCCTGTGCTTGCAGCAAGAACAATCATTTATTGGTTCTTTCTAGCATCAGCAAATTGAGTGGTAAAAACTATGCATCTTTTATGTGCTATTAAAGACATATGGGATACATATCCAACCCTTCTTTAAATTAAATACATATACCTAGAACCAGTTGTAGTCAGTGATTAAGCAGCTGCTCAGGGCAAGGCATAGGTCCTGCTGCCTGACCTGTCATGGCCCTGAGAAGTGAAGCACTACACTGCTGCCTCAGGGAGAGGCTGCAGGCATTTGCATCAGAAAGATGACCTACTCTGGCAATAGGAAACTCCATCACCACTTTCACAATCCCTCTGCCAATAACAGCCTAAATGACACTTATGTCCAAAGCTCTCCTTTGGACTGTGTTCCAGTGTCGATGCTTGTCAAAGAAATTAGAGTAATATTAGATTTGACATAGGAATAGTTTGGTGCCAGGTGATGGGGAAAGATTAGCTCTTTTGTATCTTGGAATGTGCTACCAAAAACTTCACTGTTATCACAAGCTGAAATTACGACTGCAAGGTTGGTATCAAAAATGTAATACAGATCATATAATCTTGTTTTCCAGCCAGACCACTTAACAATGCACATAAAAATACTGCATAAAAAGGAATCTAATGCCTCAGATCTTTACAAATGTCTAACAAATACCACTTTGACGGAGAGGAAAAAACATTATGCATAAATCATCAATATATGTTCCTTTATTCAAATAACATATTTATGTATATTGAACATTGTCATTTTACAGTTTACCATGAAAAATTATCTTTCCTTGGTTTCAGAAAAGAGATAGACAGCTGGTGGACTCAATATGTAAGAATGTTTTCCCATTTAAAAGGCTTAAGTAGTTGTCTTTCATGAGGACAGAGATCAGCTATGAGGAGCAGCAAAGTTTATCTATGCTTTGTTAGACTTCAGCAAAAGGTGTATATTCTTGGAAACATTACAGTCTATAGAGATATAGTATTAGACATATGCCAGAGATTTGCTTTGGACTAGGCAATACTTTTTAAATGGCTTTTCAACATGATCTCCTTACTGTGTTTGGGTTTTTTTTTTTGTGAGCTTCAGCTGAATCCTTAATGTTGTCTTAACCCTTTCATTGTGGGGACAGGGGCAGTAATAATTTTTATTATCACTTTTAAATTTTAATTATTAAATTCTATTTTATTATAATTAAAAATTTAATGTATATATAATACAATTATAGAGACACAATTATCTTTTTAAATTAAATATTAAAAAGTGGTAAAAAGGAGTTCACATTGCATGCTGCCCTTTTTCATGAATTGAAAAGAAAACTTAGTCAAGTTAAAGTGAAATTATTGGGAAGAGAGGGATGAACATTATTATGAGAAAAGAGACTGTAACTGTCTGCTTTTAGATGAAATCAAAGAACAGGTTCATCATTTTTCCCTGTGGCAATTTAATTCACATTTTGCACTGTTCAGGTAGAAGCATATTAATGGCAAATTACAGAAAGCAAGTCATTGTAATGCAGGGAATAACTAATTCCATTGTTAAAATGTATGAGTGCTTCTCAGTCAAGGATAAATGATGGTGCCTTTTCAATGCATAAGTAAAAATCCTCAGTGCAGTCAGGAAAGTGATGAAAGGTAAAGATACTCTATCGTCTTAAAACTCACATCCTCATCTGAATAGCTCATGTCCTGCAAGCCAGACCCATTAAAAAAAAAAAAAAAAAAAAAATTCAGAAAGGACAAATTCTTGTCTTCCATGTCATGCTGGTTATTTTGATCATTTTTCGTCACTCTGGGCATATTGTTTTCACAAATTTCCCTGTAAATTTATTAAAATAGACCTTGGTGTCTGTGAGATCAACCAAACCACAGTCACTTCTGCAAAGTGTGGGAGAGGAAAACATTTAAAAGGACAAAGAGAATTGAAGTGTAAAACTTCACTGCCACTGTAAAATCAAGGAAAATTCCTAAAATCAGATTTTTTTTAATGCAAAGTAATTTTGGTCAATGAGTTTTGTTTAACCTATTGTTTCCTCTTCTTCTTCAGCACTAGGGATCAATGTGTTGTTCTGAGTAACCTTTTTAAATCTTTAAAGTCAGTAGTCTTTTTTTTCAGTTCATTGTCCTCTTGATAGTTTCCCAGAAACTGTGACCAGACTAAGCACACAGAGAAACTGAAGATCTGTTGAACAGAGTACTTTTGTTGTACAGCAGCGATGTACAGCTGATTTTTATGGGCTAGATCAATAATTTACCATTTTGAGATACGTTAATAACAGTGAGATAAAGTCCAAATGTAATGGCAAATTTTCTGTTTCTCATCAGTCTATTCTTCACATATTTATGATCCCTCGTTTTCATTCTTTTCACTTTCTGAAAATGTTTTATTTATTTGTATCTCAGTAGTGAAAAAAAAAAAAGTATTGCTCTGTTGCCTTCATAACTATACACAAATACAGGAACAAAGTAGCTTAAGAAAGTGTCCTGTTGGTATGACAAATTCAAATATGAAAAAATCAAATAATATATTTTTAGATTACTAACACTGATTAAATATTTTCCTTAACAGTAAGCCTTTAATAGAAAAAAGATGTTGAAGCATTATCATAATAATAAAAATGGAGACAAAAGTCTTACTTAGATGGTACAAGTAGAGCTGATATTTCTGTCTGCTCTGCTATGGAAAAAAACCTCATTCTGGACTGGAAGATTTGCTGCTTTTCAGGTAAAGACCAGGTAAGGTCAGAAAAAAGGCTCTGAAGCTAATCTCATGGGTTGCTTTATTTATTCCTTCCTATCAGTGGCAAGTCAAACCTGCTTAGTTTAAAAGTCAGAAATACAAGATGAGGTTGATGTCTTTGTTTTGACTCCACCTCCACAATTTCAAGCTGGGGTTTGAAGATCAGTTTGTTTTCTTTCTCCATTAAAGATTCTTCCACAAGATACTGTCTGACTCTTTTGTTCTCAAAGTAAAAAGAAGGAAAATATTGTGGGTCTAAGTGATAACAGTAATTCCATCTCTCACTGAGAGGACTGTCAAGACTCGTCCCTCATACTGGCTCCCTGATATCTATCATACTCTATGGCAACTATAGCAGCTCTCCATTATTTTTGTCTTTATGCACTCGGACTGTAAAACCCTCACAAAGGCAGCTTTTCTTACCCTGTCTTGACTTGTACGTAGTGCAGTTTTTAGTTGCTGTGGTAAACAGTCCCTGAGTATACCTTTACATATCTTGGGCACCGTAAAGATATCTCCATGCCTACTGCATTATATTTCACTCTACAGTATTCACAATTCTCCATTAAATTTCTTGTCACTTGTTCTGTCATATTATTCTTCAGATGTTCCTGTTTAAATTCAGTGTGACTGTTCACAGAAGAGGGTGATGCTCAGTGTAAGTAAAGATTAGCAAACTTTGACAAGAGCAATTAGAGCAGTCCATTTACTACTGCAATTTAAAGAGGACTATATGCATGTCATAGATACTGCTGTGCTGTGCCATTTCAGATATCCTAATTTCAGCTGGCTTCAGTAACTCCAGGACAGTCTTCATTTAGTAGTCTGGCTATCAGGAGGGAAAAGAAAAACAAACAAACCATGACTCATGTAGAACAATTTACGCAGAAAAGTTGCAATGCAAATTGCAAGCTCTTCTATTACTGTGTATTACATTCATATACGCCATATATATGTATGTGTACACAAAATACTTTGCACTGTATCTACTGTGTCTTCCTTGCCTTTTTACAAGTAATTTTGAAAACTGGCAAGGAAAATTTAAGTCAGTCCTTTGCTGACAGTTTCTGCATGATGCACCCTACACATCATTCATCACTGATTGCTCCTACTACAAGGTCAGTCATCAGTAAAATACTGTGGGATCCTACACTGGGTCAATATTATATATTATTAATTTTGCCTCAGTCTTTCATAGAACTGAAGGGGGAGAAAGACAACAAAGCTGTTTAGCCTTTTAAAATAGCTTGGGTTTCAAGAACAAAATGAACCTTTCAAAGAAGCCCTGAATATTCTCTGCTTAGAAATAATGGCTAACTCACCTACCACCATTGTAATGACAAGTCACAGATCAAAATTTCCATATGGCTGCATATGTGGGAGACCTGAAAGAAGGAGGATTGCTTGGGTTGAATCTTGAGCACCCGTGTATGGCCAGCCTCTGCAGCTGTCCCCAGCCCTGGGGTCAGATTTGCTACAGCTGCCGCACAGCTCTTGACAGAATCACTTGGCATAACACCATGAGGAGGGAGAATTTGATCTGCTGGCAGATTAAATAAAGCTTGACAGTCATGATGAACACCTATGTTCAGGTATGTACCTACAGGACCAGATCTGTCACCATCTGACACGTCCCATTGAAGACAATCTTTGTGAAGTGCCTGAAAATCAAGACACTCCTTTCCATGGGAATAAAGACTTGTTATCCATCCATTGCTGATGGAAGGGGGATTGATTGGAGTCTAGATATGAAAGAGAAGATAAAATTGTAAAATTGTCCTTTTTCCTGTTTTATCTAATTTGAATTCCAACCCATTACTTTGAAAGTCCAATCAATTTAACAGATACAGCCAGACGATAGACTATTCTTTCCCTTATTCAATTGGTGAAGACTTTTCTCTCAAAAGAACTTTTCCATTAAAAATGTAGTCACTACCAAAAGATTTCTTTTTTCCTTTCTCCTCTCTTTATTTTTTTAATAGAAGTTTTCTAGTCTCTATCTTCAGAGACTGTTGTCTGGACTTTTTTCACTATCCATCTCCAATGTCAGTAATGATTGACAAATAAGAGCAGTAATAATGATAGTTGTAACATTTTACTTTTAGCTAACAGGATACATTTAAAAAAAAAAAATGTCATTCCATGTCATGTGTGTATATATTGGTTGCTGAAATAAATATATTACAGAAAAGTATTGTTGTTGGTTTTATGTTTCTAGAAATTCTGTTTAAATGGATTTGTTGAAAGAACCAATGTTATTTCACTGAATTTTACCTTCTGGTACAACATCTCATGAAATCCTGTTAACATTACAGTCTTAAGTCTGCATCATTAAATGCAAATATTGCTACTTAGGTGGTTGGGCACATTTTTAAGAAATCATATATCAAAATGATACTTGCATTTGTATAGCTATTACATTGCATCTCAAGAAATATAACACAATGAAATTACTTATTTTCCATAGATTTGAAATGTATATTTTAAAAGTCCTGACAACACTACAGAATGTGATGATTTATTTTTTTTTTTCATTTTTACAAGAACCAATCAGATTTTGTAAACACACATACACTCACAGTAGGAAGCTTTACTCCTCACTGAAGCCTTTTTTTTTTTTTTTATACTCTTCTTCACTTGGCAGAATTACACTCCCGGGCCTTTTTTTTTCCTACTTGTTTGAATCACTGTGAATAATGTCGATTCATGCTCAGGACCGCCTACTTCTTCGGTAAATCTATGTACATGACTCAACTTGCCCAAATTTCAACAAATTCTCCACTAAATAGAAATGGACATGTTTTGGGGAAGGAGAGAGGAGCTGTCGCAAGAGTAGTACCTGTACTTTAAAGAGTGACCTTGCCACCTACACTGTGAAACACCGGGGCTAAAAATAAGTATACCATGGAAGTGTGCAGTTCATTATTTATATTTCTAAAATGGCTTTTTTTTTTTTTAATTTCTGGGCCAAGATTCTCATAGGTTATCAAACTTTTGAATTCATGCATGCAGATAAAACATTACATTCACTCCTTTAGAAAAAATACGTCTGCTTAGCATCTTCAGCACTATTTCTCTCATGTTATGCAAACTGACACACATTTATTTAATATCTGGCTATTGGAACAAACATAAAGCACATCACTAAGTCTATAAATACCAGTTCAGACATATTCCCCACATTATTCTGGATTTAAAAAACCCAAAAAATGTTTTGTTCCTTAAAAGCTTGGTATTCCATCCCAACTGCACATAACAATTTCTTGTGCAGGGAATCCAGTCCACCATTAAGTCAGAAGTTCAAAGTGCTTCAGGTTAAGGAGTTTGAAGGGAAACAACAAATTTGTTATGTAAGCATCACAAGCCAGGTGCTTTTAAAGCAATTCAAACTAGTAAGTGGTTTGCTTGTCCTTCATTTCACAGAAAATATCTAGTCTTATTCCATAATTTCTCATTTTAAATTTAATTATTTGGTTTCTGTGCAAAATTACAATCTTTTTTCAAAGCAGAAGAATTACAGTTACGCAATTTAAATTCACATACTTATTAAAAATGGAGAACCATTTTGTGGTGGGTTGACCCTGGCACGGCACCAGGTGCCCACCAAGCCCTTCTATCACTCCCCCCCGACCCCCTTCAGCACAGCACACAGGGAGAGAATAAGACACAAAGCAAAGGGCCATGGGTTATGATAGATAAGGTGTTATTCTCTACTTCCCGTCCGCAGGTGATGTCGGGCCGAGTCCAGGAAGCAGGGCTCCAGGAACATGTAGCAGCCTCTTGGAGGACAAAGCAGAATGCCCCCACCATCCTCCTCCTGCCCTCTCCCTTTATAGTTGAGTTGACATCATATGGTATGGAATATCCCACTGGTCAGCTCAGATCAGCTGTATCCTCTCCCTCATCTTTCCCCCCCAGCCTCTGGTGCCGTGTGAGCACTGGCAGTCATGACACGGGTGTGTTATCAACACCCTCCAGCTCCCAGTGCTGCAGCAGGAGGGCTGGATGGGGAAAAAAAGCTCAGCCAGACCCACTACAATCACCACCCCTTATTCCATACCATTTGCATTATGCTCAGGCCCCACATAATACATACGTAAACCATCTCTAAACCCAACCAATACATTGTCATCAACTACTATCCCCAGTCTTTTAACAGATAGTCCCTCATTCCATGAGCTTCCTTCACTCGATGACTTGGGTCTCATCTATTAAGGTGGATGTTCTGGACAGAAGCAGTATGTCTGATTGTTGGGCACCAACACCGGCTAGATCTTGGTCCTCGCCGTACTCATCGGGTCCTTCACCAAATTCACTTTCTGTTATTCCATCTCCCTCCGACAGCATCATTTCCTGCAACATACAGCTCACATTCCAGATTATCTTTCTGCCAAGGTCAAATCTCCTTGAGGTACACACTGGGTCTCACCATCCTCCCGCATTATCCACCAGGTATATCCAGGTCCCTGAGTAAAGACATCCCCATGAATGAGTTTGCCTTTTCCCAAGGGTCGAGCTATCCACACTGCCTTCCCCAACCACCTCCCGGTGTGCACTACAGGGACCTTATCTCCTCCCACAACAGGTAGGGGTTTTGTTTGGGCAGGGCCAGGACAGCTAACAGATCCTATGGTGTTAACTAACCAGGTGGCCTTTGCTAGATGTTTGTCCCACTGTTTAAAGATCCCACCCCCTAATGCTTTTAATGTGGTTTTTAACAGCCCATTGTACCTTTCAATCTTCCCGGAGGCTTGTGCATGATAAGGGATGTGATACACCCACTCAATGCCATGCTCCTTGGCCCAGGCATCCACGAGGCTATTTCAAAAATGAGTTCCATTGTTTGATTCAATTCTTTCTGGAGTACCATGCCTCCACAAAATCTGCTACTCAAGGCCCAGGATGGTGTTCCGGGCAGTGGCATGGGGCACCGGGTACGTTTTCAGACACCCAGTGGTTGTTTCCACCATTGTAAGTACATGGCACTTACCCTGGCGGGTTTGTGGGAGAGTGATGTAGTCAACCTGCTGGCCTCTCCATATTTATATTTTAGCCAACGTTCTCCATACCACTGGGGCTTTAAACTCTTGGCTTGTTTGATTGCAGCACGTGTTTCACATCTGTGGATGACCTCTGTGATAGCCTCCATGGTGAGATCCACCCCTCGATCCCGAGCCCATCTATAGGTTTCATCTCTTCCTTGATGACCTGAGGTGTCATGGGCCCATTGTGCTATAAATAATTCACCCTTCCGCTGCCAATTCAGATCCACCTCAGCCACTGCCACCTTGGCAGCCTGGTCTGCAAGCTGGTTGTTCTGATGTTCTTCAGTGGCCCAGCTTCTGGGCACATGGACATCCACGTGGTGCACCTTCACCACCAGGTTCTCTACCCGAGCAGCAATGTCTTGCCACAGCCCAGCAGCCCAGATGGGTTTGCCTCTGCATTGCCAGTTGCTCTGTTTCCACTGCTGCAACCACCCCCACAGGGCGTTTGCCACCATCCAGGAGTCAGTGTAGAGATAGAGCACTGGCCACTTTTCTCGTTCGGCAATATCTAGGGCTAGTTGGATGGCTTTCACTTCTGCAAACTGACTGGATTCACCGTGTCCTTCAGCAATTCTAATGACTTGTCATAGGGGACTCCACACAGCAGCCTTCCACTGTCGATGTTTTCCCACAATGCAACAAGACCCATCAGTGAACAGGGTGTATGGTTTTTCATCATCTGATAATGTGTTGTATGGTGGGGCCTCCTCAGCACGTTTCACCTCTACCTCTGGTGACATCCCAAAATCTTTGCCTTCTGGCCAGCTCATGATCACTTCCAGGATCTCTGGGTGACTGGGGTTCCCTATTCGAGCCCATTGTATTATCAATGCAATCCACTTGCTCCATGTGGCATCAGTTGCATGGTGTGTAGATGAGACTCTCCCTTTGAACATCCATCCCAGCACTGGCAGTCAGGGTGCCAGGAGGAGCTGTGCTTCCGTTCTGATCACTTCTGAGGCAGCTTGAACTCCTTCATATGCCGCCAGTATATCCTTTTCCGTTGGAGTATAGTTGGCCTCAGATCCCCTATATCCTTGACTCCAAAAACCCAGAGGTTGGCCTCGTGTCTCCTTGAGTGCCCTCTGCCAGAGGCTCCAGGTAGGACCATTCTTCCCGGCTGTGCTGTAGAGTACATTTTTGATATTTGGTCCTGTCCGGACTGGCCCAAGGGCTACAGCATGCACAATCTCCTGTTTAATTTGTTCAAAGGCCTGTTGCTGTTCAGGGCCCCAGTTAAAGTCATTCTTCTTCCGGGTCACATGGTAGAGCGGGCTCACAATGAGGCTGTAGTCTGGAATATGCGCTCTCCAGAAACCCACAGCACCCAGGAAAGCCTGTGTCTCCTTTTTGTTGGTTGGTGGAGACATTGCTGTTATCTTATTGATCACATCCATCGGAATGTGTCAACGCCCATCCTGCCATTTTATTCCAAGGAACTGGATTTCCTGTGCTGGCCCCTTCACCTTGCTTCGCTTTATAGCAAAACTGGCCTCCAGGGGGATTTCAATTATTTTCTTCTCTTTCTTGAAAACTTCTGCTGTGTTGCCCCATACGATGATGTCATCAATGTACTGGAGATTCTCCGGAGCCCCACCTTCCTCCAGTGCAGTATGGATCAGTCTGTGACAGATGGTGGGGCTGTGTTGCCACCCCTGGGGCAATCGATTCCAGGTGTATTGGACTCCCCTCCAGGTGAAGGCAAACTGTGGCCTGCACTCTGGTGCTATGGGAATGGAGAAAAATGCATTAGCGATGTCAATCGTTGCGTACCACTTGGCTGCCTTGGACTCCAGCTCATACTGAAGTTCTTGCATGTCTGGCACAGCAGCACTCAGCATCGGTGTAACTTCATTCAGACCACAATAGTCCACTGTCAGTCGCCATTCTACGTTTGACTTTTGCACAGTCCATATAGGGCTGTTGAAGGGTGAATGAGTTTTGTTGATCACTCCCTGGCTCTCCAGCTGATGAATCAATTCCTGGATAGGGATCAGGGAATCTCTGTTAGTGCAATATTGCTGCCTATGCACTGTTGTCGTAGCCATTGGCATCAACTGCTCTTCAACCTTCATTAGCCCCACTATAGAAGGGTACTTTGAGAGACCTGGCAGGGTGAACAACTGTTCACTTCCCTCCGCCTCCAGGGCAGCAACACCAAAAGCCCACCAGTAACCTTTTGGATCCTTGAAATAGCCTCTCCTGAGATAATCTATGCCAAGGATGCATGGGGCCTCTGGGACAGTCACAATGGGGTGTTTATACCACTCCCTACCAGTCAGGCTCACTTCAGCTTCCAATACTGTCAGCTGCTGGGATCCCCCTGTCACTCCAGAAATACTTATGGGCTCAGCTCCTCTGTATTTTGATGGCATTACCCTGCACTGTGCACCTGTATCAACCAAGACCTTGTACCTCTGTGGATCTGACACGCCAGGCCATCTGTTCCACACAGTCCAGTAAATCCAATTGTCCCTTTCCTCCACCTGGCTAGAGGCAGGGCCTCTCTATTCCTGCTCCTGGTCTGAATATTCACTGTCTGACCCTTGCTGTGTCAAACCAGAAGTCCCCTCATCAGGCTCAGTGGAGGTGATTTTATTCTTCCTGTATCTGCGAGATCATCGATTGCCTTCTTGTGCTTCGACACTGACTGCATTAATAGTCTTCTTGGATGTCCCTTTTTTAACAGCTGTCTTCCTGTATATGGGCTTCCAGCTTAAAGGTTGGTTCACCATCCCACATCCTCATATCCTCCCCCTGGTCACACAGGAAGAACCAGAGTGCACCACATGGCATACGCCTTGGGCTCCCTTTCCCTCTGACTGGCTGATTCCTTGGGGGACTCCTGATATCCAAGGCACTAGCCCTTAGGGATGTGGAGGTATCAAGACTCTCTTCAAAGTTCTGAAGCCAGGAAGAAACAGTTTCCACAGTTGGATTATCCATTTGTGGATAATACATTGCTGCCAAGCTGGCAGAATATGATGCCGGCGCATTCTTAATCACTTTCCTCCACATGGCCCTTGTACACTGAACATCCTCTGGATCTTTAGGATGCTCATCATTATCTAAATCCCCATAGATGACTTCCAGTACTGCTAGTTCCCTCAGGTACTGGATACCTTCATCAGCAGTGGACCATTTTCCTGAGGAGGCGGCATTCATTAAGTCTTCCTTGAATGGATATCTTGCTTTGACGTTTGAAAGGAGTCGTCTCCAGAGACTGAAAACTGCTGCCTCTTTTCCAATCCCTCTTTCAATGCCACAATTCCTAGCAAGGGAGCCCAGCTGTTGGGCTTTCTTACCTTCCAGCTGTTGAGTGTCAGCCCCAGTATCCCAGCACCGAAGCAGCCAGGTAACAATGCGTTCCCCTATCTGGCGGCTGTAATCCTTCCTCAGGTCTCTAAGTTCTGACGAATTCAGGGACCGTGTGGTCTCTGCCTCCTGCTTCAGTTCTGTTACCCCCTCCTCCCGTCTTCCTGTTGAGGGCCCAGCTTGTTGGTTGTGTTCTTCCTCCTCTTCCACATCCCTCACTAACCAAAGGGTAGGGGCCTGTTGTTCTCCTCATCCACTGCTTCTTTTTCACCACTGGGGCTACTTTGGCAGTTGTTGTTGCAGTCCCTATCTCAGCTCCGGTGTCCTCAGATGCAGTCTGGGTCCCTGCCTCAACCACAGTCCTCTGAGAGTACTCAACTGTGGCTCGATAGGCACAGGCCAGGCCCCAGTACAGTGCTAGGAGCTGCTGGTTCTCATCGGGGCAGACAAGGCACCCTGCTATTAGATGCTGTGTCATCTTGCCAGGGTTGCTTGCCTGTTCGGGGGTAAAGTCCCAGGCTACTGGAGGTGACAGCCGTCCTAGGAACCTGCCCAAATCCTGCCAGACCCCTTGCCACCCAGGGACAGGCCATCTCAGGGCACATTTCGGTGCCACCCCACCTGAAACTTGTCTCCTCTCAGGCCAAACTGGGACCAGACTACACACAACCCAGATTAGGCCAACGATATTGATTAGTAGTATCAAGAAGCAATTTCTACACAATGCTCCCTAAAATGCTCTTTGTCTTAAAAAATAAACCTTGTAAATCTTCAGGGCAGATCCATTTTTGTAAACAAAAATATTAGTAACTAAAGGTTTATAATGGAGTTTGGCTGAACTGGAAAGGATTTATGCCTGTAATTAATTACTAATGCTGCAACATGGCTCTATTAAAAAAAAAAAAAAAAAAAACAAAAAAAAAAAAAGGCAAAAAAAAACAAAAAAAAAAGCTTGTCTGATAAATTGAAAATAACAGCTTTGCCACCAAGTTAGGCAAGTAAGAAGGTTAAATATCACAACAGGAAAAAGCCATCTAAACTACCAGACAATTTTAGCTGAGAGTCCTTAGGGAATATTTATAAATGGCTTGTCAAGTAAAAATAACTTCTTCACAGTGGAAGAAGCACTTCAGAGAAAACAATGGAGAGGAAAAACAGAAAGATGGAACAAATACCCTCTTCAGCTTCCCCCAGGAGGTAGGAGGATGCTGGGACCCTTGGTTCTGTTCTTGCTTTGTTGAGGAGTCAGGGGCAAACACTTGGACACATAGGCAGGAAAGTCAGATGTGCTTTCTCCCCTCACCCTACAATGATACAATATGATTATATTCCCATATCGCTTTCAGACTAGGTACTCAAGCCTGACAGCAAGGTACCAAGGAGTACTGCTTGGAAAATAGAGAAGCCATTGATTGGAAATGATACCTTTGTGTGTGACAGAAATAGATGTGCCAGAGGCATGGGGTAAGGATTAGTTAGTTGCATTTTTTTTTTTCACCTTTGAAATCAACTGACATTTTAATAAAACAAAAAAAAAAAAAATAAGGGGAAAAAAAAAAAAAAAAAAGAAGGAACTATATTAGTCCTGGTGAAGTAACATTTTGGAAGAGATATTTCTGTAGGAAAAGCTGTTTCCCCATGGACTATCCACATAAAATAATTACCTATATTACAGCAAAAGGGAGAGTTTTGATCTTAAATAAAGGTGGACAATCCATACAAGTCTTTAATTAGTGAGTTGTTGCCAGATGGAGATGTTCCCAGGTGATTTTTCAAAGGGTTGGATTGTATGATAGGGAATTATTTAAAAAATCTAGCTTTTGTTCTATTCTGAGGGGTCTGAACTATAATTGTAACTATTATTAAAACTTCACAAGCACGTCAAAAGCTTCATGTTTGTCAGAAATGCTGCCATGAATGGTGCCTACTGAAAACTTTCCAAAAACTATCTGACATGTAGTAAGTTCAGACTGACAAGCATGCAGCCATGTGTTACTGATGGGGTAACCTCTGTGTGTGTGCCAGCCTGCTCACTCAGGCCTTCGACAGATGCCTGGCATTTGTCTTCACTTAAGTCTTCAGCTGAGTGTTTTAGAGCATCATCTCCACGTACCTTCAAAACCAAGCATTCTCATTGCACACAGAAAAAGAGGCATTCAGCCATCCATCTGTGCTGGAAATCTCCTTAGGTAGAAATTACATTAAAATATCCAAAGATTTTTTTTTAGATGTCTTATGGAAAAGTTGATTAACACATGGTTGGCTTAGGCAAATGACACCTTTCAGTATATACCTCTCAGCTGCAGTTTTCATACACAGTGTGTGGATGGTGCTTTCAGTAGAGATGGCTTACTGCAGTAGAGGGAAATAGAGAACAAATACAAAACATCTCCTGAAGAAGAAAGCAATGCTTGTGTTTCTGTCACATTCCAAGTTTTTAATAGGTTTAGCAGCAAGCAGATAACTTGTAAGATTTATAAGGATGACATGAAGGGTGCACGGCTGTAGATACGGATGTCACTTTCATAATTATATCCTGTTCTTTCTATTTTGAATTTGTGTTTTCACTAGTGAACATTGTCATGATGGTGTAATAAACACCTTCACCACAAATTTCAAACATTTTGTAGATCTCACTTGTCTTTTATTTTTATATTAAGGAAATGAAGAATTATGAAATCATTGATATATATAGGTTTTATCATCTACAGGATTGTCTCACCATCTTTATTTATAAATATTGCAGTAAGATACATCTAAGCATTGTCTGCAAATTTGCAGTAGTGATGTCCTCAGCATGCACATTCAGACTTCAATAAGGTAAGGCCATTTTAGTCATACATACTACCTATGCTTTGGTTTCTATTAGCTCCCTGCAAGTTGGTCCTGAGAGCTGTAGTCTTGAGCTTTCCTCTTCCTTTGCCTTCTGACTGGGAGTATACTGACTCTGCAGCACCAGAGCATGCACCTGGCATGCAGAAAAGGATGACAGGTAATACCAGTCTGAAGAGTGGAGTCCCTTGCTTCGAAGGCAGCATAGTGTAAATGTCACCAGCTGCATAACCTAAGCAAACATGACATAACTGTTCCAAAGACATACTAAGAAAAATGAACCTTTACAGATTTAAAAAAAAAACTGGAATCACTCCTCCAAAGAAGACATTTTTACTTAGCTTTTTAAAATAATTTTCTCACCTGCAGTTTCTGCTTGCAGTGGAGAACTGTGTACATGCACGCAGCGGATCAGACTTAAAATGTCATGTTGAAATATCATCATGACATACACCATCTTGATGCATCAAAATAGAATCAATGATAAAATGCCAAAGGTCTTACTGATTTACGGTGAAGATATTTGAATAATCATTTCACTGTGGCTGCAGTGAAGTCAGTTGGCACAACCACAGGAAATACCTTCCTGAAATGACATATTGAACAAAAGTACTTACAGGGTTTTTAATGTGCATATTTTAGAATAGAGAACATTATGAAAATCTGAATAAATTACCATGAAGAATCTTCAGTCATTTATTTAAAAATAATAGCAAACCTTTCTGAATACCATTTCTTTATAGTTCATGAGCAAAGCCTACACAAAATCTTTACAAAAAGCTGCCAGCACTCTGCAGTGTTCTTGTAAGCTAATTACTGAAATACTGCAGTTCAGATTAACTTCTAGATTTTCTTCTCTTTCTTCCATCCCACTTGGTAGGTTTTTCTCCCATCCATATGCTGTATTCATTTACATGAAAATACAATGGGAATGTGCATTCAGCTCAGGAAAACTATAGCTTGTTCCTGTGTTTACTAAGGAGGTTTATTAGTGTATTTATAGCCAATGAGAATGATGCCTCTTGCCATACAATTATTGGAATACATTGAAAACTTGTAATGTTTACAGTTAGTGTATTTGGGACCCACAAAGTCAACAGCTTTGTCTAATAATTTAAGAGTCATTCATCAACATACAAGCATCCATGTTCAGCTCAGTGAAGGAAAAGCTACATGACAAGATAATCATTATGGTTTCCTATTATAAGGTAGATGCAGATAGTTTCATTGGTGTCTGGTGAAAGGCTATTTATGAGCAGGCTGTACATCACTTCTTCATGGCATCTATTAAGTGGTTTGTCAGATGGTATTGCACTGTAGCAGTATCTCAGATTGATCCATTTTGGAGTTTCAACTGCAAGTTGCAGATGTAATGAAGAAGAGAAAATATTCTTCAGGGAAGCAGCCACAGGCTGTAATGAAATGTGGCACATTAATTTCTGAGCTATGAAATTATATAATCTCAGTGGATTTGTTTCCGGATCAAGAGTCCGAGGAGGACAAGAGACAGTAACATCAGTGAAATGCCTGTTTTCTCCACACATTGTTTCTGGCTATGTTTCTCATCATGTAATTATCTCTAGAAGCAAATTTTTTTCTTGGAAAACTAGCACTCATGAATTATTGTGTGCATTTGTGCAAGAAATGGCTATGAAATGTCAACCTTGTTTTATGAAACAGGACAAAGGGCTGATTGTCTGAAAGACAGACAGCTAGCTATGCAAAGCCCGATTTTAAATGGTTGATCTACAAAAAAAAAGCCTTGGCAGAAAATATGAGTAATTCATGCCTTGTCTTGTTCTTAAACTGATCAGTGGTGGTGGTGAATAAATTTAATTTCATTTCCTTGAAAATTAAATTCAAATAACTCTGTTTAAAAAAAAAAAATCCAGCATTTTAACCTGAATGCATCTGCAGCCTTATTTGTGATACTGCCATCACACTGTCATCTGCCTCACTTCACAACAGGTTTATACCAATGCATGACACACAATCATGAAAGATAGAAGTGATTAATTCCCATTTGAGATTATAGGTAGAGTGAATATGAATGCTATTACCATGAGTAGGTTTAAGGTTTTGTCTCTCTGTTCCAAGCACCCCCAACCAGGAGCCCTGAAGCATTTTGCTGGGTAGGGGTTCAGTTTTCAGCACTTTGCAGATCAAAGCAAGGATGCACTAGAAAGAGCAGGCAGTGTTCTTTCTTTATAATTGATACGTAAGCTTTACAATATAAACCATGCAATTGTTACAGACTTTCTTAGGTCCAGGCAATACAGTTTCTTCTGTCACAAGGCTGAGCTGAGTGTGTTTCTGAAGCACAGGAGGAAAATCAAAGCGCTGTCACTTGTTGAAGCCGGGGTGAAGAGGACCAGTGCAGCAGGAAGACAGGTTCACACTGGAAGGATGACTGGGAGAGTAACAAAATGCAGAACCAAATTCCCATGATCTGTGTGCATGGAGGGGCACCTGCATGACACGTCTCTGAGCTGCTCCTGGAGTGACAATAGAGTCATTTAAGCACAATCAGGGCTAACAATTTCTGAAATGTTGATAATTTGGAGCTGGCCAGCTTGGTCCACAGACAGAGAGACTTTGTGGTAGAAAAATAGCCTGGATACAACTATGTAGCAGGCCCAGATCACCCTAGCAACTTGCCATAACTTTATTGCTTTTACATGTAGGTTGCATTTACTTTGCAGCATCCTAAAGGTACTTTAGACCCCAGTAACAGGAGAGTCCTAGGGTCTTCTTCACTTTGCACCACAGGATTTTTGCTCATGTGCACCATATGTCACTAAACCAGGACAGCTGTCATCTTTTTCTTTCTCCTGTTTTAGAATCAAGGAAACAGAATTAACTTTTTCTTTGCTTGAATTCCTCTTGTCCTATCTGGTTATCACAGTACTGAGTGTGGCAGGTTTTCCTCAAGCAGGCCTCATCAGCTTCCTCATCCTGAGCAGGTGGCCTGTAATAGACACCCACAACAGTATCACACATGACAGAATGCCCCTTAATTCTTAATCACAAGCTCTCAACTCACTCCTCATCCTCTCCTGGACAGAATGCAATAATTTTTAGTTGCTCTCTCATGTTAAGAGCAACTCCACTACCTTGCATTCTTTGCCTGTCTTTCCTAGAAAGGACATAGCCATCCATGACCACATTCCAGTCATGTGAGCTGTACCACTATGTCTCTATAATTGCCACCAGATCATAACTCCTTGCCTGAACATAGATTTGCAGCTCCTCCTGTTTATTCCCCATGCTGCGTGCTTTGGTGTGCAGGTGTTTCAGGAAGGGAGTCGATCATGTAGGTTTCTCCCCCAACACTGGCCTGCCACCTTTACACTCAACTCTAGTAAGCCAGGTTTTTTCCTCTTCCCCCTTCAAAATTAGTTCAATGCCCTTTCAACAAGCCCAACCAACTCATTCACAAGGATCCTTTTCCCACTTTTAGACAGACGAACTTCATCTGTCACCAAACATGGCACCACAAAAACTTCCCCACGATCAAAAAACCCAAAGTGCTGTCTGTGGCACCAGCCTCTAAGCCACCTGTTAATCAGGTGGGTTTTCCTTATTCGCTCAGTATCTCTCCCCACCACAAGAGAGTTGGAGGAGAATACTACCTGTTCTCCCAAGCCTTCAAGCATTCACCCCAATGT
This sequence comes from Todiramphus chloris collaris, assembly GCA_025345505.1. Lineage (NCBI taxonomy): Eukaryota > Metazoa > Chordata > Aves > Coraciiformes > Alcedinidae > Todiramphus > Todiramphus chloris. The sequence goes on from JANVCC010000022.1 coordinate 34,068,966, forward strand.
CCTAAAGTCCTTTTTAATTGATTTTGAACTTCTCTCTGTGACCTCATCAGTACCAATCTGCATTACCAACAGTGGGTAATAGTCATCTGGCTGCACGAGACCAGATAGGTTCCTGGTAACATCTCTAACCCGGGCCCCAGGGAGGCAGCAGACTTCTCCGTGGTATGGATCCACTCAGCATATGGTGCCTTCAGTTCCTTTCAGAAGGGAATCACCCACTACTATTACCCTCCTTTTTTTTCTTAATTGAAGCAGTCCTAATGCATGATGGCAACTGACTTACCCTGGGAGGTTCCTCAGGTGGATCCACATCTGAATCTTCCTTTGCCTGGTCCTCAACTTCCAGAGACCCATATCTGTTGTGCAATGTCAACTGGAAAGGCATGGGAGGTTGGGAAGGGATTCGCCTTCCTCCCCGAGAAGGGACCAGTTTCCATTCCCCCCATCTCTTAGGTCCCATCTGTTAATGTGGCTACAAGATGGTAGGGGATCCTGTGCTTCCTGTGAAGCATCCTTGATGCTTATGCCTCAGGGATTGTAGGTTCTCGTTCCATCAATCTATCTCTCTCTTGCACTTCCTCATACTCCTCAGCCCTTCCACCTTCTCCAGTAGTTCAGCCACCAGGCTGAGGAGGTCATTCACCTGGTCACATCAAACAGAGGTGTTGTCTTCGTTGCCAGCTGTTACGAGTGCCAGGCTCCAGCACTCCCTGCAGCCAGAGACCTGGACATCTGGATGTTTATGTGGGACCTATGTCTGGGTCACCACATTTCTTTGAGCAACTGGTTTTTCCCTGGCTGCTACCACAGCTGCACATGCAACCGAGTCCTCCCACCCAGATGACTCACCTCGCCCCTTTGCTTGAGTCTGCTTGGTGCACAGGGATTGCAAATCTTCAAAAAGGGAAAAGAAAGAAGTTCCAGGAAATTACAGACCAGTCAGCCTCACCTCCATCCCTGGAAAAATGATGTAGCAGCTCATTTTGGAGGTCATCTCTAAGCAAATGGAAAAGAAGAGGGTTATCAGAAGGAGTCAGCATGGATTTACCAAGGGAAAATTATGCCTGACTGATCTGATAGCCTTCTATGATGTTGTGACTAAATGGATAGAAACAGGGAGACCAGTGGATGTAGTCTGCCTTGACCTTAACAAGGCTTTTGACACAGTCTCCCATAACATCCTCATGAGCAAGCACAGGAATTGTGGGATAGAAGAATGGACAGTGGAACGGGTTAAGAACTGGCTACACAATAGAGCCCAAAGAGTGCTGATTAACAGTGCAGAGTCCAGATGGAGACCAAAGATTTGTGATCAGTGGTGCAGAGTCCAGCCGGAGACCTTTAATTAGTGGAGTCCCCCAGGGATCAGTGCTGGGTCCAGTCCTGCTCAACATCTTTATTAACGACCTTGATGATGGGACAGAGTGCCTTCTTGGCAGGTTTGCTGATGACACGAAACTGGGAGGACTGGCTGATTCACCTGAAGGCTGTGTGGCCCTTTAGCAAGATTCAGACAGACTGGAAAGCTGGGCAAAGAGGAACCTAATGAGGTTTAGCAAGAGCAAGTTCAGAGTCCTGCACCTGGGAAGGAACAATAAAATGCACCAGGACAGGTTAGGAGGTGATCTGCTAGAAAGTACCTCAATGGAAAAGGACCTTGGAGTCCTAACAGACAACAAGTTATCCACGGGACAACAATGTGCCCTTGTGGCCAAGAAGGTCAACGGTATCCTGGGGTGCATTAAGAAGAGAGTGTCCAGCAGATCAAGGGAGGTTCTTCTCCCCCTCTACTCTGAGACCTCACCTGAAGTACTGAGTCCAGTTCTGGGCTCCCCAGTTCAAGCGGGACAGAGACCTACTTGAGAGAGTCCAACGGAGGGCTATGAGCATGATTAATGGACTAGTACACTTGCCTTACAGGGAAAGGTTGAGAGACCTGGGGTTTTTTAGGTTGCAGAAAAGAAGACTGAGAGGGGATCTCATTAATGTCTATAAATACATAAGGGCTGGGTGTCAAGAAGGCAGGGACAACCTCTTTTCACTCCTGTCTTGTGATAGGATAAGGGGCAATGGATTCAAGCTCAAGTACAGGAAGTTCCACCTCAACATGAGGAAGAACTTCTTTCCTGGAAGGGTTACAGAGCACTGAAACAGACTTTCCAGAGAGATTGTGGAGTCTCCCTCTCAGGAGACTTTCAAGACCTTTCTGGATGCATTTCTGAGTGATCTGCTTTAGTTCTGCCCAGCTCTGGAAGGGGGGGTTGAAATTGATGATCTTCAGAGGTCTCTTCCAACCCATAACATTCTGTGATTCTGTGTGATTCTGTAAATGTCATTCCTTAAAAAAAAACATCAACACACTCTTAGCAGTTTGAATTGGTTACAAGAACTCAAATTTATTTTGAAAGCTTCTCAAAACAGTTCTTATTTTCCTAGATATTAGATGGGAAATGTAGTCTAGGAATTAAAAGCAGTCTATTGTGCACGGAAATCAATGCAGAATTATTCTGTCGACGTGTTCACTTATCAGAAATGATAACATAGGGAAAAAGGTTCTTTGGAAGATACACTATGAAGAAATGAATGCGAAATTCACGTGCAAATTGCCAGTAAGGGTCATTAATGTAACCATTTACATTACTTAACGCATCAATTTTAAATGACTCTGTTTGAGATGCACTGATTTTACTCTTCCTTCTCCCCAGAAAGACGAAGTCTCCAATGCTCGGTTAAGACACTGAGACAAGTCCTTGTTGCTTTGTAAGAATTAATCCTTTGTCCCATTTTTTTCCTCATTTCAACTTCATAGTCACCTTCACGTTTTACTTTTTATTTGCTATGACTTACATTAGAAGGAAAATGAGATTTTAAAAGCTCAACTCATCAACAAGGACAAGTTTTAAGCAGAGTAATGGGGAGTTGACTTCTTCTGATAACACATCTCAGGTAGTATTGACAGTTTTTCAATACAGAGGAAAACTCAGGAAATGATAGTATCTATCAAGTGATTCTCAGTCAAAAGTGAGAAAGGATGGAAAGAGATTCAGACTAAAAATAAATTTAATAAAACCTAAAACACATACAATAAAATCTGGCATCTCTATACTTTCCTTTTTGCCAAGGCTTGATTGATAATGTAAGACATGGCATATGATGAATGTAAATATATATAAATAATATATTAATATATATTAAAAATATATATAGCTCTCTATTGATCTATCAATAGATAAGAGATATAAGATCATAGGCTGCTTCTTGTCTGTATCTAAAGAAGTCCATCTGAAGCTGGACTAGAAGCATATTAATCATTTAGGTTCAGGTACTGATCAATATGCTGTGAAACGCTTTCATCATTTCTTTAAAAATGTTCCAATGTCTTCCAGCCTGTTTGATGTCTGTAAAATCTCCTAAAACACTAGTAAGGATTAGTCTTTGTCTATTTTTAGTTAAACTCATGATGTACAAGACAATAATATCATCCACTGACAAGACTGTATGAAATGTTTACTTATTAATTATGAATGGAAACACGATACCTGTGAAGTCACTGGGAAAGCTCTCCAACAGCACAAGGAGAGGTTAGAGCAAGTGCTACTTCTTGTAATGCAGGCTACTTCTTGATCCACATGTCTATAACCTAGGTGAGGAGTCTGAAAATTGTAATATGGCTAAAAGATACAGGAAGAAACTTGAAATTTTAAAATTAAAATGTTCTGCTATTCTTCGACAAGTATTAACCCAGAAAAGTAAAACCAAACAAAGATCTCCATGTTTAGTGTTGAATTCCTACTGGTTCCGTTAATGCCATTTGGAATCAGAGCTATTCAGTGTGCCTGAAAATCAAATCCATGGTACTACTTCTTTTCAAACTATTTAGCCAATCCAACCATTGCCTCTTAACATGGATAGTTTTTTGCCATTTAACAGATGGAAAAGTTGAAATATAAAGGAAACCAAATCCAGAGAGGCATATTTCTAAGTGAAAAGTGTTTAACACAGCTATTCTTTCCTGTTAAAAAATATAACTGTGTGAAAAAAGGTGTCATATATTTTGCTGGCTTCAAGACATTATTTCAGATCAAAAGCTAGTGAATGCATTATCCTGGCTCAGACACACATCAGAGCTGGGAAAGTTTGTCTCACTTGTAACAGCTTTAAGCACTAATTGGATACACACACAAAAACATTCCCTTTCCAACAGAAGGAACAATTTTTTCTTTCATGAAACTGAGAGTTCAATTGTTCTGCCATTTATACTGCTTGTTTCTCAACAGAGATGAATATTATTGTCTAGATTTGCAATTTTTTGTCTTGCTTGAAATGTCACTTCCTTTTGGCCTTTTCAAAGACACTTTCTTCTTTTCTGTGCTAGCCACCTGGACAGTTACCATGTTGGTCTTAGTATGTCATCTCTCGACAGGTGTGACCTGCCAGATCCCCAGTCTGATTACTTCAAATAGAACTCTTACTTTCCAAGGCTTCACATGTTACCTGCCTTTTACTTATCTTACATGCCTGGGGGAGGATGCTTTCCCTGGCAGTAGCCTGTGATGAGAGGATCACTGCAGCTGCTGTGAAGAATCTTCCTGATGACTTCAGCATCACAGATCACCCCAGCAGGAGCAAACATCCATCAGGTTCCTCTTTGAAACTGTCCTTTGCTGAGAAGCTAAGTAAAAAAGCCCATGGGCTGCTAAGGTGGTAGAGCTGGCAAGATGATCAATAATACAGCACTTTATACTCTAGTCTGTACAGTAGCAAGCAGCTGAGGGACCTAGACCATGCCTAAGGACTCCAGATGTTTCAGTAATAAAAATAATAAAAATACGAAGAATTATTTATAGGAAACTTCACCCAGTCAAATATAAATGTGCTGAACTGGACAAGTGGAAGGAAAGCATGAAGCCGTGAGATTTCCAGATCTCTCACATCATCCCAATATAACTCACTTTAATGATTTACCCTGTGTGATGTACTACCAGTTAGAGTACCACCTTCTCAAGTATGAAAGGATTTCATCACAATTTAAAATGAAACCATTAAGAAATACTCCAGTATCAAAAATTTTTCACTGTAAATACATCAAAATGAGCTAACCCTGACAAGATAATCCTCTGATTTCTTCAGCTTGTTATAACTGTGCTGTTAGAAAAGACCTCTATTGGTAATGTGTATTGATTTCATATCTCCATTTGCAAGAAGATGAATCCAAAAGTATGTAAAAAAAAAAATCATATTTTCTAGAGATAATGGAGAATGTTCTTTGACTGAAATTAGTTTTTTGCTGCTCTGTCACTACTCCCTTTTATATATGCCCCATGGCACCTATTGTCAAACTAATAAGGCCATTCAACATTTCATTGCTTAATTGTAAATTTTTAAATGAGATAATTTATTTTTATTACTGATCAATCAACTAGAATTCATAGCTTGTATTCCCCTCACCATCCCCAAACACACTTACCCCAAAGGTAAAATAACTTGAAATGGATATAAAAATTGAATTAAATCAATATGGTTTTATTCTGCTCCAACTCTTTTCCCAGTGTTCTACAATTAAAATTCTATGAGGAATATAATTTTGAAGAAATGAATCTTACAGACAAGATGCAACAAAATAAATCACAAAGGAAACAGTGAAATGTCTTCTTCCAGTGAATGAATAAAGGAAATGGTATATCTTCAGATGAATGGATAATTCTGTAAAAGTGTTTTTTCTTATTCTAACATGTAAAAATTCACTTTTGCATCACATTAACCTGTTCTGTAATGAAGTATTCAAGTTGGTATACTTGATATACCATAAATACAGGCAGTCGTGCATATGTTTAAATTTCATCTTAAACCTACTCATGGAACTTACCATCTTCACCAGTGATTGATTCCCTTCTACCTTGCTAGCATGGATGTCAGTCATGTACTCACACAATGCAGTACAAAAGCTCTCTCTTGAGATCTAGTCTACGCAGAATTTACAGATGCTAAAGACCTGACTCTCCCTGTTCTGGTGTCAGGACATGGGCTGGGACTGTCATGTCTGTTGACTGCATGTACATGGAAGATGAAGATCTGAGGTCAAAAGAAATATCCAAGCTCATGGGGTACTCATGGTCACAGCAGCACTTATGAGCCTTGTTCAGGCTGAGAGAGCAGCATCAATGGTGAGGACACACAAAGATAACTTGTGATGTCCTTAGGCCCCCTCATCCAGAAAAATCACGTATGGCTCATTAATCTGTAGACACCTGAGTAAGACTATTGAAATCAGTGGATTTTCCTTCAGGTTTGTACAGAACTGCTGTAAGTTTGTACTGAGTTTGTGCTGAACTTCTCGCTACTTTGAGAACTTTATCACATAAGTGTCAAAGCTGGTGAATGATAAACATGGAAAGAGGAATGCTGGAAGTGCAACGTCTGCAGACCGAGGATAATGGTCCCATTCCTGCCCTTCTGCAGGACTGGAGGACTGAGGGGACCACAGGTCTGCTGCTACATTTCTATAATGGATGTATGACAACAAAAGCAATATTGCAGTCAAACCCAGCAAATAAAGTACCTGCATGTAAGAGGGAAGAGCATGGAAAGCAGTTCAGGAAATAATTTATGACCTTGGTCTGTTAGTCTGTCTTTGATCCATTACTCTAAAAGACTAATTAAAATCATGAAGGTAAATGGCAAATATAAGAAAAAGCAACAGGACTGGACAGGAAAAGATACAGTCAGATGAACCAAAATAATTTTTCACTATGCTAGCTGTCAGAAGAAAATACAGTAACTCCTCTGGGTCTGAATTTCATTGGGGATTTGATGTGCTATCTTCACAAAAATTATGTTGGAGACTATGGGAGGCTATTGAAGGAATAGCAATAGATGAATTGTCGAAGGGAAAGTATCAGATGTGAGGAAAGGTTGAAAGTGAATTTGCAAGGGACTGCTTCTTGTTATACTATGCCTTTCATTAACCTGCATTTACTTCATCAGCATTAGAGTCTGAGGTTTGTTGATGATACAGAGATGGGAGATACTGTCAATACTGATCATCACTACTGGCTGCACAGCCTTAAGGAAAGTGATAATAGATTAGGGGATTAAGGTGCAAGTTCAAGCACATGGTGTTCAACAGTACACATTTCTGCTGTAAAATGGACCTTATCAGTTGGAAATTACAAAAGTGATAATGATCTGGGAACTCTGGCTTGAGGAAGGTCCACAGTATTAGCAGCTTAGAGGCTGAGTATAAACGTCAACTCCATCATCCATGTAACTGTTACTTATCACGTGCTGAAGTGAGACAGAATCATGGGTGCAATGTCCTCTGAAGCACAGACTGAGAGTAAAGGTGAGTATTCACAGGAAATTTTACAGATAGTGATATTAAAATGATCTGAGGGATGAAGAATTCTTAAAATGGAAGACAAAAGCTCCTCTTTCCACTTTTTTGGCTTAGGAAAATTCAGGCTGAAAGAGGACGCAATTGTTGTCTACAGAAAAAATAACAAACATTAAGGTAAAAAGTCCAAAACAACCTTATTAACCCCCCAAAAAATCATGCTAGTAAATGAACAAATCAATATAATTTTTCCTACTATATTTAACCTGCAACTGAGTAAAAAAACCTAAACATGTAAAGAGCAAAGCAGCAAGACTGTGTCACAGACTTCCCATGGGAGTAAAAGTAAAAAAGCTCTACTTTTTAGACACTGCTTGAGCTGTTTATAGAAAAGATTATATCATGGGATTGTCTGGATTTAGAGAATTTAAGAATTCTATGTTAGTCCTGCATGTCTCAAGAAAGTACTGTGAGATAGACATGCTACAGTCCACCTGTTTATCAGACCACTGAATTTGTCCCAGTATTTAGTGGCCAAGTAGTTTTTCATAAGGACATCACCACATGTTAAAGATCTAAGGAAAATGAAAGGCAAACTAGGATCTGGAAAATATCAAGAATAATTTGTTTAATTATTCAAGAGTGAATGAAGCAAGGAAAAAGATTTTGCCTATGAATTACAACTTGTTTGGTTGTCTTCTGGAACAAACTTGTAGTGGTTTTCTTAAGAAAGTTTTGTTATTGCAATAAAAAGAAAATTTACATCATGGTTTGGTTTTAATTTTGGTGCTTTAGGAGTTTTATGTTTGATTGCATACGACAGGATTTAGAAGGCAAATCAAACAAAAGATATTGTCTATAATAAAATTTTTCAGGAATAATAGTGAAATGTTTGAAAACTTTTATTTCAGTAGCTGAATATTATCATGATTTACATTAAACATTTTTAATTCTTGGTATAATTAATATTAAATATTAACTGAAGATCCATGTACTCTACCCTATGCAGAGGTAGACATGATCAGCAACTGGAATGCTCTTAGGCTTGATTTTTGCATTTCTATTTCTATAATTACAGGTTAACACAATTTAGAGGACATCTGTTTATACATACTACATGATGTTGCCAAGCAATTTACAGCTGAGAGGAGGCTGTTTGGCTATGCTTACATGGGTAGTGTTTTGGAAATGTCATAGTTGGATTTCTATGAGCTTCATTCAAATAAACTGAATGAGTCATTCTTGCCAATCAAACATGTTAACAACTTTGAGTACACCAGGCTTTAATAAATGTAGAATATATATCAGTTACAGAGGAGTTAGTTAGGTCTTCCTTCAAGGACAGACATGAGTATCTGGGGAGCGCAAACAGAACAGGCTTTTCTAGCACAGGTAATTACCTTCAATTATTAGGCTATAAAAAGCAGAATTGTTCTGTTTTCTTGTCCGTTGATGGACACTGAATTCAAAGATCTCCTCACTGTTTTGCCTTTTGATATAAGAATTGGTGACAATCATATAGCCATTAACAAGTTAAGAAGGTATTATTTACTGTTGTCTAGTTAACCCAATGAAGAGTAGTGTAAAATAACCTGTATTGCTATTTTGGACAAAATTATTTCAGAGGTTTGAGGAATTTTTTTCCTAAGCATCAACAAAACCTCTCTTTCTGACAGAGTTGCTCTCTAAACATCTTGGGGTTCTGGTTGTGTTGACCAGGGAATGGGTCAACAAAGAGACCTAAGATCATTTTTTTTTTCTCCCCAATAAAATATCTCATATTCACATCATTAAAATCTGCAATTGCAATCATAGCAATTTTGAACAGTCAGAACTGGCTTAGGAGTAAAAAAGAGTAACAGCTTTGAAGTGGTAGTGCTGTAGATTATCACAGAACAAACAGTTCAAATGAATGCTGAAGTCTGACAGCTATAGCAATACACTTGATGTTTTTCCTTTAAATCTGGCATTTTGGTACATTACAGTATATGTTAAAGTTTACAGAAACAGATGGAATGAAAAACAAAGAAAATGTATCCTAAAACATTATATAACAGGCCTTAAAGAATTTGCATTACTTCAATTTTAATTGTCCTTTTCAATTAAAATGTATTGGACCTCTGGGAGATTAAAAAGTCATAGTTCTAAGGGTTTTGTAGTGCTTCCTGACATTTAGACTGATGAAGTGTGTAACACAATAGTTTAGAAAAAGGTAATCAACTGTTGACTTAAAAAAAGTTTCCTATCTTACACTTGTTATATTCACAGTTTTTCTGGGCTGTAAAGCCAGTATTATCATCAAAGGGCAGTTCTTGTATGCTTAGTATTTTCCTCCTTGAGCTCAATTGTTTCTCACATTGTACAATACTACTGTTCCACTTTCTCCAGTTACCTGCTGACATCCAACAGCTCTTTGGACCAAGTCTGATTGCAGAATAAGTAAGGATTTCATTTAAACATTTCTTGGAGGATTTGTTGGTACATACTTCTTTGGAGCAGTATCCCTGTCAACAGTGAATTAGAGCAGACATTTTACTTCACTTTGGCAACTCCAAATCTTTAATACTTTACTGTTATTTAATTTCTCTGTTTTAATAGCTGGCAGCAATCTTGGATCAATAAGAGGGAAGGTTTTCTCCTAATCATTGATCTTTTGTACATAAACACAATCCCTTCCTGTTGCTGGGAATATGGTGTGCAATTAACTGTTTGCCATAAGAATTGAGTCTATTTGGTGCCTGAGTTAACAAAACAATTATGTACTTAAGCTTACTTGACTTCAGTGAAAACAAAGTGACTTTTTTTAATGAATAGTGGCTTAAACATGCCAATATTCAGTTGACATACAGCTTAGATTACACTCTTGGCACATCACAGCAATGTCATCTATGGCAGCATTGTTTGAGATAAAGTTTTCATGCATGTGTGCGTCACAGGAGATCAGGATTAAAAACTCTGTAGGAAATTAATGAATCCCAATACATGGCTCTTTAGTGTTAGCAAAATTTGATTGAAATAGGAGTTTCCTATGTACTTTTGTTTTTCTATGCAATGAAAACCAGACTCTGCATCTGCTTCACACTCAGGAAAAGAGGCAGCAGAATTTCAAAATCTGGACTATGCAAAAGAACAAGATGTTAATGGAGAAAATTAGCTTCTAGTTTGGTAAATTGTTAGCACTAATGCATATGCAAGTACATCTTTTCTGTTTTTTGAAAAAGACCTTCCACATAATTTGAGATGAAAGGGTAAAATTTCACTTTAGTGATGCTACTCCAATGTAGCTGCCAATAATGGAAAAAGTAACTGAATTTCAAGATTCAGTGAGAACATGAAAATAGTCAGTTGATTAGTAATTTGTTTTAACTGGGTGTATATATTAAATAGCTTGGAATAGTGATAATTATAACTTGCACTTGTATTTCATTTTTCATCCAAGAATTTCAAAGTCCTTTACAAACATTATAATAAATCTTTTCCGACAGTGGCTAAGCTCCACAATACCCAGTGTAGCAGGTAGGATGTAGGAAGCAGCTGGAAAACAGTGATCAGAGAATTGTGGATGACTTGGTGATGTTCTCAAGCAGATAGGTGAATCCTCACATGCACTACCCTTTCTTAGCACAAGCAAGCACAGACTCCATATAATGCTGATTTACAAAGTGTTCTAGATTAACATTTTTTTAAATATCCTGAAGTAAGAATACTTCAGAACTTCTTTTCCCAGCAGATATTTAGCAATGGAAGTAAAAATCTGAAAGGCATGAGTAAAGTTGAACACTGATTTCTTGAAATATGGCTACCTGGTTTGAACCTTAGAAATTAATTCAGTAGATATCTAATTGAGCAAACTCAGTAAGGAATGCTTTACTTTAAAAGACTGGGAAAACTTGATTAGCTGTAATTCCTATTTGAACACTTTTCCCAGTTGGAATTTTTATGAAGACTGAAGCCTGGAAAAAAAAAAAAAAAAAAAAAAAGAGTCTTTCTTAAAGCATGCTAAGTAGCATGTGACAAAAATAGAAGCTGACTAATCTAATGTAACAGACACATTAATGATCACTAATTGCTCTCATTTCACATTAATTACTGTAAGATATATAGTCAAATGACCTTTGAATACTAAGTCTTTGTGGAGGGTGCTGAAAATTTAATAACTTTTTCTTTTACACACAAATTAACATATTTCTGAAAACAACCACAGCATTTACAAAGGGTATTTTAGGAAAATAGCTTCTCATTTGCTTTCATGAGCTAAGGACCAACATTCTTGAAGGACATACTCTTTATTCTCCTGTGTCATCTCAAATCTTCCTGAAAAGATTATTTTTCCCCCCTTGTGTTTTCTATATATCATAGAAACTTCTCCAAAGTAAAAAATAAACACCTTTGTGAACATTTTTTTTATTATTAATTTTGTTATGCACTATTTTCATAATAGTGTACCTCAACAAATCCATCATACTTTCAGTTAAATCTTTTTTCTCCTGACAGCACCTGCCAATATTCATTCAAAACTGCCTTGACTATTGTATATCAAGGTCCTCTTTTAAATGTTACCTTTTCCTACACTCAAATCTTTAATTTGTTGCTGATTTTCCTGTTGTTGCCAGGAAAAAAATAATAATAAAAAAAAAGGCTGTGGATTAACTTAGTTATTATTGCACTACAGAACTGAAAGTGAATTAGTAACTATTGCATTTTTAGTGGTATGAAGCCTAGTGGCTTCAGTGGGCTGATTAAGTCCTCAATCTTTTGGCTTCCTATCTCCACTTCTCTGTCTTGACTAACTATTCAGATCAATCAACTCCAAATTCATTTTCACCTTCACTTCCTTGTCTGACATATCTGCATGGCTCATGCGGCTGTTATGTTTGGGACATTTCATATAGGTGATCACCTTCATCACTCTTCTTATCTGTCAGCAAAGAGTTCAGTTACACAAAACTCCAGTTTACAAACTGTAATACGAGCCTTGCTTCTTAATGGAAGGGGTCTTAAAAGAAAGCATCTACTACTACCATGGGAGAAGGATCTTGGTGGAGAAGGTTTGGGCAGGCAGAGCCATTTGGTGGCACAATTCTCCAAAGCCTTGGTGAGGATCTGCTCTTGGTGCAGAAACTGTGAAAGCTTTCAGTGTGTAGCCTTTGACAAATATCAGCTATGGAAGAGAAGGTGGTGTCTAGTTGCAGCTGAGTTAGCTTTTGATTTCATTCTCACTGAGGTTTATATTCTTTCTGTGGCACCTGCATTAAAATTCTCAGTTTGTATTTATTTCATAGCTGTATACTTGTATAACAATACCATAAAGCTGCAGTGTTGAAATGTATAGAAATGTGACACCTAACAACACTGTAAAAAGAAAAAAAAAAATCAATGCCTTTATCCACAAATGCAGAATACTTTCAATTTTTGAGACTCAAGGGATTAAAAAAATCTTCTTTCATACCCTGCTGTGATCTTTCGACATAAGTTTAGCATCCATTTTACTGGTGCAGTAAAGTAAAAGGTAACTTGCTCTTTCAGCAGAAATAAAATTGGAACAGTTGTTCTGTTATGGTTGGTTTAGGTAGGGAAGGTCCCTCCAGAAGGTTTTAAGATATTCTACAAACAGTCCCAATATGCAGCTCAAATAAACAAAGGATACTCGTTCCTGAAAGGAACAGCAAATGCAACAATTGCCCCTGCCAGCTTTATCACAATTGCTCTGCAAAGTCTGCTCCACCCCAAGGTTATTACTGCGGATATTATGAAGGGAGTACAGAAGGGAGGCAAGAGAAAGGGATTATGCTTCTATTGTTAGTGAGTAGCATTTCCAGGTACCATTAAAAATAATTTATCTATCATTTTTTGTTCTCAGCAATTGCTGGATGAGATGAACATCTTATCTTTATGAGGGGCTCACTAGGAGCACTGCCTTACAATCTCGCCCAAGGCTGTTTCAATACCATATAAAGAACAATGTAACACAAGGCACTCAATCCAGAATCACAAGTAATGAGTGCTTTATAAATCCAGTTCATTTTACAGTTAAAAGGTTCAACGAAATAAATTAAGTTTCTTAAAAAAAACACACAATAGCCCAGCAGTTTGGCTGAGCAAGATGTATCATGGGAAGTACCATTTCAGCTCTCTGATTAGGGGTCCAGGCCTGATGGCTGATGTAAAATTTAATTCCTGTGTTGACCAAGAACTGGAACATGGTTGGTGCTGGTATAAATGTCAGGAAACTCAGTGGAGTGAAATACTACCAAAACCATGTTTTTATAATTCAGGAATCTGGCCTTTAAAATATTTTTTTTTACGTAATAGCATATCTGGAGACCTTTTTATTTATCACAATGTTTTCAAATTTACTGGAGAAGACATGTCATATATATATATATAAAATCCTTTTCACCCACAGGTACACAGCATATAAGTAAAATTAACCAAGTTTATTTATTTGTTCAGCATAAGTCCATGTCTGAGGGCTCTGAGAGGAATTCTTGGCACCATAACAGCTGACCACATCAAGTGTTCTCTTGACTCTTGTGCTCGTAAGACCTATCTGTGGGGCACAAAGGCATTTTATTCTCACAATTTACCTACCTCAGGGCAACATCATCAAAATTCATGTCCTGTGCATTTCATTTTCAAAGCATAATCATATTACTGGAACCTGATGCAATGATTATGAAAAAATCCCTGATCTTATGCCTGTGCACAACTCAAGTATCACTTAGATGCTATCTGGGGGAAAGGCTGGCCTCTTCAATATGTGGCTGCTTTAGCCCACTAGAAATGCAAACATGAACTCAGTTTAAGTGAGTTTCTTTGTTTGTAAAGATCAAAAAACACATTTGCAGAGACAGTCATGCAATAACTCTGTCTCTGTTGTTAATGCAGTTGCCATCCAGTGCTCAGCCGTATTATTCTCCAGGAATGAGAAGAATGGGACCCTTAATGAGTGAAAGCCAGGTCAGAAAAAGCTAAAAACATCAATCAGAAAGTAAAGAGCTGCCAGGATCATGTCCATTCAGAAAACCATGCTTGTGTAAGACAATCCCTGTATCTGTACTTACTATATAAACATAGGATTCCTTGCTCTCAATTTGACTCTCTCTACAATGAGCACTGCTGTGCTCCACGAGGTCAGTGAGTTTTTATTCTTGGCCACAGTGAAGCAGGAGTTGGTTATGTTTATGTCTCTGGAGTGATAATACACACATTTCAAGAGTTACAAATGCTGAAGAAGCTGCTTCTCAGTAGGACATTTACTACTAAATAAAATTTCATCAGAAGCAAACAGTTAGGATTTGTCAGAGTTTAAGCAAAGTTTCTATTTTTATGTGATAACACAGAAATAGAAAATACAGCAACAAGTGTGCTCTGAAATGAAGCCAGGTGAGCCAGAGCTTGAGGGATTTTTGTCTATTTTCTGCAAAGCTTCCTATTGGCAGTTCAGAGTCAGAGAAGATTGTTTTATTTAACTACTCTCAAGTGGATTTCACAGACACTTCTCACTCATTTTCCTTTTTATTTTATACTTCAATTTTTTTGATAAAGCAATTTTTGTGTCTAAATGTATCTGTGCGGTAAGATTGTTATCTATAATTATAGGGCTTTTCTCTTCTGCTTTTTAAGTTATGCTATGTAGTGGCTTCAGAGCAGGAACTAGACCATAACATACTACACACCTTTACAGTGTACTTGGATAATTACAATATCTGTACTTTGAATTAAAAGCAAAGAATTCAGTCTAACAGTCAAAGACAAGCCAACAAGCTTATAGATTCTTTTCAGTAAGCTGCTGTGAGTCTTAGACAGAAAGGACATTTTGTAGCAATTTGTAAGTATCAAATGTTAAAAAAGCATTTCCATAAGCAATAAATATATGACTTATTTTATATAATATATAAAGAAAATAAACCAAAGAAAAATTATCTTTCTTATCTCACTTTGCTTTGTCAGTGACACTATGGGAGCAGAGCACAGCTGCCACTTATGAAGAACACAGCCTCTGATAACACATTTTATGGGCTTTGATTCTAGACTCTCATCCATGAGCATGCATAATGCTTTGAGGTATCATTTTTTTTACAGCAATAAAAAGCTTGATATAAGATTTTATGTGTGGCATTTTGTTACACGGATGTTGAAAAGTTAAAATAAGATCAGCTGAAACATTTGCCACATACTTCATTATCTCCTGTGAAATGAATATCTGGATAATTGGGAAAGCAAAAACCTTTGATATAAGGATTTATGAATTGAATAAAATTACCTTTTACAACATGAAGTTCTGTGAGATGGAAATTTTCCTTTCTGCTGAAAAACATCAGGAGTTATGAAGTGTATCCTAACATATTTCTTCCAATGATTTTTTTCCCCTATTTTGTACCTAATGCAGAATCTCTCTCTTCCCATCCTCTCTTGACTTCCAGCTTATTAATGTTTAGTTTAAAATAATCTTAAAATCTCAAGTACAAATTCTTTGTGGTGCATTCATGTCTGTTGCATTTCTTTCTGAAAATACCATTTAAGCCAAGCCTACCAGTTCCTTTCATAAAGAATCAAAACATGCAAAGTCAGTGCTGAAGCTGTCCACTGCCACAAGAGGCTTCCATGTTACTGAAAGCAAAAGATAATTTAAATTTATTGGGGCTTTTATTTTATATTACCCCCTTTTATTTTATTGTCTAAAACTGTAGGTAGTCTGGACAGGAAATAATGTTGGATTATAGCTCCCTGCAAACAAAACTAAAAGATTCTTTTTCCCTCCTTTACTGTCAGATTACTTTTCTCTGCTTTACGGTCTTTGGATCCCAAAATTTACATTCTTTGTACAGGGTTATCATTTTGCTAGAGTCAGAACAGCTCCATCTGGAGATACTGATCCTACTCAAGTAAAACATGCACCAAGCCTAAGAGCTTTTAAAAAATACTCTGCCAAACAAAGCTTGTTCATGTTTACAACTTCAATACAATTTACTGCAAATACTTTTGGTTTCATTTCTATCACTGGTCAAAATAGGGAAAAAAACCCCAAACCAATAATAAAACAACCAACTTGTAAGTTAATGGATCTGTTGTCATATCTACTAAGATAATATATTAGTCTAAATTATTTTATATTCTACCTTAAAGCTCTATCAATATTAATCTCTACATGCGGTTTGCTCATTTAGATCAGAACAAGGACACCTTTTCCCTGTTTGTACAGTGCCAGTAAAATACAGTAAAATGGGTTCCAGGTAAATGCTTGCTATGCCAAATCATTACGAAAAGACAAATAAGAAATAAATTAGGATCTGTGATTTGCTTATCAGCTTATGACACAGATCAGCTTTGTTATCACAGGCAATTTTTTAAGCATTATTGGGTTTAAAATATGGCTAATAGCATTTCACTTTTTTTTTTTTTAAATGCTTAGATGGAAGATATAAGAAAATACTTTTATTCAAAAACAATATCACCCATTAGCCATTCTTTCTTATTCACTTGTGTATTTCTCATCACCATATTTCATGTAAAAATTCTATTCTTCAAAATGAAAATTAATTATGGCAGCCAAAAAAATGTTTTAATTTATTGATGAACAATCACAGATTTTTTGACATACACCAATAACAATTGCTTTCACCCACTGGAAAGACTAGGAGCTTGTGATTAGCAGGAATACTCTGAAACATGAGATAATGCCTTAAAGATAGAAAAGTCCAACTACATATTGCAATTTTTAACTTCTGAGGCAAAACCATCTTGGTTTAAGAGAAATTCCATTTTTTTTAACACCAGATCACATAGACTTCTGTATTTTAAATACATAAATTATGTGAAGCTGTAAATATCTCCTGAACAAGGAATAAAAATTACTACATATCCAAACAAACTAACAACAAAAAAACCCCTGTTTTCTCTTGAGGTTAAGAAAATAATGAGATATGGTAATGACTTCTTGTGCCTTTCTTGCACAATGTATTCTATAACTCTATGATTCTTATCCAGGAAGACTGTATTCCATAGGAGGCTTCAACCTTTTTTCTGTGAGCCACTGACAATAGCAAAGGAAGCAAGGGAAAAATGATTTCTGCACAGATGCAGAGCGCCCAACAAGAGGGGAGCTTTTCCAAGTCCTCAGCAACAAGCATCTGGGGACATCATTACATTTTGTTGGACAAGCTAGACACAAGCATGAGATTTCTGAATAATACTAGATTTTATTTTTTTTTTTCCCCCGGATGCACTCTGTAAACCACTGTAAAACCAGAGTGAAGTGCACCGAAGACAGTGGAGTAAGGAAAGGGTTTTAAAGAGAGGAGTTTGAAAAGGTAGGAAAAAGTATAAAAATTAAGCTTAATCCAGGGAAACATATAGAAAATTAACATGGATAGTTCAGAGAAAATGTGCATGTGGCAGGTATTTCAAAAGAGGAGAAAGGTTATTTTAAGTACCCTGACTATACTTTAGTATGCAGTAATGGCAAGAAATAAAGGGCAGGTGCATTGCAACTACAGTACAGACGATTAAAGGTTTCAATGGTGTATCCAGGTTAGTTAGGAATGCAAATATTTGCTATGAGATGTAGTTACAGAACCAGCACTAGAATCTTCAGAAGTGGTGTAAAGAAGATTTTTAGAAGATTAAAGCAATTCCCACACCAATCACATAGGAGGTGAATTAGAGGGGGGAAAAGGAGGAGTGTCTTTCAATTTACATCAGCTCTGTCTGCACAGATCAAGAGCACAAGAGAGCTCAACTGCTTTGTAGAGTACAAACACTTGTATGTGAAATTTATTAATAAAAGAAAAGAAGCAGCTGGTAAAAACAAAAGCTGCTGACAGAGAGTCCTACTCAAAACTCCGTGATATGGTTGGGAAAATTTGCATTACTTTAAAGGAAGTATTAGTCTTGGTCTGGAGTATTTATGTAAGGGTGACAAGTATTCACCACTTAGTTTCAATAGAAGAGCTTTCAGTAACAGGAAAACACTAGGAAAGTTGCCTAATTTTTTAGTTGTGTAACTGTCTCTGTACTGCTTTTTCTGCTGTTCCCATGGTTTCCAATCCATAATGATAAAGGACCTGATAGTCTGATGGTCATGTCTATGCAGAGCACCTGGTTCTGAGTACAAGCCAACAGTAGACTAACCACCTGTCTGTGAATGATAATGAACTCTATTGCTTCTTTCCTATCCTAAGGACAAGTCAGCATTTATACTATCTGGAATTATGTCACATTTACTCTACAGCTGGTCTTATAGGCATTTTTCTCTCAATGTCACCACAGCAAGTCACATGGTTGCATTTTTTCCCTATATTTACACAAATACCCTTGTTTAACACCATAGCATGAGCAAGATCCCCTTCAACTTACTATAAATAACATTTAGATACAGGACACAGTAACAGCACTATAGAAATAGAAGCTTCATAGAGAGAAAGGGAAGGCTATTATATATCGTTGCAAGTTTTTCCTAACATAACACATATCCCTGAAACCCAGAGGTCATTTATTGCAAATATAACGGATACATTCATATGCACCAAGGGTAATAAATATTGCAAATTAAGTTGAATAATGACTATATTGTCTATTTCATTTCTACATGAGAGGCACAGATGGGACTTAATGTTAGTCAGTATTTATAATACAATATATGGAATAACTCTCATTCCAAGTTAGAATTGCAGAAATGTCACAAACATTAATTTAGTGTTACTTCCTGAGGAACAAGCAAAAAACAAACAAACAAACAAAAACAAACAACCCCAAACCAAACAAAACCCAACAAAACCCAACAAAACCAAAACCAAACCACAAACAAACCCCCAACATTGCAAGCAAACAATGTGTATGGAATTTAAAATTAATATGTTAATCATGAGCCTACATTCTTTCAAGTTATGACTATTTTTCTTGTCAGAAGATCTTGGGGTTTAAAAGGTTAAGGGAAAAAAGTCATGCAGTACAGCAGTACTAGAAAAATACTTCTTGTCATGTTTTTAACTGGATTGATTGTTTCAAATGTATTTTAGTGTACATGAACCTTCAAAATATTTCTATAAGTAACAAACAGGATGTGAAGAATTGGTGACACAAAGGAAAAAGAGGCAGTCATTGCCATAAATAAGAATAAATAACTATAATCTGAGTAATGGGCTGCTGACATGTATACAAGCATGTATGTAATGTATACAACTGAGTTTCCAAGATTTTTGGTGACATAAATGGAGCATATATAACTTACAGGTCTACTGTTCCAACCAGCTACTTATGTTAAGTACATCTCTGACAGCTTGGTTGATTTGAGCTTCTTGTGGGAGCTATAGGGAGGTGAAGGAGCATGAACAAGCAACTGCTATGGTTGGTAGAATAGTGAATAAAATTAATTCTTGAGATAAGAATATGAAGATACAATATTAATAAAAAACAGAGGAAGTCAGATGTTTACTAAAGATCTATTGATCTTATTTATCACATCACACAAAGCTGGGAGTCATTGGATTTCCTTACAGCGTGAATTTTTGTAGGCTACTAAGTCCATAGGTATACACTATGATTTTTAGATTCCCAACAAATTATGCAAGGATAGTGAATGAGGACTAAGGTTTCTTAATTGGGTAATTCTTGATTTAGGAAACAGAAAGACATATTTTCTTCTCACAAGATTTCCCAAGCCAGAACTTTAGCTGTTCTTTGGTTATGAATCTAGATCCTGAAGTTGATGTTAGTTATGTTAATAATTATTATTATGATGTTAGTTGATGTTAATTATTTTTATTCCTGGCCCAAGATATCTTGTTCCATAATTTCATAGGAAACAAATTGTGTGTCTAGGAAATACATTTCACTGTATACACTATGTAAAAAGCCTTGCATATATCATGGAAACAGGAGTTGTATTGGAACAGTTAGTAATAAGGAACCTGATAAAGCCTGTCCTATTGATAAGAGACCTTGCTATGCTAATGTTACAGGCAGAAGTCATCCTTAAGTTTGGTAGATAAGACCTAACAATCCACTACATTGTAACAGATGCCTGGCAGTGCTCAGCACAGCTTAGAAAGATATAGTAGCAAATGTCACATTAGAGTCACCATTACTGTTCTTTTCACTACAGGCAGATTGACTCAAGGCTGTTTGCTCACCACAGCATAATACATCTCCAAGATTTTATATTTTTTTAAATTCACTAAGCAATGAAAAAATGTAGAAAGTAGAAAATGATACCAAATTGGAGTAATTTATGCATATGCTCCAATTAGATCTCTTACAAAAATCACAGAATGTCTTTGGTTGGAAGAGGTCTTCAAGCTCATCTAGTCCAACCTTGGACCCAACACTGCAAGCTCACCGCAAAACCATGTCCCTGAGCACCAGGTCCACACGCCAGTTAAATGCCTCCAGGGATGGTGACTCCACCACTGCCCTGGGCAGACCATTCCAATGTTTGATAACCCTTTCAATGAAGAAATGTTTCCTACTATCCAGCCTAAAGCTCCTCTGGCATGACTTGCATCCATTCCCTCTAGTCCCATCACACTTCACCAGGGAGAAGAGGCTGTCCCCCTCCTTGCTCCAACCTCCATTCAGGTAGTTGTAGATAGTTCTTGTACATGGGTTAAAGAGTTAAAGGTCGAAGAGTTTCCTCTTTAGAAAAGTAACTGTTTTTTTAAATCTCTACCCATCTGAAATGTACACTTTTAAACCCAAGGAGTATTTTTAGCATGTTTTTAACAGCTACAGGCCTTTGGCTTCTTCTGCCTACTACAGCAAGTTGTTACTCCATGAATGTTGCTACTCCATGACAGAATCATTGTGGTGGGTCCATTCCTCTGTCAAGTTGAAGGAGGCTTCCCTTTCAGTGGGGACTTCAGATGTCTGGGGATTTTTTTTTTAATGTATATACACACACATATATGTATGTATATGTGTATGTATAGATATATAAAAATATATCTAGAGAATGATATATCAATCTCCCCATATATACGTATACATACTTTATATATATATACATATACATTTTTATAGTTTGGCATAATAGCCTTCACTTGGAGAAATATGGGCCATACGGAGAAGTGAGCCAGCATTTATTAAAGACATTCTCTCAAGCAGCTCTGGTTATCAAGGCTTGTCAGAGTTTCAGTGCTTTCCCAACCATAAAGGCATGTACAGTCAATCTTCTTGGAACCCAGGGTGTGAGAGTTAATGAAATTTGACAACTGATTGATGTAAGATTCAGCTTTGAATTTGGAAACCCAATTACCTCTTTCCCTTTCAAAGCAGAGGTCGATCCAGTCAACACAACTGTACTGCCATACTTTGCAATTCAATCTGAGAGGTTGCAGGAGATTCTGGTCTTCAGAAAAGACTAATACATAACAAGCAAAATCTGTAGATGTAGACAACATACATTGACTAACAACTGGTCACGTGAGCCCAGTGGAAATATGAACATACCCTTTCTCCATACAGACAAAGGTTATTTCTATTAGTAAGCTGCTTGTGGTTGAAGGTACAACCACAGTACTCAGCTGAAATGCCTCAGTTTCTTAACTCCATACCTCTTCCTCAGTGGTAAGTCTTTCTGTCCAGAAGGTTCAGGGGAATTGCTTCATTTGGTGTGCTGAAGATAATAAAAATTTGACAGAGCTGGGACATACTGCATGAACAGAAGAATCTAGCCAATTGCTTATAAGCTTTAACAACCAGCTTTTCAATATCAAATTAGCTCATTAGGCTGTTTGTCTAAAAATGGAAATACCACAACTTGTTGTGCAGATATCTGCAAGCAGAAACCTCTGTGTTGCAATCAGACAGGCAGAAATGAAGTTATAGTGATTTCTGTCCTTTCCCCATTCCTTGACTTGTTAATGTGGAGTATATGGACATTAAGCAGTCAGGTGGGTGTACACCTTCTTGGCATCTGTCCTGGACTTAGTTTTTAATAATTAAGGATTGTTTAAAGACACTATAACATTAAATTTTACAAAAGTACTTTTGTTGGAAAAAGCCCCTTGAAGGGAAATAAGAAAAAAGGGGAGATTGCCCAGGCTATGGCAGAGAACAACCAGAACCATTACAACTGTTATCCCAGGTTTTTACAGGATTCCTGAGAAAGTAAATCAGAGCACTGATCTGTGAAAAGGAAGCTGGCTTTTTATTACATGCACTTTGAAGCACGCTCTGGAAGAATGAAGTGACAGCAAAGTATCTCAGCAATCCAGTGTTAGGCCTGATCCTCCTCATTCAGTCACTAGTATGAATCAGAAATAACGCTGGGGAGTGCATGCAAGGTAATGAGGATGACATTATTTTTTTAGAGATCTTCCTATCTTAGTTTTATTTCCATTTTTAAGAGGCAGAAACCTCATCAGCCCTGAAAGAAATGAGACTGCCCCTAAAAGCAGGCCACCTCTCTGGTTGTGCATCAAGCTGTTACAAAGCACTGGTTTATATATTCCTATGCATTTTAGGGTTAATCTGTCAGTTTCCGATCTTTGAGATCATTTATCAAATATCTGCTTATACACATTGCAATTCTCTGCATATCAAGAATCATGAATACTTTGATAAAAATGATCCTCACCTCACATGCCCACTTCTGCTTCATGCAGCACAGCCCTGCAGAAGCAACCCCCTCTTTGGCTGTAGAGGGACTGTGAAATGGAAAGGAGTCTGCAGGCTCCTGTACAACTGTTCTGGGATGTACGGACCAGTTGCAGAATTAAAAAGACCCACATATGGTTATGCCTTATGAAACAGCAATACATTTTTCACCACGACATTGTGGTAGCTGTCAGTGATGAGTCAGGATAAACCTTATTGCACAAACTGTTGTTCGTAATAAATACTGCTCTTAGACTGAAAGGGTGGCTTTTAATAAGGCAGAATACAACAGTAGGTGAATCCTATAGGTATAGAGAGTAATGAACTCACAGGCATCGTCCTTTCCAGGGAGTAAGACAGATCATCAATTTGTTGTACCCAGAACACAGCTGATGTGCTGCAGCATTGTGGTGGAGGAGCCTCAGAGGAGCTGTCTCTCTGCTGTAGCCCAGGGTGAACAAATTCCCATCTCCAGCCCGTCAGAAACACCTCAGCAGTATGGCTGTTCAGCTTGGTACCACAGCCAGGACATGACCCTCTGTGCTGCACAAAAACACGAAAGAGCCCGTTTCTTCCCCTACCATCAAATAACAAAACTTTCCTTTCTGCACTGCAGCACTTAAATGTGGACTTGTCTCTAAAGTCCACATCAAATATGTTATATCCCAAATAACTACTATAGTACCCACTAACAGATGCTTCATCTAGAATACTTGATGGAAAAAAATATTAAAGGAAATAATAGACAAAACTTATAAATTAAACAGTTAATAAAGTTTCAATTCAATATTAATTTGCAAATCTGCCACTGGATTTAGTGAAATGAAGAGCCGTGCACAGTAAGAGATGACTAGAAGATTTTTTTTTTCTAGTTTTCAGTGAGTTAAAAAACATAGTACACCAGCCTTTCTGGTGTCCCTGCAGTCATGCTGCATGCCGCACCACATGAGAATGACCCTTCAGAAAACAACCAGGTTTCATGCTTGGGCATTTACATATTTTTGGGACCAGGTTTCTCATTTCAATCTCTTTTGGCATGTGGCTGCAAACCTTTGAATCTTCCCCTCAACAGGAAGACAGAACCTCAATAGTTTTTGCCTGGAGTAACTTTGCTGAAGAGGAGTAAATAAATAGCAGTCACTCCTCAGAAAGAGAAGAGCTGTTTCCAGGCTCCCTTCCGCTGGAAGGGCATCAGACCAGCAACAGCTATGAACTTGACTAAACCTTCAGTTTCTCATGACCTTGACCAAATTTTGGGTAAATGCTGATGAGTCACCAGTTCTTCCCCACAATTCTCAATTACCCATGGACAAGACAGGTCCTCTGTGAAATAAGCTACAAAGACATTTCAGCTGCTCCATGAGCTCAGAAATACACCTGTTGGCATGGATGTCAGGAGCAGCTGGGAGCCCTGTTAACAAGCAGTGTAGGTTAGACCAGTGATGGAGCCATAGGTTCCAACTGCTCACCTCTCTCTGTAGCACAGACCTGAAGGGAAGCCCCACTCTGACAGGAGGGGGAAGACAAAGAGGGGTAGGAACTGGGGGCATTCCTGCCACAGGATACCTGCTAACTGTTACACATCACAGTTTAAAAGTACTTGGTGCAAGCTCAGGCAACGGAAAACCTTTGTCTGTGTATGTTATGTATGTGTCGATAGCTGCTATCATTTCATTTAAAGGACTGGTTTATGAAATGTCACACTTGAAGAGCAGTATTCATCTGCATCGGTTGTCTATCCCTCAACTTAAACAATTTTTTTCTCAGTAGAATCAGATATTTTGGCATGAAGTGGAAGATAATACAAGCCTAACACAAGTAACAGTAGCTGTAGATCGTTATCTCCATTTCCAGTTGTATTCAGAATGAGGAAGGAGGCTGTATAGTTATTCCAACCCAAGTGAGGCCAGAGGTAACACAACGCTGTAAATCCTCCTTCTGGATGGGGACATGGGTAAGCCACCTCCCATCACATTCCTGTAGGTCTCAGGGGAGCAGTGAATACCTCACAGCAACAGAAATTTTGAATATTCTTCTTCCTTTTTTTTTTTTCCCCATTTTCTGTAAATTGAGACAGTAAGTGAAATGGAGCAGAGGGACAGTATACTTCAGTTTCGGTCAAAATTTGTGGTTACCTGGTTCATGGATGATGAGAAAGTTCCCCTTCAGACAGCACATGAATCAAGACATAAATGTCACATCAGAGCATAGGGGATTGCTTAGTTTTACTTATATGATACTTATATATGGGAGACATGATTATATGGTGGGCACACTCTTTTGAATTTGCATTTCTATAATTATTTAGCAAAAACAATAACTATGAGGAAAGTGATATATAGTCATATCAAAATTTGTTAATGGCGTTAAATTACTGGCAAAGGGTATCTACCTCCTCTTTGACAAATATGTACTATCACTAATTGACTCAGGTAAAACAGAAAGTATCCCGCAGGCACCTGGTCTTCAACCGCATATGTCCATTTGATCATATAAAATCATAAAAAAATCCTGATGTCCAGGTCATCTGTCCGGATTAAGAAGTTCCACTCTGAGTAAGTGTTGAGAGAGATCTATGAGCTATTTCAGAGGAGTTTGTTTTGAACTAGTCATGTAATTTAATAAAATATCACTTCTGCAATTTCCTCCAGTCCTTTGCACTGGTATTAAAAGTTCAGGGTTAGCAAAGTCTGTCCTTTGAAAAAAAATAAAAGGAACCATCAATGCCTTTCCTCTAGGTTTTCTGCAATATCGTCAGGTTTTTCAGGGCAAAAAGCAGTTTTAAGAACTCAGAATCTTCTCTATGCACGGATTTGAAACTTTCAACACATTCCAAAATGTCGCTTCTTCATTTAAATCACTACCTTGAGGATTTATAAACCAGCAGATACAAATTTAGTCCTTCTTAAGCAGAATGTAGAATTCGAATGTACTGCTTCATGTTAGACTATTGTAGTGGGTCTGGCTGAGCTGCTTTTCCCCACCCAGCCCTCCTGCTGCAGCACTGGGAGCTGGAGGGTGTTGATAACACACCCGTGTTATGACTGCCAGTGCTCACACGGCACCAGAAAATGGGGGGGGGCAAGATGGGGGAGAGGATACAGCTGATCTGAGCTGACCAGTGGGATATTCCATACCATATGATGTCAGCTCAGCTATAAAGGGAGACGGCAGGAGGAGGATGGGAGGGCATTCAGCTTTGTCCTCCGAGCAACTGATATGTGTTCTGGAGCCCTGCTTCCTGGACTCAGCCTGACATCGCCTGCAGACAGGAAGTAGACAATAACAACTTTACCTATCATAACCCACTTCTCTTTTCTTTTCATCTTATTCTCTCCCTACGTGCCATGCTGACAGAGGTTGGGGGGAGTGACAGAAGGGCTTGGTGGGCACCTGGTGCCCAGCCAGGGTAAACCCACCACAACTATGTAAAGGCTTAACTAGATGGCATAATCTACTATTTGATGGAAAAAAAAAAAAAAAAAAAAAAAAAGAAAATTGAGAAGAATTACATTACTCCAAGCTTTCTTTGTGCTCTGCACATATTACTGATATAATTTTCTGCCAGAGATATTAATCATTTTGAGAAATTTGTCTCTTGGAAAGCACCAGTTACAGCAGACCATATTGCATTTTCCAAGAGTAAATGAAGGATTAGCTTTTTCCCTGTTTAGGCTGCACAATTTGCATGTCAATTGAGATTATCCTCATGATTTTAAAGTTACTCAGCTCATCTCAAGGAAGATATTTTGCTGAAGCTGATGTCAGTTTTATTTTTGCACACTGTACAGCATCTGAAGACAGTAAACACTAACTTTAAAACCCCATCCCATACAACATTGATAAGCTTTCTGGTTGGTTGTTTAGCATGACTTAGTCTTATAGAAGAGTAAACTTTCATGAGATGGACTTTCATAACAAGTAAACGTTCCTAGAAATAATTTTAATTAATGTTGCAGAAGTTGCCTTGCTTAAAATGGGAACCACACCATACAGATCAGTTCACATTTTCTTCCTTTATTTACACCAGCTAGGGATGTATTACCCTACAATAATAGATGGCTGTGAAAATGGTCTCAATGGGGTTTCTTTTCCCTTTGTTATATTATTCTCTGCTGGAAAAAAAAATATAACAAAGATAACTTTGTAATTTTTTCTTTTTTTTTTCTCCCCCAGCCTGCTCAGACAAAGGCCTGGAAGCATGATCAGAGCTTTAAAACAAAATCTAAAGTACTATTGTATCTATAGCTGGGTGGAGGTTTTACAGTGAAGTGTTTCCTGAGCAGCAAATGTCAGTTCATAAACAGAACTGACTGTTCTCCGCAGCAGTTTGCCAGATTCAATGAGGTTTCATTTAGGGAAAAAATAATTCTTGCAGGGCATCGATGAGGAAGAACCTGCAGACAGAGCTGTGCTACTGTGAGCTGAGAAAGGTGGATGTAAAAGGAGAAAAGGACAAAATCAGATAACTCGGAGGAAAAGAAAAACATATCCCTACATGAATTTGCCTTTCAGAAAACAACAAGCAGGAGCATTGCTAAAGTCCTTCAAGAAATGGGCAAGATGTCTCTGGGAAGTGTAAACATCAGGACACACTGAAACATAGCTGTGGTCTTCTTCTGAGCTCCATTCCCCCATGTGAAGCGACCAGGGTACAGGGGCAGGGATCATATAGCCATAGAGGAGCTTTGTTTGATCTGAAAGCTGCAGGTTTTTGACAGGAGGGTGCCAGGATATCATGCTCTGCTTTACTACTGTACCTACCTCAGCCACTGAGGTGGACATGGCCACTCACTTTCCCCTGCAGCTTCCAGAGTGGCTCACGTGGGACCAGGAGAGAATATCTCCACTATTTGTATGGAAAATTAAAGAAATTATGCTATTTTCCTGGATTCTCATGTTGTGATTCTTCCTGTCTGTGTAATCACAAACGAAAAAAAAAAAGCAAAACCATAATAAAGTATATGGGGAGATTGATTATGGGAGATCTATTTCTCTAATGCAATCTATTTTACTTTGAGCAATCTTGTTTCATATCACCCAGTAATGCAATTACACCCATTTCCTTATGAACATACCCCTAATAACATTATTTTGGTGTCTTTGTAGCTGAAGCTCAGTATCAAAAAGAATTTCAGCACAATTAGGTTTAATAGGATTTGGAGCACTGAAACACGGTGAAAAAGCAAATAGAGTGAATGATGCAGTGGGACAGATCTGGATGTGCTACTTTGCATTCTTTCCAAAATTTCTACAAGGTGCTGCTGACTATCAATGAAAATTAATGCCACAGACCATGTTTGGCCTTGAAGAAGAGAAGAATTATTCAGCCTAATTTAGGAGGGTGGTTTTTTTGATCATTCTATTTTTCCATCAGCCACATCAAGGAGTAAAATTGGCTCCTCAGCCTTCCCACTCTAATAACAAGTAAGAGGCTGCCTTGGAAATTAGAAACAATCCTAATTATACGGAAAAAGTATCCTATGAAAAAGTACAGTTCTGTAGGGTTTGGGTTTTTTTATCTTGGATTAAAATTATTATTCTAAAATGTTCAGTTATGCTCTAACCATAATTATAAAAGCTCATAGTATTTCTTTTATTACTTTTTTCTTGTAGTTTGCCAGCAATATGGAAACCCATCTTTATCAGCTGTTGAATGTTTCTTCACAGACTTATTGATTAATGTGCTTGTACACTATAAACCCTGGGAGATTCTAGACTTAATCATAAATAGCTTATTTATAGAGAAAGTATTTTGAAATCCAGACTTTTTTTTTTTTTTTTTTTTTTAAAGAACACCACAAGCTTTTTTGAAGTCTACATTACTTCCTGTAATAGATGCAGTATAATCCCACACTTACAGGCTTCTAATATACTACAGGATATTTTGGAAGTCATTTGGTGGTTTGAGTCCACTTCATAAAGAATTTGCATATCTTTTAAGTATCTGAGTTTCTTCTGGTCTAAACACAAAAGAATCTCTAGAGGCACAAATCTCAGAAAGTGTATAATGAATAACTGGAAAGCACTTTGCATACTAATACAATCCTATTCTTACATTTTGTCTTATGAGAAGGCAACTATTTATTGCAACCAATTTTGGCACATGTTGGTAATTGCAGTGAATAGATGCATTGTCAGCACTTCACAAAAGAAGGCTTATCGAGTAGTGTTTTTTCCTGAATTACTTATGTAATGCAAAACCTGAAAAGCTTTCAGAAAACTGCCCAAGAACCACAATCTACCTAAGTGGAAATTAGTTTTTCTTTTTTTTTTTTCCCCTATTGTTTTTGTTCTATAATTACATCCTTAACACTGTAATACTCATTTAAGAGAATAGAAAAGAAACGATACAACAATCTATTACTTGTGAAAAATATTGCTTGGAGAAAATAAGAAATAAGGAATGTGGAAAGTGATGCTCTGAACGTATGAGTGTCTTTAATAATAATGTGCAAAAATCTCTCCATATTCTTTGCACATCCAAGCCAAGCCAAGGAGACTAAAGGATCACCTGAAACTCTCCATTAAAATAACATTTCTAGGAAACATTTTTCACTAAGCAGGAACACCACTGAAAATTTACAATCTCAAAATTTCCATATAAATGAAAACAAAATATCACCTGCCCTGTTCTCAAGAATCTGTTGCTAGTCATAAATACATGTTTTGAGAAAAATGCTTAATAAAGTAAAAGCACAATGAACCTTTATAAATCATCTTAAAAAACCGAACTGTACAAAAGATGAAAACTACACTGAAAATTCAAAGCAAAAATAGGAAAACACTGAACATGAGGTGGAAAGGATTTCTAGAGGTGTAAGGTAATATCCTTCAAGAGAGTCTGTGCTACACCTAAACTACTAAGGAAAGGTGTTTTTCTAGTGTGGCATTTCCACTGATGGAGAGTCCAGCATTGGGTTTTTTACTGTTAACTCAGTATTGCAATGTCTTTTAAAGCCTAACCTGAATCTCACTTGCTGAAAATTAATCCCATTATTTCTTATACTGTTCTAAGTGGACATGGAGCATAATATATTATGCTTTCTTTGCAATAACTCTAGAATGGCTTTAATTATACCACATATGCTTTTCGATGGTTATAATTTTAAATAAATCAGGTAATTGGAAGGTTAACTACTGACAGAAAATTATCACAGTTTAACTAAAATATAGATAATGGGTCCCACTCCAATAAATTATACATATAAAATATGAAGCTATGTTAAGAAATACTTTAGTTCAATGAATTATTAAGAAGGTTAATCACAGTGAATTTACTTTGCAATTGCACTATTATTGCCATGTATTTACAGTTGGGTGATTCAAAATTAGTGGAACACAAGGCAACAACAGATTCAAAACAAAACAAACATGGTTATGAAAAAAGGCTGTAATAACAATACATAAATTTATAACTACTTCATGAAAATGGAGGTCATGCTTAGTTTGCATATGTAGATGGCTATTATGATTTTGAGTGAGAAAGCTACTTAAGCACACTGATTAAAAAGAGGCTAGTACTTAATGACTTCCCTGGGCTGTGCGTATCCGTAAAACTGACTTTCCCCTATTTCTGAGTGGAAAGCAGTAACAGATTCATGAAGCCTGAGTATTGAAGATTTTTAGGGACCGAAAGGCAAGAAAATACCTGCCTCTAAATCACCACCTGGCTTTAACCTGAAGCCTCCCCATTTGGTATTTTAGCGTCCAGATTAGCAACAGACCTCCAGATTAGGCTCAGACCTCCTTCTACAGCTACAGAGCATCAAGCAGGGTCACACATTCCTGTGGACGTGCCTTCACCCTTCCCGACACATCCAGCACTGGCATAATCTCCAGGATGCACAAAGGTACATGCGTTCCTTCTGAACTGCCCAGGCTGATGCTCATCCACAACACTGACACGTCCAGGACCCACCTCCAGGCCAACCACCAGCTCAGGTGGCTTTCAGAAGCCCAAGGGTCAGGAAAAGCTCCATGTATTGCTAAATCAGTAGTATCACCATGGTCTCATCCATTCTCATCCATTGGGTGCTTGCTCAAGCCATATATTTTGTGTATGACTATAACACCAAATTCTAGTAATTTATTTGAAATGGTGCATATAGCTGTGGATACTACGTGGACATTTAGCCACCTTGTTTAGCAATCAGGTATCTCCGTCTTTCCTGCTGTCTCTGGGAGAGGAGGAGTTACTCCTCTCTGAAGCCTACCTCTGGCTGTGCGACGCACTCAGTCTCTGTGGAGGAGAAATTGCTGTAGGACTGAAACCCTGCAAAGGATCAAGTCTTGCCTTTTCTCCTTCAGCTCCTTTGTTTCCCACAGATTCCTGGGGGGAAAAAAGTAGTATTTGGAGCTCCAGGAAAAGCAACTGTTTAAACTGCTCAGGAAAGTGCTGTCCATGATACCAATCTAAATCAGGTTACAAAATCCAAACTATCCAAGATACATTTTGTTTTATGAAAAAGCCATTCATATCTTAATCTCCCATTAGTACACTGGGAAAAGAAATTGCATTGACTTTTGCAATTACCTTAGATTTTTTAAGTACCATGATGTCCAAGGGTGAATTTTTTCCATTGGAGCATCAAAAATAGAAAGGTACAATGGAGATAAAATTTGTTTAAATTCTTCACTACTTGAAAGCCAGAAATGTCATGGCTTTTTGGGCTGATAAAAGAGAAAGTTGTAATGAGGAATTAAAGAATCTCATCTAGACTCTAGTCAAGAGGTCTTACTCCCACAAAATTACAATATGCATTTTGTGACACACTGTCAAAATCATGGACACATCAAAGAAAAATTATTTAGATTGCTATTCTCATGATAAAGGCCTGTAATAGACCTTAAGCAGTACTGTCTATATATGCATTATCCTTATCTATTTCTATTGTTATAGAACATTAGGAAAATACCCAGTGAGGATTTTTAGTATTAGATATTATTTTAGGTGATTAAGAGCGATATATATGCACATGTATATATGTACACATACTTATAGCCAAATAAAGTTGATTCAAGATGAGTCAACAGTCTTAGCAGAGACTGTAATGCAATGTGGAAAGGATCCAAGAATGTGAGAAGAAATGTATACCAGAAATTTAGCGTATGTATAAGTATTGCTGAGGAGGGAGAGGGGAAAAAAAAAAAAAAAAAAAAAAAAAATTGGGGGAATAGTTTTCAGATAAAGGCTTAATCTTTTTTTTGATGTTAAAATGCATTGATTTCAGCGGTTCAGGATAATGGGCATTGAAGGATTTGAATCAACAGCACTCAAATGGGATGACTGCATTTTCTTACATCTCTAAACTGCAAGGCAAATAATTACACAAGCAAAATGCCTGGCTTCACCCTATGCCCTCAAGAACTAAAGCTCACCATTGATTTGCTGCCCAGACTGCATTCCTTTTTGGCCTGTTGACCCATCTTCTACATATATCACCATATGCTTTAGGTAAAAAGTCAATATTATGCTTAAGGGTTTGCACAGACAAAGAAACATAATAAAGATTGACAGTCTAATGTACAAAGTACTTTCTATAGAAACACTAAGTGACAGATTAGATTCTGTCTCTTGCATACAGGAAAAAATATGTATTCCGCTTATCTCTAGTGCAACATCTTTGATACCAATTTCATTTGTGTTATGTCTGCTGACATGGGAGAGAATCTGACCTTACTGAAAAACCAAACTGTCTCCCAGCCCCAAGACACAAGAGGAATATTTCTTTTGACTTCCCTGGCCATATACCAGGCTCAGAGGTTTCTGCGTTGCAGTACAATGGAAGGTGATTCTCTCTAACATTAGATGGTGTTTGGCTCGCTGGTAACAGCTTTTCCATATTTATCGTTGCAATAGAGCTACATTGGGCAGATGAAAAATTACTGATTGCCTCATGGTCACGGTAAAAAGTCCAAACCCTTAAGATCTTAGGCAGCTATGAAAGGTAACTATATTTTCTATATTCAAAAAATAAGAGGATAGTGAGAGTGGAAGCTGGAAATTTATGCATTCCCTTACACTTGTCTCCCTCCTTTCTTTAGACCCAACTGCAGCCTAGTCACTGTTACAGAGGGTTGCCTACTTACCATCTTTCTGCAGGCAGAATATAGGTCAGGTTCTTCAGGGATATTTGGAAGTAGCACCCTCTCTTTCATTTAAAGATCTGTACTCAGCTACTCTGATGCCTATTACTGATACACAGTTATAGGTCTTTAATACATTGGCTAGTTAATTTTTCTTTTCTTTGCACAGCCTCAGGTAGTTTGGCTTTGCTTTGTATTTGCTTTTACTGGAAGAAAACCTGGCTCAGGTCCTTCATGGCAGAAAGTCTACCACAAGAAAATCACTATCACCTGTAATAACTTGTTCTGATGGTTAATTCCCTCCACACACACAAAAGTATTTGCCTCTTCTCTCCCTCCTTCTCTACTAACACCCCCAAAAACACCCCTTATGACTAATTTGGGGCTATAATCTTTACCTAATGTCTAATTTATGTTTCTCATATAAATGTATGGTTTTCTTCTGCCTTTTGCTGACAACTTAAGGGTAGTCAGTATGACTGATTGGGTTCTTTTTGTCTCTTGCTGCCAGACATTGCAAATAATGGCTTTGTGGCTCTTCTGTGCCACCTCTTCATTTTTCAGCAGTGTTTAAAATATGTGTGTCATATGCAGAAGTGTGTGCAGTATATACTAAAAATTGAAACACTTCAAACAGAAAGGCTTCTGTGATTCACTGAAGTCTCCCAGCTGTCTTTAAAAATCTTCCCCCGTGTAAAGCCAGAAGGCCCCTACTGGAATGGGAGGACAGCTTGGAGACACATTTTTACATGTACTGGCATTGCACAGACATAAACAATATTACTTATATCTCCATACAGTTCTGGAAATCAAGGCACGAAAACTGTAAATGTTACTTTATTTTTATTGTGGTACAATTCAGTTTATGTTTAAGATGTCCAAGATCCAAAAACCTGGAATTGTTCTTCCTGTTGTCCCAAAGAAGTTGATTTGTTAGACCTTCCCTGAGCATGCCCAGCAAGAATGATCATGACATAAAACACGGCTCTGACCACAACATGTAGAAAATCCACTGTTTAGGGAGAAGATCAATGTTTTAAGCACTCATCCATGACATGGGAGACTGAGTTTTATCATTTGGAAGACACATAAGGCCAGGAGAAAGACAAGGACTTTCTCTCATCCTGCACATTTCTTAATGGCTGTTTACCCTACTGATTCTAGATCCCATGATGAAGAGTTTAGTTCCTCTCCTGCACTATCCAGAGTGTACAGCTGCTTAAAACTGGTTTCTGCATTCAACTCAGAGTTAACTACCTAAAAAGTGGATGTTGAAACAGTCACTGCATCAGCAAGTACATCTGTTGGAAACATAGACCTAAATGCAGTGACACAAAGTCATTTCTCATTTAGCAGAAAACAAATTTCAAATTCTAATATGTATCAAATTTTTACGCATGTAAAATCCATCATTTTTATCAATCAATATTGATTGTCTCACTAAATGGTAAAAGAGCAGAGGAAAACATATCATCTTCTAAAACTAAAAAGTATGTTGGGACAAGCACAGCCTCTTTTCTAGATCATTTCTGAGACAGAGTAAGGTTAGAACTGCCACTAACACAGTCTATGAAGTACTTGTTTTCATTTGATGATCAACATACATTTTTAAAGATAGAGATGAGTCTCTGCACACCACACTGAATGAAGGACTTAAAATCTGTCATTGAACATCTGATTACAAAAGTGACATGAGCAGTTGTTGCTTAGTTTTTGGACTTGATTACATCAGGATGTTTCTTTTTCCCCAGAACTGCTTGATTCCTTACTACTTGCACATTGACAATGTCTTACACAGATCAGAACCCAAGCTAAGTCAGTCAATCATTAGTGCACTCACCCACCACCAACTGTCTTTACTCTGGGCTTAAGCAACAGGCAGAAAGCAGACTGGCCTTTCTTCATTTTGGAGGGTTTGTACTGCCAATTCCCCTCAGATTATTTCATCTACCTGAGCTTTATTTTTAGTGCATCAAAAATTCTTTCAATTACAGATTTAGATGATGTGCTGCATTTTAATGATAATCTTCTGGAGTTTGAGGGCTAGGCACAAGAGGCTTTCTTGACTTCAATTGTACCTTGAGGGAATGAAGTGCTGTCAGCTAAAAGGGAAAAAAAAAAAATTTCAGTTTTATTAAAATTGTTCCTAAAGGGATATTCTGCACTCAGAATAACTGAATTGATATACAAAGGGGTGCTCTGCATTCGTGGTGGTAGTACCAAAAGAAGGACTTAACCCATGAGCTGTACGAGAAGATATTTTCATTCTGGAAATACCATAAGGAGCAAGGAAGCCAATAGTTCTGTTGATGGTATTTTGTCTTTAGACACACAACTGAGTTTTTTTGGTTTCAATCTGCTTCCATCTTCACATGCCTGAACAGGGGAAAATGTCTCCTTTTCCCATATCTTCAATTTTTTCCAGAAAGGAAGTGGCAGGGAATAATATAAAAGATAACCCAAGATCATAGCCCAAGATAGGTACAATGGTAAGGAGAAAGCAGCTGGTTATTTCCAAAAAAAAAGCCCTTTTGTTCCCACAGAAAGAGTCACAACTCTCAAAACAATGAATTTTCATCCTTCTTGCATCTTTCTTAAATGTAGGCTACAGTATCAAGGCTATAATGTCTCAAGTCTATCACTCAGATGAACCAGTCTTTTTAAGATTAAGCACTATAAGAATAGTTTATCATTTGCTCTCTTGACTAACAATTCAGAGGTTTTTCTCTGTATAGTCAGTCCAATGAAGGCTTTTGCCTCAGATACAGTTAATTTTATGATCCAGCTTTTGAACACTTTTATGCTGAGATGTCATTTTGAATTCTAGAAGTCAGGCTGATGTAGGAGTCGTGACAGTATTTCTATTCATAGTTAACTGCACCTCACTTCCCAAGCAGTCCCCTGAGGATCATGAGGCTCCTCCTGATTCACAAGGAAAGTGAATGTAATTGTGTGTTCATCTTACTAAATCCCTACCACATACTGTTGTCATTCATAAATCCATGGTTAATTATTTGGGATTACAACAGTGTTTTTTCATGGACAAAATGTCTTTTGCTGTCTTAATTTTGGCTCCATGCTATTAGGCAACCTAATGGTTGCAGAACCTAATGGTTGCCTAATGGTGGCCCTGCCTGCGGCCCCTCCCTCCAGCTTTCTTCAGAGTAGAGACCTTTGGGGTCCTGGCCCTGAGGCAGTGGCATAATGACCTAGCTTGCCACGAGACAGGAATACAGCTCATTTAGTATGCTTCTGGGGAAGGGTTGAGAGGTTTATGACTGTGAGATTCTTGTGCTGTCTCTGGCCTGGAGATCCACTAAGGAGGCAGACCAAAAGGCTGAAGGATTCACCTCCCTCATTCATCCAAAAAGTGGGATGAGACAGATCATTAAGTCCAACCATTAACCCAGCACTGCCAAGTCCATCACTAAACCATGTCCTTAACTGTCACATCTCCATGTCATTTAAATACCTCCAGGGATGGTGACTCCACCACTTCCCTAGGCAGCCCGTTCCAGGGCTTGACAACCCTTTCAGTGAAGAAATGTTTCCTAATATCCAACATAAACCTTTCCTGGAACAACTTGAGGTTATTTCCTCTTGTCCTATCACTTGATACTTGTGTGAAGAAACCAATATCCACCTTGCTATGACCTCCTCTCATGTAGTTGTAGAGAGCGATAAGGTCTCCTTTATCAAGCACAGGGAATACAATCTGAATTAAGTCTCCATTAAGACACTGATAAGTCAAGTGTAAACTGCAGATAACAAAAACAACAACACTACAGAGTTTTGATCCAACATATTCCACCACCTACAAACACAGGTTTTAGTGTCTTTCTTGAGTAACTTAAGATTAGGTGCAAGGATGGTGTAAACAATTTATGCCATCTTGATAAGACTAGATAGCTAAAATGAGATTTTCATGAATGTAAGTTTGGGATTGGGCATCTGCATCCCTTTTTATGTTAATGATACATAAGGATAGTACTCCTCGGCCAGACCAGAAAACTGTATAGTTAGATATCCTATTGCTGAGAATTTCTGGTTCATACATATTCTTTTAGTATATGTAAAAAAATAAAATTAAGTTTATCACCTATCTAAGGATGTTTGAGATTCACTTTAAGCTTAAGTATTGTTATGAAAAATGGCAAACTTAACTATTATTGCTGTGTAACTGCAGCAATGAGGAAATTGAGAGACAGAAAAACAGTATAACTCTAAAGAACAAGATATCATAGTCCACCATAATGTTAATGACAGTCTATAGATGCAGAGGTAGTATTGCATGGGGGAGGATGAACAGATTGGGATCCATGCAAGCACAGCTTAATGGATATATAGCATGGACTGAACACATGCTGCTGCTAATGACTGAAACCATATGGAAAAAAGAATTACCCAGCCAAAAAGAATGATAAAAGATGATAACCAGTAGCAATATATATAAAACAGTGTATAACAAACCATTTAAATCTATATGAAGTGAAATTCTAGCTTGAACTCCGCAATCAACCACAATTAGTCAGACTGCACTGAGGGGTCATTAGGACATTTGCCATATTTTGAATGCATATGTGCTATATATATATGCATAGTATATTGGCCATGTAAGACAGTATTCTGAACTAAAATCTCCATATTTATTCGGGTAAGAGTCTGAACCTAGTTCCTTATTGAAAAAGAATGTCCTTGGAGCAGCAGAGAGACCCTGAAGAGGCTGGTGAATATGGGTCAGGATGTCTCACTGTCTACAGCCTCTGGCCAAGTCTCAGCCTGGAGTAGCCCCAGGGTGAGCATGAATTGCAGGCTTTCTGCAGCAGGAAGATGTCTGAGCAAGAGCCACTACTACATACTGACCAGCTGTTAACCTGAAAATTGTTTGATAAGTAGGTCAATACCAGGACAGGCCATGTGGATAGGTGATGATCATGCTGAGAGATCTCTGCAAAGTGAATAGCAATAGCAACTGCAAGCTAAAAATTAATAAGTTGTTTGGTATGAAGATCCCAGTTACTGAACAATTTCGCTGCCCAGCAGGATAGAGACAAGCCAGAGCAGCAGTGCCTTCCAGCTTTCCCATTAACTTTAACTCATGTGTAAATAGCAGCACAATGGATTGAAGTTTTCCAACCTATTTAGTAAATATAAGCTGCTAAATTATTTCACCTGTGTAACAAAGTGTGATTGTGAATGCTGTGCAATGCACAGTGCTTTGCTTCCAATACTCAGTAGATTATTGCTGTCACCAAACGGGCTTTGTTCTCTGATGCCACCTTTGAATTATGACAAATCTGCAATTCTCCGCAAATCTATTCCCTGCTCAGGTGAGGTGTAGCCCAGGAACTGGATTAGAAAGTTGTCCTTGGGCCTGAAACCTGGTCTTTAGTTTTCACATAAATGCACACCCTATAATCCCCTTTCATACACTGTTCAAAGGCTGGTTTTAAACTACTTAAAGTTTTCCTTGCTCATACTGGCTGTCCCAGAGCCTCAAATTCAATTGGCAACAAGTTTCTTCTCATTTTGAGTTTGTACAGACAGAAACAGCTTATTTTCTAGTTGAAAGCATCTCTGATTTTTGCACAATGAATTTGAACTTTCTTGTTCATTTTTTAAAAAGTAAATAAATTCCTATTTGACTGTTTTATCACCATATTGGGTATATCTCTATAGCACATGTCAACAAATGTAGAGTTTTTTTTTTTCTGTCCAATCATTGAACCCAGCAGTATACAAGTTATTTCCAACCAAAAGTCACATTTTCACTTTCCCCAGGGTGCATGTCTGATCTCACTATCAGCCCTACAGAAACTGCAGCAATGCCCCACAGAAGCCTCTGCGTGCTTTAAACTAGATCACAGACAACTTCTGAACACAATAAAATACAACTTTTCCTGGATAGTGGGAAAAGGTCTCTCAGTTGATGGGAAGATGAATGGGCTTGAGTAAACATTGAACATATAGTAACTAAAAACTCACAGTCTGGTAGAACAGCTCTTGTCTCTTCAGCTCACAGAAGCTATGTTTGCAGGTGCTGGCAATGCACTGGCCCACCTTGGATGCTGTGGAATCTGGCCCCATATCTTCTCCCAGCCACTCTCCTCCTCAGACTAGGTACTCCATGCAACTTATAAAACAGAGTGCACAACACAGAGACCACTTGAGATGTTTCCCAGACCACACAGGCCTGAGAGACTTGCCAAGGAAATCCTCTCTCTCCTACAGTATAGATAAACTAACCCAGCTGCAGCTAAAAAATTAATCCAGATTATAGCTTTGAGGTAAGAAGAAGAAGTCCCTTTAGGAGCCAAATCCTGTTTCAGTCATCTTTCATCCCAGCTTGACCACTCCTCACAGCACTCCCAGCCTGACTCCCATCAGACTTCGTGTAACAACACCCGGGTTTTGTGGTACTTCAAGGAATATTTTGTAGCTGCTCCAAGACTTAGTACAACACAACTTTTTAACACTGTAATGATTTGAAAAATGCATAACAAGCTTTCTAAGGAATGAATCTTTTACTAGTTTAGAGACAGGAGAGTCAGTCCTAAGCAGGTGTGGATAAGATCAGGCTCAGCAATTCATATTCACATCTTTCAAAATTTACCCAAAGAAGGACATAATATTACTTTCAAATATACATAGAATATATAATTTTATTACAAATTAAAGCATTTCCTGAACTATTTCACTTTCAACAATTTTATAAAGCCCATAAGATCAGATCTCAAGCATTTGCTGGTCAAATATGAAGAAATTACATTGCATTACTCCATTGTCTCTCTCACCAGCTTTCTTATAATCTGTCTATAATTTTCACAGCAATACGATTTATTTTTTCTTTATGCTTGTTTGTTCCAAAGAAATCTTTTTGGGCTTCTAAATAATCCTTCCTCAGAATTTGAAAAAAAAAAGTCTTTGAGTCACACTTCCCAATGTTTCTAAAGCTGCTTTTTGGCCACTTGTTTTTAAGTTACCATCTCTGTCTTCATTTGGCTTGACTGGGTTTCCTGTTAAGGCTGTCAGTTCTAATGAGCATCCTTCCATCTCATTTTGTTGGATATTAGCACATTCAAATTGAGCTCTTCATGTGCAAACTCCTGTCAGTTTTGGTTGGCATCACATCTTGAGCATTTTTTTAGCCTCTACTAGCTCTGTTACTCAGCATTTTGTAGGATTTGGTCTCAAAGACACAAGTATATGTGGCTGTCCCCAAGCAAGATAATTTTCAGGGTCAATCCCTAATTTAGAAAGGCGAAAGAAGATAAAAGTATCTGCAAGAAAATAAGTCTTCCAAAGCTTCAGCTCATTGTCTTTACTAGGCAATGAGGTATCACTCTTTTGTTGCGAGATGAAATAAACATTTTGCAGCTATCACAGCTTTGTGACAGCTCAAGACTGAGGTGCTGGAGTCACAGTTACCTCTCAGGTGTGGGAAACTTCTCAAACAGCTCTACTCACATGTACCAATGGATGGTATCTCTCCCACATCTACATCTTCCTCTTCTGAAATTAAAGTATTTTGTTCAGTGAAGCTTGAAGAGTAGTGTTTCATTACAACAGACACACCTGTCTCCAAATTACTAATTCAATATTCCCCATTAATTAAAAGGGCAGAATCCCGACAACAGGAGTTGGCTATAAAATGTAGCTAAGGTATTCTTTTTGTGAGCCATTATGGCATATCAGTCATTGAATTTCATGGCTGCTGATGCAGGTCTGGAGTCCTTCCATGTGTTATCATTAGAACTATTTCAGCTTCTTATCCCAAAACAAGCAGTTGGGGAAAAAAAACTACTTTTATTCTCTTTAAACTTGGAATGAGAACAAAGTTTCTGTTTTTTTCTTAAATACTTAACTTTTTGTCTGCAAGATCATTATTATACTCCATGTAAAATTTGTGACTCTTCCTAGATATCCCTTAACGTTTTCTGAACCCAGCCTATATGTACATTAGACACTTGGGATTCACAACTGGTGTTACCCTGCAGCCACTATAAATGCAAGGTCATTTTGAAAATGGAAAAAATCAGGCAAGCATCTTTCCAATCTGTACCGAGTTCTTTTCACTCCTCATTAAATTTCAATAGGTGAAATACATTGGCCTTCCTTAATCTTTTATCAGGGGGGACTATACCATACACAGACCATCTGCTGGTGAGTAACAGGTTAGCTACAGCAGGCTTTAAGGGGTTCATATCAAAGTAGCCTAATATTGCCCAACAGCTGTCAGTTCTGTTTATGAAAGGCAAGCTTACATTTGTGTGACCCCATTCCTTGCACTGACCCTTTCAAAAAAGTTGTATAACAGTCCAGATATGTTGGGAGAATTTTCTACAAGAATTAATTATAAACAGGTGCCCTGTGAGTCAATGGACTTGGTTGTTCATACAGTAAATTATAATATCTTTTCCCTGGTGAGCTCTGTTTTTCATCATGTGAGCATCTCTCACCTACTTCAGAAACTCTAGGGTCGTAAAGCCCTCCTGGGCAGTTTCACTTCACCATCGTAAAGTACAAAACAAGTAATTCAACCAAAGATGCAAGGTGAGGACATCATAAATATTAATGAGCCAGTCTTTGAAAAATATCATTCATCACATCAATCAACAAGAACACGAAAGCATTTCAGGTATTCCTGATAATTAAAATGATTACATCTGATTGATTAAATTAGCAATCAAAAAAGTGGTAAATTTATGTTTAGCATACAGGATGCATAAATCTCACAGTATCATTTTAAGTGGTCCTCCATTTTCCATTTGGAAGATATTATGTGAATAACCCTTGGTTTTTTCATTGTATTTTATGGTTTCGAGAGATAAAAGCTTCACTACTACTTTACTTACTGTCTCCTAAGGACATACATCTTTATATGTAGTTTGTGAGGCAGAAAGGCCTGGATACTCAGAGATGGAGTTACGTTAGCCTTAAAAATATTTATAGCATCCTTTCTTCTTTTAAATTACACCCGTCAGTCAGACACAGCTCTCACTGAAGAAGCCTCAGTCCAAAAGCTGTGCAGATTTCCGTATTTCTGCAAAAGAACATGGATTGCTTGTTTTACCTCTGGAGCAACTGATGACCTTGTATTGATCACATACATTTTCTTTATTTGACTACTCTTTTTTTTTTTATTTTTCTTCCAGACAATAGCATGCCTTACAGATTGGCACAGGAAATTATCCATCCTGTTTCACACTAGAAAAGCAAAGCTCCAGGTGGCAGAAGTGACCCAAGTCACCACCAATGCCAATGGAGCCATGTAGCAAGGACATATGCAGAGCCTAGAAGAAACAAGAGCCATGACACTAGCCACTCCCCAAGATGCATGTCAAAGCTCCATGACTCCCTCCTTCAGTATCTCAGCCATTCATCCCACAGAAAATTTTTTCACAAAGTACTGTGTGAGAAAGTTGATTCTTACCAGTCATCGCATGATACAGAATGCAGTAAACTAGTTCTGGCATGCAAAATCTGTTTGTGGACTTTGCAGAAGGCTAAGTTATGCCCTCACAACAGATTTTTATATTTATACCTTTCCTACAGTGCCTAACAGTGTTTATCAGCCCTCAACTAACCATCTTTGCAAACAGCAGAAGCCACAAGGTGCTCTGTAACATACTGGAGAGTGACTGAGGTTTTAGATTTGACCGTGTAACAATACAAAAGATATAGCACACTTCTAAAATCCAAGATGATAGGCAAATACTAACAATCATGTCATTATAACACTGCTATTTGCTGTTTTTATCTGTTCTTGAACACACCCAAGGGTGGCACTGATTATTCCAATATCCCCAAATGTGCAGTGTCTACATTCCTTATTGCTTCATCTGTATGGACTGGCTGTGTGGCACCTTCTTCCTTTGCTACAGTAGAAAAGATGTGTGGTCGGCACATATGTGCACTTATTTTGATCACTAAACCAACTATATGCATTGCTCAGCTACAGCAGTTAAATCTTTTTCAGGTGGCAGCTTTTTACCTGCCCTTGGAGAACAACTTTGCAAGATGACTATGAACAACCTCTTTTGCTGCCTTTGTTTGCTAAAACAGTGTTCTCCAAGTTAGAAATATGACAATATTTTACTTCATTCCTCCTCACAGTGAAACAGGAAACAAGAAATACTGTCTTATCATCTGTAGGCTGCAAGCAGCTCATTAAATCACAGTGGAACTGCCACAGGATTTCTTTTGCATTGATCTTGTCATCTGTTGGCTCTAGAAATACATAGACCTGTCTAAAGGGATGAATGAGACAAAAAAATTTAACAGCTGGTTCACCTTATGCCTGTTAGATCTGACAGAAGCACAGAATAACTTTGGCTGGAATTGACACCTGGAAGTTCTCTTGCCTAAAGCAGGACCAGCAGAGCAGCTTGCCCGGGGCCTTCTCCAGTTGAGTCTTAAGCATCTCCATGGATGGAGACTCTACCAGCTCTTCGGCATGTTGTTCCCGTGCCCAGCCACCCTTGGAATGAAAATGCCTCCTCCACATTTACCAGTTAAATTATTTTGCACATAACAATTCTCAATACTTGCATTAAGGTTTACTCTTGATTTACTATCAGCAATCATATTTCAAAGGCTATATTAGTGTTTGACATCTCCATTTTCAAACATGTCTTAGGGCTTGAGGGTCATCTAAGGCACTGGGGGCCTAAGGAGGCCTGTTAAGGAAAGCTACAGCTACTGATCTCCTAAATTTCAGGGGTTTTAGAAAAAGATATTATGGGGGAAAGACCAAATATTGAATGGTATCTTTGGAAGTATATTCCCTAATTGGCTCATCAGAAAAACCATCTATGCTTAGAAGTGTGGTTTCTGCATTTAGCCTAATTAAGCTAGATTCTGAGTGTGACTGTTTCTTTAAACCTGTGTAAGATAATAAAGTGAAGTGAGACAGAGAAAGACACCATGACATTTCTTTTTTTGTTCAGAAAAAGGGAAAAGAG
This sequence comes from Todiramphus chloris collaris, assembly GCA_025345505.1. Lineage (NCBI taxonomy): Eukaryota > Metazoa > Chordata > Aves > Coraciiformes > Alcedinidae > Todiramphus > Todiramphus chloris. Next base: position 34,112,949 of record JANVCC010000022.1, read on the forward strand.
AAGAGGGAAAGTAGCTGTAGGGTTAATACTGTTTTCATTTTTCTAATAAATTTCTTGGGTCAGTTTTATAGCAGAAAGTGAGTTCCAGGGATCCTATGCCATTGTCATAAATGACACAGTAGCAGAAAGCGACTCATTTTGAACTACCAAAAATAAAAGGCTAAAAAAAAAAGATTGCCAAAGTTCAACTCCTGACATGACTTTCAATTTGAGAACAGCTCCCATCAATGCAATGGTAGTGCTCACACTCCTCCCCCCTAAGGACAGTGTAAGGCAGACAGCAGCAGAGAGTAAGTCAGCTTGTTAACTTAGACATATTTTCACCTTTGCATAAATTATCTGCCTTTGGAGGAGTGGAAATAACAATGACTTTGTTATTATATTTTTAAGGAAGAGGGAGGGAATTTTATTCTGAACACAGAAAGTACAGGTGGAATTATGAACAGAACAGGGAAGAGCTATATACCAGTCCGCGTTCCTGTATATCCTGTATATCTCACACCACAGAAACCTCAGTCTATTCTCAGCTAACACCCAGACCACTTTGCTCAGCACAGAGCAAAACTGTGCTCTTGCTCTTATGTGATGGATGGTGCTTTAAATTCTCCAAGTACTTCACAGATTCAGTAACAACCTCACACTGGCTGAGGAGAAAGGCTGTGTCTGTCCAGTACATTTTTGCCTTTCCTATATTTCTATCATGCATCCCTAAGAAGCACTGTGAAATATCTCTTTAACTCTTGAGCCTGCCTGGGTTTCTCCTATTTTCCTCTAGCGTGGCCACCACTGTCATGACCAGAAACTGCCACGCTGGCCTCACCACATATTCCAGACTGACCTTTGCACAAAACCACCTTTGAATTAGTCCTTTTCCCCAGAGATGAGAATGGGTACCACAGACGAGGGAGGAGGGCTGACGAGGGGGAAAAATTGAAAGAAGCATTTTTTCATGTTTCTACCTCACTCATTGTGGTTGAATCTTATCCACAAATGAGTAGGGCTCATCATTACCACAAGGGAAGAAGACAACACAGTGTGGCCCCATCATCAAGCATTGTTTTTGTAACAGGAGAGGAAATGAGCTGTACATACCCAGAGTGGCTGATTGCATTCGCACAGTGTCAAAGGATATTTCAGGAAAAGAAGTGCAAGCAGCCTTGGTCACAGAGAATACTACACTAGATCTCCAGGGAACATGCTCAGATTTCATTACAGAATCATCTGGGTACAGGTGATGGCACTTTATTTTTGTTGCTGTCACTTATTGTAAACAATACTGATGATTGCAATAAAGCTCCTGGCATCTTCCTGGCAATACGACAGCTCTTGGGACAAGCCAGGCTATTTCAGGACTGCATTCCTCAAGCTCAGAAACCCCATGAACAGGGATGTCACAGCCTTATGTGTTTGGGTCACTGTGTGCAAGGACAGGCTTGGGTGCAGAAGTGGGGTGCTCATATTGGGAAATTCTTGCTCTGATAAAAGAAATGGGGAAAGAATTGCATTCCTTTCATGTTGCTTGTGCTTAAGGAAATAATAGGTGTGCAAGGAGCACTCTCAGTTAGTTGTCAGAAGGGTCAGGGAGTTGCACAGGAAATTTCTGGGGTGAGAACCTGCGTTTTTCAGTCAAAGAAGCAGCTCTAACTTTCATACACCCTGCCCCAGTCTCTACCTTTCCCTTCCAGCCTGGTTTTGCCGGATGCTTTCTGACAAAGTAATAATTTAATTTGTCTTATGCTTCTAGAGATTTGAACCATGCCCAGGCAATGGATGTGCCCATATTTGTAGCATAAATACATTTCAATAAAGGTAAGGAAGGAAGATTTATTTCTTTAATGTATGCACAAACACTGCATTTGGCTTCCAGGCAAGAGCCTGATGTTCTGTACAAACACCACTAATGAGTCCCTGTAGGCTCACCACACAGCTGAGGAAGGCAAGAGCACAAAGCTTCTCCAAAGGGGACTTTGTGCACCACACCAAGGGCAAGCAGCACAGAGCTCTAAGTGGGACCTCTGCCATGACCACCAGAATTCTTTCCACCTCAAACACCTCCTTTGTGTCCTCACACACCCCAGAAAGGCTACAGTGCACCTCATTTGCATGCATAATTTCAATCACGCAGGTCAGTGAACACTGGTGTCTTGCTTTCAGGCTGCTACAGGTTTACTTCACTGATTGGATCCTTTTTGATATGGTGGGCAAAAGCAGGATAGGTGCCTGATGTCAGCAATCCCAGAGCTGGGCAGTCCTGTCCTCCAGCTCCTGGTGTGCACACTCCTCACCACCATTGTCCTAAGCCTGGATTTACCTACCCTGAAACACTTCCACCATCAATGCCTGTCCCACAGCTTACCAGTGTGTCTCTTAAAAACATCTACTCCCACTTCTGTGCTTGGCCAAATCCCTTCACCTGGTACATTTGCACTTCCTCTGGTCAGTGACTAAGAACTTATTTCAGTGTTCACAGAAGAGCACTATACCTGGGTTTTCTTTTATGTCCATTAACCACTCAAGGAAGGAAAAGAAAACCAGTTAAAAGACTGATCTTCCCAAAAAACAAGGAAACTGTGTTCCTCTGGGTCACTTATTACTGTATCTTATCACTCACATGATCCCCAACAGCTGGCCATCACCAACAGATAATTTATAGACAATGTTACATATAGCTATACACATAGCTATAAAACTTCCAGCAAGCACCAAGAAGAAAGGAAAGACAATTTTTGGTTTTCTTCCTTGTGTGAGAATGTTCTCCTCTTTTCTCTGTAAGCTAATACAATTCAGATATATTTAAAAAATAAATATCCCACTACACATCAGGCTTTAAACACCATAACTCCATAAGATCTGTTAGGATAAATTAAAGATTAAGAAGTTTTTGGAAATCCGTGACCACATTAAAAAAATAAAGCATGCTCTGTTGTTTATGCAAAGCAAGCTACACCACACCTAAACTGTGCTGATAAATTGCAAACCTGCCAGCTGCATTAAAATGTGACAATTCCTCAAATTTCTTCTTAGGCAAACCTCAGTGCAGCAAATAAAGCTGCAGATTTGTCTGAATACTGACAAAAGAAACTTTTGAGCACTTGTGGGTCTATAAGAAGCTGAAAGAAAACTACCCAGTATAACCTAATGCTGGACCAAACCAGGTATCCTGCACCCCAGGCCTTGGTTTCACCCCCTGAGCCTCATCAACCTATTTAGAATGCCCATGGGCAGCCAGAGATGCTCCTCTGTACTTCCTGGGTCCCTCATGGTGCCCTGTGTGTCCATTTGCAGGGGACATCCAAATGAATGAATTCGAGGTATTGCCATAAAGTTACATTTAAATTCCATTTAAAGAAAAGGATTTTGTGAGTATCCCTGGTAGAACTGGAGCAAACCTCTATCAGAGCCATTGTCTAGAAAGATTTGTGGCACAAATGATTTGTCTTCAACACTTGTGTAAAACGTTTATGACAACTATAAAAGCACATAATGGGAAGCATAAGACTGGAGACCAAAACCTTACAAAGACATCTTCTTCTTCCCATGATGTAGCTCCAGCCCTTCTGATCCAGTCCCACCTTCCACCAGGCTGTGCAGCACCTAACCTGGATGCACATTTGCCCCAATGCATCTGATTTATTAGTTATGAGAAAAAAGAAAGGATTAATATGATCTCTGAACAATGCAAATAATGGACAAAGGGGATTGCTGGACTGATCACAGACTTTTGAGATTCAAGCCATCCATCAGACTTATTCCTCTTCTTCTTGTTATCCATCACTCTTTCCTTTAGGTAGACATCAATAAATTTTGTGTCAGCAGATCAGAAGTGATGACATAGTTCCCAGCTTTGAAGGACAAATAAAGCAAAAAACAAAGGCAGAGGACATCAGGGAAACTATAAAATACTTGCTTCACTACACCCTCAGCTACAATTGTCCACACTGAAAACAGATAACACTGACTATATCAACAACTAGGAGATACATAGATAGGTAGATATGCTATATTTATATGTTGGACATATATACAGATAGAGATAGATATATAAAGGTATAAAGAAAAGCTGGGATAACAACAGAACTAGGTCAGACAAGTCACTTACCTAATGAAGTCTTTTTTCTTCTTCCTAAGAATGTTTCTCACATCACAATTCTCAGAGAACTTTCAAACACTCAGAAGTAGAAATATTGTGCGCCTCGATAATGACTGACTTGATTGAACATAAGGGAAAGGTGAAGAGGTATATTTGTAGAGGATCCCGGGTAGGAATAGAATCATAGGAGTCCAAACATGATGCAAAATAAAAGTAGAGAGACAGGCATGATGGGCCAGAGAGTGGCCTGCAGTACTTAAATATGTAAGAATCATTCAGGGGGGTAAGTTATTTACAAGCTTATATGAAATCAGCAAATTGATTCACTGCCATTTGACTTTATGAACTACAGTAAAAATCCAGAGTAATTCCACTGTATACAAATATATAATTTAAATCAAATGCAAAGCAGAATCTGTCCCTGGACCTTTCCCTTTGATAATACCATCTCCCACTCAAACTAATGGTGTGTACTGCAAGAGACACCTTTAATAAAGAAAAGAAACCCCCAACGTTCTGCACATGGTTTCCAATATTGAATAAGACATTCTATCAACATGCAAAATGAACTCATTCAGCCATTGCAAATGAACACATTCAAAAAAAAAAAAGATGAACTTCCACATTTCATTTAATTTATGCTACTGTGTTTCCACTCTTCAGTACACTGAGAGAACAGCTTTACTCATTCTCTGAAGTATTCAAATGCTATAAACTTTAACAGTCAAACCAAAAACAAATAAACATTATTAACTGCTTGAGAGAATATTTTAAATGAGCAGGAGAATAAAGAATACATCCCTAGTTCAAAAGTGTTTGCAGTTTGTACACTTGAAGTCTCCCTAAGGGTGCCTATCAAAAAATGTGTAAGAACTGGATGCAGTAGGGGCCAGTGATATAAATGCTGTGGACAGAATTTGGTTTTCCACACAAATTTTATTCTTAGAAAGCTTCCTAAGGGTATGAAAAACCTTTTAAATTTTTTTTTATTTACTGAAGTTTGTTGTAGTTGTGTTAGATGAAGGTTGAGATAGAGATCTCTCGGGATAGTTCTATACAGAAAACCATGTGTGAACAACTTACTTTATCTACGTCACCTTTTAGGGGTTCAATTGCCTCTAGTGCTCTCACTTTCTAGTTTTTTGTTAAGCAGTTTCAGATTTATCCCTTGTCTGCATCCTTGAGTTACAGTTATAAAATGCAATAACTAATTTAGCTGAATTTTCCTCAGTTGAGCACAGAGTAAGCAGGCTCACAGAGCAAGCAGGCTCACAGAGCTTCCTTAGCTGCCTTTTAAGAAGGGAGGGGATTTTGAATCACAAATATTTCACTACAGATTGCAACCCTGCACTAAAAGAATCAACCCAAAATTTTATGTAATCAAAGACTTCTATTCCCTGTCTGTAAAAAAAAAAAAAAAAAGAGGAAATTTTGAATGATTTGCACACATCTTTATCTGGAGTGCTATCTTCAGACAGTCTAATCTCAGCCACCAAACCATCATTAGATAGGAAGCCAACAGCAAAACATGATGATTTTCACTGTTTTTATAGCTGCTTTTTCCCTGAGAAGAGGACAAAAGTCAAGAGTTTTGTAATCATGCCTTGAATTTGTGCAAGAAGCCATAGAATTTTTCCATGGCAGAAACATGAAGAAGCTAGAACTATTCTCCCATTGTTACATAAGACTTTCTAAATATTTTGGATTTAATGTCTTAATCTAAGGTGTATTTTTCACTTTTGATACACTAATGAAAATCCTTTATTTACTGTCCTGTATCTAGAAGTAATAACACTACCTGGCACATTTCCATCTTGGAGGCTGCAAAATACCAAACTCCGTTTTCCTTAAAGTACCTCTCATGAAATGACAGGTAAAAATATGTATCTAAAGGTAGTAATTTCAGAGCATCTTTTCCCTTCTGCATAGGCAGTTTGTTACCCACTCACCTAAAGGACTGTTTCTGTACTCTAATGCAGGTTTCAGTCCTGCCTTGTCCTTGAGTATGAATCAGAAGGAGAACACATATCCAAAAAGCATTTTCTCAAAGGCTTTAGCTTTTCATCTTCTTTAATTAAGCAACCACAGGGGTGTTTTCATCAAAAAGGAGGCTGGTTCTTTCTTGTGAAGCTCAGGCAAAGGACAGTGGGCTATGTATACAGTAACTAAGTGCTTTTCCTATGTCTTAAAATGTCCCAACAAACCAATTTGACAGCTGTGACATGTTAGCTTGGGCCTGCTGCTGTTTCAGAGAGCATCACATATACTGTTTGTCTCCCGGTGGCAGCTGCAAACCCACTGTAGAGTTGGCCAAAATGCTCCCAGAGAATGCTAAGTGCACTTTTCCAGGACCAGAATTAGCCCCACAATCTTAGGCTGTCACAAACTGTTTCTGCTGTACACTACCCACAATTTTGCTTGGGTCTGAAACACCTGTGAGCAATTTATATATATTCCTGAACACCCCCTTCGATCATTATTTAGAGCAATCTTAGCAATGTTTCTTTTGTAGAACTGCCTTTACCTGGGCCAAAGCTAAGCCCTTTTGAAAAATATCTCTTAAAAGACTTTTTCCTCATCTCTTTAGTCTTCAAGAAACAATTCAAGCTAAAAATATGCTGTTACTCTATCTTTGTACATAGGGTACCAAAAAATCTGTTTTCAAGAGCAAAACCTTTCATCAGCTAGTTGTTTTTAAGCACATGTAAAAATAAAACTCTTAATTTTCCTTCTTTTTTTCTTTCACCTTCAGTAATTCTTCAACTTTCTTTCTTAGGATTCATGTAAAGGATAAACTGGCCACATCTCACACATTTTGGCACCAGTAAGAAATAAATTATGTCATCTCACTCTTTTTTTTAAATTATACACATTTTCAACTAGACAGAAATGCCCAGTTGCTGTTGATGACTTAAGAAAATGGTTAAACCATTTTGTTATTGAGAAACTGAATTGTCACCCACGTTGCACTTTCGAGACAGTTCCATCTATGACTCTGCAAGTCAAGTCTCAGATACTGCTAGAAAAATAGACAATCAAATTCCTGCACACCTGTTAAGCAGCAGCTGAACTGGAATGAGGGAAATATCTGTGGTGTCTAGAAAACCTCAGGTACCTTACTACTTTAAGGGGTAAATAAGTCTTTAAGTACATTTAAGACACTCTAATCCTAAACTGCGGAATGGAAAGAACTGCTTTGTCATGTGGATTTGCTGAGCTGCTGAGGTTATAAGCGCAAAAGATATTTCCACTGGGGGGTTTAAGTAGCCCAGTCTCCCTTAGAGGATGCTGTATAGTAATTCTTTCTCACTTCTGTGTCAGCAAGGCTTCATTTCAAGAGTCCTAGCAAGTTAATAACATTTCACATTTCTAGGTGCATATATTTTGTCCAAATGTCATAAACCATGTCTATTGTTCTTTTTTTTTTTTTTTTTCCCAGTACACACTGGTCTTTTATTGTTCATTGGAAAAGTTTCTGCTTCTATTATCTTGTTTTCCTCAATTAATTTATTGCTCCATAACAGAAATGTGCTATTCAGTAAAGTACTTGAAAAATTACCACTTTAATAATGTATTAACACTGTATAACAGCGTGATGAGAGAGGCAGTTCAGAGCATGCTTTAGCATTGGTCCGTTCTATTTCTATGGAATGAAAAACATTTCCAATTGTTTAATATTGTGTTAACTTCCAATTTGTCTCATCTAGCTGCAATTTACCATATGATTCCATGCAAGAACTGGGGTTTCCTTGTAAATCACACCATGCAAATCAATATAATGAAAGCAAAGAAATCATGGTATTAAACAACATTTCATAACTTCAATTTTTATTGGCTTATCTAAAATTTAATTAAAGTTAAGTTTAATTAGTTTTTGTTAGGTTATTTGCCATTGTATAACAAAATGATTACTCTGCTGCATGTTTTGTGTTCATTTTATTTTGTGATATAAAAGTTAGACTTTTGCACAGCACAGTGCTGAAAGGCATGGAAATTACATGAGAATATAAAGCACTGGGAACATCCTTGGATGTCAGCAAAGTAGTTTGACATTTACTGTGATGTTACACAAGGGATTAGACCCTCTAACAGTGACACTCCAGGGAGCCATATCGTTGTATCACTTGGCATGTGCCTGACGTAGCAGGAGCTGAAAGACAGTATTTGTGAAAATAAACAGCAAGGAAAACAGTGCTAGACCATTAGAAAGTAATGCAAGAATGCCACAAGCTGTAGGTTACAAGACCTCTCAAACCAAGTCTTTCTTTTCATCCTTACCAAATTCTTAACTCTTCATGTAATTGTAATGTCAGCTATTTATCTATCATGTATGTATCCATTTATCTATCATGTATCATGTCTCACACAGCAGATCCCTCATGAGTATTTGATATAAAATTGGAGATTAAAAAGCATAAATCAATAAATGCATCTTGGCTAAAAATGCATGAACCTTATTAGAAACAATAATCAACCTCCTTGGATGTATTTCTTGAGACCTGAGTCTCAAGATTAGATGTTACATTTTTACTTGATCCATGCATCATATTTATAAAGCCAATGGTTCGAAATTTTTAACAGTGTTTCTAGTTCTTTCACAACTTATTTTTGTTTTGTTTGGGTTTTTTTTTTTTTGGGGGGGGGATGATAACAATACACATACTATTCAAAATTTCTGCATAGACTTCCAAAAACCTGATTTCTATGACTGCATAATAATATTTTCTTTCTTATTCTTTATGCTTCCTCTATAATCTCTAGTGTTTTCCTTCCCCTTCTGGCTGTTAAACTTCACACAGTATCTAGAGAACAATCCAGAACAACTTCATGATCTCTCCCTTGCATAGTAATAATACAGTTAGAGCCTACATGCACAGAAATAGAACAATTTTCCCCCTGTATGCATTAATTTACATTACTTCCACTGAATTTCATCTGCAGTTTTATTGCCTGGTCACCCAGGATTGCAGGATCCTACCGTATGTGTTGGCAGCCGGCTTTGGATACGTCAGAACAAAGCAATTTTGTATCATCAGCCCAGATGGCTTTTTGGCTTCGTGTTTTTGTTTCTTTTTCTGATCGTTTATGAATACCTTGAGTGGAACAAGTCCCAACAGATTTCTTCCTGGGATAACTAAAACCTGATAATTTGTCGCCACCTTGTTTCCCATCTTTTAACTAACTAGTTTTATTACTCTTCTATGACATAAAACTTCAACTCAGTAAGAAAATCTGGTGAAGTGCCTTGATAAAAAAAATAAAAATCCATGCGTATGATGCTAACTGAACAGTCCTGTGCACATACCTTGGCTCTTACTGCAGTAGAAATTCCTGCAAAATTCATGGCACCTCTTTCCCTCTGTATCATCCCTATCTATGAGTCTTGCCTTGCCTTTGTTTCCATAACTCCTGTTTCCATGTTGGACGCAGAAATCAGACTTCCTGCAATGCAGCAACCACTCCTTATGGGCTTTTAAAGACTGGTGTTGTTTGCCACTTTCCCATCTGCTACTACAATATATTTGAACACTAATACTGCCACTAATAGTTCACCAGTTTTACACTAAACAACTTCAGAGACCTTTAGGACACAAGCATCTGAGCCTGTTTCTACATTTAGCCCATATCTGGGGCTAAACTGCAGGAGCTGTTCTAGCACCCAGTGACCCCTCCCCAGCCAAGAAGGAGCATTGGGAAAAGGAGAGGACCAGGGGGTTGAAATGAAAACAGATTTAACGAAACAGCAAAACTTCATAGTAGCATTAATACTAATGCCAATATAAAGTATACAAACTTATACACATCTCCGTGAACATATGGCACTCACAATAAACAGGAAAGCAGTCCTTGGGAGCAGGACAATGGACGAGCCCCTTCAGGGATGGGGAGAAGCAAGTAAAGGAGGAAAAGGAAGAGCAGAAGAAATCCCTATCCTCAGCGAACTTCCCTCTTTATAATGAGCATGACATAGATGGTCTGGGACAGACCTGTAGCCAGCTCAGGTCAGCTGCCTTGTCTTCTTCCCCTCCCAACTTAAACTGCTGTCTGACTCAGAACTGCTAATGGCCTGCAGACTGTGGCCTAAGAGTCTATTCCAGTGAAGCAAGGGCAAACTGACAATTTGTAACTAAATTATATTGATTCACTTTAAGAACATTTCTACTGATGTCTCAGCATAGGACAGCTCCTCAGACTCAACCCAGCGCAGGTCCTACCTCTGCTGTGAACTCTTGTGCAGGGATTCATTGCACTTGCCCACAACACTCCCTTATACCCCTTCCTCCACCTTCTCAGCTCTGCAGGCATCCTGCAGGCTCTCTGCCTCACCAGGTTGTGTGAAATCTTCTATCCTCAGCTTTTAGGCCTTCCGGAAGCCCTGCCTCAAAACCTTTTCTGATCCATCTGCTGTGGTTATACTTTTCGGCTACCAGAACTTGTTGGTTTAGGGCTTTTTTTTTCTACTATCCCCATTACTACATATTATTCATTGTTTAAAGGGTGTCTTTATTACTCCTAATAGAGTCTTTTATACTGATGTTTTACCTGACATTTTTTCCCTCTACTAAATATTTTTTTCCTTTTTAACAAGGTATTTACATTTAATCTAGGCATCTAATAGAGCATCTTTAAACAACCTCGATGCCCCTGCAATCTGGTCTTTTAATTAGTTTTCTTCATTTAATGTTGTTGCCCTACAGAAGATAAAAGTTACCGTATTGAGTGTTTGATGTGTGTCTTTTTCATCTCTACCGATGCTGAATAGAAAAGTAGTATGTTCACTGCTACAAATAGGCTCTTCTATAGCTAAATCATACGCAAGGTTCAGTGAACTCCTCACAACTAAATCACCAGCTGATTTTCCTTCTTCAGCTTCCCTGAACACTTGATCCAACAAAGAAGTATTAACATCTCTAAAAATGTCACCTCTTCACCAAATCTTGTATTTATCCTCTTTACTTAAGGAAGAATGGAATAGAAAGTATCTCCTCTGCTCTGCAAATCATGACTGGTTTCCTTCCAGTAGCATATTCTCTAGACAATCTTCTCTTTTACATAACCCCAAGTTATCTGAATTAAAATACACTTATTTGGTAAATGGATGTCAGATAAAGAATGGGAATAAAAAGAATGTCAGATTAACGGTTCCTCCTACATTAAAGTTTGAGAATCTATATTTCTTGCTGATGCATGCTGCTGTGCTCTTGGAGCAAAGCAAGATCTCAGAGTACAATCAACTCTCTTGCTTCTGGATGCTGGAATGAAACACAGATCTACATGTCCTAAAATGAAAGTTGTATTAAAAAAATCCAGGACCTAATTTATAAAGGATAATAATTTTGTAAGCGTGTGTGTGCATGTTCAAAGTGAGCTCTTCTTTTCATTATTTCCACTGCTTTCCCAAATGGAGATTGCATTTGCAGATCGGGTAACAAGGGAATTAAATGGAAAAATCACAGTAGGCAAATTAGTAGCAGAATCAGTATTTTACATACACATTAGTGTTTAGCAACCTAAATTCACAAATCCACCCTAAAGCAGTGATTGTCACATGGTATTGGAAAGAGTTCTGCTTTTTTTTGCAAGATTTCCTATATTTTCCATCTGAAAGCTAATTTAGATTCCTGCAGATTATAACATTGCATCACTAAAGCATTGCAGACATTTTGGGTAGAGGATTGTCTGCTTTCAGGATTTTACATCCTGAAATACCTACAGCAGATGGTAGAAAGCAGAGAATCCAAGCCAGAGCCATCACATCCATGCTATTGACTGCAGGTAACAAGATTTGTGTCACTTCATCAATCAGCATAACTGTGCATAACGCTGGGTTAACCTTTTTACTTACCCAGTAATAACAGGATCTCTTCTCAATATTGTAAACAGATCAACAGGTAGAAGCTGAGCAATTGTACCCTGTAAAGCAGGGATTGCTTCAGAGTGAAGAACAGCATGTGTAGAAGCAGCTGTGCTGTGCATGTCACTTCCTTCTCATGCTGGCTACAGCAGTAATTCACATCCATGGAAAACACTGAATGAGATTTTGAAAGAAGGGAATCCAAAGGTAATCCATAGGGCTGTTACTACTTTTCATACAGGCAAGTCTGTTATCCCCCCACTCTATCAAGTCCTCATCAGTGAGGAAAACCCCATATATAGAATTGTGTTGTGCATGGTAAATGTGTGGTGCCAAAAGCTGCTAAGTGAATCATTCGAACAAGGGTGGGGGAATTTCATAGAATCATAGAATGCCCCAGGTTGGAATGCACTTCCAAAGGTCACCTAGTCCAATCCCCGTGCAATGAGCAGGGACATCCTCAACTAGATCAGGTTGCTCAGAGTCTCATCAAGCCTGACTTTGAATGTCTTCAAGGATGGGACCTCCACCACCTTCCTGGCCAACCTGTTCCAGTATTGCATTGCCCTCGTAGTAAAGAACTTCTTCCTCGCATCCAATCTAAATCTACCTTTATCCAGTTTAAAACCATTACCCCCACGTGCCTCTGTCACTTTTGTTATTAAAATAAATACTGGCTGATCAGTTTATATTCTTTTTAGTACACCTTTTACTAAGCTGTATTAACACATTCATGTTGTACATAAGACCTTACTCACCTGTGAGTACCTGTGGTCCTGTGAATACAAGCCTAAACCATTAAACTGGTAGGCCAGTTATAGTGTGTCTTCAGGGGATCTTTACTCAAAGCCATTACAGACAGAACAAATTATGTTACTGTCCTCCCTCTAACACCTATCTGAGGACATCTCTCCAAGGCAGCAGGACAAAGAGCCATTTACGGGTTCCCAGCACAGCTGAAAAACAGTGGGACCCCACCAGTATGCTGGCTACTTTGCATTCCTGGATCAGCTGTTGTCACGAGAAGAGAGGAGGCTTACCCTGAGCCTCTGTGGCTCCAGCAAATCAATGCAGTTGATCCACCAAAGTTAAGCAGGCTTTAGGACAAGATTGTGGTATAAGCACAGTACAGAGTGACCACAACTCCCAGGGAATTTGTCTCACTGTATCCATTTCTGGGGGGACTATAAATGAATACAGCAGACATCTACAAATTTTTAAAACCAATCAATTACAAATGAGAGAGCATCAGTGTATCTCATTAGTTTTCATGAGGATAAAGAGCTCAAAATGTTATACAAGTAATTTTTCTGGAAACAAGTTTTTGGCAGGAAACAGAGCTGTCAACAGCAGGAGAAAAAAATATGTTCATGAAGAGATGCTTCCTAAAGAGACAGCAGGGATGTCACCGAGAGAAGCTTAAGGATGAACGGGCCTTGAAAACCATACTTCATTTTTTATACCACTGATTACTAGTGTCAGAGACCTTCGATCTCTTAAGGAGACAGCCTTTCAATCTCTTATATCATCAGAATTGTCCATATAAATACCAAGGAAGGGGATTTTCTTGAGTTTGGAGGCAAAACATGAGTTTATTCAATGAATCCAGAGAACGTTTTCCTACTTAGCCTGAATTGTCCTCAGAAATACCAAGAAAAGCTTCTGCCTGCACAAAACATGGAAGATACTTAGCAAAATCAAGACCAAACAGATTAACTCTGATAATTTCTCTGACAGAACAGGAGCAACCTTTCTTTTTCCTGACCAACTCAAGACCACAGTCAGTGTTCATTTTTAAAGTTGGAAGCTTTGTGCACAATGACAGCCACACTTCAAGTGCATTGCACTTGAAGCACACTTCAATTGCAAGTGCATCAAGAAGACGACATTCTGCTCCAGAATGATTCACCCCCAGATCCCGCACGCCTTTATGCAACAGGTAAGTGTCAGCAGCCCTAATACTGTCAACAAGGAGGATAGTTTGGTTCCATTGAGACTTTAAAAATAGTCACTGATTACACATAGCTGAGAGAGCCATTTACATTGCAGTGGTGCTGCCACAGGTAGCCTGCGAAGTGGATTCATTTAAACAGCCTATGTGATTCAGCATCTGAGATACCAGCTAGAAGTAATTTCTGCCCATGGGTAATGAGAAGAGTGCAGGAGTAGGATTTCCCACAGCATTTAGGCATTTGCACTCCTGATTACTCTTTTTTGTCACCCCTGACTTACGAGAGCTGCCAAGTACAGTCTCTCACAAAAAACCCAGGAAGATCAAAGTGGCTATACAGAAGCTAGCACTGTGGGTTAGCCAGGTCCTACCTACCTCATCAGGATGGCAAAGGGAAATACAAAGGACCCGACTGCTCACTAGTAAACAGGAGAGGGGAAATATGGACAACAGCAGAAGGGAGGGAAGTTAAGCTGTTATTTTTCTTTTCCATTGAGTCTGTGGTAAAATTTCCAAAATATGTTAAAACAAAGAGGAATGAAACAGGCAACAACCACAACAGGCATGGGATAAGATGCTGCAGCCACTAAAAGAAAAGGATATTTTGTTCATTTTCTCTGGGCCACTTAATTACCATGATAACTCTTTGTTCTTCCATCTCTTCTTCTTCTGCAAAACATTTACTATTCCACACAGCACTCAACCTTGTCATCAGTGAAGATGGCCATCAACAGGAGAAACCCACGTGACTGTGTTTAGCTTCCCTCACGTACTCCAGTCTCACCACGCATCCAGGAGGAGATGCTCAGCAGGGAGTAACAACTCCGAGGTAAGTTTCTCCTGCTTTTTATTCCCACCTTCTGATAAAACAGAGTGCAAACAACAGTGGTAATGCAGCACACTTCTGCTGAACATAAGTACTCTAAGAATTAATACAAGTAATTATTTATCCATACATATACTGCAGACTGTTTATTTTGCTCAATCCTTTTGCCCTTGCCCCCACAGAAACTCTGTTGATACAGCATAAACAGGTAATGCACCAATAAAGTAGAGTTAAGTATTTAAGGTAAATAAATCACTCCTGTTTGTGCTTTCTCACAGCACTCTGTGCCTATTCCTCTGCTTCACATAAGGTGAAACAGAAATACTAGTAATTAGTGTTCTGCTTATTGACTTATAATGTAAAAAGTCAAAAGTAAATCTGTGCTATGTTTAGAAACTTACGATGTAAACCGTTCATCCAAGCTAAGTTACCTTTGCAATTTCATTGGATATAGTAGCTTGGTCTTTCAGGTTGGAGAAGCTGTGCTTTACTATGGCCACAAATGGATTAGGAAGACTGTGAACAAAAATCAGACAAAACTAGCTCAAACCCTAGTAACTCTTACCATTCCACTTTAGAGAGTTTATTTACAAATGGGTAAGCAAGACTTGGATTCCCATGCTTTACATTTTCATTCTGGCAGGAAGAGTGTGCACACAGCAAAAGAGATTTCCTCATTTCCAGGACAGAATAAGCCATGTATTGTCTCATATAAAGCATCTGCAGTGAGAGAACAATACTATGTCCATCAATGCCCAAAATCCCCATCAGAGTTTTTACTGGCTTCACTTATGTATAGCTCACAAATCCTGAACCTCTGGTCTCCTCTAGCACATTCACATGATTAAAAAAGTACCTTAGCAAATATAATAGGTGTTTTTCTCTCTCAAGGGAAATAAAATAACATGTATTTGCTCAATATTTTGTAATAAGACCAACATGGTTCCTTCCATGTTGTCACTGTATGATCTGTGCTAGATTAGGGTAGAGACATTAGGACAAGAGAGCAGGACAATCTGATCCAAACTCATTGAAGGGAACTGAAAGGTACCTGCTGACTTCATGGGGCTTTGAATGCAGCCCTTGGAGAATCACTGATGCTGTTACAAGACTTCTTATAAAGCCACATACCTCAAGCATAGCTGGATTTGTGCCTGCTAAAACACCACCACAGAGATCTCATTTGCAGAGCTGATAGTGGGGTGCAGCATGGTTGACCATTCCAGCAGAAAGCACAAGCACAGCACTAAGTAGAGCGAACAGAGAGGGAGTGAGAGGACAATTTCCATACTCCTACCATCAGCTGCTCTAAATTTAGGTGTCATGCTGAATGAGAGACTTGGAAACTAAGATATTATTAAGGTGCAGAAATACAGTTGCAAAGATGTCAAGACAATCAAGTCAGGCAGGATAATCTTTTGCTTGAATGTGTTTTAAGTGCAATTATATTGAGAAAAATTTAGCCTTAATGTTTTGTGCATTTTTTAAACTTAATTGCTATAGAAACAAATGAAATTGCAAGATTTTCTCTTTCCTGAATTACCCATCTAAAGACTTTGTGCTTTATATTTCTTGCATTGTAACAGGCTAGGGAGCTCATGTCAGTGCGCTCTCTGTTTTTAAGGACAAGACAATTGTATGTGTGTAGGGAGGGAGGAGGAATAGAAACAGACAATTCTCTGGATATTTTTCTCTGTGCACTGTACTTCATCATAAAAGTAAGGACTTTGCTGTTTATGATCTCCAGCAGAATTTCAGTTTCATGTTGTAGGCATTTGGAGATGTGTAATAAGCTGTTACTGCATTCACCTGAAGAGTGTTAGAAATTTGATTTAGCCACATTCTTTTGAAAAACTTTGTGCAAATGCTTTCACCCATAAATATAACAGTTCAGCTTCTGTCTGTCTGAAAAGGAATAAGATGCATGTTAAGGAAAACCACAAACGACAAATAAAAGAATAATTAAAATGCAGAAAGAAAACAGAGAGCAGGCAGTGTCAGGGAGGTGAGTGGGATAAACAGCTTCTAAATATTTTTTCATCTATTTAGCAAGAGATAGCTTTGTTCCAGAGACACATGTGAAAAAAAAAAAAAAAAAAAAAAGACAATGACAAAACAGGAGTATTGCACAGAGGAATCCAAGAAGCAGATGAACCAGGGTGGTTTGGGCAAATAGGGTGTTTGTGAGGAACGCAGGACACTGTGAGATCTTGGGTCTCTAACACAAGGCTGTTTCCCACAGGCTGAGGTAATATTTTCATCTTAGTACAGAGAAGACCTGCCCAAGTGCTATTGGTGATTTAAGGGGGCCAAGAGCAGGATGTAAGCTCCGAACGAGCCCCATGATATTAATGTTACCACAGAACTAAACCTGAGATGCAAGTTTAAGCAATGTAGGTACCAAGTCCCTCAGGTTTCTTGGGAAAACCTTTTTATTTTGGGGGGGTGGAGGGGATATACATAAATAATACAAAATTTTGAGAGAAGACTCTGGCTTGCCAACTTACTTCCCACCTACTTATCTGAGGATTTTAATGCCTTCAGGTCCACTGGCTCAGGCCCCAGTTTTAAATCAGGATGTTTTGGGAACTTGCAATGCAGTTTCAAATCAGCGCTGAACACTACATTTGATTTCAGTTGACGTGCATTTCTTGCAGCCTCTCAACAGCTTGTGATTTGAAAGGTGGGCAATAAAAGCAGAAAACAGCTGGTACATCTGCTTTATTTGTATATTAGGTCTGGCCATTGTCTTTTTCATCCAGGTATGAGCAGTATTTGAAATCCTTCTTTTGACTAATCAAGACATTGTAGCCCACCCAAAATGAGTTGTATCACTTACCTTCAGTCCTCAAACCCATTTTTACTACTAGCATTTCAGTGCAACCATAGAATTTTTCCTTTTCAGCAGACATATCATGGTTGGAAGCCTAAAAGAAACCTCTTCTACTATTGTGTATTTTGGGGAGTGGTCCCTTGGAAGAAGTATAGGGCAGATTTTATCAATTCTCCTTCCTTTCCAAACAGCAATTAGCAGTACACAGAACTGAACACAAATGTGTCTCATCTCTGAAGGAAGGTAAACTACTGATATTGTTAAAGTCACCCTCCAAAAGCCTCATTTTCCAGATTTTTGCCATTTTTCACAAGAACAGAGATATCACTTCCAAAAGAATTGCATATTTCCAGTTTCACTACTTCCATCTTACCAGCATGCCCCTGGTACGTGATCTGTATATCTACATCACAGGGATGTATTATGCCCTGAATTCACTGGAAAATCAAGATACAGAGAAGGCACATGCAGATACAGCGACACGGGAGCTTCTCGGTACTTTTACATAAAGTCATCACAACACGGTAGCAGAACTAGATCTCCTTATTTCTGGCTTCTTATCAATCAATTTTGCTACAAGATCATCCAGCCTTTTGTACTGCAAACTAATAGTTCTTATAAATTTACTATTACATCGAGCACAACCTTCCTCTCTATACATAACCCTCTTAGATTTGAGTTTAGATTCGCCAGTAATCTAGATCCAGCACAGATTTCCCAGAGAGCAGCAATGGTATAAAACCTCATTCTCTTTTCTTTTTTTTTTTTTTTAACATTCCATGTTAACCTAATCTGTAACTATGGTACCTGCATCACCTGTAGACACATTTCTGCATCACCCAGTGCATCTCCTAAACCAGTCATATGTGGCAGTTCATATACTACATTATATAGCTAGAGATACTTAAATGAGACATTGATAAACCAAATAACCAATTTACTTGGACAATCTGAGATCCCTCCTCCTCAAGTTGGATGTATTCCTTTACTTTCATGACATTACT
This sequence comes from Todiramphus chloris collaris, assembly GCA_025345505.1. NCBI lineage: Eukaryota > Metazoa > Chordata > Aves > Coraciiformes > Alcedinidae > Todiramphus > Todiramphus chloris. The sequence continues at coordinate 34,131,508 of JANVCC010000022.1, forward strand.
GTAATTGCCTAAATCACTTTTGTTGGCGTATTTTTTCCACCTTAATTACCTTGTCATTTACTATTAGTGATGCTAATATGGTCATTAAATGTCACAAATAGCTTTCAGTCTTTGCTCTCTGTCTGGCTCATATCCCTGCAATTCAGAAATGTCTAGCCATATGCATATTTTTAAACTGTGACATGTCTTAAACTATGCTCAATACCAACTTTATTACAGCATTAAATTGATGAACTTGCTCTAATAATCAATGTATAAATAATTAATTGAATGCTATGATAAAGGAAAGAGCCAACTCTCTGTTAAGTGTGCTGAGCTGCAGTGACATTTGGTGGCCAAGAATGGCAACATTTGTACAAGCTTCATTTAGAGAAGGTGGCAGGTTAATTGGGACAAAACACAAATGTGGTTCAGCATCCATAATAATCAGCCTGTACCAATAAAGAAGGGGAAAAAAAACCCTGAAAATCTCTTTCCACTCCTTCTAGACATCCTCTCTTAAGCTAATATTCAGAACAAACAGGTATTGTGAATTAGTACCAAGAAGTTTTTATAAAATATACTAAGATATCTTGCTTTTCTTCCTCTATAAACAAAATGTTCATAGCTCCCGACTCCTACTGCACTAGTTGGATGAAGTGCAGATTAATGATATAGTTTGGATTCAAGAGTTTGTTCAAGAAAAATTTAGACTAATAGAAGCTGGAACCAGTATTAGAAGGGTAACACTCCACAGCATGACACTTCGTAAGTGTATGTTACACAGTGTTCCCTGCTTTCAGTTAATGTATACTCATGTATGCCCTTCTCCAAATTCTGCCATAGAGCAAAACCCAAAACAGGAGCTGATGAAGAACTGAAGGCTTCTATGGCAACAACATCAATATTTATCTGCAAAAATGACAAGCTTCAGCTAGGACTCTAGAAAAGTGCTCTTAAATCTGTCAAATTAGCCATATTTTATACTGCAGTTTGCATATCAGTATTCCTGAGATATGCTCTCATACCTTCCTAAGGTGCTGTACTCACACTATGACAGTTACAGAGGAAGCAAGACTGACATGATGAAAAATGTTAATTGACAGTCAAAGTTAGCTCTGCAGATGGTTTAAACTGTAAAATGTATTGTTTTGCCAAAAAGTGGATAATTATCACTGAATTAAGTTTTAATATGCTCAGGCTGACTGCATTATTTTTTCATCAAAACCATAATCCTAAATTGAGATACCAGAAGAGGTTGGTTTTCATTTTTATTTTCCATCTTTCATGGACTGATATGGCAGATATTCTTAATCCATCACCTCAGCAGAGGCAAAGTGCATAAAGAGCCATTCATCCAATCCAGTATCAAGCAGCTGACAAGGACAGGTCCTTACGAGCAGGATCTGAAGATTATTTACTTTGCACCATTCCATCTGGAAAGATCTCATGCAGGGCATATACAACAACTGTGCTTGGAGGTCAACCGCCTCTTTCATGGGGGATTTGCAATAATATAGTCCTCTCAAAACTAATTTATAGTTTGCATTCTTTGAAGGCACTAAAAATAAATAAATAAGAGCTATGGGATTTGTAGCAGGTCCAACAGTGGATAATGAGAACACACACAGAGTAATTGCCACCCTTTGCACAAACACACCAGATATCATTACCTCATAGGGCTACTGCAGATCTACATTAATTATTAACATGCACCTCAGCAGCACACTTGGCCCCATTCAAAGTGAGATGCAGCAGCACCTGCTATTTGCAGACCACCCAAGAAGGTTTAGAAATTCAATTAAGGGAGGCTGGGAAGATAAGTGTCACATAGGCAGGAAGACATTATTACTGCCATAAGGAGAAACTTTTTCACGGTGAGGGTGACAGAGCACTGGAACAGGCTGTCCAGGGAGGCTGTGGAGTCTCCTTCTCTGGAGACACTTAAAACCAACCTGAACATGTTCCTGTGTGACCTGATCTAAGCGATTCTGCTGTGGCAGAGGAGTTGGACTAGATGAACTTTCAAGGCCCCTTTAAACCCTGAATATTCTGTGAGTCTGTGATAGTGACTTATCCAAAGGCAAAGCTCAAATGTCCATGCCTACAGAAGTAGAGAAAGCAACAGAGATTCATCCCATGTATAGTGAAGGCATCTCACAAGTTCATGGCAGGTGTGCACATGGCATAAACCCTGCGTGTTACACAGCCTGGGGCTTTGCTGAGCCTTGGGAAGTCCCAGTGGAGGCTCGTGCCAACACTACAGCACAAGGCAGGCATTGCACACGAGTCCCAGGCCATCAAAAAGGTGCTTAGAGCTGGTGGGGAATGGGTAGAGGCTCTTAACAGCAAATCTGCTGCACCTGGGAAAATTGAGGAGATGCTGCAGAACCCCAAGCAAGTAAAGGGGCAGAGGCAGGCGAGGTGAAAGCCTGACCTTCTCTCAGCTCCCTGCTTCTGGCAGCACCAGCCAAGCCAGCTCCCCCATCAAATCTGTACCCCTTCTTCTCACTGGATGTTGTCATTGCAGACAAGATTTGCTCTAGCTCTGGTTATACCCAAGTGAGGATGCCACTGACCCAAATGCTTAATAAGTTCCTGTCTTTGTATGTGAGGTGTTTCCTCCTTACACATAAACAAGATTTTGAGCACAGCAGAAGTAAGGGTTCTTTGGGAAGATAGAGTCACCTATAACAGTATGTACCCAGACTTTGAATATGATAGGAAACCACACCTTAAAAGAAAAGCTATCATTTATATATCCGAAACATTTCTAAAATACACTGTATTTATGGGACCTACCTACAGCAACATTTCTAGTCAAAGCACTGTATGCCATTTAAGCACGGAAGCTGTTTTTCCAAAACATATGTTTTAAGGATCACGTGTAACAATGCACTGCACAGTTCTCTGCCTTGCCATCACTGTATTTCAAAAACTGCTTATATAAATTATTGAACTGCCTATTGCAGAATATTTAACAGCTTTTCTGGAGGAGAAAGGAGGGTCTTCAGCTAGCACTTAAGTGATCTGCTCACCCTAACAGAAGACCACAGCATGGACCTTCTCTGTCATATCACCTCCCCCCACCAGACCCCGAAAATTTTTGTATAACTGTTACAGAGAGGGACAATTTAAGAACTACATCACAAATCTTAAGCATGGTCTGCAGCCTTGCCTGTGTCATCAGTTGTGGGTTCAACCAGTAACACACAAGGGGTGGCACACAAGGCTGAAACGCATCCCTGTCAGATAGCAAAAGCCAGGATATCTGCTGCCTCTGCCCATTATCCACTTTTGGTGGGCATAATAATATTAACTGTAGAATAGTGACAACCTGGAGAGATCTGCCATGAGCAATCCTCACTTACAATTTAAGTCCTTATGTTTGAACAGAGATTTAGTTGTCAAATACCCCATTTAAAGCTTTGTTTTGTCTTTAAAAGAGAGGAGGGGAAAGCCTTATGTTCAGTGATGGCTCAGTTCAGCTGCAGTTCTCTTTTACCACCCTTCAAGCAGGGTTTTTGAGGTTTTGAACTTTTCAGATACTCCACACGAAGGTCCCTTACTGAGAATTCATTATTGCTCAGTCCAGACACAACAGCTTGCATATAAGGACTGTGCTCCTCTCCCCACCAAAGCAGTTCTTTGATACTTTGCCAAAATATAGCAGGTTGGATTTGTCACAGACCATCTTGACAGCAGATTATTGGTCTCTTCCTGTTTTAAAACAAGTGTTGGAGGGGTGGGGTGACAGAAACAATCCGTAACTCCTTTTTTTATTCTCAGTAGCATTATTTTTTTAATCTAAAATCTTATTTAAATCAGACTTCAAAGTTTCCTGAATTTGTTTATTTATTCCCTCCTTCAGTTTGCCCTGTTTGGAATAAAAGGAAGATTTAACATTTTCTTTACTGGAAAATTTTCTTTACTAAGCTTCCTCTTTCCAATCAGCCCTTTTTGTTTCTATACTGGGTAGCAGACATCCTGTTCTACTCTACCCAGATTTCTCGGGTGTGCATATGTTGAGTTTCACAACCGCACCTATTGCATTTTAAATTGCTGCTACTTGCTTTCACACACTGTTTCAGTTAAAATGTAAACCTAGTTTGATTTATGTAAAGATCTCATGTGTCTTAAGACCCAGAAAAAAACCATAATTATTGAAAACATAAAATGGTATTAAGAAAGAGGAAAAAACCGTATCTGATCCACTGTTAGATAAAAAGAAGCTCCCTCACAGTGCTCTGTATCCAGCTGGTTAACAACACAGGGCAGAGAAGTACTGGTTCCTGTGTGGTTTCTTTCCCTGCCAGCACACAGTGAGTGAAGGATTGGAGGAGTTGCCCCTTCTGACAATCCATCTGCTTCCCAAACACTTCAGGGTCATAAGCACATCTCCAGGCCCAGTTCAGCAAACGCTCTCCTTTCTCCCTTTGAAGACCAAGATTTCATCACCCACTCTCTACAGAACAGCCCTGTAGGTCCACAAGAGGAGACTGAAGAACCAGCTTCCTCAACCTCAAAGGAGGCTCTCCTTTCAACCAGGAAGCTCCCTTTCTCTCCTCCCTTTCCCAGAGAGGCCTTTGGACTGCTGCTCCCCCTTCCCATGGGTACTCTAAGTCTTTATTCTCTAGTGGCACAGGAAGTCAAGTCAACCATTAAGAGAAAACTCTGACATAGTCTTGTCTGTTGTCATGTTGTGCATCTACATAGCATCAGAAGCATTTGTCACTCAGCCTCACAAGTTTGGTCTCTGCTATAATTAATGAATACTCATTAGCATACCAAAGAAATTAAGCCTTCTCATCCTATTCTCATTATATCATACTAAGACAGAGGAGAGTGTTGTCCCAATGCTGTCTGTGAACCACATTTCAATTTCTTCCCTCGAGGTAAATAGCACCTTGCTCTGCTTTCCCAATGTGCTGAGGACACTTCATGAAGTACTGTGCTGCTTGTTCCCGCTCTTCCAATTTGTTATTGCTAAGCTCTTAGATTACATGCTGGGCTTTTATTTTGTTTTTGTTTTTTATGCATAAGTCAACTCAGGTCCTTGTTCAAAAAATCTGTACAACCTCGCTTCCAGCCCCATCTAAGAAAAAAGCCCTTGCACCCCAAAATGCAGGATGAAGCAAAGCTACTCACTCTCTCACAGTGCTCCTTTTAAGCCTGAAATTTCTGTCTAAATCAATTTTCCACACTGCCCTTCCTTTTGTCTTGGTTAATTCCAATTATGCTGCCAAATGATTGTACTTGTTCCTTTGTTTGTGTCCCTCAGCTTCTTAGGGTATTGTATATTTTTCATATGAAGTTCTATAAAGCCTCCTTGAAATATTTCACTGGTATTCAGATTCTCTGTATTTCCACAAGCAATTCTTACACAGAAGCCCCCCTGCCCAAGTTCAGTACAATTTCCATTACAGTTAAAAAAAAAGTCAAACCATCAGCCCAACAACTGTAGTGTCTAGTACAACCCTAAAGGGACAACAGTTAACTTGACAATGTAAATAGATTTAAATGAATCAATTTGCACTCTTTTGCAAAACAAAAGATTTCACTGTGACTGCTTATTTCAAATGTGAAATTATATTTAACAATTTCTACCTTATGGCTATCTGAAATATAGGATACAAACTAAAATGAAACACAGGAGTAAAAATCTGTAAGAAACCATGTAATTCATTATTCTTTTGTCAAAATAACAATCTTCTGGCTCTCCTGCTTCAGTTGAAACTGTAGTGAATTAAGTGTTGGCTACATTTGTCTCTAAGACTACTGGCCTTTGTGGTGTTATTTTAGAGCAAAAGCTCTGAATGGAGCAACATACTGCAATAAAACATCTCTTTGCTTCTCTCCTCACAACACTCTTCTTTCTCACCTCTCTCCTAATGGAGCTGAAAACCTTCTAAGAACGGATCCTACACATTATTTTATTTGTCAAGTGTATCCGCCAGGAAAAGGCTGACAGTTGCTGCTGGAACAAACTGGTGCACTTCTGCAGGCTTGGTCTGCTCTTTGTTAGCATTTTGGAAGGATGTGCCCTTTTTATTAAAGCAACTCTCTCACGATATTAAAAGAGACAAAATATTCTATCCAATCATATATTCCCTTTCCATTTTTTCACAGTGATGTTAGAGCATTTACAGACAGTGCCAGAACAATAATTATACCAGCTGGTCTCTCAGCTGGAATGTGTTTGAGTCCACCACCAAGTGCCCTACCCAAGCTCCCCACCCTCACCTTTGACTAACTGGAGAATAGCATGGTGACCATATTGCTTAGCCATTTAAAAAAAATATTGTTTCTTTTCCTGATGTAACAATTCCATTTCTTTTGTTTAGAGACTGTGTTCTTGATCCAGTGTTATGGATCCTTGCTGGATCTAGCAGTGACTTTGACAGACTAAACTCACAGACTGTAATCCTCCTTCACAGAGGGCTGCAAAGGGTTGCACGGCATCGAGGATGGAATCATCTGCCTATACAGGTACCTGCTCCCTACCTGAGCCCCCTGGACATCAGCTGTACATCCGTATCTAAATTGTCTTAGAATCACCCCTGACATCTGTACTCTGATTTCACTTAGAACAAAATAATTATTTTTACCAGAAAATGTTTTTCTAATTGCTTTCCATATTTCCTGAGTATCTTGCTAGCAATTATATTCCTTCTGCTGGTTTTATCAATCAGAAAATCAGAAGCTTTGTTGGTTTTTTTTTTGTTTTTTTCTTTGGTCATGAAATCTAAAAATGGGCTGTGAGCTCTTTATAGGGTATTTTAATTACAAAGAATTGTACATATCATTCATGTCCTCGTGAGGTATAGCCATTATTAAATCAATTTTGTTGTTGAGTTAGACTAATGTAAAGGTAAGATATTGGATTTCTAAACTAATTATACAGGCAAGAAGTCTTGTCCCAAGTTTAATGGAAACTTTGAACTGCATACACTCAGGTGGCTTAATTTCCTTAATTCTATCCAAATACCTGATCAACTTAATCTAGCGGGACGGTAATTTTCAGGAATTGGAAAACAGGCATTTATTTTACTTACCACTGCACATTTAGGTACTAGGTTTGTACGAAGCATGTTGTGTTACCTCCCCGGTGAGTGAATCATCATTTGTCATCCACCCACCTCCTTGAAGCCAGGCTCCTTTTCCACTTTCATGTATGACATGCAACAAATGGAAGTTTAACTAAATCCTTTCTTTGCTTTTCAAAGCTCCAGGCACCTTGGAAGTTCTGACTCTCCTTATCCACATCCCATGAGCTCCCCATTCTCTGAAGCACTCTTGAAGTCATTCAAAGGAAAAAAAGGGTAGGCATCTTAATGGTACCGAAAGATGTTTTGCAGAAGATGCACTAATAATCAATACCAGTGAGGTTCTTCCTTCCCCAGAGGCAACCAACTTGACAGCAGGAGTTACATGAAGTAAATATAAAATGCTAGGACCATTGCACCTTGCCTATGTCTTTTTTAGGCTGTGCAAAAGAAACTGGTATTCAGTTACTTTGGACCGGTCTTCCTCTTGCTTCAGTTTCTTCATAACATCTAAGAAACCAGCAAGGAAGGATACTAGGTTACACCTTGTATCCTCTGAATTTTATAAAGGAGCCAGTATTCAACACTCCCAAGTTTCCATGAACTTTTGTATTCAGATCAAATAGAAGCTCGTCTACATTAAAAGGAGTAATTTCTCAACTAAATGAACCTAACTGACTCCATACTCAAAATAAGCACCAGAGCTGAGAGAACAGAGGCAATCATCTTCATTTTCAGATATGGGTAGGTCTACATATGCCAAAAAACATAAAAAAAAATCATCAGTTGGTTACAGCAAATCATAGTAGACATTGATCAAAACAGGTCATAAATAATTCTGTCCTCACTGCAAAAAGATTAAAAAACTGAATTTAAAAATAATCAGCCTTTCATTGTACTCAACAATCTGGAAAAAATATTCCAATTGACATGCAGTTACTCCTGATTTTGTAATATAATTGAAATTTCAATATGACCTACAGGTTTCATAGATTTTGCAAGTTCTAACAGCAGAAAAGGAAAGAGGACATCAAGAAGGTAGAGAAGTTCTAGCAAGCAGTGAATGGATATGCTGATTCCCTAGCTTTACATAAATTAATAGGTCTTGTCTAGTAAGTGTCATATTTTAAGGATGGCTGAATCAAACAGTAATTTCTCAGACTTAAAATGTGATTACAGTGCTTAGCAATGGTTAAGCTACAGAAAAATCTAGGCTTTTCATGCCATTTCTGTGCAATATGTACTAATTCCTGGTCAATACTATAGATCTCATAGACTAATTAATGTGTGATTGACATTAGTTATGTATGTAGAATCTGATAACAATATTCTTTTGTGCTCTAAGAGGAGGAAATACTTGAACAGGTTAGCCAGAGTAGAGATACCCCTTGCACAAAATTCTTTAGTTTAACTAGAATCAGAGGCTCCATCTGCAAATACTTTTTCAATATCTGAATTTAACTAATACATCAAAATTTCAGTAAAACCACTTTATCTGTGTCTGATGCCCACCCTCATATACATATTTTTATAAAAATACCTGTGTTTGTAGGACAGTGCAAGAAATATTTAAAACATTAAAGCCATACCGTGTTTTCACACAGATAACCCACATTTCAGGTAACACACTTTTTAAACATACCAGTGCTGGCAAAAGTACTCTTAACAGAAGTCATGTCCTCATGCCACTTTCAAATTCAGGTAGATTGACTAAAATTGGAGGTGAGATGTTGGGGTAGAAAGAGTAAGGAATGGGGGGTCTGAAAGAGAGCTATGGGGAAAGGAGATAGGGTGTATGTTCCATAGATCTGGGATAACATATTTCCTGAGCACACACATAATCCTATTGCTCAGATGCAAGCCTTGTTTGTTTACTTTTGCAGGTGACTAAAAGCTATATATGTGAGACACAGTAATAATAAAAATGAACACACAGTGGCTGTCTCATGGAGAACTGAGAAGAATTAGCCTTGTCACGTAGCCTCCGCTTACCAAGTCCATGCGGTATGCTCAATGTGTGCACACAGCTTTTGCTTTCTTCATCTGCATTTGGCTTAAATCAGGAAAAATATTGGATTAGGACCTCATTTACTGTGTCTGGTTAGGAAAAGCATCAGTATTGTCAGGTGAGCTTTTATTAAGTAATGGGTAGAATTTATAAAATCACAATCTACAAGTCCCTGCCAATAGAAGACTTTAAAATGATGTTCCTCTATAGAAAACAGGATTTGCATACCTTGCTTGAATTCTTCTCTTACTTTTTTTGTTGTTGTTTTGTATGGTCTTATTGTAGTGCACATAGTAGCCTCCATACATATATATTGTACCTATACTATACATATGTACTCCATATGTACTATAAATACCACTAAGCAAAGCTATAGTTTGTGGTGACGCTGGGACCCAAACAAGATATCATTACACATTAAAATTGTATTAAACTAATTGAAAAATAGATCAAACATTGCTAATAAAACAAGATAAATACTAAACATTAAAAGACAGATATTTTCCAGTGTTCCATAAAACCACACCTTTCAGACAAATTAATTATTTGCATCATAAAAAATTGCTAAATGAAAAGAAAATATTCCAGAAGAAAGTAATGACTAAAAAGCTTCAGGTGATTTTTGATTACATTAAAAACAATTCCCATTCTTCATAAAATATGCAGAATTTTGCTTCTTAAATAGTGCAGCTACCTTCAAAAAATTACTTTCTTTTTAATCCTGCAAGAAATAAAACCTTAATTGATTAGGAAAGTATTTGGAATATATCCAGAAAGAAAAAAAGCTACAGCTATTCTCATGTAAGTGGCACAGCATGTGTCAAGAGTTTTCACATACCTTCAGGAAGAAATCTCAAATTAAGTCAACATTGTACTTGATTTCAGTGATCAGAGTCAATATTCTGCAAACCCAAACTGGCTGCCTTGTTTATTTCATAGTTTCAATTTCTATTGCTGTAATTCACCCTCGCAAGTAAGTGGATGTATGAGGGGCTTGCCCTCTGAATAAATAATAAAATTTAACTTGTCAGGAGCTTCCTTCGCCTTGAATGAAAAACATTTCATTTCTTTGTGATGCTGTTGAAGCTAAATCCTGTTGCAAGAGACTTAATGAGCAGCTCTGGAATAAAAACTAATGGTGTGTTCCAGCTACGTGGCCACCTTGATGAGCATTAGAATTACTTCTGAGACCAGAGGGAAGAAAAAAAGAAGATGCACTAAACAAAATATGTCTTCATTTGAGGAGCAAAGTATTACTCAGCGGCATTATACATTGTTAATAAATTTTCTTTATCTGAAACTATAATTTAATATTTATGTATCTAATTTACATGTGACAAAGTAGCATATTCTAAAATTAGAGTGGAACCAGCAAACTATTAACTACTATAAACAATACCAAAACACAACTCAAACATATTATAAGGAAACAATAGATACATTTTGGACTGGGGAAAAACTTGAATTGCAGATTTTTTTTTTAAATACATCTGTTAATTATGTCTTGAAAAAAAATCTTCAAGCTCAGGAAGATTTTCTGCTTAGGGAGTCCTGGGTATACACATAAAGACCAAGAGTACACTACCAAAAAGTCCCTTATTGGTTACTAGTAGGTACAGTAATAATAGTGAATGCTGAAAGTGGGAAAAAAACCAACTTTTTCAATACCGATGTTATATGATGCCCTAGACAATATATCCCCTTCGAGCAGAAACTAGAGAAAATATCGTGCCCTTTATTATCTCTGTGGTTTCTTACGTGTAATAGAGAGCAAAAGAATTGCACTTATTGTAACATTACAGTAAAGTGTTAGATTGCAGCTCACCTTTTAAAATATTAGTGGCCATAATACTTATGATAGGTTGTGCATTATGCAAAGATGAATAAAGATGTGCATTTAAATCAAAAGACGAGCAACCACTTACAGAACCAACAGTGAGGCTTTAACATAACAAACATGCACTAACCCTACACTTATGCAAAACTAAGTTCTTCCAGGAAACTGTAACCAACTGTTGACCTTCCACAAAGGTAAAGGTTTTGTCCCTTGGTAATATGTTTGGACTTTGTAGTAGAATTCCAGTTTATTAGCTCATTGTCTGTAAATGTGCTGTTCCACTGTGATATCCTTTAGCTGCCCTTGAGCTTCTGCAGAATCTGCAATCTTACAGTCACTTTTATATAAGGTTTTATTGAGCATCAAAGTAAGTCCCCTTCAGTACTACACAAATAGGCTTCCTTATTCATCCTCTTCAGGTTCCTGTGGTAAAATTGGTGTCTCCTCCTTTAAACAAGCACTAAAAAACCCAAGGATTGTGCTGTAAAGGTGATATTTACTTTTCTCAGAAGCAATGTTATGACCTTCATCCGGGTAAATCTAGCAGAGGAGAAAAGAAAAAAGTAAATACTTTTTTTAAAGGTTTTTCTAATATTTAGGGCTCTAATTTTCTTTTTCTGATCCTCAAAATGTTTTAGATGACAACACGATGATAACATTAGTTTTATGACATCAAGGAAAGCTAATAAAACTCAAAACTCATTCTCTTGGAATTTGAACTTATAAAAAACAACCACAGCAGTTGGATCTGCTGAAGTGAAAAAAATGTATATTCTCGGTCATTGTGCTTACCACAGTTTACTTAGCTGGCTTTTTCAATACTGTCTAGGTATCTAAATCCCATTAATGTCAACAAGGCTTAATTACCTCATCATTTTAGGGACCTCTCAATATCCCAGCTTCTAAGTGTTCAGTGAAAAAACTTTTTATTCATATTTTTAACTATCTTCCTATCTTATCTAAAGTCCATCTCTCTTTTCTAGGGTGAATGTGGGCATTTTTATCTCTTAATTCAAATTCCACTAGAAATTTCCCCAAGTGAAGCTGAACAAAATTTGCAGGCTGAATGAAGAAATCCAGGACACAGGGTCTAGGACAAGAGACTTGTGGTTGCCCAGTGGTTCTTGATGTCCATGCTAGCAGCAAGGAAGTTGGGATTAAATGAAGTTCTAATTGAAAATTGAAAGAATACCGGTCATTGTGGTAGGGAGGAACCTTCTTAGGGAAGAAATTGCAATACAAGGTTAAATGTTGGACTACATTTATACAAAATGTCACAGCTGCACATACCTGCATAGTGTAATTAACTCCAGCTTTTATTAGATGTTTAATTAGTTCTGCTGAATGCTGGAAGTGGACTTTAGCTGCAAGACAACAACATTTGCATATTATCAGAAAAAGCTACGCTAATAAATACCTGTCTCTCAAAAGGCTTTGACTGAAAACATGTCCAACCTCTGTAGTTACCAGACCTGAAGTTGGTCAGAAGCATACAGCTTCTGGTCAGAAGAGCACAGCCCCACCAGTAACAGTGATACAGGTGTAACAGTGGAGGTTTCGGGAGAAGGAGCTGTAAGCCCCAAGGGAAGCCATGCTTTCCAGGCACTCCATGAGGGCTCCTCTCTCTGCCCTTAATTTACACACACTGCAATAGTTCAGAGGCGTGTAAAACCATCCTATTTGGACATCATGACAGTTTATAATTGTGTTACAGGAAAGCACATTGGATTCTCTACTGCTTGCACAGGGTTATTACAGCCCACACTTCTTTAGGTAACGGACTTTCTGCAACATACCAGTAACTTAATCTCTGTGTGGTAGAAAGAGGCAACTTTATCGCCTTGTCCTATCCCTGCAGAGCTTCGGCTGCAAGTGGGTTGGGTGCTGTCACTAGACGTGATATTAAGCAAGGGCAGCAAGCAATCAGAGTCCTAGTCTTGAACACACTGTATTGCTCAGACATCTATCAGAGTCTCAATTCCCTTTAGTATTGAATTCAGAGGGGTAGAAATTGCTGCTGCCTTTTACAATCAGCAAAGTCTGAGACCCTCATGCCTGCTCAGTCACCCACTATATCTCCTCTGTCCCTGTCCCCACTGCTCTGGGAAGAAACACTGGCCAGTATTTGGACTCCTCTGATTTCACTTGAGATCCATAACACAGGTTTGACAAGTTATGTCAGGGTCACAGACTGGTGGGTGCCACCCTTATTGTGCTAACTGTGCATGTGGGTACTTTCACCTCAGCCCTTGTCAGCATGAGGTGTTTATCTCTCCCAACTGAAGAGTAAGAAACCTTGTATTATCTCACATTCACTAGGAAAATGCCAGGGAAAGAAGTATGCATGTGAATCTGCACAGAGGAGCCTGTTGCAGCAGTGTTGCTTGTGCCTGCATCAAAGCTTGTTCTCTAGACCTACAGCAGTTAAGAAACTGCAGTAAAATATACTGCAGCTGAATTTTAATTACAAATCATCTCTTGATTGACACATCTTATGATTACATTCAACGTGCTAGAACCTACTCTGTTTTACTTATTCTCTGTCTGAAACTACTGCTGAAATATTAGTGCTATTAAAAGGTTCCCTATAGCTTCGGCTTCAGATGCTTTTGCACTACCTTGTAATTAATTAGCTGAAAAGTTTAACTTCCCATTTGGTGCTGTACTTCACCAACTGTACTGCTAATTCTTTCTTCAATTGCAGAATCTCTGTGAATTTAAAATACCATTAAAAATATATGTGCTATTAATAATTCATATAATACCTTTCACTAGCAAGACAGTGGTCCACAAGATTCAAACAAATTAGAACATACAGCACCTAAAAGGTACAAATACTCAGCAAAGAAAAGCATCATCAGTTTAGAGTTAGAAGTGGCATTTGAAATAAAATAAAAAAGTCCTGTCAGAGGGTTAATGAAACTAAAAATGTATTTGCTAGGTGTGTGCCTCATCAGTCTTTGAATGCCTGCCTGTTAGAACTGCTGACTACAAATGTAATTGCATCTGTGGATACTTACCATCAGCTGTCCCATGTACTATTAGCAAATTTGCTTCTTTTAAACCATGAAGATTGTGTAATACACTGGATGCCTAGTAAACAAACACACAAAAATCTGTAATTGAATTGCATTTTAAGAGTAAAACATTTTAAATTACTTGTTTATGCTAACTTACCTGATAAGTATTTTCCTCTCTTGATGGAATACCAAGGTACCTTTCTGAAAAAGCAGATGCTGTGAAAATAAAAACAAAAACTTGTGAATTCATCAAAATTACTTCAATTTTAAAACTCATCAGTTTTGACCTAGAGTCAGGAGAAGCTGTTTAAGGCATGAAGTCAACAAAGAGTTCTTAATTTAAAACCAGAATATACCATTTAAAGCCATTTTTAAATAGTATTCAAAAAATTAAGTCCAAAACCAAACAACAGCCACAAAAACAATCAAGCAAACAAACAAACAAAAAACAAACCAAAAAAACCCCCAACCCTCCCAAAAAACAATCCAAAGAAAAGACTAATAGAATATTAATCTGGTCTATATTACAGTGTGTGGTATGTGTATTACAGTGCACTGTCCATAGCCTGTGCCCAAAACTTCATATACAGAACCAAATACTCTGTGATTGAATGACTACATGCTTGGTATCACAAGGAATTCACCACTAACCTGGTGAAATTCATTTCTATCAGCCTGATTCAGGCTGCTCTACCTAAAGGATTCTTAAAAAATGAGTTACTCAACTGAATTTCAGTGGGAAATGGGAAACACAACGCCTTTGCAAAAATCAGTGGTGTTAATAATACTGTATCTGTTGTGTGTTTCAATAAACCCTACAGGTGTCAAAGGAAGGAAAGAGGTAGTGAAGTGAAATCTAGTTTATATTGTAACATTATCTGCCCTTAGTTAAAATGAATAATTGTTCAATGAATAAAAGATATTTTGAATAGACTATCTATACATGCATAGGGCAAGGAACACTCACCATACAACTTCATATCTGTAATTGGTGCCACCACAGCTCCACACTTGAAGAGCCGTTCACTGGATTTCAGGATCATTGATGCTATGTAGCCACCGTATCCCTAACAATGTAAATTATATGGAGATTTCTGTTGATTCATTTCTTTTTGACAACAGTGTTAAAGGCCATTGTGTAAATCCAATGGTATCATATTACATAATGTATTTATATCTGCAAAAATTCCCTTTAAAGGAAATATAAATCTACAGTTAAGAGTGAATAAAGATCTCATTTGACCCGGTCATGATTTTTAAGTGATGCAATTAATAATAACAAGTATATTCCAGTTTAAGCTCCATAAGTCCATCATGGCAGACTAGCCTATAGTTAGTAAAAGACTTGAAAATTACAGAAAAAAAACCAAAACCAAAACAAAATAACAACAGGAAGGCTTTTGGGAACACAGCCTAGGTAGGAAGACTTGTACTCAGTTTTTACTCTATTTAATGTAGATATTTGCTAATTACCAAGATACTCCGAGCATTTTGCGGACAGGACAGAGAGCGTGGGAAAGCTATGAACTGATTGTAGTACGTCTTCCCTCTGACACTGGAACCTTCACAGATTGAATCCTATTGATATTAAAGAGTTTTCTGCTACAGCACTGTCAAACAGCCCATAGAGAGATACTGTTTTGCAGAAATAAAAGCTGCACATAGCTACATTGCTCAATATTATGCTAATCTCTGGATGTACTTTCTGTCCACAAGAGCATCCATCAGGCTGCTTTGTTACAAAGTAGGCAGCACAGACAGCATGGTCTGTGAGAGATATGGGGCAGAGCAGGGGAGCTCTCTCCTCACCTCACCACGTTTATCTGTCCTTATACCACGTCTCTTCATGATCTCCCCCTGCAAAGTCTATAACATGCCTCCGTGGGAAGAATTGTGACACAAAAGAGAGTCAGGAAAGCTTTGCTTTGCATGGAAACATGAAAGCTTTAACTTGGGACCACAGATTTCCTTGGAATGACACTGGCAATTAATATCTGTACACCTATAATCATTCTAGACCAAAGTAAAATGAAATTAGGAATTGTGGAATCTAGGATCAATGAGTTTTTCATATATTACGGGCTCTTCACATTTCTCTATTTGCCATTTTCCCTTCATCGTTGCTGGAAAAATGTTTTTTGAAGGTACTCTTTTTGGTTTTGTTGTTTTGTGTTTGGCACAGGAGGCCAAGAGCTGCTCAGAATTGTCCATGTGCAGATGTAGATTCTACCTAAGAAAGAATTTCTGACTGGGCACCAGTAACTTGTATAATTCAGAGTTTAAGCGAACAGCAACTTTCCTGTGCCTTTGGGTTCTCTACATTTGCTTTTGTTTAATATTCTGTTTGTGTCTTTCCCAGTACCTTCACAGCACATTTTAATCCTAGGATAGCTATTGCCAGGGTATTTATTATTTATGTCATGTATTCATTAAGAGCTTGGTGTATTTCTACTGGGAATTTCTTTCCTTTGTGTTTGTGCCCTTGCTTCCAGCCAGGCTTTCCAGGACAAAAACATTACACTGTGAGATCACATTTTTAGAAGTACTTCACCATGACAATGTAGAAAACAGTTTGTACTTCCTGATGCAAGGATATATGGTGCCTCACTCATCGGCTGGATTTCTGTACTTACATCCTGATTGCCTTATTTTCAAGAACCTGGTTGGCTGTGAAGTTGCAACTTATTTTCAAGCTCCTTTCTACTTCCATGAATAAAAATGAAAATGACATGGAAACACAATTTGCTGTCTGACAGTTCAGAAAGGCCCTTGGATCGTACATCACTTGGGCTTGTACCCCTCACAGAGATAAGGAAGGTGGAATTGGCAGATTGCCTGGCAGTCAGAAGTAGGTATTTTCTACTTTGTGCCCTTCTGGACAGTCTTGTTACTCTTGTGCCTAGTTCACATTATTGATCGTGACAAGAATTTTATTTCTCTGTAGTTCTGAAAACTCTTAAACAGCTCCCTGACAGTGTGCCTGAGTCCAAGTTTATGAGATCAGCATTAAGCAATTCCAAAGCCATCTTCTTTTCAAGCAAAGTGCATATTCTGTTTCCATCTGTAAGCCCAATTTAACGCACAGAAAGAAAAAAAAAATTCCTATGGCATTGTTGTACATAGTAAAAAGGAAATGAGTTTTAAAGATTTTTAATTGATTCTAAAATAAGCAGAGTGGAGGGAAATATAATTAACCCTAGGAAGCTGTTAAATCGATTGATTTTTTTTTTCCATAATTCTAAAACTGACTTAAATCTTATGAATTTTTGTTTGACAATAGAAAACAACTCTCAGATGCTAACTTGTAAAGAGTAAATTTCCCTACATTCAAAGAAGCACTGAAGCTTATTTATCATGTCCCCCAGGTTTTGCAGTTTGATTTCTCACATTTCCACTTTTCATTCCACACTCTTTCTTTCAGAAAACATATGTAGGAACATCATGATCAGTAATATTCTGTGAAAGAAATATAGTTTTGGGGATAGATGTTGGCAGATGTGTAAAACCATGTTTACATGTATGCTCTATGGTTAACTGTCTCATCACGTCACCTTTAGGAAACAACATACTGCTCGACCTCCTACAGAGAACAAGTGGAAACTTTCAAGTAGCAACAAAAAGAATTTCTGAAGTCAGAAAAAAGTGAGCAATTTGGGGTGCTCAGTGATTTAATTTCAGAAATAACATTTTCAATCATTTGTGGGAAGAGGGTATGGAGAAATGGAGATATTTCTATGCATGTGTACTTTCATATATATCAGTAACAGGCACTAAAGCCTGAAGACAAAAATGTGCCATGATCATGTGGTGGATGGACTCGGCCCTGCTTTTAAATCCTCATCTGAAAAATCTCTGTCTGCTGCCTTACAAACCAGATACTGGTTTTGATGCTGCTGAAATACTTGCAATGAGAGTTTCTTTAGCTCAAGGAGTGTGGCAGGAGTTAGGTGCCTTGCCCAAGGCCATGCTGCAAGTTGGTAGCAGAATGTGGACGGGAACTAGGGGGTTTCATAGTGGGATGCATGCCTCTCTTATAAATGATGACTGGGGGGGATGCCTAGGTACTTGGTCGTGGTTTGTTGTTGCTTTGAGGTCAAAGGCACAAAATTCATTTTTAAGAAAACAGTTTAAAAAAAAAAAAAAGGTTGCACATGCTAGTTCACAGAAGCAGCAGTAATTATGTGGTGTTTCTAATTGCTGTTTTTTAATAGACATCAATAAAATGCTAATTCGTTTGTTACTAGAGTTAAGACTTCGCCTTGTTCTGTCTCATGCTAGGGTCAATGCTTTCCTGGCACGCAGCAAAGCCAGATGACAATATAGCAAAGGCGAGATTTCTAGATGGTGCAAAAAGGAAGTTGTTGACAGTACTCTAGGGTTGTTAGATTAATTCAAGGGTCAGTAAAATGTTCAGATATAAAAGTTGTATTAGAAGGACATGGCAATTTAAATGCAGCCCAATATAGAAGTATAAGAAAGAAGCTTTCACAAAACCTAAGCCCATATAAAAAATATCTAAAGAAAGCAGATGTTTTTTAACAAATACTTTCTCCTGCAGATTCTGACACACAAATACTGCAGCAACATAAAACTGATCTGATTAATCTCAAATATCCATTTTGAGAAAAAAAATAATATACAGAATATACAATAAATTATGGAAGGCTTTCCCACTCTTTTAATAACAGAAATTGTCTTAGGAAAATAGATAAATATGTTTGTGAACTGATTTTTTCTAAGAATCATGTTGATACATCCTGTTATTTTTGCACATCACCTTTCCAAATATACTCAGTCTGTTAGGATCAATGAAGGGCTGTTTCAATAGTGATCTGAAAGAAAAAAAAAAAAGGGTTTTTTTTTACTTTCGTAAAGTAAAATAGTGACTTTTACTTTTTGAATCTAGTATGTAAAGAAAATAATTTTTACACTGAGGAACTGTCATATATACACACTAGGTAGAAGGACAAATTACACCAATAAAAGTATTATTGCACTGGGAAATGTGATTTGCTTTCTAATTCATTCTCTATATGGCAAAAAATTGGTGTTGGGCTCATCTCACCTAAATGAGATATGTGAATTTGAGCATCTTGTCTAAATTGCCCATTTGCATCTGATTTTCAGTTAAGGGAGAGAAGAGAGACACCCTTAAACAGCTGTTCTTTTCACACCCATGTTGGAAACCTTTCTCAGTCTGGTGAGAACAACACTCCAGAAAAGCCAGGATGCTCCACTGACCAGAGCTTAAATTACTAGACTTGACCAGGTGTCTAGTTTTATGATAGCTAAAGGAAAGTAAAAGGAATGTTAACTTCTTGATACTAGATAATTATCCAAATAATTAGTTCTCTCATCAAGGTCATTAATCAGCAATGGCAAATTTTGTACTGAAAAGACAGAATAACCTGAGGGCAAAATACAGCTGCCTTTGAGGAGACAAAACGAGCAACGGTATCTCCTCTCATCCAAGGGCACCCTCCTCCCTTTATCCCACGCAGTGCATCCAAAAAGAAACCAGATGCAATTTAACCTAAAATATCTTTGCATCTGAGCAGAGAGCTCAGTTTTCACAGGGCAGCATATGGCCTGCTTCTGACAGCTCTTTTGCAAGAGTCACTTTAAATGCTCTGCTCAAAGCAGCCCATTTCTGACCACTGTGAATACTTAGGAACCCTACTGACCAGGTGTGTCATGTCGGAGACAGTTGCCTACTGTCATGCAGTGGTTGAAGTGTCCAACCTTTTCAAAAGAAAATAAAAGTAAAAATATCTGGCTTAAAATCCGTTTTCCCTAGAAAAAGTCCATCCAGAACTTGTTATTAGCCATTTTGACATGTGCACCCTGAGTAAAGAGTGTTGTTAAAGCCATGTTTGATTACTTCACAGATGGAAATTACTCTTTCCTGCAGCTGGTGGATTTATATCAGCCTAAGAATGATAATGCAAATGAGAAATAACAGGCGTTTGCCCCAGATTTGCTCTTATTTACACCATTATAACTCCATTTGCTTTGTATGATTACTTCAGAATTCTGTGTTGGAAATGAGAGCAGTATCCTATTCTATAGGCCTAAAATATAGTAAGACAAATGCAGTTAAACATTAACATGTGCACAGCAAGAAATTTTCCTAAGGAATATAGACAAATACAAATTAGCTTAGATGACGTATTTAGATTGCACACTGAAGGACACCTTTATTGAAGAGAAGCACCAACACAAAAAGCAAGTGCCTCTCTGATCTTTTATTTGCTATTGGCAATGAAAAGATCATTGTTTCAAAATTTGTAACTGCATTAAAAATAAACGTTAACAGTATGCACTATGCACAGAATATATTCTGGGTAGTCTCAGTTAAAAATGCTCATTCATCAAGGTGGAAGCAGGAGAAAAGAGAGAAAAGTTTGCACATACGTACTCTACAGCTGCTATTTGGTCCTTCACTTCCACGGATCCTAAGCATCGGTGCACCTCCTGTAGAATCTTAAGGCCTTGAAATCCACTCCCTCTGCCATCAAATCGAGCTACGATGACATTATCAGAGTTGACAAGCACTGAGTCCCAGTCAATGTGAAATTTATCTGTAACCAACTGGCTGCCTGGAGCTTCATCACTGCAAATACCAACACACCAGACACAAACGAAGACTATTGACAATGTGATGCACTTTGCCGTTCTCCGATATTTTATTTAACCTAGGTGGCAGAGTTCAGTCGGTTACGCAATCCTACTGAATTATTGCCACTTCCATCAATACCATCCCATCAGCTAGTGCTGGTATCCCTGCAGCAGCAGCAAGCAAAATAATTTCTTTAACTTTATAACCACTACGTTGCAGTGTTGCCAATACCAGAACGTTCTTAGAAAAGAAACAGAAAACTAAGGCACATAAGGCTGCTTGTAGGTTAATAAAGTGAAAAAGAAAATAGTGCAATCACAAACAACCAGCTCAGTTCTGAGAAGGCTCGTGTCAAATTTGTCAAATCACACTAAACAGAAAAAGAGGAAAATTCATTCAGTACCCTGATTATGATTTTGTAGGATATATAATACTATTAAGAAGGATGTAATCTTAGAAAGCAAGAATAATTGCATTATTGTATCCTTGAATGGATTTTTTGAAAAAGGGTACAAAGAAAACTAAAGCACACATTGGAGAAAATTATATTTTCTCCATCCAAATTCATAGCAAGAAATGGATGCAGGTAGGAGTGATAAGTTTATTTTATGACTAAAAAAAAAGGTGGTTTACAGCAGAAAAGGTGTAATAGAATGGTAAAATGAAGTTTCTAGAGGAACAATAAGCATTTTACATTGAAGCCAAATATACTATTTTCCTTCCAAAGAAAATAAAATGTCAGTTTTAAAAGGGAAGCTTGTCATTATTTTTCCCCCAAGATAAACACAGAATAAGAGAGCAGAATACCATGAAGTTGTACAAAATGCAAAATAATTCTATGCAGGCTGCATCTGCCAGTTGAATGCAAATTAAAATGTAGAAGTGTCTGCGCTGGCTGTATGGAAATTAGATTGGACAGTGTCTGTGGGAATATCCTGTCTAAGGTGGAAGAAAGATGAAGACAGAAATTACTATTTTGCCAAAGAGACTTATATAAACCTGGGGGGAGGAAAGAGAGATAAAAATCTCCTACAGTAACTACTGCCTTGTATGTAAAATAAAGTGCTGATTCAAGATCTGCTTTTGGCTCCGGATAACGTAGATCATCTTCAAGGTAATCACTCAATTAGCAGGCATATGATGAATACATATGCTCTCAAATTCACTACCTACATATCATGCACTGAAATCAGGATTACTGGGTTATAGACTTAAGTCACATGTTATGCTTGATTCATCATTATCTTGTGCATCAAGTTTATACTTGGCTTTAGAAAAAGAAAGGAAGGTGTGGAATAATGACTGGAGGTGAGTTAGAAATTAAAATAATTTTAAAGGTGCAGCATTGTTCACACGTTAAGGAAAGGTGTAATATCCAAGAAACTCTCAGGGTAGAGTGCAACTGGTATGCAAGGAATCCATTTCACAACAGTTCCCTAGACAACACTGCCTGAAAGCAGCACAGGGGATGGAGTGGAGTGAAGGTTCATAGATTCATAGATTGTTAGGGGTTGGAAGGGACCAAGAAAGATCATCTAGTCCAACCCCCCTGCCAGAGCAGGATCACCTATAATAAGTCACACAGGAACGTGTCCAGGCGGGTTTTGAACGCCTCCAGAGAAGGAGACTCCACAACCCCCCTGAGCAGCCCGTTCCAGTGCTCTGTCACCCTTACCGTAAAAAAGTTTTTTCTTACGTTTACCCTAAACCTCTTATTTTCCAACTTGCTCCCATTGCCCCTTGTCCTAACACTGGACGACACCGAGAAAAGTCTGGCTCCATCCTCCTTACACTCGCCCTTTATATATTTATAGACATTAATGAGGTCCCCCCTCAGCCTCTTCTTCTCCAGGCTAAAGAGACCCAGCTCTCTCAGCCTCTCCTCATAAGGGAGATGCTCCACTCCCTTAATAATCTTGGTGGCCCTGCGCTGGGCTCTCTCCAGTAGCTCAATGTCTTCCCTGAACTGGGGTGCCCAGAACTGGACACAGTATTCCAGGTGGGGCCTCACCAGCACAGAGTAGAGGGGGAGGAGAACATCCCTCGACCTGCTGACCACACTCTTCCTAATGCACCCCAGGATGCCATTGGCCTCCTTGGCCGCAAGGGCACATTATTGGCTCATGCTCATCCTCTTGTCCACCAGGACCCCCAGCTCTTTTTCCCCAGAGCTTCTCTCCAACAGATCAGCCCCCAGCCTATACTGATCCATGGGGTTGTTCTTCCCCAGATGCAGCACTTTACACTTGCTTTTATTAAATTGCATTAAATTTCTCCCTGCCCAGCTCTCCAGCCTGTCCAGGCCACGCTGGATGGCAGCACAGCCTTCTGGAGTGTCAGCCACTCCTCCCAGTTTTGTATCATCAGCAAACTTGCTGAGGGTGCACTCTATCCCTTCATCCAGATCATTGATGAATATATTGAACAGTATTCGACCCAGCACTGACCCTTGGGGGACACCACTAGTCACAGACCTCCAGCTAGACTCTGCTCCACTGACCACAGCTCTCTGAGTTCCGTCCTTCACCCAGTTCCCAATCCACCTCACTGCACAAACACCCAATCCACACTTCTTAAGCTTGGCTGTGAGGATACCGTGGGAGACAGTATCAAAAGCCTTGCTGAAGTCAAGAAATACCACATCCACTGCTCTCCCCTCATCTATCCAACTACTTATGCAATCATAAAAGGCTATCAGATTAGTCGAACATGATTTCCCCTTACGGAATCCATGCTGACTACTCGTGATAAGCCTCCTTTCCTCCACATTCTTTGAGATGGTGGCAAGAACAAGCTGTTCCATCACCTTTCCATGGTAGAGATGGGAACTTGATGGTACTACAGGACTGATAAACTGCCTGTTTGTGACCCTGTGCCAACAGCCTGTCAGTTTTTGTCAAAGTACTGTCCTTTGTGCAAATTTTGCTCATTATAATGTCATTGTAATAACAACACACACTTCGTCCTAAAGGCTACCCGCCTCCAAAGTGCGACTGCCCCTCACTGAGCTTGCGCAGTGAATTTTCTTCAGCTCTGTCTTTAAAAGTGAAGTGAGAGAAATTTACACCAGTCATAATAAAGGTATTGATGACTGGAGTCACTCAAGCTCCACCTTGAAGGTAAAAATTATTATAAAAATGGTTTGAGTAAGGAGGGATGTCAGGGAAGACATCATTGTGGACAAGTCAGGGTGGATACTATCACCGATCATCTCTGACTCCTGGGATCAGTCGAGGGGCTGAACCTTGCTTCTCCCCAATAGGGACACCTTTGGGTAAGATCTGGACTTTGCAGGTATCTCCCCAGGAAACTGCACTATTCACACTGCCAGTCACAAGAGTCTCTCATTGGGTGCCACCAGCTCCTTACTGGCTGCGTGAGACCATGCAGCATGACTAGCCAGGGAGTGCAGGGTGCTGTTAGTGAATCCAGAGCCAGGAGAGTTCAGATAGACTGAACGTGACTGGACTATTAGTGAAAAACTGAACATCACTCAGAACCTAAGCCCAGCCACCCCCAGCCCTTCTGATATCTGAGGACCAGCTGGAACGCAAGGGGGTTTATTTTCTGCCAAATTACTTTACCCTTTTACACAACAGAAGGGCATTTTTTTTTTGTTTGCTTCACCAATTCAGGTGTGATTATGCTAAATGCTAAAAATGCAGAGAAATTAATTTAGACATACTGATTGTCAAGTGATGTCTGCAGAAAACCGAAGTATATTATTAGTAGATTCAGAAGTATATTTTCATTATTATTTACAATAACAGAAGGAGAGGAACAGTTCTTTGGATTTCTGCTTATTGTACAGACCAAGGCTTTCAGAAGCACTCCACATTGACGTAGAGATTTTAAAGAGTGTTTACCACTACTTCCAATAGCAGCAGCCTCAGAACAATTATAATAATTTTTTTTTTAAGTTCTTCCACCTTTCCACAATAAGATAATACATCAGAAATATCCTTGTTTGATTTCCAACAGTTTAATGTGCCCCAAACAAGTGAAAATATCACGAGTCTGCCTGCTTCCCCCCCACCTAATATAAGGACAAAAAAAATGCAGTGTTTTTATTTGTTTCATACTCATTAAATATCTAGGCTATATATGTGTTTATGTATATACACATTATATTTCTATATCCTTGGTAACAGTTGTTACATTTGTAAGCCTCTCTATACTAGTAGTGTTTAAAACTAAATCAGGGTTTTAAATAAAGGATGATACCCTCAGATAATTTCTTCTACAAATAAAGTAACAACAGTCAGAACCTTGGCAAGATTTTTAGTAGGAAAGAACTAAAAGTGATTTTTTTTCCCCCAAGCTTCTTCTCTGGAGGGCACAGGTGGGCTACTTCAGGCTCAAGACTTTAAATACTATACATATTCCACTCCTGCATGATGGGTTGTTTGACGTACTGCTTTTGGAAGTAATTTCCCAGTGGCTAATTTATTTCAACAATGTCCATCTAAGTAGTCTGTGACAGGCATTTAAAGCCATTTCCATTGAGGTACATGTCAAAATTCCCATTAGCATCAAAAGGTCTCTTTACTCTTCAGATGCTACTATAAAATGATACTGATTATCTGAGGTGTGCTCCTGTCCTCCACAGAAAGACAGCATATATTCTACATACCATTTAGGCCCCACTTTTAACCTTATAAATGTGGTTTCTGCAAGGTATTAATACTTTATGCAAGTTTGAACATCACCCTGAGGGTTCTGTAACAAAGCAAGTTTGTTACTACAGTGCAATAATAGATGCACAGCCTGATTTGTGAAGTTTGTCCTGGGATTAGAGCTATCTCATATGCCAAGGTTTTTTTTATGCTCAACACTACTTACAGTCTAATTATCTGAACTATGGTTCAGTGGTACTCTCTTCATAGAATTATTTCTCGACCCCACTAGTAGTACACCCATGCCATTTATGCGTGGGTGTAATACAAACACAGAACTAATCTTCCCATATGACTATGGATGGCCACAGGGGAACCGTGGACTAGCCAAAGCACTACAGCAAAATTGAAGCCAGCACCGAAAGGACTGTGTGAAGCTACAGGCTTTTCAATGCCCCTCAAGGGTTCCTTAAAGACCATAATCTCCTGAGTCAAACAAGAAGAGCAGAATGATTCAAATTAAGACTATGCTTAATTCTTCCCAATTCATTTTCTTTTTTCGTTGCACTTTCCCATTTCTATTTTTGCTCCTGGCTTCCACGATTCAGAGCTGCCTAGTGCATGTCTTCGACAGCAACTATCCTTGGATTATGAGTCCACTGTGGCAGTGCAACTGCTGACAACTCTGGCATACTGCTGATGCTCGCCATTGAGGAACCATTTCAATAGACAGAAGCCATCAATAATATACCAATATCATTGACCATTCTTCCAAGGCAGTCACACACATTTCAGACTGTCTGGAAAAAGGAGCAGCTCATCATAAATTCTTATATTGCTGAAAAGAGAAGTATCTCTTCTTTCAGATTCTATAACCAGAAGCTTAAACTACAGCCTCTGTTCATGACTTGAGTTACAGCCTACAGGGAATAATACAGTGCTACCAGAGAGGATGTTGCTGCTGTACTCTGAGCAATACTCCTCTGCCACTCTGGAATCCATTCCAGGTTTTGCACCATTTGAAAATTAAGTGGCAAGATTTTAAATAGGATTTTTAGAAGTTATAGGGCTGACCAAGCAGTGGGGGGGAGACAATTTTAAAAGATACATGGCAAATAACTGCTGTCATCACTGCTTAATTTCCAGTACATCTCTTTCCGTTTCTACAAAACAGTGGATTTGATGCAGCATATGGAAAAGGTAACTTGATAGCAAATATGTAAGAAAGACTACAACTCAGATGATAAAATCTACGCAAAGAAATATCACTGAAAAAAAAAAGTAATCTTTTCCTTATGGTGAAACTGAATGGGGAAAGACAATAATTTTGCACAACTGGCGCAATAGAAAAAAATCAAATTAATTTTCAGTTTCCATGAGTATCTCTTTCACAAGCATCGACCTGCAAACACTGGTCACAAATCAGAGAACCTGAACAGCCTCAAACATTGTGGACAAAATAATCCCAAATGTTTTTTTGTCTTCATATACCCTGTTAAGATATAGCAGATAGCAGCTAAAACCAGATAGTGCGTTTACAACTCCTCCCTGCAGATATGGCCAAACACATTAAAAGACATCACCAGAACTGATTCCATTACGAGGGTAAAATCATGTGATAAGACTGAAGTAGACAGCACAATACAAAAAAAAAAATTGACATTCTTAAAATATCTTTATGAAACCCTTGAAGCTGAAGACTTTAAAAAGGCAGTTTTGAGAACATGAGTTGTAAATCTGTCCTTTGTCATAAGAAAAGGAGATGGAGTTCTAATCTCATCTTGTCTTTTTCTAAAGAAAATTAAATGAGAATTTTATTCACATAGTAAGATGTGTACTGCTATGGGGGAAGTGGGAGTAGGGGAGGCTGAAAGAGGATGGATCTTTGCTCAACAACTCCCTAAACCTTTTGTGGGGGCAAGACCCAAAGAGAAAGGGAGTGAGAAGGTTCATCACTGCCCATAGCACTGGGACTGCTACTGCAAATGAAACAGCTGGAGTGGGCCTCCAGTCTATACCTCTCTTAGCCTAAGCTTAAAGAATTCTCTCTCCAGGCCCTGAGAAATATTACAAAATTCAAAGAATGAGGAAGAAAGTCCAAAGAAGTGAAAAAGAAAAGACCCCCCATCAAATACTTTGATGCTACAGAAACCCAACAGAGCAGTGAAACACTGCCACACTCGACAGACAGGATGAATACAGGCATGAAATGGATGGTTTGCAAAGCAATTAGTGAATCACACACATCATTTAGGGATGCCCAAAACCCTAAATTTTGCAGCTGTGTTACAGAGGAACAACTTGACAAACAAAAAGACCTTTAGGGATGTCCCTCTTGCAAGCATATTGCAAAGTAGTGGAATCCATCGTATCTTTTTACACTTCACCTTGTAACCAAGCATCATTCTTTCACTTGCAACAGCTGCCAGTTAAAACAAGTAATATCCTTTACAACAAATGAAAAGCACATAAGACAGCTTTTAACAGGCAAAATGTTACCATACCTCAGATCTCAAATATTTCCCAATACTTGCATTATAACTCTCTAAATTTCTTCTAGTTTTTTAATGAGTTATTCTTGAAGCTATAAAACAGAATCTTCACTACCAACCCTACTGTTATATCTTGCTATCAGTCCTGAGAGTGTATTAACTGGAGGCATAAACATGTTTGATTGCCTGTGCAAGGCCTAAAACTTTTGTCATTTCAATAACAGGTGAAGTTTTATTAACAAAATATAAGAGAGCAAATAAGAAATAAACAAATAGAAACCTCTTGGAGACAATTCACTGTTACCTTGGAAAATACCCATTGTTTTTTCCCCCCTCAAAGATCAGAACACTCTCTCCGTTGATTCAGTTTTACAATATCCACTTACATACTGGACAATTTTAAATGGCCTTAAATAATAAATGCTGACATTTAAGATACATTATCTACAGATTTTGAAGGAATAAGGTTAATTATGTTCAAGAAAAAAATAAAGAATGATTATCACCTCTCATTTTATTACCCAGATTAAATGCCAGACTCTTTACTTAATCATTTCCTGTATGTTACCAAGGAGTGTATCTTCCAACTTTTTTAATGAGTAAGGTGAACCATAATGAGAAAATCAAGGAACTGAAATTTAAGCTTTGATCTTAATTATATAGAAAAGAGACGATAATCACTCTTTCAGGCAATTACTGTACACCTCTCTAATCTATACCTACACTGTATGTAGTATATCAGAAGGAAACTGAGTGTGAAATGTATTAGTGGTTTAGGAGAACAAATGGAAGAAAGGAGAGTGTTAGAATCTTTTTAGCATTTTATAGTCTATGAATCTATGAAAAGAACAATCATGCTAACCAATACAACTGGTTTCTACATAAGCAGTATCTGCTAGATAGTCCAGCCACACAGATCGACAAAAATTTTAACACAGGAATACAAAGATCTTCTGTTTGAGTATTGTAGCATGTTTTGCCCCTGCTGAAGATAAATCTTCACAAAAGCCTTATGATGATTACAGGTTATTCAGGGCCTTGTCCTTAAAATGAGCTTGTATCTACATGGAGCTGTTACTGTGTTCACATTCAGGTTTCACACCAGGACCAGAATCCACTGGTACAGGCTCCCATCCAGGATTCAGCCTTAACATTCAGACACCTGGGTGACACATGCTGGAAGTTCAAATTCATCTGTAGGCATCCTTGCATGAATACAGGAGCCTTATAATACTAGTGGACCTGTGAAATGGCTACTAACTTTCAATGATTAGAAAAAAAAAAAATTCAAATAATACCAGACTTTTTTCCCTTTATCTATTCCTAAATTCTGTTATCATAATTGTAACCCTACTGATACAGAGTAGTTGCTGAGTTGATGAGGAAAATTTACAATAAAATTATCAACCTCACTTATTAAAAGACCACCTCATTCTGAGCCAGCAAAACCATCCACCAGCACAAAGACAAGACCACACAGGTAAACCAGATACTGGCAAAATGCAAGACACAGGGAAAATTAATCTTTTCCAAAGGCTTGGAGTGACTCTGTAGTAATGACTGCAGCTGAACAGCCAGTCAGAGCCTGTTAGCTCTTATGTGCCATATTA
The DNA here is from genome assembly GCA_025345505.1 of Todiramphus chloris collaris. NCBI lineage: Eukaryota > Metazoa > Chordata > Aves > Coraciiformes > Alcedinidae > Todiramphus > Todiramphus chloris. The sequence goes on from JANVCC010000022.1 coordinate 34,160,735, forward strand.
CCCTCCAGCTTAGGGGACAAAGTCTATATACACTTAGAAGTTTATATGCACTTAACTAGGCATTTAATTTGCACTGCAGAGACACACCAGGTCACTTTCAGGTTTAAACTCATTTTCTCCCCTCCCTTCCTCCCTTCCTCCCTCCCTCCTCTTAAGTCCTTGTCAAATTGTAGTGCTGCTGAGATGGAAAGCAAAAGCCACTTCATATCTGCTAATACTTCACTTGTCCAAATATGTGTCTTGTCTTTGTATAAATCTAAGTGCATGTTGCCTGAATTGAGAATCTCCTTTCCAAGAAATGAATATACAATGAAACCAGCCTTCTTACCAAGCACATTGGTAAGCATTCTTTTTCAAACTTTCAATAGCTGGAATATAATGATAATTGTACCATGACTGAGATTGTAAGCAAGAATGTAGGTGCAGCTGAACAATATGAAAGGCACTGCTTGTTATGAGCCACTATTATGATTCTTCTCTAATGCTTCTAGCAGTAGGAACAAGGTGTTTCTCAAACAGTACCACTCTGGGATTCAGGGAAGTCAAATATTTGGGAAATGATACCATATATACAACTAATCAGTGTTTCCTGTAAAGGCTACATGTTCTTCTTGGACCTGAATACCCTTTTTTTTTCTT
>JANVCC010000022.1:34161473-34397428 GCA_025345505.1 Todiramphus chloris collaris
TTTCTCTTGCAAGGAAGAATGGAACACAAAACATGCAACTTCACATGAACAGGACAGATTTCAAATTTTCTGTTTCAAACTTTCATTATTGTATAGTGTTTTCTAAATATAACTCCTATTAAAGCTAACATTGATACTTCAGTATTGCAAAGGTAAGGATTTGACTAAAAAAGAAGCAATGTCTCCATATTATAAATGTAGACACCACAATCTGTATTCATAAGTGGACAAATAAAACAATTATAAAACATATCCATACCTTATAACTTGGACACATTTTTCGCTCACTGGGTTCTGACAACTTTGGTAAGTTTAAATTCAGACCTTGTCTTAATACTGTTCTGTTATTTCAGCTCTTGGTATCTAAACCCACTTCCTAATAGCACTTCATTAGCTTTTTTTTTTTTTCCCCCACCTTTTCCTGTCATTTTTGGCCTTGGCCATCTCCAGGTTTCTTATTCTTCCCTCCTGTCTTCTCTAGGTTCTACATGAGTATATAACCTCATATTCTACCATAACTGTATATGGCAGATTATTTATTTACCAGAATACTTAACAAGGAAAGCAATACACTACTAACATCTCAGTATTTTCAAACTCTCAGAAGAAATGCTGCTGAGAAAAAGAATAAACACAAGTGTTTGTAACTCCCTGTAATGCTGCTGGTGTCCAATCAGTCAGTTTGCATTTGGCACACTTAAAAGAGATGCTTAAAATATAATCATGCTTTAAGATTATGCTAGCAAATACTGCAAAGATTAAATAATCCACGTGTCCTGTTTCTCCACAAAAAAAGAAACGTGTTCATGAGCCACTTAAAGCAGAGAGACTCCACAATTGCACTTAAATACAACTGAAAATCCCGAGTTTTAAACACAAACTGGACGTATAAATAAGCATTTCTGTCATATTATCCAAGATCTGATCTGAGCATAGGAATCTGGGACCTCTCAGCAGCTCAAACTTGTAAATTTTACCTGATGTACAACAATAAGGATCTCTGTGGTCACTAAGGGGAGGTCTACTCCAAGTGACACAGCTCAGCTAATGTGGTATTTTGGCCAATTTAGCAGTGCACTCCTACACCTGTGTTAGTGAAATTCACATCAATTCCTTCCAAATGGGACTGGAAGAACATCTGTTGGTAGAGTAAACCCCTCTACATCCATGTCAGTCAGACTTATGCTGAGCTCAGGTGGGGAGCAATGAATGATGCCCTGAGCTGGCCATCACTGGTTTCCCGAGATAGGCTGCAGAGACGGTCCTGACTTTGATCTCTTCCTCTGTAGACATGCAACTTAAAGGCTGACTGTCTCTGACAGAAATACACACACTATTTCTTTTCAAAAGAATAGTGCAGGTTGCCAGGGAGTACCTACTTCCTCCCATAGAGGTTTTCTACAAACATCAACAGACTTTGGATCATGCCTAAAATGCCTTCAGCCATTGATGCTCAAAAATATTTTTTTCTTCTTTGTAGTGTTCCTAAAAGCAGTTTTGCTTTATGATACTGAGCCTCTCTTAGAAGCTCTACCCATTTCTATCAGAGAGAAAAAGGAGCATATGCTCTGAATGAGATCTGTGGGTAGGTATCAATATGGGTCCAGGAAAGAGTGCAGAACTACTCACAGCTACATCATCAGAAGGGCCAGTGCCTGACGTACATAAAAGCACAATGAAGCAGAGCTAGATTTGACAAGCCTAAAAAACCCCAGGCATCTCTACCGGAGAGCCCCTATAACAAAATCTTCCCAAGAACAAACCCTCTGATTTATCAATTAAAATCCAGGAAGTAATTTTTACATACAAGGTAAAAATCATTTTCTAATTACACAGCTAAGTGTTTTCTATGAAGTACTTTTTATTATTTTGAGTGATTCTACAAAGATACTTACATTATTAATAGAAGGGCATACTGGTTTCGATCCGTGAAATCTTTTGGCAGTGACAACTGCAAAGGGAGTTCTTTTAAGAAAAGAGCAAAACATTAAAGGCTGGTAGTCACACAGATGAAAAACAGTACTCTTGTAAGAAAGCTTTTGGTTTGGTAAAATAATATTTTGCCAAATTTACCGTAATCCTCAATGTGAAGCATTTTAATTTCAGTCCTGGAATTTTTTTTCTTGAAAACAACTCTTTTCAACGCAGCATTATCTTCCAAAATATAAAACTCTGTAGAAAAGAGGAAGAAAAAGCAAAAAGCAAGTTGCAAGGTACAGAGAATCATCTCATCAGAGATAAATCAAGATTCAAAAAAACTTCAAGAAAAAGATACAAATGTGCAATGATAAGTCTTGTAAATGAATTCCTTATGTAAATGCTTTCTTATAATGCAACTGCTTTGCAATTCAGGAACTGAGCAATCAGCTTAAGTCAAAACATATACATCTATTCCATTAACTGGTTTTAGTAGGCTTTGTTTTTGTTAAGCACTAACAACAAAATTTCTGACAAACAACGTGAATCCTAGTATCCCTGACAAATACTAACAGCAGCTCTACAGGGAAAGGCTCATCTGCTGGGCAATATCCTAAGCCTCAAGCAAGCATCCTTTTCAAGCTATATATTCCAAGACAACATTTAGACAGCATCATTCTACTTGATCACTGCATGTGCTTCTCTGCCTTCTGCACTTCTGCAGCCAAAAGCAGGACTTCAAGTTTGGTTTAAAGCTGCAACCAGATTTGAAGCAATCCTTTTAGACATGAAAGAATGATTAATTAGTTCTTTTTTAGTGTTGTTGTTCTATTCCCTCCCCCCCACCTCAAATTACCAATCTTGCTTCCACAATGTAGATTTTTTTTTTTTATTAAACAATATACCCTCCACTTGGGGCCCAAACGGATAATCTAAGGAGAATGTTTGTTCTGGGCAGTAAACCAAAATGGTATAATTATAGTCTGAGGATGGAATAATTGAAGTAATCCTTAATCATTCTTTTATGAATTGAAGAGGATAATCTAATCTTGCACTGAAACATTAACAGCAATTATCTCTCTCATTATTTGGCTTCTTGTTGTTACAACAAATAATGTCCCTCTATCCTGACTCTTTTACAATAACTCACTATCAACAGTATTTTAGATACAAGTAATAAAGAGCAAAAGTCTACCTTCACAGAACTGAGTAGCTCTGCAGAAGTCAATGAATTTACCTTGAGCAGTAGCTACGCCTTACTGAGCTGCAAAACAACCTCCTTCCCCTTGGGGTGTACTATGGCACTGAGCTTTGCAAATACCAACAGTAACATGAAAAGAAAAAAAGGAAAAGGAAAAGGAAAAGGAAAAGGAAAAGGAAAAGGAATGAAGATCAAGTGCAGACATTAATTAACACTTCCTAACATGATACTACTAATTAGTACACTACTTCAACGTGCAAGATTACATCCACTATGGCTGAACAGTAACTGGCTGATGGCAAAAGGGATGCAAACAAGTGCAGTTCAGGACTTTGGCTTATTGAAAAAATTCTGGAGATAATCTAATGAATGAAACAAGGATATGTAAGGATGGGTTTAATGTTTTTGAATTGAAAGATTTCTCCTTTCCTTTAATCCACACCTTAATGCTATGTGGAGCCACAGTAACAGAGTGACAGTGGTAACAGGGGTAACAGAGTTATTTCTCTGGTGTAGTAGAGGTAACATCTAAGTGAGAAAAATTCTGCTGCTGAAGGACAGTCTTCCATTATAAAGCACCTCAAGTAGCCAGGAAACAGCAACAGATTCAGTGTCAATATATAGAAAACAGTGAGTAAAACTTGAAAAATGGAGGTACTGGATGCCCTCCTAAAAAACCTTCATTCTTGGGTTTACCATCATTGAAAATGTCAGTGGAGTTGCTGTGATTTGAGAAATACAAGACAAGGACTAAGTTCATCACATGTAGGTCAGATTTTATGATCAATCGTCCAAGGACAGTACCTTACTTCAAGATAATTGGATTGTAACTTTGAAAATATCTCTGAAAATACGGAGGGTATATCGTAAAGGCAGCATAATTTACATAGAAAGTGAAATGGATGAAGACCAACCTGCCATTTAATTAACTTAAGTGTAAATAGAATTATATGCACTTAGCATAAAACATATCTGAAAAGCCTGGGAAAGTTTTAGTCATTTGATTAACTTCTTTCCTTATCACTTGCAGATGTGGATGTTGCCAAAAGGCAATTCATAAAACTTTCTATGAATGAGCCATCTATCAGTTTTCATTTACCTGTAACTGCCTTTCCCCTCCTCCACACTCTCCAAAACTATCAAGGATAGTAATAAAATACACCTGTTACATAAGAAATACTCACTTGCAGTATTACTTGTACTGTGCACACTAACAACTGGAACACCCGGCCCTGTTTCAAGGAGAGAAGAAAAATAATGTAAGTGTAGGGTAGTTAGTACTCAATATTCCAGTAATAAAGAATGAAAGCTCTGGTTACCACTTTAGACCAGACCCAGGAAGCCCTGTACACATGCTTCCCTTCAACCACAACAGTAACTCCACTGGTATCTCTTGGGAAGGACAGAGGTTAGACTATTGCACCAACAAAACGTAAAATGGAGACTGCCTTCTGCCTGCTCAACAAGCAGTCTAAACACCCACACCCAGAAGGAGAATTTTTATTTTATTTTATTTTTTTTACGTTTTCCATGTTTTAACTAGAAGTGAAGAATAAAATACTATGGAGGCACTTAAGGCACTGTAAAATATAGCAGTTTGACATTCAGAAGCAGCAACTTTAGGTCAACTGACAAGTGAATTAATGGTAATATTCACTTATATTTTCTATGAAAAAGCTACTGAGGTGTTGAAAAATTATCACATATTTCACTTAATTATCTGTTTAAGAAGCTCCTTTAGTATGCTCTGCAAGACCAACAGCATCATAATTAAATCTACGTGTAATGTAATTTATTCTTATTTCATGGTAATGTCAGATACTATATTTTTACTTCACCACTAAGAAATTAAAATCACCAAGAAGAATTCTCCATGTCAGCAGGTGCTGTGCAAATGCTCAAGATGGTATGTGAAACTGGAGAGACCAAACATTCTGTGTACTGAGAAATATAGCTAAGTTTGCCGTCCATGCTCTGAGGACCCTCCTGAGTGTAACCTTGCATGAGAAAATGTTGCATCCTCATCCTCAACATAGATTTCGTGCGGAGGAAACATAATTTTATCTTGGTGAGACAAGAGTTTAAATTGCTTGCAGGCAGTCACTATTGGTCTAGGAAAGATGATTCAGAAAAGCTGAAGTCCCTGAGGACTCCAGAGCAGATGAAGGCATGGACCCTCTGAAATTAGGAGTTAAGACTCCTCTTTTTTGGAGAAAAAGAGATTCCCTTTGAGAGCAGTTCAGACACAGAGCTTAATTTATGTGTTTTGAGTCATCCTGAGAGGTTGTCTCTCTCAATTAATCATGGCATGAGCCTAGGGAAACTTAAATACCTGAAATAAATAGCATGATGCCATTCACAGCCTCTGACAGCCTCCACTGAAGATTTTTATCAATTTCATTGTCTGCCTCAAGGGAGGCTATTGACAAAAATCTTACAGGTAGATTGCTGACAAATCAAAGCTTTCTGCCTTACCTCTTCAAAAGGTAATTCCTTCAGCTGTCTCTTTTTGTTTTGGTTTGGTTTTTTTCCAGCTCTTTTTACTTCTGAATTTGACGGTTTACTTTGAATTCCAATTTAAGAAAGATCAGTTTTGGAGGGGAAAGTACTGTCATTTTTCAGTCCAGCTCTATTTGTCTTTACTAAAAGATAGAAGGATGATGACAGATTTTGAAAAGGGAGATTACAGTAGATTAAAAAGCCAAACACAAAACAGAAAGACAGACTTATACTACAAGAATTGGGTTACAGCTCATCAGAACTAAGCCCAGCACTTGGATTTCCCATTGACCTCCTATAACTAACACTAAATCCACAGTGTGATTTTTTTTTTTTTTCCTGCTGCATAAAATGAGAAAGACAATTACTCCCTTTGTGAAGTATCTTATTTGAGTGGAGAGATAAACATCTGTTAGTGTTTATGAAGCGCTAAAGGAAAAATCCACAGGCAGTGTGGAAAATAAGTGTAAAGAACATGCTTGCCAAAACTGCAAGGCTGTAAAGCCAGTCCCTCCATCTACCAGGTTACAAATAACTCCTCACTCAGGAGAACCTCTGGAGATGGATACAGCTAATATACTGAGACAGATCTCCTGGCTGGGGGTAACTAAGAAGGAAAAACTATCCTAATAAAGGTGCTCTTGGGTTAGCAGGAGGTGGAAGAATTCAAACTTGTATAGATCAAGCTAGTCCAGAGTCCCACAAAGATTTTTCTTGGCAAATTGCTTTTGTAACTATGTAGTCAGGCTTTTTGTTGTGGGAAAATGAGTGTGTATGCACGTACACATGGGGTCATCTGTCTCCTCAAAGCAGTTTACCTTGTACTCTTACAACCAGATCCCCACAGAAGAGTTTTAATTCCTGCTCTATTGTGATGTTGCCATCAACTTTGACACTGTCAAACATCCAACCCACCCCATTTTGCAGAGCTGTCGGCCACATTGCTGCTGTAATTGTCAAGCTCTGATGAAACACAGAGAAGATCTCTGAATAACCTCAAGTTGACAACAACACATTCATGTTAGAGGTAGGAAAAACTTAATGACAGTGTTTTATCATCCCTGTACAACACCTTGCAGCTTAGGGCAGTCTGTTGGTTGCAACTCAGTGAAGTGTAGGTTTAATCCCGGGAGATGATCTACAGTTCTACCAGCTCAAACAGAGAACTGCCATCTCCAAGGTCACTGAAAGTCATGAGCTTGTGAGCAATTTCATGTGCAACCTACTACTGGTATCCACATTGTGATATCAAAGGAAGACTAAAAATTACAGGCTGAATACACTTTCCTAAAATAATAACAAGAAATGATATTTTTGGGCCCTAGCATACTGTTGATTCAGAGCAAATAATTCTTCCGAATTTATCACACCTCCCTCTTGCAGGAATCTGAGACTTTTCCTATAGTGACTATGTCAACCAAAAAGGGAAAACTCTGCTTAAACCATGAGGAGCTCATTAATACTGCAGTCTTTACTCAAATAAGGTCTCAGGTTAGCTCCATAAATTTTGCTGCAGCTTTAACCATGTATAAACCATGCAGCTGGGTTTTTTTTTCCCCCACTAATCAGCTATGTATTACAGGTGTACTTCCACAAAAAAACCCTGCAACAAACCGACCTTATTTTAGCCAATATATATGCATAGTTTGTTTGTTTGAATAGATTCAATTCTAAAGGTGGCAGATATTTTATTTTTTGTGCAAAAAAAATATGTATAGTTGTAAAAGAAATAGAAGAAGTGCATGCAAATAGAATGGGCTATTCACATGTATTTCAGATGAATTATGTCCTACTCTCTTCAGTCTGATGCTGGTTGAGAAAAAAATACTAGGAGAAAGTTGTCTGTAAAGCAATGCAAGTTTCAAGGTCAACAGATCTAGCTGTACACTTTATTATTGATTGTGTAATGCTCTTCTGGACCTGTTTTTATAATCTTACTTATTTATCAGAGTTTATTTCCTGGGCATAGTTTATAAATTTCTCCATGTGGGATGGTTATAGTTTTCTGTTCATACAGAAACCCTGAACCTAATTGGTGCCACTTAGTGCTAGTGGAATGCAGCTAATAATAAGAAGCTAAAAGTTAGTTATTGCAATTGTGTTGATAAAGAGGATCTGCTTACATGGATTAAACCATATCTGGGATTTTTTTGGTAGATGCACACATACATATGTGGTTGAGTGTGTATATCTATACTGTATGCACACAAGTATACACAGTGTTACAGAAAGCAGGCCCTCATTTTTTAACTAGGTATAGATGCATAAGATCAATACCAATACATAACATAATGAAACTGTTATGAATCGCCATATTGTCACTATAAATTTCACTTTTTTTGGTGAAGGACTTTTATTTAGGGTAAATTTAAAAGTCAATGTCTTTTACAAGGAGTAAAGTGTTAGGATAGGAGCAGCTTTCTGATATCACTTGTTATTTAGCTTTTACATAGAACATCTTTACTTACAGTCTTGCAATAAGCTCTTCACAGAACTTTGAGTAATCCACTACTGAGCTCAACGTTAAGACTCCAGCCTAATGCACTTCTCAAGGGGATACATTAATTCAGAAGCAAACACAGTACTATCACATGCTGTGCATTTGACTTACCTTTACAGTGCAGTAAAAAATGCCTATTCATGGGGCTAAACTTTGCGCTGAAGTATGTGCACTGGTCTTTCAAGAAGTTACATGAGAGACACTGGCGATTCAGTGATCCTACTGTTGATACACTGGGGATAAAGATAATCAGAAACACGTTCCATTGGAATAAAATACAATAAACCAAGAATTAGCTCATCACAGTGATAAAATGTGTTTCAGTCCCTAAACCTACCAAAATGTCACTGTCTTTATTTTGTGCCTGGTGCAAACTGTTTTTAGATGACTCAGTGGACTACTGTTCTGTAAACTGGGCAATGTGGACAGGATCCAAAACCTTCCCAATGCAGAGTTGGGGTTCCAATAACTAGCAGGGCAACAGTGTTAGTAGGACACCATGAAAAACCTCATTAACTTAATATTTAAGCACTGAGGTTTGCATAAGGAGGGGGTGCTTTGCCCAGACACTTTAAATTGCATGATTAAACCCCATAAACATTATTTTTATTTAGAAGATGTTCATTACTTTTAAAAACACAGTCATATTACATGCTTGCATTTTTTTTAGAAACTTATAAAGGAATAGTGAAGATGTAAGTGGTAAAAATATTCTGTGTTAAAATCTCCATTTTTTACAAAATGTAAAATAACATCAACATTTTTAGTTTTGAAAAACTGTGATTCTTTTACTTGTTACAGCTCAAGTGTGATAATTTTTACAGAATATAGATGATTACCCAAGCCCCAAAGCAGCAATTAATCTCAGAACATCATCATAGCACTCATGCCTTGGGATGAAGAACCTGTTAACACAGCCCCATGTACTTCTTACCTATGTAGCTGTCTTCCTCTTGGGGATTCTTCAGTGCTTAAGAAATAACTGTGCCCAAAAGACGAAGAAATTTAAGCTCAGTTTGGTAAACTGTCTAATTTACAAAGTTTTTTAGAGAAGTGAGAGATGTCATACATTACATCTTTTAAAATTAAAAATTCCCAAATGAAGATCAAATACTTACATACAAACCTAAGCTCCAAGATTAAACTTAGACCAGGTATACCAAGTAGTTATTTGAGATGCTATATGATTTCATATTAAAACATGTATGAACACAGCATTTAATGGTTTCTCTTTAATTTCTGTAATGCTCAGGAGCTCCAGTAGCAACCAGGACCCCTTTCTGCATATTACAAATACAGAAGAGAAAGCTTCTCCTTCCAAACTCCAAGAGTTTGCAATATAAATTCAAGGAGTTGAAAAACGTCACAATGAAGTTATACTGTAGATTACAATAGGCCTTATGTTACCCCAAGGCCTTGTTGAGCTGTAGAATAACTTTTTCTTCTATCAAGAGACAGAAGCTAGCACCCTAGGCAATGGTTTACAGACAGTGTTGACTGGTGGAAAGAGGCCTTAGTAGAGCTGCTGCAAGAATATGAAGAGAAGTCTTTGTGTGTCCCACATGAGATCCCCACAAAGCTTCTGCTTGAGAGGCAGGACTCTCAAGCAGTTGAGAATGCACATGCAATCTGACACTTCTCTGCAGGTTGATTTCATCTAGACCTCATTTATTCATCTGAAACTTGGTGAAGTATCAAGAAATTCAATACGGATATACTTTCAAAACCCACAGAAGGGCTGATCAGAAAGGGTGTTTCACCAGTACCAGTGCACCAACAGATATTGTTGCAGCCTCAAAAATGACCTTGATGAAATATAACTTATTTTAAAGAAAATCAGAATAAGATGTATGTCTATGTTTTGCCATGTGCAGATACATGTAAAAACTAACCAAGATCCGCAGAAGTTTTGTGAAGCCTTCAGATGGTTTGTATGAGTTCTATACTGCGGCCAAAAAAATCACAAATTATGTGCTGCGTTTCATTCCCACTACAGCACTAAGACGGTCTTTTGAAAGATTTCTCTCTGAGTGAGCTGAGTGAGAATCAGGGGCTGGATAATCTACTATATAATTTGAATTTATGAGGTTGGATCAGATCCTCAAAGTCCAGAGACCTCATGTAGTAAACAAGCAAGAATGAAAACTGAAGATTTTGGATTTTATCAAGTACTAAAAATTTACTATGACTTCTTATCTAGAATTCGGTAAATACGTCACCAAAATGTTATTATTGATGCATGGTGTGTTGATAATGAGATATAGTGCTTACATGTTTTGGGTATTTTCATCATATGCCAGGATTTTGATAACTTCCCAGTTTCCCGATGTCAGGTGTCTCACACTGATTTGTTCACTTTTAGCCTAGAAAAAGATGGAAAACATTAACTTTCACCTTACTTGTTACATTTTTCTTTGCCTTGCAGGATTGTCTGCACATGTCATTACTGATTACAGCTTTTTAAACTTCAATAGGCAACATAACATCTTTAAATTACAATTACATTTTGACAGGCCTGAACTTCAAGTATCCTTTCTCTCCCATATATAATGACTTTTCAAAGTCATTATAATCATTTTTGTTTCCATCACAATTTTTCTTTCAGTTTCCCACATGTCTACAAAAACCAGAAATCCTGTACTTCAAGCTAAGGATCTTGTCACTACACATATTTTGTTTCTCTCAGTGTTTCTTTTCCTTTACAGTGGCAGAGCAGGGGAATCACAGGATCTAAATCTAATTAAAGCCCCTTCTCCACCATACATTCTGGAGAAGCCCTTCTTTGTCCAGGGTCTATGAAGAGAGTAGCTCCAAATTTTGGCAACTGAACTAAATGCTTATAAGCTGGGGAGAACCCCTTGCTCCCTCTCATAAATTGTTTCCCTCTCAGTGCGAGCCTCAAAAACTCCTAGAACTGATACAAGCGGAAATTCAAAACCTTTCTCAAAGGAAGTGATGGCAGTTTTCTCAGCCAGAGGTACCTTAAGGTATACCCAAACTCTCTGGCTGGAAGCTGCAGACAATTCCTTATCAGACACAGGTCAAAACCAATGCAACTTGCAGATAAGCTCTTTTGAGTCTGCTTCCTAGTGCAAAAGGCAAAATTCTTGCTTAGTCTTCTGAAGATTAAAACTTCAGGCATGAACATATTTGAACAGTGTTTTTTTTCTCTACTGGTGGGGCTATGATGCTTGGCCTGAATAGAAAAATCCCTAGTCTTCAAATTCAAGACAATTGTTGTAAAGACAGAAGTGATACTTCAGCTTATATTTCAGCTTTAGCGGGTGAAACAGCAGCGGGAGTTACAAAGAAGGTCAGATGGAGAATCTGATTTTTCTGCCCTTGTGTCCTGTGAATCCAGAGCACCAGTCTGTACCTAATCACTATGGCCTCAGTGGCTACGTGGCCTACAAAAAGTCATAAAGGCAAAAAGAGTATTTTTAATCTCTGTATTTCTGACCTGTGCCTTCCAAACTCTAAGCTCTACCTCAACAGCAGGAATAACTAGAAAGCAGAAAATGCTCAAGGACATTTATGAGACATGTCTGGAGCTGGCAAGGCAGAAACAAGTCCTTTAGAACTGATCTGCTTTGTAACAGATCCACAAGGGAAGACTGATGTAGTAACTCTATGACAAGTCTTGCAAGTACCAACTGAAATCAGGACGCTGTGCTAAACGCTGTACATATGTTTATGATGAGGATTCCCTTGTTCAGGAAGGTTCCAATATTCAGTGCTGTCTCTGGGAATGCTTACAATTTAAATTAGTGATTTATCAAAAGTGACTATTTCTTCTCTAGAGAGACAAGCTGCAACTATTGAAAGTGATATTTAAATATTGAGATCACAGAATCTAACAAGAAACAGCAATAAAAAGCCCAGCCAAGCATTAATAAACATGGTTATTTTTCAAGGTTACAGCCATAATACATAATTTATGAAGCTTGCAGGAAGTTCTTGCCTTGATCCATTAAACTTACTTTATAATTCTTATTTTGTGGTTGGAAAAAAGAGACTTTCTAGAGTTGCAAAACCCATGTAAGAAATTTCTAGATACATAGCATATGATTCAATTCCATTTTGAGATTAGTTTCTTTTAAATATTTCATGAGTGACTGAAAGCACTTGAAAACAATAAAACACACAGCTAGCCCTCTACATTCAGACAGTGAATACTATATGATAGGAACCCTTTAAAACAATAATGTCCCCTTGGAGGAAGATTTAATCAGATATTTCTGCTAACCTGCTTTGATTATATCATTGACACATGTTTTTCTAAAATACAGTCAATGAAATGCAGCCCAAGAAGACAATCATTTGTCAGCACTTGTTATAAGACTGACAAATAAGCCTCAGTGATTAAAATAATCTAAATTGAGCCTTTAAAATTTACTTCTATGTCACTGTATGTTCATGCTAATTCTATGTTTTAACTTTCCTGCACTTGCAGCCTGATTTCTGTTAATAAGTTCATACCTGTACAGGGAAGCAATGAGAATCTGAATACCAAATTCCAACGTTACCTGAACTCTATCATGGAAAAAAAATGTCATCATCTGGTACCAGCAACCTGCTAACTGCTTTAAATTCTGCAAGGCACCTGTTATGCCACTGTGGCTCCCACAACGTGTGACAAACATCTGATGCGACAAAGAACTTTATGTGCAACGGATAATATAATTTTTATGTCTCCATGTTTGCTTTAGAAATAATGGACAATCAGATTAATGCAGTGTGTAAAATACATCATGTAAACACATTTCCTGTCCTTTATTGCTCTGTATCAGCCCCATTACCACGCAGAATGTTGCTTATTGATGAATAATGGTTGATACATGGGATATCACATTTTCTCTTCTTCTCAGGAGCAGCTATATATTTAAAGTCAAATTTGTTAGGGGTGATACCATTCAGACCTGTTTATTCATGGTGATCACAGTCAAAATAGAAATATTTTTGATTTTCACAGCTGTGAAGTACCCAGGGTTCTAATTCTCCTGAAAGGGATAGAATACTAAATTCTTAATAATAAACTTGACTGTAAATATTATTCTGATGGGATTAAAACATGAATTTAAAACTAGGTATTTATTTAACTATCTTATTGAATAGGAGTGGACTTAATCTCTTGCTCAAATATTTTCCTGAACTGAGATGAAGTTTCTTGGGCTCTTTGATAGTGAAAAGAGTGTACAGGTTTAAGTTAATTTTCAGATGTACATACTTATTATTTCATGCATTTTAAGTACACTTATTCATATTGGGAAAGAAACCAAAATAAGTCTTGACTGACTAAATGGTTTTGTTCCGGTGTGAATTTTTTTGTGGTTACTATATTAATACACCTTTACTAGATTGTCATCTCAGTTACTGTTCTTTCTAGAAGATAGACTTCTACATGCCTTTGATCCCTGTTTAATTCTCCGATTCTTTCTTGATGTATTTACTCTAGTGAACGAGTATATTGTTCTTGCTTCTTCAGGTTAAATTTTCACTAAAGCTCTTTTGTTCTGTCTGCAGTACACTGTGAACATATTTCAGACTTAATAATGTTCATACCAGAACACTGTCATAAAGGGAAATAATAGTGTTGCCTGGTGCCAAGTCTTCTATTTTGATGTTTTGGGCACCTCGATAATCTCTCATATGTCATATGGCTCTGCTAACGTACCTGGATTAATGTTCTGCTGATTTAAACAGATGCCTTGGAGTGTTCCACTCCAGGGCATTATTTGCTTTATTAGTTCATCACAACATCATACTGGTGACCTTCAAAGTGATAGTGCATATTTATCTTGTTTCAAATTCTTCATTGGAAAAAGTCAGTGACCCTGTGAAATGTAAGCCACTGTAAAGTGTTGCAATGGGTAACAAAAGAGACCTAATTTTCACAAAATGTTAAGTTTTGGGTATTGCCTCACTTTACTGCCTCCCTTTACTGTTGTGTGTAAGACCAGATACTGAATATTCTGAACTGACACTTAAAATTATAATTATGCATACACAGCGTATACAATGAGGATAAAATGAGAGTTTCTGCAGGTCTCTTGAATTTCTGTGACTATAAAACCATATTGGCAGAAGGGTTTAACAAGACAACATTTCTGCTTGTCTGTAGAGATAAGAAACAAACAAGAACTCTTCTAGAGAGTACATCACAAGTAAATTTCCTTTACAGATCTTATGTGCCACCAAAGCAGAGGCCTAAGAAAAGAGAGAGAGTTCCACTTATTACAAAAGAAGTTATAGATACATCCCTCAGCACCATGTGGAAACATGGACGGGACCAATCACCACAACATAAGAGTTCAGTCCTAGATGACCATTAGAATATTAAAAATAGCCTGAACCAAAATCTTACCTGAACAATAAACATGGCTATGTGATGAAAATCACCCCGGCCTCCCTGCTTCACTGGGACAGTCATGAAGAACTTACTGCCATCCTTGGAGAAAACTGGTTCTTCATTCTACAAATGTAAGACTGTGTTAGTTTGTCACACTTTCCATTAAACTTCTTAAAAAAACATCAGCTTAATTTTTTTGTTTCCTTGGTTTTGGTAGTTGATGTGCTTATAAAAAATGGAGAAAAATCTGTAGATTTTATATATATTCTGATAATATTAACAAAAATGTGGTTGCTAAAGCTAAGCATAGTTCATGCTAGTAGACACAATTGTGGAAGCTTGTCCTAAAGCATAGGTTACCGTCCTTGAAAAAATTTGCCTCCCAGTGAAAGGCCTGGTAGTCACATTCCTAACCCAGTGGGACTTTCCAGGATACATCCCTTTACAGACATACAACTAATGACAGAGGTAAGTCCTACTAGTGATGAGGAGAGCAAATGTTCACATGGACTGGACTCAGCGAAACGCGACTAAGTACATACTTAACACTCACTGATTTTGATAAAGTTGTATGGAAAACATAAGCACATTGAAATGATAGTCTGAATCATGGTCTTACCATAAATTGTAGCCTGATAGTATTGAGGATACCTTCCCTCCATGTCTAACTTCAAATATCAGAGGAAAACGGCTTGCTATGAAAGCACAGTTTTTTAAAAAATGATTTCTCAGCTGCACATTGCAAAATGAAGCCTGAAATGTATTTTAAGTAGAATGTGTTTCATCTATTTATTGGACAGATCTTCTCAAGCTATGAAAATGGAATAATTTGCTGGCATGTTAGTTCATATTGTTATGGGTATGAATTTAGAAATACTATTCTTATGCATCCAAATTATAGCCTGCATGACCTCTAATCTTTTAACTCCTTTGTGTTTAATATGGTGAGGTTATTTTTTAATCAGAAAAAAAATCAACACAGTATATACGACATGCTTGGAATGGGATTTGTCTGATCTATCATTAACCATTCAAGAGTTAGGTAGTTAATCAGCTGGTCATCTAAGTGTTTACTTAACAGAATGCAGACAGATCAGAAATTGAAGGGAATATTGCTCCAAAACCGAGACAGGAGTCTCTGTTCAAAGGGCTGAATTGCTCACTGAAAGTGTGTATCTCTTTCCACCACTGACATGGTCAGCTAGATAGTGCAATGTCCTCGGTGTGATGCTACCAGAGAAACCAGTTGCCATTTGAATGTTTACACAGACACTGCTATAATCGGCAGCTGTTAAATTAATTTATGATCCTAAATAGTATTCAATTTTAAAATGAAAGGATTTTAATAGCTTATAAAATTAATAATTAAATAAAAATTACAATTAAGTAATTACACATCATCCACACAGAAATAGCATTTATACTATACCTGTTTAGGAAGCCACAGCTCTGACTGCATTTCATATTTCTAAAAAGGAAAAAAGTTGCTTTTATGGAATAGCTGTAGATCAAAAATATTTCCCCCATATAGCAAAAGTTCTCTAGCTATTTTGTGCTTTTTTTCTACTGTGTTACAATCTTCACATCTTTTCATTGGCACTTACATTGAAAGAAACAGTAATTTAATTATGAAGTCAGCTGCTTTATTCAGAGTTTTTTGGTAGAACACCGCAGGGGACTTCAGAATGCCTTTTTCAGTCCTTTCTGATAAGCTATCAAGAAGCTTTACACAGGCAGTTCTATTTGTTTTTTACCTCTAGGCATCATCTGACAACTGGACATTTTAGGCCCTTCATCAAAGCTGGGCAAACAGCCAGTACCAAGCTCAAATAGTGAGACCTTCTCAAATCACAATCCCTTACTTTAATGGGTTGTGTGGCATTAGTGAAGAGAAAAAAAAAAAAATGCAAATGATTGTTTATTGGTCACACTCACATTTTAGATCATGCTATGTAAAAAGAACAACCCAAATACCATGAACAAATTGTTGGAAAAAAATACAGAATATATGTCAACTGTTGTAAATAGCCACATTCACACTGAAGTAATGAAAATGTATCAGCTATAGAAGCATCTGTAAATATACAGCCTGCAAAATGAAAAACCTGTAGCTACTAGAGCAGCTGGTTTTATACAGTACTTTTTGGAACGGAGCAAAATGCTAAAAAAAAACCCTTATAAATGTTTACAGTTGAAATCAAATAGTATGATACAATATTACATTCTCACTGTAAGGCCTTTCCTCATCCATTACTGAATTCAAGAGCATCACCTTATCCCAGTGGATGCATCATAGGAACTATCCAGGGTTACAAGCATGAGCCTGCTCTAAGCTGCGCTCACTACAGTGACAGGGCATTGCTATTCTTCCTCACCTACCTAAAAAGAGGTGCTTTGCTGCACTTTAATTCTTTGGGAGTGAGACTTCTCAATCTCTCTTTCTATTATATCATGTCCTGGATTACAGCTCCCTGGATATTTACTTCAGACAGTCCATTGACCTTGGCGGACATATGAGTTTCCTTTCAGAAGTGACTGCTTGCAGTGGTTCATGACCAACCTTCTTAATAAAAGAGTACAAGGCTTATAGGAACCAAGCAACCCAGTCAACAAATCTCCATGTTCACAATCTTAATCCACAGTCCAGGGATTTATTCACAACTTCTGAGTCAGGAAAAGCAACTTACATTATGCAGCAAAAGAAGCAGACATGCTAACATGACTGACTCCAGTAGCAGAAACTGATGGAAGCCTTTTGACTCAGAGGCCATACTTAGACCTACATTAATCACTCATAACCATTTACACTGCCAAATTATACCCTCTACTTTGGAGCATCTGTTTGTATTGATATTAGCACGTATAGAAAATACTTTTAGCTGTTTCTGGGAAGACATAGTGACTCAGAATGGGAAAGTGGCCAACTGCATTCAAGATGCAAGACTGACTGTGAAAATGGAGAGATGTAATGGAGGAGTGTCAGAAGTCAAAGTCTGAATCAAGGGATGGGATGTGGCTGGATTCAAATATTAAAATGCATTTCAACTTGGCTTGCATTCAAAATGAACTATCCCTCATGCCTTTCAATTTTATTTTTTCTGAAGTTATTTAATTCTGCTATTGAATTTTCAGGAATTATCAGAATTTTACACATTTTCCTTAAACATTTGTAAGCTGTGAGCGACAGAAAGATCTCAAATGAAACTGTAGGGGTGGAGAGGAGAAACAAGGCAGCTGAAAGTATCTGACAGAAAACAAGCTTATCTCTGCACTAGCTATATCCAAAGTACACCGATATTCAGCAACTACAGTTCCCACTGAAGTTAATGAATGAACAAAGCTTAGTAATTTAGAAAATGTCACTCAAAGTTGCTAATTACATGAAATCATTTTATCAAATTTGGAATTTTCTCACATCCATCTCCTCCCTGTTGACTAATCGTATTCAGCTTGCAACTACTGCATTGGCAAACTAATTTCTAAAATTCTTTTTTTTTGAATATGAAAACAAAATGCAGGAAGAAACCTTGAAAAGAGAGCTCAGAAAAAATATCCAACTTACCCTGCTACAAGCCCCAGTTGTGGTTTCACAAACTGTAAGGATGGAGACATTCTGAGGTCTGTTTAACCATCTCACCACAGCCTTGGTGTTGCTTACCCATTTCACCATGGTGATGTAATATTCCCTAAGCAAACATTTGAAAACACAATGTTAAGATCATTCCTGTTTCAGATTAGACTTTTTCAAAATAAATAAATAAACACAGTTCATCAAATGCTGGATTTGTACTGCATGGCAGTATCAGTACTGAGGGACAGAGAAAAGAACCCCAAATGCCAAGCATCTGTGTTCCAACAAGCTCCCACAGGTGGGAGGGCTTGGTCCTAGTGCACTGGCCCCCACACTGAGAAACACATGCTTGTGAAACATATGTTTGTTAATACACATCAATCATGTACTTGCTGAACAGCTTAAAAACAAAACCTAAATTTCAACAGAAGCCAGTATTTTCCTACACCAAATAACCTCCAGAAGACACTCATTTTTGCAGAAGAATCCAGTCCAATTGCCAAACAAAAAGATGTCTGTAAGGCTGTAATGTTAGAATGCAGGTGAGACCACTCTGTCACTTGTTATAAAATTTATAATGGTACTTCTGCATAAAAAAGAAGTCACACTCAGCATCAGTGCACGTCAGCTTCTGTTTTAACCAATAATATTGGTCAAATTGTCAGTCCCTTAATGACCCCGGCTGAGCAAAGCCCCTGCCCTGGGCACAGAATCACAGCATGGAGTATCTGCATCTCTCCTCCCAAAATCCTGCTAGCCTATCAGACATGGGATGTTACAGAGGAAGACCTGTTGCAGCTTGTCATCCCAGCCAGGCAGGTTATTTGCTTCATTTTTCTACTCGTGGCAGCTGGCAGCTTTCACAGTCCAGCTGAGTTGTGCGCAACAGTGAACTTGTCAGGAAACTCTACTCCCCTTTAAAACAAGGGTCTTAGCTTGCATATAATTAAGCTTTTAATGAAATACTGATGGAGTTCTCATTACTCTTTGACAACACATATTTAATTATACATTCTAAAGACTTCTTGCTAGATCAAAGATGCTAAGCAGTGCCAACAGCAAAGTTTTGTACAACTCTGATGCTGCAGACAGGAGATGCAGGAGACAGCAACTCACTGCAGCTTCCCCCAGCCTCAGTGGGTTGCTGCATTTGAAGAACACAGCTGAACAACCTAATATGCACAACTTGCTTTTGGCTTTTATGTTTAACTTTTAGTAAGACAGACATTTTCACATGTGGATACCAGAATAAAGACTAGAAATGTTGACTTCAGGTATATTCCAAATCACATTTTTGGTTAAAAAAGCCTAGTAATTTACTGAGGAGCAAAAATGTATACCATATATAACACATGATCTAACATGAGACCACGTGACACAGCCAAAAAGGCAATGATCCAACAAAATAAATAAAGTGTGCAACACCAAATCTCAGGTAATTAGTTCCCCATAGTAGAACTCAAAAAACAGGAGTTGAAAACTCCTTCTGCAGCTGTGCATTCCTAAGGCCATCCAAACCCATTGCAACTGTTCACGCAGAAGCCCAAAGACATCCAAAAGGAAATGTTCAAAATATGCACAAAAGGACTGCCTTCCTCTGCTGGCATTTAGACACCAAGGTAAAACAGCATCCACTGCAACATAACTCAAATTATCCCAGAACCAAATTCTACAAAATAGAGCCTGAGTTGTTCCATTCAAAAAAGGTCTTCATTGAGGGATGGAAACAGGAAATATAATCATTCAGAATCCAGCTGATTCAGTAATTAATAGCCCAAATCAAACCATAGCATCATCTTTCATCACTGACATAAACTCCTTGATCACTGAAGTGAAGGCAAAAGAACATTTAAAAATTCTTTTTTTTTTTCACCTTCCATCAACTATGCATAAAAATATGTTCAAATTCCAACACATTATGACTTGTTTATCAGGAGCGTAGTATAGTGTGAGTGTGTGTGTGGATCTCTCTCTCTGTATATAAAAGTGTATAAACACATATCCTCTGGAAATACAACCAAGCTGAAGTTTGCAGAAGAAAATCATATGTTTTATTAGATTGGCTGATATAGCTGAATAAAAACAGAGAAGCCTTCAGGGAAAAAACTGTATTAGTTCTGAGGAAACTACTATCAGTTTGTGTCTCCAAATTTATCAGGCTTTTTTTTGCAACTAATCTATTGTTCTAGTAATGAAAATAAGCACTCTCTCTTTCCCTCCAAACCCCAATACACAAATATACTGGGATTCCTAGACCCTCTGCATTTGTATATACATTAAGTTTCCTCACAACATCACTTTAAAGAGGAAAGACTAAGACTGCTTTCTGGACACAGGACTGAAGCAAGATATTAAATAAAACATTAAGCATATTTCAGATCCTCAAGCTGATACCCATTTAATTACGTGCTCTACAGCACTTTGCATGTTTAGAGCACAACTTTCATCTGGAATATTTTTTATACCACACTGTGGATTAATTTACTGCATCTCCAAAAGAGTAACAAACACAACTACCAATCACTTTTACAATCAATGTTAGTTTAAAATCACTGTGTGGCAGAGGCACAGGGTGACAGAGACAGAATCCACTTTTAGCATTCAATTGGCCAAATAAGAGTAGACTTTTCTCTTTTGCTGTGACGTGTTTCATTCAAACTGTGTCTCCTCACCCCACTCCTAACTTTCTTTTTCCTACATTTAGTGTAGCCAGTTCCAGGTTTGTTTGTATTTATCCCTTTTCTCACAGTAGGGACATTATAAGATGATCATGGGAACCATAAAACCTATCTGTTGATCTCTTTTATCCCCACCATCTCTCAGGGTTCCCACTGAAATCCCCAACTGTCAAGGAAATGTAATTCAAACCCTGCCTCATAGACCTGCCTTTTTGGGTTTTTTGGCCAGTCCATATTTCACAGTCTAAGTTTTCATCTGAAGACATTTTAGAGGCTCTTCCCTCACATCTGCCCCAGGATTATTTCCTTTCTGATTTCCAAAGAGTTAGCTTTCTTCTTTACTCTGTATAAAAGCAGACAGAAAACACTGTGAACACAGAAAAGGCAGTCTCCTTCCACAGCATCCCATAATCAGTCAATATTGAAGGATCTTGCATTGACAGGCTTGGGGAGGAGTGGCTGGAGAGATGTAAGGCAGAGAAGGACCTGGGGGTGTTGACTGACAGATGTCTGAACATGAGCCAGCAGTGTGCCCAGGTGGCCAAGAAGGCCAGTGGCATCCTGGCCTGGATCAGGAACAGTGTGGGCAGCAGGAGAAGGGAGTTGATCATTCCTCTGGACTCGGCTTTGCTGAGGCCACACCTTGAATACTGCGTCGTTTTGGGCCCCTCTCTATGAGAAGGGCATTGAGCTGCTGGAGAGGGTACAGAGGTGGGCTACAAAGCTAGTAAAGGGTTTGGAGCATGTCTCTCATGAGGAGAGGCTGAGGGACCTGGGGCTGTTCAGCCTTGAGAAAAGAAGGCTGAGGGGAGACCTTATTGCCCTCTACAGCTACCTGAAGGGAAGTTGTAGCCAGGCAGGAGTTGGTCTATTCTCCCCGGTGACAAGCGACAGAACAAGAGGCAATGGCCTGAAGTTGAACCAGGGGAGGTTCAGGCTGGATATTAGGAGGCATTTCTCTACAGAAAGGGTTGTCAGGCATTGGAATGGCTGCCCAGGGGGGTGATGGAGTCACCATCCCTGGAGGTGTTGAAGAGGCAGTTGGATGTTGTGCTCAGGGACATGGTTTAGTGTTTTTTGGTATGGCTAGGAATAAGGTTGGACTTGATGATCTTGAAGGTCTCTTCCCGCTGAAACTATTCTATGATTCTATGACTCACTTTATTCCAAGTTGGATTGAACCAGAAACAAGAGCTTCAAGCTCCTTGACCAGAGAGCTACTTCTGATTCCATATTTGTCACTTAAATCTATTGCTTGGCTTCAAGTTGGCCTAAGGGAATTCTATAAAGTAATCAGCATAAAGAAGGTAGAACTTTCCCTTAGGCCTGTGAACCAGGAACATGACAGGTATGCAGTCAGATCAACAGTAGGAGCTGGAACATCTCACGTATGTGAAGGAGGTGCTGCACACCTCCTTGTCAGGTGCTGGGGCCTGAGGGGGATGGAGGATATTCAGTGTGAAAAAAATTCCAACTGTAGGTGTTAAGAAAGCAAATGACTTTCCTGAGGATATGGTAATTATCTTTTTTCCAAAGACTTGCAGCTTGATGAAATCTGGATTCATTTTTCACTGCTGATAAAAAACATGTTAAGTATCAACGGTGTTTATCATTCTTTGCCAAGCTTGAAAAAAATATTGAAAAAAAAAAAGTTTCTTTCTTATAGATTGTTTTCCTTTATTTTGATTATCTCACTAGATACACTGTTCAATGGAGGCAGTTTAACAGTTTTCTGATACATTTATCATCACTCAAGTATGTCCAGCGTGTCTTGTTTTACTTGTAAGTTTTGGGATGCTTGTGACTAGAAAGATATATATATGTGTCTTGCTGGCTGTGATTAACAACTCAACAGGGACAATGAGCTGAACACAGGAAAGGGATTTGCACTGCATTACACTGGAAACGTGGTTACAATCATAATTAAATTTGAGCATTATATATTTAAATCTGAAATAAACAAACTAAAACCACAGGAAAATAACCTACAGTACTGAACTTAAAAATATTGAAACTGCTGAAGAATCACAGATCACTCAGGTTGGAAAAGACCCTTGGGATCATCGTGTCCGGCCATTAGCCCTACTCTACAAGTTCACCCCTAGACCATGTCCCCCAACACCGCATCCAAGCGATGTTTAAACACATCCAGGGATGGGGACTCAACCACCTCCCTGGGCAGCCCATTCCAATATTTCACTACCCTTTCCATGAAGAATCTTTTCCTAATGTCTAGTCTAAACCTACCTTGTTTCAGCTTTAGGCCATTCCCTCTGGTTCTGTCCCTAATTACCTGAGAGAAGAGCCCAGCACCAGCCTCTCTACAATGTCCTTTCAGGTAGCTCTAGAGAGTGATGAGGTCTGAAGAGAGTGATGAGGTCTAAGAGAGTCAAACTTTGCAACTTCATACCACCACTATAATGAAGAAATCTGCTCTAACTTCAAGCCAATGTGCTGATTATGAAAGAAATCTCTTTATAAGAATAGCTGGAAGACATTTAACATTTCTGCTAATGGAAAAAGAAACCTTTTGTCAATGGTTTTAATAGATTTGGATATGCCTAATAAATACAAGAGTTCAGCTGAAGAAAACCAACCTATTATGCTCTACTAGTTTGCTGGCAGGTTGTTATCCAAGAAGGTAAACAACAGAAACTTACCCTATACACAGTGCTCTAGAAAATTTACTATATTCTTAAATTAATTATATTGTTGTGTATTGAAAAGTGTATGAGAATTCACAGATACTAATAGAAAACATCATTCTCAGAAACACACATGGAAAACAACACAAATTGAGACATAGCCTACAAGGTAGCAAAGCAGCTAAGATAACTACAGCTTGTTAGTATTTTGGTGTGCTACCTGTGCCTTTATCTATGCATACATTAACGGATGCACTGAAGCTTTCTTCTGAGACTAAGCCACAGGTGTTTGGTTGGAAGTAGCTTTTCTAGCTCCCCTTCCAATGAGTGCTGGTGGCTAAAATGCTCTGCTTGAAGTTTCCTCACAGCCATGGGTCCTGGTCATGACCATCTTTGTAGCCCACTGACACACTGTCATCATTGCCCTTGAATCCCTCTTTCCAGAGACAGACAGGGCAACCTCCCTCAGTCTGCTGGCCAAACTCGTCCTAGAGCAGTCCAGCCTTGGTGATGATAAGCATGAGCTTTTGTCATCCCCTACCACAAATCTCTTGGCAGGATGGCTGGGCAGACAGACAGCTTCTGGTCCCTGCTGTCCTGGGCCACATGCAGAAGTCAAATTTCTTTCCACTGAACAAAGAAGGGAATAATCAAGAAATACCTTGATGTTGTGTGTGAAAGCTTAAATAAAATAGTCTGTGAATATATTTTTATCCTGTAGGCTTTGACTGAAAAGATTACAGCCATTTGCTATGATAGTGAATTAATCCTTTAAATTAACCACATGAAACAGGCATTGCCAAGTTACAGAAGAGGGGAGGGGCAAAAGCATGAAAGAAGTGACTAGACACAGCATATCTAAGAAAAGCTGAAAGTAAACCCCGGTTCTCCCATCGCCTAAACGGCACATCCCTCCATCTTTCCCATTTCCAGTGAGAATGAGAAAGCTTTCTGTTCCAAAGCAAGGGACAGAAACTGTCTTCTGCCAGAAGTATAAAACCAACTTTTCTAGATTCAAAAGATTATTTCAAAATAGAAGTACATAAAGATCAAAATGATTTTGTTGATTTGGAAATGTGTGTGTAAAAAAAATATTGGTGAGGCTCCTAAGAGCAGTATTTTTTTAATGCAAACTCAAGTTCTTTGTTATGTTCAATTCCACTACAGAAGATTAATGAAACCCAAGGAAAATTATTTACATTTGTCACGCAGAGTCAGAAGGGTCTAACTGTATATTTCAGCCTCTTTAAAAGCAGTATATATGAAATGAGAATGTAAACATCTAGCATTTTTTCAGGTATTTAAATACTATTGGGAAAAGTAAGAGAAAGGACAGACTTAATTTCTTACAGTGCATTTTAAAACTACCTGGTCAGCAGCAGGTGGGAGCAGTGCAGAGCTACTGCAGCTATGGTTGAGAATGGGGAAAGCAAGCCGTGGATGATCCCCATGCTGAGACTTCGACAGAGACCAACTATTGTTGTCTCATACCTTGTGTGGTGGTAAGATCTGAACAGAGAATAAGCAAGGCCTGTCTGGAGGGAGGACATATTAATGGCTCTCAATGGCTCTGTTCTCCTCTTTTGGCTCCATGCAGATAAGTTAACAATAGGAAGAGGTAAATTCTGCATAGGTGGGACAGGTACTTTTCCCTGAGTTAATTTTCTGCTACCCACGGTGATTGCACCAAGAGGGGGGCCAATAGTGGGCACCACACTAGAAGGGGCCCATGCAAATTAGCACCACCTCTCTACACTTCCTATGGAAATGGGGTATATATCCCAAGTGTATAAAGGGGCAGAAAAATACTGATCTGTGTGCACGCACCACCAAAGAGGGGAGACATGGATTTATATTGTGAGATGACACTGGATCCAAGGGTGGTGACATCTTTCTTTCATCTTACTCTCTCTCTGCCCGTCCCCATCTTTTCCTCTTTCTACTCACTCTTCTTTCTCCTTGATACTTAGTCATGCCTTAAAGTAATTAATAAGAAAACAACCTTTATGCCAAGACAACTTTATCTGCACCGTTTATTGATTGTTGTCAGGGAGAACCAATAAACTGTTTTATACTGTTCCTCCGAGTCATTGTTGTGACTCTACCATCTCTGTAGCACTGCTGTGCAGGAGCAGCCTCTTTCAAGGAATCATAACGATTCACCTCCCTCATCACCCACTGAGTGGGACGATACAGAGTTTTAAGAGCCAACGCACAGTTCTAGCAACAAAATATTTTCATCACCTATAGCAGCAAAGCTCTGCTCTACTAACTCAACAGCAACTTCTTATATGTGTTATTTCACTTTTTCTCTGTCTTAGCAATTCTCACTTTGGAAAATAAATGAAATTTTTCCACCTGAAAGGTCTAAATTCAAGCATTGGTTTTGAAACATCAGCTTACATAATTTCTTAACATCATATTAATATCTTATATCTAAATATCATCAGTTACAAGGAGTCTTCAGGTTATAGTGGTTTGAACTGACTGCATGCACACCTTATCGCTTTGTCAAGCTTTGCAGTGGGAGGCAAGTACTAGCTTTCCAGCTGGAACTTCAGGAGCTAGCACATTATGAATGCACACCTATTTCATCTTACATGTATATTGGCTTTCTAAGACTAATGAGAAAAAAAACCCTCAGTACAAAACCATGTTCAGCACTGAAGAAAACATAACAAAACATAATGTAATTGTACCTCTGGAATAGATACACCAAGGGGGAAACAGCAATTGCACAGAATACAACCACATGTTGAAAGGAAAACTGTCAGTCTTTTTGTGGCATTAACAGTGCACAGTAGATAGTAAATTTTTCCCCATAATTAAACTTTCAGGAGTAAATTTACAAATGTTAATACTATCTTTATATCAGAATAACCTGAACAAAACTTGGGAAATATTAGCAAGCATCTTTACAGAATCACTGCAAGCAGTAAACAAAGTTGGAACATTGAATTTACTCAATCTTACATCAAGCTCCCAAATACCCTAAAAATCAGAGAAACAGTTTTCTATCTTCAGAGGTCCTGAACTGCACACAATTTGGGGAGAGTTGAGAATCTGAATGTTATTTTTTATGGTTATAAATAACAGAAACGTCATTCTCTATCCGTTAGTGTGGTTTCTCTGAGCAGGAGTAAATCTCTGCCATAACAGCACTTGGCCATGACTTGTACAATATGCGTTTTCAAAATGTTTCTGCCTTGAAAGATGCACAAAACTATGCATGATAGCATCCCATTCCATTTCATTCTGAAACACTCTCATCACCTATTTAGTAATGACTCCATAATGAATTGATTACAAAGGTACTGAAAAAACTTGACTGCTAAAAGTAGCTACTACTTTTATTAAAAAAACCCTCCCAACCATCACAAACTCCAAAGTGATTTGCACTTTAGAAAGGCCCCTTCAAAAAGCATTCTTTGTAACTGTCTATATATTGATATACTGATAGATATGGATTGATGGCCAGTGTGATGACTACTCAATTCCAGAGTCAGAAGGCAAATTTACAGTATACTTGGATGACAACTATATACGTTTTTCTGAATTTTATACCACAGACATTATACCTTAATAGCTAAAATTAAGATGAAGGTTTAAATAGTTTTACTCTGTCTTCCAATACAGCAGCAAAACAGAATTTTAAACATGAATGTTACTGTGATTAACCAGCAACAATATCTTTATCAACAACTCAACAATGTGTCAAAAATGCCCCTTAAGGCTCACAAAATTGAGCTACTGCTAGCCTTCAGCTTCAAGGTGCAAAAAAGGTTTTAAGATACCAATATTAATTCTTTTGAGTCTACTTTTATTTTCAATCTGCTGGGGAGGAAGAATGAATCTGTAAAATCTAGAGGGTATCGAACTGAAAATCTAGAGTGAAACCATAACATCTGGAAAAACATTTTCAAGATAATTTCCTTTCTTGAGCATTTACACATTGCTTTCTCATTTAACTTCTTTGCATCTTCTGATATTTAAAGGACAAATTTAATGCTGTTTAAGAGAGTTAAGACACTAATCTTAAGAGTAATCTCAGATTTTATACCATCACTTAAATTAACGAAGGGTTAGCAAGCAGCAGATTTTATTGTGTTTTTCAGTAGTGGCCCATCAACAGAAAGAAACTACTTCAAAAATCACAAAATCATTCCTTTCACTAACAATCAGTAAACATTCCAGCTGACATAAAAAATTACAAGGCATAACTCACTATTATATTATTCCTGTATTAAATTAGGGTACAACAATTTGTGTAGAAGAGAGCTAGGCCAGCTTAAAATTGGTTGAAATGGTTGTGAATCAGTGCCCACTGTTAATATCCTGCCTGTTTTGGGAACAATTACCAACAATCTTTTGGATTTTGTAGGAACTGCAAAAACAGCAACTATATTCAGAAGGGTTGTTTTTTAGCTAGAGGTAGCTTTATGGTTGCCAATCTTTTCCCCATCTTTCCCCATCTGAAAATGCCCTGAGTGAAGAGAGGTAGTTGCCCTTCCCTGGCCCTTAGACTACAGCCAGGGACTATTAAGTTAGCTCAGTTGTTCTGAAGCAGCTTCTCCTGAAAAACTTTCATGTGATCTGATGGCATTGCATCTCACCTGCTGTCACATCACTGCATCTGTTAGCCGTGACAAGAAACAAAACTCCGTAACCTACTGGATTTGAAAAGTTCAGAATCTTTCTCTCTAAATGAGAAAACACCCTGATTACATGTTCTGTGCATTTGTAATGCACTTCTACATTCTGCAATCTCATTTCAGAAACTGGAAGCCACAAGCTGGCACACAGTAAGGAGAGGCAGGGAGTAAATGCAGTAACGAACAGAAAGGGGCAGTGTTCAGCCCCTTTGACCATAGCTTAGGATTCTTAATGTCATATATTTCAAGCAAATTGGAGCTTCTCAGGACATCAGATATGAGCAAATACCAGATCCCTGTGATTTTTAAGAGAAGCATCAATTCAATACAGCTGTATTTTATTTTATCATCATTATGTTCAGCCACGGGGACAGAGATGCAATGCATTCCAGTCAAAGATAAGTGTTGTGCTGATGTAAAAAAGCAACGATTAGCCTGAGAGACAGTCAGGTTAAATTAAACATGAGTTTCAAAACAATGAAATTATATACCTTGATTTAAAGCTGTCAGGTGGCATCAGTTCCAGTGTATGTGCTGGTCCATATAGATTAACTACAAACAGCTTTACTGTTGGGTTTGTTTGACCTGCCTTTGAAAAATAAAAAAAAAAGGAGAAAAAATAGGAGCTTTAGAGGCACTGAATCAGTGACAGATAAATAGAAGCACTCATGATCATAATTCAGTATCTTTATAATAATAAGTATTATATTTTAAAAAATAACTTCATAGCCATATGAATTACATAGGTAAAAAAAAAATGAAGTAATTGAGTAATTCTCTCACTCTACACCCATAAATTCCCTTTAGAAATTGGACTTATCTCAAAATACTGTCTGAATGCTGTATTCACTCATTTCTGAGTGGTATGGGAGACAAGAAAGTGGCATTTGTGTATTTTCACTAGTGCTAAAAAAAAGTCTTGGAAATGGATTTAATTAGACTCCTGGGATTATTATTTTTTTTCCTGTAAAAACTTCTATATTTACCTCAAAAGTAACGTGGCCTTTCAAAGGCATTCTTTGCATAAGCACAGCTTTCACAAATGCAAAATGGTGGAAGAAAAACCACTGACAGGTGAAGTCCTTAGGACACAAGTGCAGTCTCGTATCTTTTGAACCCTACATTATCTGCATAGCGGTATCCAAGTACTCTCACTGGGAGGGCTGCCATGAGTAATTACTACTGAGACTGAGTATGGGTTGCAGAGACATACTCTAAAGCAAGTTGTTACAGTGGGCAAGGCTAGATCCGTGCTAGCCCCTGAACACGAGGTGCAGAAGTACAGTGCTAGCCCAGCTGTGCCATCCCCAGCCCTGCTCCAGCCACAGCAGAGGGGTCCATGGCAAGGCACTGCCCATCATGGGTTGCCAGCCTGCACTGGTCTCTGCTCAGAGCTGTACTGCCCCAATGCACTGTCTCTGCTACGTTTACCCATGTTGTGTCCTGCTCTGCTGTGTTGGTATGTCTGAGCTACAGCTCTACACCAGTGGCTTCTGGAGCAACAAAAGGTCTGTCCCTATAGTTGGGGAGGTGCTGTGGTCAGTGGGGTGGACACCGAGCGCTTCCACGGCCTGCAGTGGAATCAGGCAGCTGAAGGTGTTCTTTCTCCAGCCTGGATGCATTCCTGTGTGGCATGCCCTAGGTGATGCTGCTGCTTTGGCAGGGGGGTTGGACTCGATGATCTCTAGAGGTCCCTTCCAACTCTTACAATTCTATGATTTCTAGATGAGTAGAAAACTCACATTCACATCTCTTCCCTTGACAGTGAAGACCCTCAATTCCTCTAGCACTCAAGGTCTCCTCATGACAACTTAAATTGCATATATTCTGTAAATACCCACATTTCTTTATCAGTGCAAGAACTCTTCACATTGAAATCCTACTTTGTTCTCAATGTACTTAACAACATTTAAACATCCTTTTTGTGCTTATTATTTTGTTTTTAAAGAATAGAATCTGGTGTATGAGACGTACATACATGTACACATTCCAGTATTCACAAATACATGGGTTTAATTTTATTTTTTCATCATATATATAATTTTCTACATGGTTTCATTCTATAACAAAGACCAAACCTTTCTTTTTTCTTCATATCTGTTGTGATACCACAAGCTTCATTGCCAATTAATGATGTTTAACGGGTAGCTAAATTGGTATTAAATGGAGACATTAAATAAAGATAATGTTTTTTCATTAATGAGATTACCGAAGCAGTATCGTGTATCACTTCTACGCTGAATTGTTAATGAAATAAAATTACTCATTTCTTCCTTAAAAAGCTGACTTTTGAGAATATTTCTTATTTTTTAGTTTGCTGTCACTCAAGGCCTTTTTCCAATGCAAGCATGTAAACTACGTCTGAAAGCACTGGCACTTCATTATTTTAGAGTATTATTTTATAGCACAAATGCATCTTATTTGTATCATGTATATTACTGTTTCATAGTACCTGGTATAGTCCAGCTGTCCAGCCATCAAGAATAAAGGGCCATCACCAAAAATCAGTAGCAGAAATAGGGCAGCAGTAGTATTTTCCAAAGCCCTCAATGAGCTTCCCTTGAAATGTCATATAATTGTTTAGGTTGGAAAAGACATTCAAGATCATCAAGTCCAACCGTTAAAAGAGTACCACATACAAGGGCCTACATATCCTATCAGAAAGGAACTCAGACACTTTAAAATTACATGAAAGGGATGGATAAACTGATAAGTTGGAAGATAATACCAGTGCTGGTTAGGGAGGCACCTAATCAGGAAATGCCTAGAAAATGAGTGATTTCAGCCATGCCTCTCTGCATTGTTCTTTCACTTTCCAAGACAAATCTAAAAAGACCTTCTCTAAATCTTATGAAATTCAATGATAGCCCTGTCTTTTATTTTTTTATTTAATTAATTATTTTTCTTTCTCATTTTGCTGGCCAGGAAAATATTTTACTGTGGCTTATCTTATTCAAGGCCAGCCTGCCACATTTATTAACGAGAGCATAATTTACTGAGGTCTATATAACAGCAACAGAACGGGCTCTGTGCTCAGCACACTGCGTGTATGACTCCAGTGCAGTTCTGACAGTGTATTTAATGTGCAGTCCTTCAAATACATTACTCTTCTCACAGAAGTGGTGGATTGATTTTACGAAGGCATATATCAATGATGAAATTACTATGAATGAGTTTGTCTGCTACTCTCTCACCTGATAGTTTCTTTCCAGCAAAAGGTGTTACAGTCTACTGAAAAAAAAAGTAATTAATATTTCCTGAAAAGCAACATGAACAAAATCAGTCTCTGTTACTGTCTAGAAAAACTCCTGTATGGTAGAATACTGTCATTCAGCAAGGAAGGGGAGGTGGGTGACTTACACTCATCTTACCTTAGGATATGGATACTGCTTTCCTTTTGGATACAGACCTCCAGTAAACCGGGGAATAACCATGTTTGGTACCAGAGAGTCATTTATGGTCAGGAATGCCAGTCTTTCACCATCTGGAGACCACCAGTGGGCAACGTGAGAATGAAGAAGTTCCTCTGCAAAACCAGATTTCCTTAGGGTCCATAAAAATAATAAACACATAGTTTCTGGCTCATTCAGTTGGCACTGATTTGTTCTTTCTATAACTACTTGAAATGCGCCTGTTTTAATTTCAGTAATTTCACATTATCCTGGGTTGAATGTTTGAATAACAAGGCATATCAAAAGATCAAACTTCAATCATTTTCCTCAAATTAATACTTTCATTAATCTCAATAAATCATCTAAATGTGAAAGATGATTGTTACTGTCATATGTTTAATTCTATTGCATTACATTAGATGTGTTTAACTAATTTTTGAATTATTTGGACCATTTCAATAGACAGGATTTTTAAGGATTGTCAATCTTCTTTTTTTCTTTTAATATGAAACTAGAGAATGCCTGCTTTCTCCACGCTGTGGCACTTGGTAACATGCAGATCCTCACACAGTGATATTTATGTAATCATTTTTGTATTGCAATATTTTGACTTTCTTGTCTTAGACTAATGGTCAGCTTTAAGTAGAAAGTTCAATTTTTCTGCAGTGTAACTTTTGAAAAATCCAAACAAGCCTTTTAATTTTTACCCAAATTTTATTTGATTTCCAAATGAAATTAATTCTCCAAAATGTGATGCAATGTTTTCTTAAATTTATTGTCATATTCATATTCAATATGTTATATTAATATTTCATATTCAAAAGAAACAAAACAGAACCAACCATAGAAGCAGCACCCAAACTCCTGGAATTGCAGTAAAACAGCTCCTGACCAACTCCAAAATCATTCTATACAGGTCTCCTATTTTCCACTCGTGAAAAGATTTTTTTCATTATGTATTTAATATGTTGACTTGTTTGGTGAGCATTTTGTATTTAAATTTGAATAATTTGGCTGGAAATTTGAGAATAGTATACCAATGGGAACAAAGGCCCAACTGCATACCTAATTTAAGAGCCTACATACAAAGTTACTTAAATTGTCAATGCAGACTCCAAGATGTTAATCAGATTCTTAAAGTTTTGAAGTGGCTTAATGGATTGAATTATCTAAGGTTAAGTTCAATGAAGCTGGGACCTACATTCAGTTATATATTCTGGGTCATGCTTCTCTCCCTGGATGGATAACTAAAACCTTTTACACAGGAGAACAGCAGAGAATGAATGGTGAATATCAGATAGCAAACATCACAACTTTGCTTGTTTTAAAATATTACTGTTTGCATTCAAACAAGGCTATTCACACAAAGAAAAGATATTCCCAAATGCTCTGCAAAGTAAGATGCTAGGAACAAACTCATGCAAATCATAAAAGAAAACAAATGAGGTCAAAAGAAGGAATATTTCTCTATTCAACTGCAAATCTCCTCACTTCATCTGGACAATACTCAGCCTGCTCTGTTTCTGATGCTATTAAAAACACTACTGAAAGTAGAGGACTGCTTTAAGTTAAACAATAGTTAATGGGAAAGCAGCACTATATTCCTTCATGCCAATAGACATGGACTGTGGTCCTCCGACCCTAAAAGTCCCTTTTAGTCTGACTCTAATCATGTCTTTCAGTCCTAAAATATTAATTAATGTGTCTGTAGGAATGATGGGCACACACTGAGAAGGAGTAGCATAACCTCAGACGAGCATCATTGCCATTATTGTGCTAGCTGCTCCCGTTCTTTCCAAGTTACACCATTCTCTTTTTCTGTTCATCATGGAACAGTTGCAGCCTAAGGAAACAGTCACTTGTTTTATCAGCAGCTTTGCTGATCTTTAAAAAAAAAATGAAGTTACAAAAAATTTACATCAACCTCTTTCAGCTAGTGTTTCTGTGACACATAGATAAGTTGAAATACAAAATAAATTCAAAAAAGCATATTGGCATGTTTCAAATAAAAGAGATGGGTTTGGAGTCTCTTTAGTTCTTAAATGTAGATCTCATGAATGCAGAGGTCCAAAGCATATATAAAAAACTCCACATTTTTTCCATTAAATTATATCTTAAACTTCTATCTGTATCATTCTTAGACAGGGTCTACTCCATCCCTTCCAGACAACTCAAATAAAAAGCCTGGCAAATACCAGAACTGATCAGTTGCATTAGGTAACCTTTTGCAGTCTCTTCCAATCTGCTTTATCCTACAATATTCTTATGATCCACTGCAGACTAGGAAAGAATTCTTTATAAAGAATCTCATACTACATTTTGTTTTGCACAGCAGAGCTGTATAATGATCCTTTATTACATGTCATTCACTGCAACATCATGCTGCACCCTAAAGAGAAGAATCACAGCATCACAGAATCATCAAGGCTGGAAAAGACTTTCAAGACCATGAAGTCCAACCAATCATATAACAACTATTGTGGCCACAAGAGAACCACAGGCTGTCTTCTTCTGAATACGTGACCTCAAAATGCTTGCAAAACTGGAGCCAGAATTGCCTTGTTGAATCCCTGACCGTGACTCTTAATAACTTCACCTTGTTTTGGAAAAAACTTGATATACCTATCAACTTTGGTGATTAAATTGAAGCTTAAATTCTTCAATTTTCATACAGTCATGTTAGATTTAAAGAATATGAAGTTCATATAAAACTATATTCCATTCCAAATACATCCTTTATCCTTTAAGTTTTGAGATATACTGCCACATTAGAACAGTCCAAATCATTAATAGAAGAATTGGAAGTGGGTAACTATCAGACATAGACATTTATATAAGGGATGCAAACTACCATTGTAATTTCAGTGTTTACATGGGCAGACATTTTAAGAAATCCAACTAAAACTACTATTTTAAGAAATCCAACTAAAACTACTATTTTAAGAAATCCTACTGAAATGCCAAGAGGTATGGATAGTCCATTTCTAAGGCCCACACTGAAGTTTCTTGCTGTACAGTGTAACATCATGCCTAAAAAGGACTCTGCCCTGCAAAACTCTACACATGAGAAGTTATCTACTTCAGGTGACTGAGTATTTAACACTGAGCTATTTATCTATAAAATCAATGAGTCCCATGGAAAGAATAACCAAAATGTGTACCAATTTTAAGCTCTTGTATCAAGCTGTATAATGTTAAAAGCATTTCGTGTGCAGAGAGAAATATTCTGTGGTACTACAAAGATGTCAGCTGCAGAAACCAGAGGATATCACAAACTGATCTGTTCACCACTCCATTTTGGCTCTGCTTGCCAGCAACAGCAAGTTTTCCAGGAGCCTAGCCCAAGTTGATTTAAGCAAAAGTAGCAGCCACTGCTGAGGTAACAGTACGGCACTTTTAGATCTTGTCAAAACACTCAAATTAGATTCAAGCATGTTCTGAAAGTCAAGCACTTCCAATATTAGTTCCTGGCTTGAGATGCTGCAGTCTCTCGTGAGCACACCAACCACCACTGACGCTGAAGGACAGATGCAGATAAAAACAAAGTGAGGCACCAGGCAGTATCACCTTTGATCACCTTTTGCTGTGTATCCAGCAGTAAAGTAGAAATTGAAGTCAAATCTGTGTCTACACTACGATTCTTTTGTGCCTTCTCCTATTAGCCTATTACAACTGTATGTAGATCAGCACTGTTGTTCATACAAGAAGCAGAGTCCCTTCCCTCTTCTCTTGTGTTGTAAATCCAGAATAGCTCCAAAGGTATAAATGGAGTTATTCTAGACAAGCAAAACATACAGGGTGCTCAGTTTTAGTTGAATAGCTCTATTTGAAATGCCAGCCCTGCTGAAGTTGGTAGTAAAATCCCACTTCAAGATTACACTGCTACAGCATCTTTTACATACTGCTTAGTGTTCATAATACATCTGATACATTCTGGTCGAAAATAAATTCACCTTTCTCAGAAAATATTGTTGTATGCAAAAGAGCAGTCAATACAAAGTATGAATAGATACAAAGACAATCTTGCAAGAAAATGAGATGGCAAAGAAGCAAAATAACCTTAGATAGCATTTTCTGAAATGAATAGATTTGTGCTCTTGGGTCTGTATAGGAACCTCTCATCTGTTTTAATAAACAGATATATTTGTCCAGCTTACCTTCATACAACCAGTCTGCAATTCCATTAAAAATAATTCCTTCTTTTCCTGAAGATGTCAGGCGCAATGAGCTACTCTTTACATCAGGCTGATAGTAGATGTTATTTTCAAAAATATAAATCTGTATGAGGTAAGAGGGATGGAGAGAAAAAAGAACATTTTGGTAGATATATATTAATGTTCAGCAATGAATACATAATTTCCTCAGGGTCAGAACAGTCCACAGAATAATTCAGCATGATTTTTCACCAGCATTGGCTTCGCATTCCATTTTATTATCGATTTGGGCTAACTAAGCAAACTTTTAATACTTATGCCAAGCCAAATTCATCCTTTGAAATTGCCTTCCCAGTTGATATGTTTCGATTCACTTTAAGAAATATAATTACATTCCTCAGAATCATAAAGGAGAGAAGCTTTGTAAGAGTTAAATAGATAAAGAAATTTTCCATCAATTCCATTGTATCTAATAAAATCATCAGTTTTTCTAGCTGTGGAATTAGACATACTTCTGCAAGTACATACAGCACAGTACATACATCATAAATACAAATTACAGCTTTTTATCATGGTGTGAGAACATAGCAGGGAAGCAGAAATAAATAGCAGACTGACATTAACTTTTCTCAGCTTCCTGACACTATTTCTGACTCTGACACACAAATATTTTACCTCAAGTGTGCTATATAAATGCCCTTTATTTTCAAGTCTAGGCTCCTCCTCCTTTTCTTGTAACAGCCTAGACAGATAGCTTTTCACTGCCACTGCTCAGCCTTCTCTGCTTTTCTTTCTCTGCTCGCTTTGTTGCCAAGGATTTCAAGTTCACTCATTTTGTGAGGCTGATCTCCAGGCTCCATGACAAAGTGCAATAAAAGAAAGATATAGTCCAAAACAAGTAAATAAAAAAAAAAAAAAAAAAAAAAAAAAAAAAAAAAGGGAAAAAATATGGGAATGGTAAAAATGGCAGAAGACAAATACAGTGATTTTGAGGAAGATTTATGCCATGGAAATTTTTACATTCTCAGACGTATGCCAGAATGGGCTATATGTGTGCCTTTCTCCTATCAGCCAGGAGACCATCAAGCACTTCACTGCAACACAATTTAGGTACATTTCCCAAATGTCTTCACTGGCCCTATTTTTCCCAGTCTGGGTTAATAAGAAACATCTGAGACACTAACAATCCAAACACTACAGACATATATAAAAAGTAGAACCACAGAGACTAGAATTTCCTGACATAATGCTCTCATTATGCTCTTTCCTCATTTTCCCCAGGTAGTCAATACCTGTGACTAGACTCATACTTCAGCTGTAATCATCTCAGAGTTATAGCCTTTGTTACTTCTCTGTTAAATTACAATGGCCACACACGTGCTCACACAGATTAACAATGGAATCAAACTAATATCAGTATTATGCACCATCTTGATCCATGCTAAGAAAATGCAACTAACAGCACCAGAGAAGCAACACACAATAGACATTTCTGTTACATGATTTCATCAATGTACAGTGATATACACAGTGCCAAGAACTGCTTGCATGAAGGAAATATATTTCCACTAAAGATCATATTAAAGGCTTAGTCATTTATCATTCTCTCATGCTCCTATGATAAATGACTTATGGGAAAATACTAACCAAAGAGCGAAGTTTTATTATCACTATTACTGCTGTTCTCTTTGCTTCTAAATTACCATCTGAAATAGATTTCCCTATGAGTCCCCAAACTAATGGCATTTCTTGATTTTTAACAGCAGCAACTCCATGATTTCTGCTGCAGAAAGCAATAAAGTTGAGATTTTTTCATATCATGAGCAATGCAATGTTTTTAACTGTTACTGGCAATCAAGGGTGACTTAGATCAAAGTTCTTTATGGCCAGAAATTAAAAACTTAGCAGTGAGTTCAAAACCAAAGTAAAAATAGTTGATCCAGTTTGAATAATCCAAAATGTACTGACTAGTAATTACGTTAATAGTTTTACAAATAATATTTGATACAGTTGAGAATTCATAGGAAGCCGATGTACAGCCCAACATTAACACCAAAAGAAAATAAGGATTAGAGAATGCTGGACATATCAAGCTTCTGAAATAATATGGACAAACACTTATTGTCAATGTGTATTTCCACAGTAAAAATGCGTAACTTTTTTCTAAGGTAAAAGAAGAAAAAATACATTTACTAATAAGACATGATTAATTGCCTAATGAAGAAAAAACCCAAAAGTTTAGCCAATTACTTGCTATTTAAGTGAACTAAAAATATTCCTATCAGACTAAATTACAGGTAGTACAAGTAGTGGGAACCACTCCATTGAATACTGCTTAGAAAAGAGCAGTTTCTTACAGCTCACAATGTCTTCTTATATAAACAACTGCTTTCAGGAGATTAAAAAAAAAAAAAGCCTACTTGATCAAATGATTCTATTTATTTAAGCTTCTTTAATTAAATGCGCTCAATCTAATTAATTTTCGAAGATCAGAAGTCTCATTTTTGCTTCTGTCACCCCTTTTCATGCTGTTTGTATTTTTCATAGAGAAGATACCCATAGCATCTAGTCTCTGCAATGTAACACTCTTCTTTAGAGCCATTACTTCTAGTCAAAGCACAGGATTAAGAACTACTTGTTCTATGACTGAACCATGAAAAGGTCTTTAATCCTGTTATTACTAGTTAGAAGGCATTGCTAATTCCATTTGACACATTTCAGATAAGTAAATATCTCAGAAGGAATACTCACCATTATGCCACTGATTGCTGGCTCCCTTGGCATTATCCCCCATTCATTTCATATAGTGGCTTTGTCTCCATCCACAACCAAGTCTCAGCCACCCTCTGAACATCCCCACAATCCTCTTAGTCTACTCTGTCATCCAAAATTTCCCTTCTCTCTTCATCACTCAAGACATGTGTTCTTTCTTTGAAAGCCACCCCAAAGAACAATTTTCTTCTTGAACATAAGGACTGGAATTTTTTAAAGTTCTTGAAAAACTTCCAAGCCACCCATCAGCTCTCTCCCTAGAAAGCCTTGAGCTCATTGCTTACTTAAATTTAACATTAAAAATTATGAATTTATGTTCCTTTGCAAAACATTTATGAAATGGAACCGTTCATGTTCCTCCATATAATGAACCAGCATGTAAATGCACATCGATGGTTTAGGATTGGCACATTGGCAACTATCATTCTGCACTGCCTGCAGCATTTTGAAAGATCAATATCCCCATGCGTGAGCCTGTAAAAGCATCTTAGAAAGATTCACCATTATGGTTAGTCATATAATCTCATCTGTAATTCTGAATATTTATTATGTTTCAGGAGATGCCACTTTCCACCCGAAGCCCACAAACTGCTGCTTGTACCGACAGGAATGGGTTTGTGAACACTTCCTAAAAGACTGCTGCCTAACCCCTGCAGTCAAGACTGCAGTCCCCACCATTCCTGAACATTCCAAAGTGCTCATCTGTAACTGTTTAACTCATTCATCTCTTGAAAACGACGACTTTGGCATTAAAATGTTGATTTATGCAACAAAACAGGCAGCAGAGTTTTAGGGACAACATCATGAAGGCTTTTAGTAGTGACCTGAGAGGCTCTTCGCTTTGCTTTTTGTAAATCCATGCTGTGGATTCAATTCAGCACTTTTGTGTAGCCACAAAAAAACAATCTCCCATCTGACAGTACTGCCAGAGCAATGCAGCCAAGCAAGACATTTCTAAAAGGCAGATTCATTCCAAATTCTTCTTCCCGGTATAATATTTATATGTTACAAATGAACCTCATATATAACTCTAAACATACTGAAATTTTAATAGATCACTTCTTGAAATTAATTTCATTCACAAGGTTGTGAATAGATCTTGCCCACTTTTCTCTAGTTTTGCACGTACAACACTGACCACAACGCAGCATCTTTGCTTCTTGACCCTCTGAGGTAGCCTAGAGAAAGCGTGTGCATGACAACTATCATTTTATAGAGAGCAGTGAAGTGGGCTTTTTCTCCCTGCTTAGTCCTTGTCAGAAATGGTGTCGGAGATGGTGTCAGATCAAAGATTATCTCAACATTGCTGTACCTGCATCGGTAAACATTTAACCGCAAACTACGCGATGACTGAACCACCATGGCTCAAATTCCTGTTTTGTTCAAGCTCAAGTAGGGAGCTGATTTCAAGAACTGCCACCAAACCCCTGCACATGCGCCCAGATCCAGGGCTTGGAAGACTGACAGGTCCAGAGACCCCTGAAGATGCCCCAGAGATGGTACTGGGCATGCGTACCACCTCCAGCTGGTAGGTGGGGTTAAGCAAAGCAACTCCAGTAATACGCTAAATAGTTCTCCAAAAGGGTATGAATATTCAGCAGGAGCAACGAGCATTGGTGGAAGGTAACATTGTGAGGTAACATCAAGAAGTAACATCAGGGAAGTAACATCAGGGGCAGGAACATGGAAGAGCAAAAGGAACATTTTCCATCAGACTTGGACTGATTGGCATAACAACACCAACTAAGACAGCAGAAATGGAACTATTCCTCAGCTGAAACATGCAAAAAGTCCTACACCAGGCCCAGGAACAGAAGAAGTCCTTAAATATCATGGTCAAATTCTCCCCTCCGAGCAGAACAACCAAGGTCCTTTTCTTTGGTTCATACATTTTTAGATTTGTAGCTAAATTTAAACATTGCCACCAGTGTCTTCTGGTGAAAACAGTATCTGTGGAAAACTCCCTACAGTTCTACTTTATGCTGCACTAAAATATATTTCCAAGCTTTTATTTCAAAACCACAAAGACTAGATGGAATTTTTTATTTTTTAGATGGTGTCTGCTGCTGCTGCTTACTTGCAGTATAGCAATACACAGAAGCTGAATTTATGAGCCACAATTTGGTCTTTAAAACTGAGTGAAAGAGAGAGGAAGTGTCTGGGAGAAAACTCAGTATACTACTTTTCCTACAATGGAGACTTAAACTTTCAAATACTGCAAGACAGATAACAAATCATGACACTGGGATAAGAATTATTGATACAAAATGAAACAAAAAAAATTCTTGGAGCAGAATCTTGCAAATCCATGTGCCTAAAATCCTGACTTCAGTAAGTATAACTAAGCAAGTGCCAAAGGTTTATAGGCTAGGGACTTCACATACTTCATCACTTTGTATATTGTGTTTTGGATAATATCACACAAACCAAAAAACCTTCCTTGCTTGTCTATCTCCACTCAGGTATTTGGGAGCAAGTAAAAGTAAAAGGCTTTTTTTAGTATACACTTGGGTCTAATTACTACATCATGAGTACTAAAATGGTGACTGCAACTACTGAATCTTCCAAAACTGCTAAAAGAGGAGTTGCTAACTGTGTATATCAGACAGGTATTCTCATGAATACACCAGTGGCTTTGTGCCCAAAATGCTTTCACATCTTTCAGGCATGACGATAAGAAAATAAATTGAAAAAGGCACAAAGTGGAACCAGGCTATGCGATCTTATATGAAAATTATTATTACTATTTTTTCTATCCTCTTCACTAACTATATCCCAAGTATTTTTGTATTTAAAAATACAGTATTTTTAAATACAAAAATATTTTATCTGTTATTTTATTATATTTTAGATAGTAATGGGGATAAATACAAAATCTTACGGCCTTCAAAATTATTTCCCTTTTTTTTTCCTTAAAATATTTTGCACAGCTAATTAAATCAAGCCTTAAACCAAATGAAGGAAAACCCACAGCATTTCTTTAATTATTTTATTAAGTATTTTCCAATTAATGAAAAACATCTGCGTGAATGTTTTGTATTAGTGAGAGATTAATTCTTGATAATGATCACATTTATTTCAACTGACTGTGAAGAATTTGAGGCTCTGCTTGCTCTAATGTTCCACGTACAGCACTAATCCTTCTCCTTCTTCCACATCTGTCAGCCTCTAAACTACTTTTTTCATAAAACTTCTTCTAAATTAATTTCTTCCAAAACACTTATTTATTGTTTGCAACATGTTTCACAATTAGATGATTTTATTTCAGGCTGAGGTCTTAAGCAGAGCACCCAGTCTGATCAGTTAGTTCCAGATGGCAGACAGCTGTGAAAACACAGAGACATCTAATCCCGCAGCTGAACAGCAAACCCAGTGCCAATAGCTGGAGAGGCCCCCTGTGTGTCTTTAATCATTTCAAACACTACAGGCAGAGAAAAGCCACTAAATTACAGAAAAATACTCCACTTTTCCCTTTAGGTGCTCCACTGAAGCCTTCTGCTTGGGCATCTCCACACTCAATCACTCCTCTGATTGCAAGGTAGCACATCGGCAACAGTTCAAGCTTTTTACTTACCAGCTGGGCAGTGGCACCAGTTTGCCTGGAGCTGTGCGGGGGTCACCACATGATCGCTTACCCTGCACAGAGGCAGTGAGTGTGTGAGAAGCAGGGCTTTGAACTCTCAACCAAAGCAGGGGCAGCTTTTCTACCAGACGCTGCCAGCAGCCCGTTAGCCCTGGCAGATGAGACAAAGTCACTATCAGATATTTGCATGTGTCCTAGAAATAAATCTGAATATCAAGTTCAGACTTATATCCAAAAGCACCGGGTTTTTTTTCAGGTGGACAAGAAACAGACCAGCAGTCCTTGCTGACAAAACCTTCTTCCCTGGAACTAGTCATCAGTCTCACCTACAGAGAAAAGCTACCAAACTGAGACACAAACCGTGATGTTAAGGAGGTAGACTTAATAATCTAGCATTAGTCCTCTCTCTAACTTATGCATGGATAAACTTATTTTTATATAAATATAATAAGGTATCTTACCACGCAATAAGTTCTTAAAATAGATTACATAAACACTAACCATATAAGTATAACTTATTGCCACCACTATCCCCCAGTATGAGAGGGAACCATCTTGGGTCTAGAAGCAATATTACTCATTCATGTCATTCTTCACCCAAGCTGAAAGCACTCACTCTCCCCACTCTGTACCACAACCTGCTAATTGTTGGCCTGTATCACACTTCTTAGTG
The DNA here is from genome assembly GCA_025345505.1 of Todiramphus chloris collaris. Taxonomy (NCBI): domain Eukaryota; kingdom Metazoa; phylum Chordata; class Aves; order Coraciiformes; family Alcedinidae; genus Todiramphus; species Todiramphus chloris. The sequence goes on from JANVCC010000022.1 coordinate 34,204,060, forward strand.
GAGTGTGGCCACAGTGTAAAAGCCATAAGAAGGTACAGCTGCCCTATAAGGCACAAGTTTTCAGATCCTCAGTCCTGTATTTCCACATTACCTGATGTGAAATGATAGCAGAAGACACTAACAACTGAAACAGAAGTAGTAAGCACAGCCCTTAAAATTGTCTTGATATTTATCATAGGGAAAATGTGGACACCTATCCCATAATGGTTAATACATGGGAACTTATTTTCCTAACTTAGTGAGTGAATTATTCTAAGTAATCCTTTGGCGTTTGAGCACAGCAGATTTGTTTGACTTCCTGATGGATAACATCACCACAAATACATTTTGCCATCAATAATAATACAGATAGGTTATTCAAACTGCCAGTGTGGGCTTTGCAGCCATGTTATAGCTTACATAAGGGTAAATCAACTCCTGAAATTAACTTTTCAAGGTAAAAAGATAATACTCAGAATCCAGCATTGTCTTGAAGGGAAGAAATGGTGGAATGTGAGTAATGGCATGGATTCATCAGGAAATACTCTTAGTTCAAGGAAGGTGCCAATGAAATTCTAAAGCTACTGAGCATATAGAACTGGAAAGGAAACACAGAGAGCATCTGTATCAATACACCTTTGGTTAAAAAAAGTTATCCATACAACAAGCACTGCTCTCTTCCTGTACAGGTGAATGTTCTACCTAAGGAAATAATCAGATTCTTTCACAGACTCTCTGGACAATGAATATATAAATAACTATTCTAACTTGGAACAACTTCAGGGCTCCCACTTAATACCCCAGAGAACATGACATTATTCCTTACCTTTCACATAAGGAATATGAGCTATGACAAGCCTAAGGAATTTCTGATTATGCCCAGAAGGAGACCTTCAGGCCGGCACTCAGGAAATGCTCCTGCTGCAGAACTCCAGCAGTTGCTAATGACAGTGTGAAAGATGTTGAACTAAAACATCTTCAGGCAGCTTATCTCTGTCCATATTTCTGTGTGACCTTGGCAAGCACACACAGTTAACTGCTCTTTGGACCAGCACAGATGTCTTCAGAGACCAATGTTCTATATAGCAGATGACTCAACTGCACTTTTTGCTCTAAGCAGAGGGGTAAGTATTTTTATTGACAGAGAAACAAGTGTTGTCCCATGCACCCACACAGTCTGGCTAACCAGCTGACTCCACCATCATCATGGCTGATAGATCCTATGCTGAGATGTAGCTACCAGACATCTTCATTTCCTAAGCATATGGCAAAATTCCATCCTTTCTTCTTGTGAGACTGCCAGCTAATTAGTTGCATAATTAATTCTTCAAAAGCTTCAAGATGTTTTTCCATCTGGGCTCGCCTCTTGTCATTAGTTTTGTCTCCTATCTTACCATACATTAACCAGGGCCAAATCCAACCGCCCTTAGTTGGATCAGTCACCAAAATTTACAGATGAAATATGTTTCCTTGTTAACAACTGTTAATACAAATAATATCCGATATGTATTAGCAGAAGAAAGTCAAATAAAGACCACTTTCATAATCACTAAGTAAATTTTGTACTTTGCTCTTCAGAGAGCAAACTATTTCTTCTCCAGCTTCAAGTAGAACAGTAAGTCAGCACAGCACTATTTTGCAGTTTAATCTCGTACTCAGAGGAGAAGGAAGATTCCATGACACACGTGGCAGCTGTATTTCTCCTAGATGTGAATTCATGTTGGACATGCAGTGGAACAAAACACACAGCAATGGGGGAATCATAGAATAGAATCTACAGGACTGCAGGAAAGAGATGGCTTTTCCTGTGTTCTGTGATGAACTGATGTTGTGATGCCATTTGGTTTGTTTCTACCTACAGCTTGAGACTCAACATCCATCTTCAGCATAACTCTACTGAAAAAGGTGCTGGCACAGGGGTCACTCAAATGGCTCATGGGCTGAATGCACAGTAAGGATGATGTGTACAGCACCAATCTTCATGTGACAATGCCCTGTACATGGGTGTTTCCAAGTTAGGTGTCAATTTACTGTTCCAAACATGTGAAAGTGAGATCTGTTGTATACAAAAATCACACAGATAAACCAGATTTCTAGGGGGTACTTTGTACATGTTGGAAAAGTAGCAAGATAAAGGGTTGGTATCTTTCATCCTTGCTCATGGTAGTAAGCTGTGGAAAAAGCTTCATGGTAATGATGAACTGGGACTCTCACACATTGAGAGGCAAGTAAAATGCATGGTAGAAAACTATAAACCAAACCAATTATAACGCATTTCACTGGTGCAACTGATTATTCTGTTGATATCTGTTTTACAGGTTCTGCAGTGAATTCCAGAACCAAAGAGAATGTCTGTGTTCTGGATAATATCAACCACAGGAAAGCGTCTTTTAAAGCTTTTAGAAGTGTGTATTTTGGATGGTTAGAGCACTCAATATTGACTTTGTAAGTTGTAATAACAGAAAGTTTTTCAGAAATCCTTTTGTTTTACCACATCTTTCAAATTTTCTATCCAGATCACATATGTTACAGAATGACAATTTCAAGGAAAGTTTTATGGAATTGTATTGCAAAGCAGCTTTATGTTATATCCTTTTCCCCTACATTGTATCTGTAAGTCTCTTTAGACTGTGAGCTCCCACAGACAGGGAATGCAGGCTTAAAATGTCTGATGCAGTTTGCAGTCCAGCTGTTTTGCAAGTCTGCAACTCTGATCTCCTCTCTGCACATTTTTTTATTTTGCAGGTCAATCTATACTGGTATAAAATTTTCATAGCTGCTCAATTTTGACTTGCTCCAACTCTTACCCATAGTTCCATGTGCACTACAGCCCACTAAATTATGCAGATACTGGGCACAGCAGCCACCATCAGCTACCTAAACACAAAGTATGGCAGTAGACAAAAACCTACCCTTATATGATCTACATTTCAAAATCATCAGATGCATTGCAAATGAGGCAGAAAACGAATAATAGCTGATAACAAAATGATTATAATTGTGGGCAATAATAACTATATTCACTCTTAAAGGTACCATTTGTTTAAAGATTCTGATTGACCTAGACAAGAATTTTCTCAGAGAAGGTTTCAAACATTTTGATTATGTTGTAATTAGGGTAGAAAGTACAAAACACGGAGAACTCAAATCACATACATCCCAATGTCATATACTACCTTTATTTTGTTGTCAGTTACAATATTAATATTATTTTTGCAGTCATCAGGCTACCAGACATCGCATGAACAATAGAGAGCTGAAGTACCACTTTTCTGCTGTCTAGATTAATGTCGCTGCATCACAGTAATGTGTTAGCACAATCATTTCTGAACAACTGCAAACAATCTAAAAGGCTATTATATTTAATTGCTATTTAGAGAGTTTATAATCTACTGTAAACAATAGCAAGGGTACACTCATAACGCAACTCTAAGAATTGTTACTAATGTCATGAAATAAACCAGGCCATGAACTCAGAGTATCAGCAACTCCATGATAACTCTGATGTTTATGCCCTTGATTTCCAATAAAAGTGAGGAATTATTGCCCTCTTTTGTTTAGACACACATTAATTATGTTGCCTTTCCAATGATATTGGATCATGACGTTCACTAAATTCATACCCTGCCTAATCCCATGATAACTTATTCATGAGTGCAAACATTGTGCTATATGTTATATAAACAAAATCACATATAATGTCTGAACTATGACCTATGCAAAAAGCTACTCTATACATTTTTGTCATTGCACAGAAGATTACAGTAAGACTGCCTCGCCCCCAGGCTGACATTCTGGATCTACTGCTTCCTCCCCATGGAGCTGCCCAAAAAACTATGCAGGCTGCAGCACTGCCAGAAATCTTTGAGGGATTGGATTGCTCAGCCCTTTGGTCTTCTTCTGTAAGTGATGTGTATCTATAAACAGCGTATGCTTAGAAACTCACACTCATTTTTCCTCACATTTACTGATAGCTTCTGACTAATGAACCAGTATGGAAGAGCATGGTCAGAAATGTCACTCTTACATGCCTGGGTTGCTCCTACAGACTTATAATAAAATGATAATCTTACCATAAAATCTTTTAAAATGATCTCTGATATTTTGAAAGCTCATCTCACACTGATACCAAGTATAGAGTTATGCTCAGACTGATCCATCTGTAACAGAAGCTAAACCAAAAAATTTTCAACCCAGTTACTCTGGAAGAAAAAAATGCAATGTTGAGAGATGGAAAAATATCTCAGATAACTGTGTGGACTGGGTACCAAAGGAGGAATCTTTGTTTTCTTTGACAAAATGTAAGAAAGTAACATACTAACAGCAAGGACCAAACACAAAAAAGACAGACTGAAAATGCTGTGCTATGAAGTTTTATCCACATTTTCTACTATTCTTATGGTAGTAGACGATCCCTGAGAACTTTGTACATAATTAAAATGATGAAGTAGACCAAGATGCCTCTAAGCATCTTCTACAGGAGAAACCCAAGCAGGGTTTAACACAAGGCTTTGTTCTTTCAGCTATTACTGCTGATCCAGCCTGTCTTGTGTGGTATGTGAGCCTTTGTCTCCTCACAGTACACGGTGTTCAAGTTGTCAGCTGTCTTTATGACAGACCAACATTTTAGTGACTGACATCTACCTGTACAGACTCCACAGCTATTTACCACTTAACACACACAGGGAATTCACTGCAAGCAGGCCAATTTGTCTTAAAATATCTCATTAGGAATGAGAAAATTCTGACTAACTCTTACAACAGCATTTCTGTTTGGGACAGAGTCTGTGAAGCAACACTTGAAAGTAACTGTTTGCTTTCTTTCTGCACAAGATTTCTCTCTTCTATTTCTGTAAATGCACTGGTACCTGCCATAAATGGTGAAGGAAAAATGTACAGTGTTCTGCTCTACTATCTATTTTACTAATACCTACTAGCTACTACTGATCAAGCACTGTTCATACATATAAAACGTTTATATGAGCACATAAATACTATTAATGTATTACTTCTTCACTACACCCTAACCTCCAGCTACAGTGAGAAATGCTTTGATCTGCACAGGTTTCTGTTTTCCTCATTAATGCTGTTTCAACCAGATTAAAAAAGACCTTTCTAATACCAGTTTGTTTCCACAAAAGTGAGAGTTTTAACTGTTGGCCGATTGTTGGGTCCTTCAGCTTGCTTTCCTCCCTGCCAATCAATGCTTTGTTTTCTCTTACAAATCAACAGTATACTTGACTTCTTCATCCTTATTCTCCAGGGCTCTTCTGGCCTTGAAGCTGTCAAGCCCCACAATTACACATCTGCAAGCAGTCCTCTGCATTTCCCTGTCTGGCTCAGGCTGAGTCAACACGAACACCTACATCACTTCAACACAGCGTGGCAGTAGTTTGATCTGCTCCAATACTTCAGCACAAACACAGTGAGGAAGTCATAACTCCACTGTAGGGAAAAAAGTCCATGCGAGGACAGTTGCAGGTTGGTGATGATGGAATTTATTGTCTCTTCTTCAAGAAAGACTTAGACAAAATATAAAGAGCCTACAAGAGAGTTGAATATGCCCAAAGCTTTGTGGTCATAATCTGCCTGGTTTTTTTCTCCTCATCACAGTTGTCTTGCTGATAGAGATTCAACTGGGAGTCATGACAATATCATCCATGTTGTATAAAGTATATCTAGTTTTTTTGTTGGGGTTTTTTGGGGTGGTTTTTTTTTTTTGGTGATAATAATAAGGACCATCTACTCCTTCCTTATCCCTATGCAATGAGTAAAATCCTGACTGACTGGTCCATAAAACTTGTTACCTACTATTTCCCAGCTCATTTAAGATTCATGTGGAGAGGGTGCTAGGCCACCTTATCTAGACTGTGCTTTTCCTAAGGAAGGTTGGACCAGGTGATCTTCGAGGTTCCTTACAACTTGGCATTGTATGATTCCATGAACTCTGATTTAGCAAAACGTTCAATCAGATTTTGACCTCTCTTCTCATTGACTGTGTTTAGTTTTTACAGGTGGCTATTTCTAAAAAATTTGAGACTTGTAAAGTATCATTTTCTTGTTTCTGCATAATAGAAAGCTATGCAATTTTCACACAAGAAGCACAGCAGTCCTACTTACGAGCCACTGGACTTGCAGTCAATATTAGCTAACAGAAGTGTGAATATTCAGATGTGCTCTGTTACACATACACACGTTGAGCACCATGATAGTTTAGAAGAGAAGTGCATATTGTTTTCATCGCTCCCTGCAAACAGATGAACAGTAAAGTCCTGTCAATTTCTCCTATAAAACATGTGTCTACACTTGTTTGTATGTGTTTTTGTGAGACTGTGTGAAAATATATATACAGACACACACTCAAATATCTGTGTGAAAAAATAATTTGCTTTCTAGCATAAGATACAACAAATTTCCAGTATATTTGCTTGCAAAAGAGATATTGATATGAGACTGGATAGAGAAGTACACTACCTGTGTGCACAGCTTACATACTGATTCAAGTATTAGCTGCATGCTAGAGCAGTGATAATAGAATAAGAATCAGGGAAAGGGGAAAGGAAACATCTTTTATCTCCCCTGTCAATTTATTCACTATATAGCTGCTGGGCCTTTTAGTGTTCCCCATGAAAAACAGTAGTAAAGGAATAATGCTTCTATAAAACATGATTTTCTCATTATTTCTTCACATCTCTGAGATACAGCCAAGTAGCTATTCTCACAAAAGGGCTAGCAATATCTAAACCTTAGCAGTTAATACTTTTAAGTTACCTTTGATACCAAGACACACTTATTGCATTTCACTTAGGAAAATTATGAAGCAACTTCTATGCTCAGCCTACTCTTGCTTCCATTTATAAATGTTCCTGCTTTCTAGAGCTCACAAAACTTTTATTAAATATATCCAGCCTTGATAAACAAAAATGTGGTTTTTCCTGTTTTCCAAAGCTGCCCATGTTTTCTGTCTGCATTCTCCATTCCTCTTTTCTGATATGGAAAAACTGCTTTTGTACTGAGCATCACTTTTGGAACTAAAGAGTATGCCTTTAATGCTCATCTTGTCCTCCAACTTCATCTATATTTAAGTTGAGTGGGCACCTAGAAATTAATAATTGAAAATGGAAATTAGTTCAGTATGATACCTTCAAAAGAACTAATAATGTAACTTCTCTTTGAAGAATAGTTTGAATTGAATCGTTTAGATGGAAAGGCAAAAAAAAATTACATTTTACAACACTAATTTGAGAAATCCAAGAGGAAATCCAATGCGTAGCAATACCTTAGGAGAAATACAGTTTTTATCTAAGAATTTCAGATAACTTTAATTCTTATGTGAAGAATGTTATATTTCCCATGATCACCATGAACATGATAAAAAGCAGCTCTTGTATCAAAAATAAAGCAGCAGAAAGCTTTTGCAAGTATGCTAGTAAATGATTTTCATATCATTTTTGTAACAGGATCTGACCATTTAGCACATTTCCTATAGTAAAAAAAATACCAGAATGGCCAGTTTTGCAAAATAATTCACAATCCAACTTTGTCTGCTGGTCAAAAGTTGCTACTAAAACAGGCTTTTTTTGGATGTTTTTCTGTATATATTTTATCTTTTTGGTTCAAATCCTCAGTCTCTGATACAGTAAGGTTCCCAGCTGTAATCTAGAAATGTCATAAAAACATTTGAAAGCGTAAATATAAAAGCTTTGGTAGAGTCCTTAATTTCTCATTTCCTTCAGAAAGACATGATTTCAGCATTTGATAGAATTATGGTCAAATCCCTTAAGGGCTTAACTAGGTGGACAATGCTGAACCACTTATGTTCCCTTCCTTCACATTTTCAGAATAAGTTCAAACAGACATTTTCCTGTCAGTTTTACTGCCATTTGCCTTATTAGCATCATGATTAAAATGAAAGATGAAATAAAGCCTTGACACTTCCATATACAATTTTAAGTTACTTATACAGCAAGTCAAAAGAGCAAAAGATTTTGACAATAAAACCAACAGATTAAATATATTTATTTAGAGCGTACTTCATTAGTATTAATTAAGCTTCTACTTGGCTCATGGACCCTGAGAGATCTTTTCTTCTTCATTTGCAAATGGAAGTGTTTTTGCCAGGAGGGGGTGCCAAGTACCCACAGCATTAATTATGCAAAAAGAAAACACATGGCAAATATTTTACAGAAAGAGAGGTTACCAATTTTTATAGCAGTTGTACTTTGAACCTTGATAGAGCAAATAGGAAATGAAGCTTTCAGCAACTAATGGCTGTTAAAGCATCTGTTGAGCAAGGTATGTGTCTAGCATAGTTCTGCTAATTTCTCATTTACTAAAATTAGTCTAGTGCTTATCTGGGTACTTGGCAAACACTATAACATCAAAGAAGTTTTCTGCTGCAATATTTCCATTATCTGAAACAGTACTTGAAAGCCATAGAAAAGAGCTAAAATTTTGAAGAGAAGGCAATTGTAAGGAAATGTTATATTAATAAAGCAATACAACAGTCTGACATATTTGCATTTTAGTGGGGCAATAGGTGTTGATGGGGGTGTGTGAGGGGAAGTGAGGCAAAATTAACCTCCAAACAAGCCAAGGAGGATAAAGATGACTGATCACAAAGCAGGAGGGTAAAAAATTTTTGAAGACATGAATTTATTAATAGCAATTAAAAGCAATTGCAGCAGATTTTGCTACGTTTGGTTTCTGTGTTTCTGTTTATATACTTGTTTTTAGGTAGTTTTAACATCAAGTGAGTTCTTTTTTCACTTTTTTGTTGTTGTTCTTTTTGTAAAAACTTCAGCTTCTGAGCCTTATTATCTGTGAGTACCTTGTTCCCTTTTTTTTTTTGAACAATAGAAAAATGTTTTTGTTTTATTTTTTTGTAATATTTAAAAACTTTTCCAAAAATTGATGAGAGCATCCTGAGTCCACAATTCAGCTACACTCAACAAATTGTACACAATAACAGGTAATTCTACACAATAATGACCTAAATTACATTAAAGCATAGCATGAGCTCATCTTCAGTCCTGCTATTTGACAACGTTATGTTTTGTTGATGGCATCAATTTTGACAAAGCAATCCCTCAAGCTTCTACAAAATGATCTTTTTAGTATTATAGATAGCTTTACTATTTTCTTGATCTCTGTGTCGTTATGAATAGACATACATACATAAGTCAATGATTCATATATAAATCGATGATTTATGCCAATCTATTCAAATATATAACCTAGCTCCCTTCAAAAACACTTAATCTATCAAAAGTAAAATAAGATCAATGAAACAATTAACATGAAATACTTGCGATAAATACAAGGCAAAGTGGGTTGCACGGATATATGTTCATAAAGTGCAAATAAAGTATTTCAAACAAAAAACTGACGTGTTACCACCCAGGCAGAAGAAACTTTATGTAAAACTTCAAAGAACAAAGCTATGTCAACCTGAACAACTTCTAACATACTTCACTACTTGAAGTAATCCCTCTGATGACTAATCAGAACTATCCATATTGCAAGAAGCACTGCGGAGAAACATCATTCACAGAAAACACTGCATACACTGGAGACCAGAGATCAGGTTTTAAATTGAGGCTTCTACTGCAATACATCTCCACAGATAGATCCAGATAGAAAGTACTGTTTCCCCTGTGCCAGATATAAGCCAGGTCCAGCACAGAGGCATGAAAACTTTTGCTATCAACTATTGGAGAAGATAAAGCCAAAGAAGAGAGAACACTGGATAAAAATTGGGCATTTCAACATCAGAGGCCCTTTAAAAGCCCCCATAACATTTCCCTCAGTAAAGCCTTCCTACCAAGTATGGGATATCTCTTTCTCCGACACACGCAATGAGGTCTCTAATCAAGTAAACTGCAGACAGAAAAATGTTGATGAAACCAATTAGGTATCTATTTGTGCTGTTTTCTTTTCCCCTGGAAACTTAATGCTGCAATAATGAATTCTATAGAGGCGAGGTAAAGAGATATATACAATAATATAGTAAATGATAAAATTATATAAATAAATGATAGAAATGATATAAAGAGATTATATAAATAATTATATAAATGATATAAATAAATGGATATAATTAAAAATTTTACTCAAATATGAGCAATATTTAGCTCTCTAACGTACTAAGCCACACAGAAACGGTATTTTAGATCTGGCACAGTTGTAACAAAGTTAAAAGATAGTAATTTAAAGAGTGTGACCTTGAAAACAGTTCTCAAAAATAGCAGCTATGTGACCTTAACATACATCAATTCATTAGACAAAGGTTTCCTCTCCCTAATGGCACACATTTTCAAATTCACCACCACCACATCATGACTCAAGCAGCAGATGTTTCTCTGAGCTTTTCTTTTAATCTTTCCAAAATCTGTTACTCTAGGTAAAGAGCAAGAAACTGAAATAACTTGCAGCCACCATGGTAGCTCCAAAATAATGGTATTATGTCCCAGTCATCTGGTATCTGATATAAACCTGACTGTTGTTCTTTACTAGAAACATGTGGCCTGACATCTCATTTAGAGATGCTTAGAAATTATTCATAACAGTGGACAATTTAGACTAATGCATGATTTTCACAAGGATGTAAAGCATTACTGTATACTTGATTTCACTGCAGCCACATTTCCTTCTCTGTGCAATAAACAGTTCCTGGCTTCATACAAATTTCCTGATCAAACGTTCCTTTTTATTTAATTTTTTTTTTTTTTTTCTCTTCATCTTATATTATCTGTTTGAAACTCTTGACAATTCTCCTTCATTGGAAGAACTCAAATTAAGTTTCCTGTGTAGGTTACACTGTTACTTAGGTCTCCTGCACAACTAATCATCTTATTTTACACGATAGCCTATTTACCAAAAATAGTTGATCCAGACCATAAGTTATCCCCTATCATTTGGATTTAATCCAGGGTCTTTCTAGATGAAATTTCTGTATATAAAGTCAATTTGTTCCCCACTTACTCTTAAGTTGTAATGAATGGCTCTTGGGGATGACTCAGGTTAATACACTATGATTATTTTGTTTGGAGTATGTATTCCACTGCTTGTTTTACTTAATATGAATTATTACTATTTCCTTCTTACGTGGAAAAGACATTCTAAGTATTGTTTAGGGAAGGACATTGGTAAAACAATCATAGTGTAGTTGTCAAAATGGATCCGTGAAGCTGCATCTTTGAACTCAGGTAAGTGCTACCTGTAGCTACTGCTGACAGAGTAGTATGCTCTACATCTCTCCGTTTATGACTTCCTCTTTAGCCAGTTTCACTGCCAAATGCTTCCTGTACTATTGTTACTCAAAACTCACCGGTAAACTGTTTGTTATAATGACAGATTTTATAACTGAGAACCATTATGGCAATGTGCCCTCAGTCACACATCTTCTCTCTGCCTAACCTATTCTGCTAGAATGATCTCTACTGTCCTGTTTCTGCTGGAGGCAGCTGTTGCTTTGGACAGTATTAACAACCATTATTCACAACAGTCTTTATTCATTAATGCTCCTTCTACAGTTTTGGCTTGCTGCTGAAGCAGGAGAGTAATGTGGCAAGGCACTCCTGTCACTTGAGAAACCTCCTTCTACCACACAAACAGCTTCAAGGAGACATTCTTCTTATTGGCAATTGTTATGGAAGTGACCTTCGGTATACAGTCACTGCAGGTGTATATCTATATGACAACACTTGCTATCATTCAGAGTGCACAGAAGATTTTGTGTTTTAATCAAAGTAACTATTTCCTAATTCTGCAGACCATATGGCACCATAAAGCACACAGTAGAGCAGATAGTTTTAAAGCATGGCATTAACTTTACAAGGGACATTAACAAAGATGAGCAATGTTATCCTCACTGAGGTATGAATTATGCCAATGTTTTCAAATTTGGATGATTAAGGCTGTACCTGAAATGAACACCTATTTTTTTGCAGTTCAATAGGACTCTACCTGTGCCTGTATCTCAAAGTATTCATACATATTTCTAGAATTATAATCTAGGCAAAACTGATAAAGATAGCATTACTCTGAAGTTTATGATTGGTAAATCTGCCCCTCTTCTTAAGATACATCTCAGAAAACCAAAAAAAATGATTTATCAGTAATCACTGTATGCAATTTTAGTTGTACTTCAGATTACTAATCAGAAATACAGCACAGACAAATTTTATGAACTGCAATTTAATTTAAAATATTCCTTCATTCTCTTCAGTTTTGCAAATGCTACAGCCTACATAGGTTGTCATGTTCTGTAATTCTGCCTGGTAAATAACCTATGAATTTCTTATCATCAATACTGTCACCATGGACTCATTACTAATAAATTAAAGTTTTTCATTATTAAAACATATCAAGCATGTTCCAATTACATTTTCCTTCCTGCCTCTTGGAAGCCTCCACTTGCTTAGTGCAATACATTATAACTAGAAACATTTTTTACATTCCCACCATTTTGATGCATGGTATAAGCAATGGGGTATATTCTCTAGACATTCAACTTACACCCTTTGCATGAACAAGTCAGATGTGCAAAAAGGCTTCAGAGTCATGCCTGCAGGCATTAATAAGCTTATTAGAACACTGTAATAAGGATTAGCTGAATTTCTTATTTGGAGAGTTGAAGCTTTTATAAGTCTCTTGCCTTCACCTACCAACATAGGTCAGTTTAATATCACTACTGTTCTAAACCCACGATTTTTTTTTCTTCTGATATTGAGGTTGGTCATGATTATCATGGATGATTTATGTTCATAAAAATTAGTAAAACTTTCAGTAGAAACCAATATATGAAACATAGCATTTCTGGTTTTATTATTATGAATGTAATGTAGCACAACTGACTTTGGCAATCATTTTCATACTGAAATGAAAATACCACTTTCATTGATTCCATCACATTCACTTTTGGATATTAAGCTTTTGCCCACAGTTTTCATTGATCTTGCCATTGAAAACTTCTCTTCACCTTCAACCTTCCTTCTTTCATAGTAGTAGCTATAATGATGTCTATTCTGAAAATTACTTCAGTGCATATTTAGATGAAGATGTACAATTAAATATGTGATTCTTTCAACAATTGTATAATTGGTTTATTTGGATTAGACTGGAAAAAACTTGTTTATATCTTTTAAATATAAATAAATAAATAGTTCCCCTAAGAGCTATAACAGCACCATACTAGCATGATGTAGAAATATATAATAAAACTTATCTTAAGGCTTTGACTTTTTTTTTTTTTTAATTCAATATGTCTGTAGTAAATACATTATTAAACCATAGCATTCTTAATGTCTGTACTTACCAGTTGCTGTCCTTGGATGCCCCAGGCTGCATACTGTAAAACTGAATCCTCTACTTCTGGAGGGTTTAACTCCCAAACTTCCCTTGAAAAAATGTAAAAATTTTTACTTGAACACTGGTGTTGCTTTGTGTATAGAACCACTGACAATGACACCATATTGAAAGCACAATGTGACCTACCTTGTGTGTATGTTATAGATCACATATGATGCTGTATAAGAATAATGAAAAACCTGTGAGGAAAAAAAAAGAAAGCATAAGAATTACAGAACCAAATACTGGATCAAACAGAGACTACCATTATGATAGTCACAGTCTTTCAATCCCTGTAAACATTCATAACTTTACTACTGAAAGAGAGAATTTACTGAATTAATTATAAACAAAAGACTTGAACCAGGGTTTGAATGCTGTATGAAGAACACACATACTCATGTACTAATTTAACATTTAACCTTTACAAGAACTGCACAGAAAAGGTCCCAATCAGAAAAATCTGTGTACCTGTTCAACAAAAGGATTTAAAAAGAAAATAAAAAACCAAGGAACATCCCCCCCCAAGAACATACATTAATTAAATAAACCACTTTTCCTTGTATTTCTTCATCAAGTTATGGTCAAAATGATTGTACAAGCATTGCACTTATTTTACTTGAAATGCAGACAGAGGGTTGTATGATAATTTTTCTGACCACCTGCTACATACAGCCTGAATGACCCTCTGGTCATGACCCTATGGCTCGCAGAAAAGAATAAAAAATGGAGTGCTTACTGGGGCTCTGTTTGGCATGGCTTTCCTTTAATATGTTTCGGTCCCATTTTGATAAGCTTTCTTTGAATTTCAGGGAAAGTTTGCTTTGTCTGAGATATTTTATATACAACATTTTGGTTAAAGGAAAAAGCTATTTGTCAGTAAAACATCCTAGTTCATCAGGAAGTTACAAGCGATATCTGGTCTCAAAAACCTCAGGATTCTCTGAATGGGAGGTAAAAACAAATCTCATATACAGTCTTACGCTTCTATCTTTATTTCTTGAAATTTTTAAGTCAACTGAAATTAACAGAATTGTCCATTTAAGTGCAAAATATCAAGGATTGATGTATGTGGACCCAGAAGATCCATGGTGGAGAACATCATGGTACAGCATATAATGTGATATACAAGTACACCAAAGGGCTGACATCAAAGCAAACTATTACAGCTTTACTTTAAAGTCAGACTTTATTCTACATACATATACATACAGAGAATAACAAATATTTTGCTGTCTTCCAGGCTGAGGTGATTGCTTTTATTCTAGCACATTTCTTTACCGCTATGTCTCACATTATGAAAATAGCATAATTCCATCATATTAGTTAGTTTTACTATGAATTAAAACTACTTCATCATCTTGGAATATAAAATATATTTGTGACTTATTATTACTGTACTAATAGAAACTCTTCTTTTTAATGTAAATTAGTGTCAGAAAGAAACATAGGATGACATCCACTAGACTTACTGTAGCTTCATGCCTACAGAATGACAGTATCTCTGCTTGGCACATGAAGGACTTATTTCTGAACAGTGTCAGGCTAGTTCCAGTTAGATGTAAACAGATACAGCTGTAAAGCCAAAAGCTTGATACAGATATATCTGTTGGAAACTCTTCAGTTTATATTATCTGCACCAGAAATCTTTCAGTATCTCCTCAAAAGAGAGGAGACAAAAGAGGATGGCACATGAACAGAGCCATTGGAATTTGCCCCTTTTGCACACAAGAGTAGTTTCAGAGGTGGCTATTTTTTATGGAAGCCATTCAGTAACAGAATCATCTGAAACATCCTTCCACTGACTCCATTTCCATTATTAGTTCCCTGTCGACACACACCAAGCATTCAGCATGTCCTTAATCCTTGCTGGCTGATGCTACAAGAAGCTTGCAAAGGTCTGTAAGATTAGTAACCATTCTTTGAATTTCCCTTTCTGTAAGATTTCCCTTTTAGACAAGAATCACTTCCATTTTCCAAGTCTATGATGATTAACATCAAAAATGTTGCTTTAGTGAGAAGAATCACACATATATTAATATGTATGCTCCAAACTGTTACTGTTCTTTATATTACAGCTTATGATGAAGTATTTGGCCATACAAGGTACCGGTCTCTTCTGAAAAGTGGCAAGCATGACAAGAATAGAGACAAATTATAATAATATAAGATTTTGGTAGGAGGTACAAAGACACCAAGAAGAATATTCTAAGTGATCTGATTGATTTTCTCTAAATACCTATCAAAACCATGTCTACTACCATGTCTTTATACTGTATATACATATACATCTGATCATATACATAGTAGAAGTAGACTACTTGCTTACATGCCATAAGGTTTAAAGTTCAGTGGGTTTTCTGGGAAAAATTAACTTGGTAATAACAGGATTGAGCGACTATCAAGACACAGTTATTCAAGTGCTGCTGGTAAGACAATGAGACAAACCACTGGGTTCAAAGTGCCTGCTTTCTTTTATAAATCTTATATTGCTAGAGGTAAGAGATAACAGATCAAAGAGACATAAATGGTTAAATCATGGTGGTTTCTGCACAGGATGTACATTGCCAGAGGCTACCCAGGAGGCACTTGCCAGCAGCTGTTAAACAGGACAGTCTTATACAGTCAGTTACAGTGGAGAAGAAGGGGTCTCTTGCCCTTCCAGAAAAAGGGAAAAGTCACAGATACCATGTAGAGGGCTGTGGATGCTGAAAAGCTGCTAGCAGAGGAATTTTCCTAGGTTCTCACAATATTCTGTGAGAACCCTGCCTTTCTCACACGTGTTATGAGAAATAGTAGGACGGTTTTGTAAACTAGACTAGCACATGGTGTTTCGATAAGTTTTGTTTATGGTACATTGTAAAAATATTTTGAAATAGGTGCTGTAGGACTTTAACCAATCACCCTAGGAGATGTGTGATTGCTGACCAATCGCCCTATGGGGCTGGGGTATAAAAATGGGGTTGTAAATTAATAAAGTAGCTTCTTTTGCCTGCTCTTGCTGAACTTATATGTTGCTGCGTCTCTCCGCTCCCGGCATAAACAGCGACAGAGGGCTGATAAGTATTTAGAATATTTTAAAAGTAAATTATTAGACGGAATATATTTCAACAAGAAATGCTAATGGTTTAGCATTTACACTTACTGGTGTAAGTTATTTTGACAGCTTTAACAGAAAATAACAACATGTTTCATGTGCAAAATCTTCTCTTGCCATGTGGTAAAATTTCTGTCTAAATATTGATGTAGAAGTATTAATACCTTTGTATTAAAAGTATTAGTAGCTTTGAAAGAGCTCCACTACCAGAGGAGACCAACATTACAATAAAGTCACTTTCAGGCAGGATGCTGACATATTTCTCAAATTAGTTTTATTTCTTAATAGGAATATCACGTATAAAATGCGAGCAGGAAGTTTCCAAATTCATGCTTGCAAATAGACAGAATCATTATAAAAATTAAAGAATGATGTAGAAAACACCACTTTCTTATGTCTGTCTTATATAGTAAGTATAGAAAGCTCTCGTAGTTTTGTGGCTTATCTGTTTGGCTTCCTTTCGCAGAGAGCCATGCCAGTGGCTGGAACCACACGACTCTTGATCCCCAGTGTACCACATCTGGCATCACACAAGAGGAGCACAGTTGAAGGCACCAAGGCTGACACTAACCATAGGGAGTATCAACAACCCTTAAAATACCAGTATCAAACCTTCTACACAGCCACCAGCTGCATCCCTTTGGAATAGGCTTGGGGGATTCCATCCCACGACTCTTGTTGTGTGGGATGTGCTCTAATCAGAAAACCATCTGGTAATTAATGATGGAGTTTTCAAATAAACAGACTGAGAGCTCACACTGGTAAAGCTCAGGCTGCACTGACCTGTCTCATGGTATACTACAGTGACGGCTGGTCTTAACCATTCAAATCCAAAACGCTATCATTGGTATTTCAAAATTTTTTCAAATATTTCTTATATTCCATGCCGTCTAACTGGGGTGGTATCAAAAGACTGAACTAAAGCTAATATTTAAACACAGACGGTAAATTACTCCAGCTGAAAACAACAACCAAAAAAAAACCCCAAAAAAACAAAAAAAACCAAACAAACAAAAAAAAGGAACAAAGAGACATATTTAATTAGTGTGAAACTGAGGAAAAAGGAGAAAGGTTGTAGTGAAGGAAGACTCATCTTCCAGGTAAGATGAGAATCAATTACTGAATATGGACACAAGGAACATCTCTAAGAAGTGAAGCAATGTTGGAGAGCAAAGCCTTTTAAAATATGAAATACATTACAGTAATTTCTGCACTGTCGTATCAGTGAAGGAAAACGAAGATGGGAAAATGGCCTGGCAGGATTTATTAATATAACTATATGTGTTATGGTGGGACATGGTGAGAAACCTTACCTCCACAAGTGCCATGTATGCCTGTTTGTCTTCAGGCCTTTCCAGCAAGTAACTAACTTGCCTCTTTCTATTATGATAAGCTGGAAAATGTTAGCCACAATGTTAAGAACTGTGAAAATAGCTTTTTAGATCAGACAGAGAGCATACATGCCCCTCAATATAATTTACTTAATTTTTCTTTTGACATAGAATGCAGTAGGTAACAACTGTTGCATATCATATATTTCTTCTGAATTTAGTTTTTCCTCAATGTATAAATCTAAGACAGGTTTTCATGTGATACTTCTCAACAGTGAAAAAGTTACCCACATTTGTGTATGAAAAAACCCCAAACAACAGAACTATATTACAAAGAACCTAAAGGAAAAAGGTGAAAAAAGTATTTCAAGAAAAATTGCTCCAGTCAAAACTTATTGAAATAACAATCTATTATTCAGCTAACAGCCAACAATAAAAAAACACACATATCAATCATGATCTGAACTTTCAGATGACATATTGTTTTGGGGTTTATATGTCCTTCATTTTCCACCTTTCAGGGAATGTCTTTGTCTTTCTAAGGTTTCTAAAACTGAAATACTGTCATGGATCTCAATGCATAGCCCAGCAGGATGCAGGAAAATAATGCACCCTATACTTTTAGCCAAATACACCCCTCTAATTCTGTAATATACTCCAGGAAATACCTGGTTCACTGTTCTTGGGTAATTTGGAAAACATCCCTCAGCAGAATAGTGTTTGTGCTAAAAACCTGCCAAGAAAATGTCACCAGTAATACTTCTACAGGATGATGAGGGCCCTCAGCTTCAGGGAAATGAAGGAGAGCTGATGACATGAGAACCTCACAGCGCTATAATCACCAAATGCTCAGACATGCCAAACACCTTGATGCATCCTGTATCCATTTCCTATATTATAAATCAATTATATTCTTTCATGTTTTATTTATTTACAGCAACAATGAAGCCTCCCTCCTAGTACAGCTTTTTGCAACGTAGTGAATGGACTGCCTTAATTTTCAGCCTGAAGCTGCACCAGGGGAGGTTTTGGTTGGATATCAGGAAGCACGTCCTGACAGAGGGTGATCAGACATTGGAATGGCCTGCCCAGGACGGTGATGGAGTCACTATCCCTGTATGTGTTTAAAGAAAGGCTGGATGTGGCACTTAGTGCCATGGTCTAGCCGATGGGGTGGTGTTGGGTCATAGGCTGGGCTTGATGATGTCAGAGGTCTTTTCCAGCCTTAGTAATTCTGTGATTCTGTGACCTTAAATGGGTTAATTTACACTTCTGATGGCACTGAAAACAAAATCAAGTATTTTAGGAGACTAGCGGTCTGAATGAAAAAATTATTATATTATTATTCTGTGAATTAAAGGATTTAATGAGTATTAAACCCAGCATAATCAACCTTAGCTATGGAAAATTTTAACTGCTGTAATATGTGAATGCCTCCCAAATAATATTATTCGTACAAAGAAAAAGATCAAGAAAGTGCTTTTATTGCTTCACAGGCAAAAGTCAGTTATCAGGCAGTTCAAAGCTAAGAGAACCTGACCTGGAAAAGGTTTTTTGTGCCTGAAAGTTCTTCTATTTTTAACAGCTACATCAGTTGGTCTAATGAAAGATATTACCTCTTTCCACAAATCCAATCGCATTTATCTCTTCAGGCCATCACATCTATAACAATGCTGCCGAGAAACAAACATTCCTGAGCCCAGCTGAAAAAAGGACTACCTAAAATGAAAAACGATCCTTCCTAATTAATAACCTGTGTTATAGTATATATTACAAAATGCATGTGAACCAGGAACAAAGACAGAGGACACACTGAAGCAGGGAAATAAACAGGAATACATCTTGCCAAGGACACTTACTTCTTTATTCATCCATGGCCCTTCTCACTTTTAAAGATCTTTCACAACACACTAGTGAAATGGTTTGGCATGTTTTCAAACTGCTTCGGGACGTGCCAGACACAGGAACTACTGACTGTTGTACACAGACTGAAGAACAGCAACGCCACTAGGATTTTGCCTTCATCCTCTTTTCTACAATTGAATTAAGCATTTGAAGCATTACTGAAAAATCTACTTAGGCTCAAAACTGAACCAAAAGATTTTGCCATGGTAAAACAACTACAAGGCCGAGATAAAACATAACCAAGCATTCGTCCACCATTCACAGAATGAAGTACAACCACACGATGACACACAGAACCTCATTCACAGCTCTAAGATCAAACCTTCAATAAACCTTCACTAAAGACTCAAAAATTCAATTTAGAAAAAGAAATGCAAACACATGCTTCTTCCTCTCTTGCCTTTGGGGCAATAGTATCTTGGAAGAAAAATGGAGCCTGCAGAACATGCCATGAACTAGAAATAATAAGCAAGTACCAGATGCGGAGTGGAGAGAATATGAAGAGAGCATAATGAAATATAAATGCACAAAATGGTTACTGAGACCTTTTGAAGCGATTACTCAAATTAATACACTATGCTTGTGACACAGTCACATCAAAAGCAAGTGACATATGTGTTGATGACTCTGAGTAACGCACACAACCCATCTAACTCTACATTATTTAACCCCCGTTAACAGGGTGTGCAATGAAGTGCAACACTGAGCAGGTTGTGCATGAGCTCACGATACAGGGTTTTGACATGGTTTCTCAAGCATGACACTACATTGTTCCAGCCACAGCATTTTCAGACCACAGTTAGTATTTACTATCAGTGTGATAACACACAAATTAAGGCTAAAAGGAGGCTGGATAAATCTAGAACATATTATGTTGTATGGTAGAGATCTGACTTCTGTTACTTAATTTTGTAAGCAAGTCAAGTTCTATATATTCAAATTTACTCACTATAGAAAATCACAGCCTATACAAATTATACAAAGTCTATATATAGTGGCTACATGAATGATACAAATTATTAGCTAAAATATGTCTCCTCTATCTAGTCATATTTTACTTTCAGTTTTGCTCAGTGTACACTGGTATAATTCAGATTTCTAGCAAAGAAAATAAGAAAATACTTTGAGCAGGTTATTAATATCATATACATACTCTTTATTCTGCTATATATTTGGAGAACACAAAGTTATTTGTGCCCAGATCTCATCCTTTGTGGTAGTCTGCTGAAAGCAAATGAGTTACAGTGAGACAGCATGAGTCTTTGCCTTATGCCATCAGGATTCCAACCAGCAATTTCTTGCTCTCCAAAAAAATGGATCAACCTTCACATAACAAACTTCTCTTCCTCATTTCCTTTTTTATGATCATTAGGACATATGACTTCGCTAGGACTGCAGTGCAAAGAGAATAGAATCAGTATCTAATGTTCTGAGCCAGAACTTTCACAAAACAAAAAAAATGCTACTTTTTTTCTTCCTTTTGTATTATGACATGTATTACGTCCCTGTTAGTAAAAAGCTGTGATGGAGTTAGTAAGGAGAATTGATCCAGTCATTTTGCAACTTATGTGCTAAATAAATTAATAGAGTTAATGTTATCAATAACATAATTAGGTGAAATCCACCCTTCTTTAAAACTCCGTTATCATTCACTTCACACATTCCCCATTTGCCTGTCCAGTCTGTGTTCTCCAGCATAGGGACTGCTTCCAAAGAAGATTAAACAACTAAATATGGCATTGTCATGTTTGGGTTTCATGTAATTGGCTACTTAAGTGTGGAAAAAGTGAAGAGAGAGCTCTGCAGCATTAACTTCCAAGACACAGACACATGAAACTACTATATAACACATACTACAAATGAAGAGTTTGAATAAAACACATACTATACCAATAATGGACTGCCTTTGAATTCTGTTGATTTCACACCATGGCAACTAAGACAGTGAAACCTTAGACTCTGTATTGATACCAAAGCTCAAGTCTCTTAGGGGTAAACACGAGAAATGGTTCACATCGTGCTTCACTGAAGTGGACCTGTTTGTTCTTGGGAGGTGTAACGTTTGGCTGTTACTTTGATGGTCCTAGATTCAGTGAGCATTTAATCACATGAGTTAATGACTGATTACATATGGATTACATCTGGGGTACAGAGAGGCACAGAATTTAACTCCTTCATGAACTGCAGATTTTTATCAAAATCCAGTAAATTTTTTCACCTTACCTAAATTTTAAACTGCAGTTAATGACACATCAATTCAAAGTTCATACAGCTAGAGAGGACTGCTGTGATCATTTTTGCCTGACCTCCTATACCTGAAACAAACTTTATGGGGCTTTTAATTTTAAATAGTATGATACACAGAGATTCCCAATGTGTTCTTCAATGGGTTTCAGAATAAACCTTAAGAAACAACTAAAGAGTCTATAACAATAAGATGATACATTTCCACACATCCTTTGAATCCTATTTCTGACAAATTCTAGAAGCAAAAAATAGAGGTAAATTGCCAATAATTTGTCTTGGCCTTATATAGGTGGAATATCTTGTTTCTGAAAGCTCTGTGTCTAATTGCAGAGTTCATCTAAGATAGCTTGATGCATTTGAGCACTGAAGTTAAATGACAAGGTTATAACTTTGCACAGCACTGTATTTGTTTCAATCAACATCAATTACTTGTCATGATTGATAAGAACCACTGCATATCATTGGTAGTAATTTATGGTTTGCATTAATACTTTCGGGTATGAAATATTGCCAGCCATAACAACTCTATACTGCCAAACCAATATAAATATAAAGGCGAGACATTTCTAGACACATAATTTATCTATAAGAAAAAAGGCTGCCAAGGAAGCCTAAACAAAAAAGCACCTCTAGAAAATCTGTTAAAACTTCAACCGTTCCACATACAATTTTTCAGTAAGATTAATTATGTCAGGAAAAAGACATCCACTACAGAATGTTAATTAATTCACAATCAATTAAACTCAGTTCAGCTAAACAACAGTAATGTGATCTGAACCACAGTCCAGAGTAACTGCAGAAACTTTTTTCTTCTCCTACACCAAGAGCTGAGATAGACGACGCTATATTGGGATATGCAACTCAATCATTTTTGAATATATAATAACTTCAGATGAGTGAATTATTCAAAAAAGAATGTTCTGCATTGCTACTTCTGAAAGCCTCATATATCACTGTCATTTGAAATTCTATTAGTTACAATATCACATAAAATATGTTTCTTGAGTCTTGTATGAGATGACTTACGACAAAAATGTATATTAATTTTTTTCTGGCTTATTCACCTTCAGCATTAAAAATCAGGTATGACCACTGAAATAATTGTTACCTGATGGCAAAGGTGGTAAGTCTCAAGCCTCAGGCATAACATGCATATTTTTTAATATCGATACACATGTGTGTACACATCATTCTCAAGTGTATGCTCACACTCATATTCAATATGATTAACATTTTGACTTTATGAATATTTCAGGATTTAAAGAAACTTGTCTCTTCCTGAACTAATTTGCAGGTAGCTTCAAAGCTAGCATGTGTATTTTGATCTGGACTAGCATAAGGGGAAACAGAAGATATCAGTTCTGACTACACAACCAGAACTTTATCTCCATAGAAATATGAGGCTGTTGAGGGTGCTTGCTTCTGGTCATTGCAGCTGTCTTAGAAAAATATATATTTAAATACTTTAATACTGTCTGATTCTTTAAACAGTCTGATCTCTCTACAGTGTCCTTCCAGTATAACTCAAATCCCATACGAGAGGCACCCTTCTTTATAAGAAATTTAAATCACTGATTCTTGAAGGCAGAGGTGCATCAAATTTCCTTAAGAGTGTTCTGTGATGGCACAGTTTAGTTTGTTCTTTGGGATACTGTGGTAGAAAGAATCAAGTTAAGACTTAGATTTCTCCTCGGTTCTTTCAAGGTAATACGCTCCCACATATTGTATTTATTTGAACAGATTGCTAAAGAGAAAATTGGCAAGTGCAGAAAAAATACCACCTTGTTTTGAAGAGACGCACTTCTACATGGGGTGGTATTTACAAACATGTACATAGGCTGATTCAAATGAAACATTATGTGCAAAGAAACGGGTAAAAATGTTGATAAAATATTTTCTAAAATCAAATTCCATGTAAAATGAAATGTCCAGGTTCTGAGCACAAAACTGAACTGAAGGTGCCCTGGAATGATGAGGATACAAAATAAAATTTTGTAGGACAATTTTGAAGACAAGACTACAGTCTCAATATCACTTTTACTTCTGTAGACAATCTGACTCACTCAGGCAGCAGTAAGAAAGCAGATACTGGATGCTCCTCTGCTGCTTGCTTACAAATGACACAAGGAGATGAAAAGACCCTGGGGAGCTGGAAAAAGGACAAGCAATGAGATAAATGGCCTGTGAGTCTGAAGAAATGCAAAGGGAATATGGAAAACAAAACTGGGCTGGGGGAAGCAGATGACTAAAGCAGCAAGCATGCAAGATAGAAGAAGGAAGACAAAAAGACACTGCTAAAAATATTAGGATAGAAAAACAGAGAAATAATAAAATAACAGTCTCTTAAGGGGCTGAAAATGAAGAGAATCAGATCAAAAGTGAACAGGCAAAGGGAGGGAAAGCAGCAAGATCTGCAGTGTGTGGACATGGTGGTTGGAAAACACAGGCTCTCGGGACTGATGAAGAAAATTACTGCAGAGCAGACTGGCATTTAGAGCCTTCCTCTTTTGAAGGATAGAAGACATAAGTGAAAATGGCAAACAGATTTCTCAGGAATCTGACAGTTCAGTACATGAACCTCTTGTGTTTCACTACCTTGCTTACCATCATCACTAATTGCTTAGCGTGGATATACCACATGGAAAAGCAGGAAAGCCGTGGGTGTTTGCTTTAAGTCACATTCTCCTCTCTGGAATCTCCCGCAGTGACACCAGGATACCTTTAATGGTATCTCTGAGTACTAGGCTGTCCAGGGAATTATTTATATGCTACCAGGTGGTTTTGGTTTTTTGTTGTTTGGTGGTTTGGGGTTTTTTTTGTTGTTTTGTTTTTGCTTTGGTTGGTTGGGGTTTGTGGGTTTTTTTATTTGTTTCAATAGATTTCAATTCCTTACTTAGTCTTTTAGAGAGCTTTTCTGAGAAAATGACCATCCTGACTTTGACTATTTATCTACCTGTATGTTGAACAGGTTTCCCAACTACTTTTGAAATCCATGTGGCTCTTGTACTGCTATCAGACCTTTGTGACTGGGGCAGTGAACACGGGCAGGACTCCATCCCTCCAAACCATTCTCTAGAAACCCTCTGGAAACCCTTCAGATGGTTCAAAAACTGCTTTTAAATTTGTCTCCTTCTAGCATCAGTTCTGCACTGCATATAAGACAGAATGAGAAGAAAATCTTGTTCATAAGACTAACTTCTACAAGTATCACTATGGCTAAATTTCATATGCAGTTTTAAACTTTCTTTTTGGTCATGCCCTATTCATCTCCCTTATCTCTACATTTTCTTTGGTGCTGCTGGTCCTGCTAGCTGCCTTGTATTGTTCTCCTTCTGTTCCACTACCTTGTAACAATACTGAGCAAAGTATCACCTCTCTATGAGGTTTCTAACAATTGAGCTCACAGCTAGTTACCCACTCTAGCACTTCCCATTAGCAAGCCATGATGCTGCTTGTAGTCAACTAGGCCTGCCTTCACTCATTTTCTCTTATTGTACCATATTTCTGTATTAGTCTCTGTTGTGGACGTTTTATGATATTATAGTTCCTTTGACAGGGGTAGCATGAAGTAGACTCTTGTAGCAAATAAAAGACCTCTTCATGATGGAGCGATTAAAAGGTCATGATAAGAGAGCTATTCATTTAGCACAAGGGACTACTTCATAGTGATCTCAAAGAAGCTATAATAAAGTGATGCATACCTCACACCAAACTCATCTCTCCAGGAAACATCTAATCTGGTGCTATATTTGCAGACAATAAATAGAATTAAAAAGGTTAAATTTGTACAGGTGGTTCACTGCCTTCACTGAAACATTAATGTATTGCCTAAGACCCCAGGCTAACCCCTTTCATGCTCAAATACCCAAAAAGACTTGTCCTTACTTAAAAAGAGCATAAAAATTGGATAATAAAGGGGCACATATTAATATTTCTCTAAAACGTGGACCCAACCATTTGATCTGTTAGGTCTGTCACACTATCAGTGTTCCTCAGAGCATGAGACTGAAGCTTGGTTTAAAGCATGATGTGCAACAAAGACAGCTTTGCAAAGATATGCTTAAAACATATCTCTGGGACAGTTACATAAAGGTCTAGTCTTTGACATCTACTTCAAGGTATTTCAACTCTGTCTATGTATGTATTTTAAAAGATCTTTCATTCTATCTGTACCAAAGTAACTGCTAACTCTCGTTTTGCAGGAATTCACTTATTCAATACTCCTCCTTTCAACACTGGTGAGAGATGCAAATGCCAGCAGATTTATCTGCTTTCCTGACTGACCTGTTGGCCTAGTCAGAGAAGAGACAGTCAGTCAATTTTTCTTTGATCAAGGAGACAGGAATGCAGCAAATGCCTTGTATGAAAAAGATGGGATGGGTTCCTTATGCATAATGTAGATGGGAGATACCCCTGTCATACAATGAGCTACGAGAAGAGAATTGTGACACAGGATGGTTAAAATGTTTGAAAAACACAGACGTTTTTGTCTTTGGGCATTTCCAAAGGAACAAAGTTTTCAATTACAGGATTACATATTACTGCTTAAAAGCCAAAGCAGCGCCAACCATCTTCATTTATATCCCCTCACTGGGCAGATTCAATTATGTTGTTGCAATGGTGTTCCTAGTGCAAGGAAGCTCTGCCTTAGCAATTTTTAAGCAATGACCTGCATCAGGTTGACCCTTTTGCTTCAGGCTAAATCATTCTATATTACTAGAAAGACACAAACTTTCCATGAAGGTTACTTGTCCTTGCTTCAAGGAAGTAGTAGCAAATTCCAGATTCCAGCAATAAAGGAATTAGCTTGACACTTATTCCTCTAGGTTTTTCATTCTTTGGGGAAGTGACTAGTAAAGTTGTGGTGGGTTGTGGATTTTTTAATTATTTTTTTTAAAATCTGTTTTCATCCTTTACCTTTGCAGACTGTTCTTAACATATTTTTTTTGTTCTATTTTAAAAATAACTAACTTTTGTTTATGTTAAATATTTCACAGAGAATTTTTTCTGCTCTGATTGCACAGTCATAGAACATATCAGACCACTTGTTAAATTGCATCATTTTGTAATTTTATTTTAGTATTCTCACATGAGATCACCATTAATGGTATACATAGAAACAGCTCCTGGTAAAACTTCTTCATTACTGCCACACATTTCTTTCCATTAACTCCATACAACATGGCTTTGCTTCCTCTTGTGTTAATATATCTGATAAAATGAAGTACAGTTTGCTTCCTGCTTGACACTGTGCTTTTCTTAAGACATTTAAAAGGGCACTGGCAACCACACCATTCATCATCTTCAGCTACTGCCTTGCCAAAGCAGAGAAAGGCAAGTTCAAATTCAAGAATGGATTCAGCAGAATAGAAAAAATGTCTACATTTTATATATTTGTGTTGGTAGGTACCAAGCATATCAAAAGTAGAGGTCATGAACATTTCTGCATAATTCATAGTACATATGGTATTGCTTGTATTAATATGGCTCCCCTAGGAATGAATTTTGTTGTGATTGTAGATATATCCTCCTGGTCTTTTAACATTTCAAAACTTTGTTGATTGTATTTATAGATTTCCCCATCTGTCAACTCACTTGTTTCCCTGTTTCCAAGTATTTCATTAAAGCCCTATTCTGATAATCTGTGCAAAGGATTTACAAGGTAGTGCATCATGCTTACGAACGCACTGCATTACATGGTGGTTTCTAGGCAGGTGGACAGTGAACAGTTAACTGGTTTCAAGCTTTTGTAAGGCACCTTTTACTATGAGAACAACCTCAGGTTTCTATCAAGGACAAAGCTGCACTGGTGATTACATTTTAAAAATATTTTTCTAATAATCTCTGATAAAAGCTGCAGTACGTGTGATCCAAATCTTTCACATCAGTCAGCAGCTGAGCAAGTATCAATAACACTACATATTTTCTCATAAGTAAAATAAACATTTCCATCTTCACCACACCAAGTTAAGGACACAGATGGAGTTGCTCTTTTAACACCACTGCATGATCTACAAGTGAATTTTCAAAACCTTCTGACAGGTCATTTGCACATTTTCTGAGCTTCTGATCCCAAAATGTCTGTGTGAAGGTTAGTGATTTCAGCTAAATAAAAAAATAAAAATGTTTTATAAACACACTGTATCTTTCTATGATTTATTACACAGAACATTCTTTTTACAGTGTCTTTCTGCTAAGCACACTTAATTTTAAATATAGGTATCATTGTATATACTGAGTTGAACATGGCTATGAATCTGATCTTCAGAGGGACTTTTTTCTTTTGAGAGTCTGTGCCCTAATGACCAAAACTACTTTTTTAAGCGAGCTCTAGCAATGAACTTCATATAGGGACTGTGACTTTTGGATAAAATTTATATAAACACAAATGTTACACTGTACATAAATTCTCTGCCACCCATAACAGTTAGAAAGGGAATATAGTTCAAGAAAAGAGTAAAGGTTCTGGTGGCGTTTGCTATAGCAAAGACTAACATGCTCAACAGCCACTCTGTGAGAAACAAATTCAAGTATGTTAGTGAAACACAACATAAATGTTTCAGTTTATATTCTGAAGAAAAAAAAAATCTAAACTCAGATTTTGGCAGATCATCTGACAAAGAAAAGTTGAAAGGAAGAGATTCTTGACAGAAGAAATCCTCTGTTGGGGAAGCCTATCCTTTCAAATCTAGGTACTGACAAAAATAGTTTACTTCCTGATCCTGTCAACTACTCCAATCTATGATATGAATGTATCCAAAAAGACATGGCTATAGGAAACTTATACCTCTTATGAAACCATTCTGTTGATCTCTGTAAACTTTGGCTAGTTCATTAATGTGTGATTTGTATGCAGAAACAATTAAGTGGTGAATTTAAATATACATTACTATTAAATTGACATACATGCTCACAGTCATTCACGCATATATGTTTATATATATATAAACAAGTGACAACTGGAGATTTTTCAGTTATTTGCTTTTTCTGCATACAATTTAGAATAGAATTCTAAACTTTCTAAAGATGGATGCATTAAGGTGTCAGATGAAGTCAATAAGATGTTAAGTTGCCAATGAGATGCATACCTCCAGCATGATTCTTAAGGATCATCTTTGGTGCTTATCTACACCTTTAGGCATTCAAATACCTCTGTAAATCTCACAGGTTAAGCCCTTGGAAATTGTTACTCTTACCCTTTCCACACATGCTAAAGCCATCGTAATGTAAACATAAAGAAATCCAAGTGATTTTACATCAAATACCTGCTGTAAAGTGCTTATATTCCTCTCACATACTTAAGTGGAGCAAATTCCACAATACAACCACTTACTTGACATTTAATTCATCTTCCTTGTAATTGAATGGGCAGAATTAAATGATTAAACCTAAAATGATTATGTACATAATGAGTAAAAACAGATCAATCCTTTTTTTAATTTCAGTAGTGGGGGTTATAAAAATGTTTAAGCACCTTTAATATGAGCAACTACATAGTAAAATTCTCATTTGTGTGCTTTTAAAAATAATAATGGGACTTTAATCAAATTAAGCTTCTTAGATTTCCAAGTAAGCAGTGGCCATTTTATTGTAATCCACTGGCTAGATTCTCAGTTGCTGTACTGTTTTGTAACTCTGGCCTTTACTGAACTATGTCCATTTTGAACATCTATATCCTCTTATAAAATATTTGCTTTTGTCTTTGTTTTTTTTTCTTTTTAAAATATGCTTTATTTGTTCTAAGAGATAGGCAATAGGCCACTCAAAAGGGAGAACAGACATTTCTTTTCATCTCTATCTGGACCATCAAGTTCCCTGAAAGCTTCTCTTCCCTTACAGAAATGTATTGTCAACTTAGAGAAGTCATTACAGAATCCCTGTTACTATTAATGGTGCAACAGCTTGAATGACTCTTACTCAACTTCCTTTACTTATATTTTACTGTTAAGATCTACACATTCAATACGGATACTGAGATTAAAAAACATGCACAGAAACACATATGATGATCCAGGCTTCTTTCAAAGATAAGAACCATGTGTCAGACTAATATAAGCAGCAAAGTTTGTACATGGCAAAAAGGAAGATAGGTTTCATAGTAAACCTACCCTCATGCAGGGTGCAGATTTATTTTCCATCTGGTTCCATGGCTTGAGACTGAGTGATGTAACTAGTTCAGCACATTCTCAAAGTCCGAATCTTCTCTGATTGCATTCAATAACAAAATTTCATGGTCATCATTGGTACAGAGCACAGATATCCTCAGGAACATGGAGCACCATTTCAGGCATCTATTTCATGGGTAGACCCCAGCTTGCCATTAAAAAAATGTCTCCTAAGGGTTTGTGGAGTGACCTTACTACTCAGCATTCCCATTTCAGATAACATTAAATGAGCACACACATATATGGATTACATATAAATGCTTTGGGAATGAGATTAAATGTGATCCTAAGAATTAGCATGTATGAAAAAACTGATCATTCTTTTGCTCTTTTGATATTAAAGAATGATAACCACTAAGAGCAGCGTGCCCTACAAGCACAGAACTATCAGTGTAATACAGGACACACAAAGGTCTCTGTAGCCTACTGCTGGTTTATGTATGAATGTACACTATACGGTTAATTGCATATTCATTTAGTGGGTTAGGAATTTAGAAAAGTCTATTAAGAACTTTACTCTTTATTAGATATGCCTTTTTTCTCACTTTTTTTTTTTTTTTTTTCCAAACTAGGTCAGTGGTACCTGACAGCTAAGATACATACAACTATATGCTACTGAGTTCTTTCTGTTAACAGACACTTCTCTATCAGTACTTAGGAAGCAGGTGAAGTTAGTCAGGCAGCTAATCATCTGCTTCGATAAAAGAAATTTTAACTCTCTCATCATCTGTTCCAGTTATTAACTGATGGGGCTTCCTACAGAAGACTGCTTTCTTTACATATGTATTATTCTGGTAGAGCTGATCTAACGGGACTCATACTCAGGAGTCTCTTACTATTTTTATCTAGGAGAACCTCCATTTTCAAGTATTCCTAAGCAGACCTTGTTAAATTTCCATTAACATTTCTGGCATAGCTCCTACCTGAATGAATCTCTATTAGAGCACCATAAGCTGTAAAATGTAACACTAAAATTCTCTAGTCTTTCCATTGTGGCCACTGCAGCTCATCTGACCACAGAACGTCTCAAGTTATTACCCTTCTGGTGACTGTAAATCTGAAATATAAAGATGAGATACAGACATTGTAATGCTCTGCACAGAGAGACTGTATCTAGCAAGGCTATCCATTTTATTCCATACTAATAATAAGACATTTACTTCTCTAACAACTTCTTAAAGATTTTTATCACACAGGAAAGTGTTGTATTATATTCCATAAATGCATTTAAAAAAAAAAGTAGTTTGAGTGTAGAGTGTGTTGTAGCAGTAAGTTACAACTTATTAACTTTCTAACACTGACAGATTATTCGTTAGCATACAATTAATTCTGAATAACCTGTGTGCAGACTGACAAAAAAAACCCCTTCTTTGGAAAAACAAAAATTAAAAAGGCCTGGAACTTGACACTCTTTCATGGACTTTTCACATGCAACTTCATTTTACTTTAAATATGTGCTCATAATAAGAGCCAACTAAAGCCAACTTATAATTCACAAATGTAAATGTCCTATCAACGTAGCAAATTATGTTACTTTTCAGTAGGGCAGTACATAAATTTAAGAACTGTCATTATAGAGTATTAGCTTTAATTTCAGTTTTCCATGTATACCTGAAGGCAAATACTGCTGAGTTCATGAAATGTTGAATTGCTTCATTTGGCAATTCTTTTATTTTTCCTATTTACCTAATTTTCACAATCATGATGTATTTCTTCTCCGTGTTTATCAGATTTGGCTTAATATGCATTTCTCTAACATGCTATTACAAGAAGAAAGCTCAGTGTAGTAAAGAAACTGGAATCTTACAACCCTGCCTGATAATGCAGAAGAGCTGATCAACATTCTGGTCATACTTAATGCAACTTAAACAGGTTTTGCAATCAATAGGAAAAGGGAATTTGTTAAGTCCCAAAGTTGTGCGTAAATAGACTTTCTCTGTTATTGGATTATCCTCTGCACTGAAACAGAGTGAGTAGGAGACTGTAATACTAAGCAGTATGAGATTAAGTATCCAAAATATCAATGCTTGATTCAAAAAAAGGATAGAAAAATCTGACTGAGAAACAGCCATAGTCTCACCTCATGACAGACTGAGCTGCCCCGAAAGCATACAGAAGATACTGGTTGAAAGAACCCACAAGTGGAAATTCCACGAGCTTTCTAAGAAATTTATTTTAGTTTTTAACTATGTTTAGAATTAGAAAGGTTAATCTTTATTCCAACCTTAGAATTCCTCCTTGGCTACAAGTTAAAACCATTACTTATCCTATGATTAAGACCATATAAAGTAAAATCTATCATCTCACTGTTCACAGGAACTTTTTACATATTTGAAGACTTATATCCCCACCTTTCTCTTGTTGAGTCTAAGGAAACCAAATTCTTTCTTAACCTAAATAATGTTGTCAAGTCTTCTGAAGTTGTACAGAAACCACATGCTTATGTACTGAAGTACGATGATTACTTTTTTTTTTTCCCCTAAACAGTAAGATGTTCTCTTTGTGCATTCAATTTGTGACCTGCCCTGTATGCCAGTATCTTTTTCTACAACACTACTGTCTATAATACGCTGCCTATTGTGCACTGTTTCCTAGATTTATTCCAAGCTAAGTGTAAAAGCTTGCCTTTGTAGCTATTGAATTATAACCTGCATATTCAAATCACTTCTTCAATTTGCTCATAAAGCATTCCAATTTCAACCTTGTCCCCGAGGCTGTCAGTAACACAGTTTGAGATAACCTGAAAAGTTAAAAAAAATTACTCCCCGTTCTATTATCCAAACCATTAAGGAAAATGTTGAATATCACTGGTCGCTGGCCAGAGCCCTATGAACTGTAAATCCATCTTTTTTGACAGTGAACCATTTATTTGCCAGCATTCACTCCAAGCACAGAACTGCAATCTGCTTTCACTTATGGTGGTCCCATTTTAGACCATATTTCCTCATCTCCCTGACAGCAATGCCATGGACTCTCCATATCTACTTACCAGGCTTTTTGTATAACTATGAAGAGAAATTAGACTGATTTGTTATAATTTGAACTTTACAGAAGGTTGTTGGCAGTTACCTAATGCCTCGTTAAGTTCCAGGCACTTTCAAACAGTTTAAATCCTCCCCAAAAAATCAATCTTCCTCTGTTTTTCTACCAAAATTCCCCAGAATCTCCTGTTTGGTCTCTTTTGGGGGAAGACCACTGTTTGACCTTTTCAGTTTTGCAGATCTTCATTATCTTCCGTATGTCCTCACATATAGCAAATTATCATAATTGCATTCTCTCAGATACTTCCTTACAGCAATTTTTATCAGGGCTAGGAGAGAAATTCTAACCTTTTATTTCACTATCTTAAGCTGAATTCTTGCCCATTTCTTGCTGATTTAAATGCGTTAACCATCAGGTCACAGCTAACCTTGCTTTTGAACACTGGAGCAAAAGAGAGGACACTTTGTCCTTCACTGTTATTAGCAGTTTCTTCTCTCCTTGAAATACAGATTGACTTTTTCCTCATTTTTTGTTTCATTATTGTTGAAGTACTTTCTAATGACTCTTTACCTTCACTCAGTCACCCTAAGGGCACTTCCCAGATGCCAGGTCCTGTATATCCTGGCCATGCCATAACTACAAACTGACACAAAACCTGGATGGAATGACATTCTCCCTTTTTCTCCTTCTCTCATATACTTTCAATGTGCACTGGGGGACAGCCAGCTATGGTGCCAGGTGGGGATCTGGGGTTCTCTTCCAAGCATCCTCTACACTGCCCAGAGGACTGTCATCTGCAGTGCAATTCATAAATAGCTATCACATCCCTGGCTACGGTATTTGACTGATATTCTCTACTTGCTCCCACCATTCTATTTCTGTGCAAAGTTCAGCATAATGCATTTGTTTCTTTCTTTGGGTCATATATTTTCTCCAGACTTGCAGCAAGACTCATGCGCGAACAAACAAAGGAGATGATATACGACAACAGGAAACAGCCTGATTTCTAGCTACTGCTCCAGTAAACTGCAAAGAAAAGAACAAGGGGAGAAAAACAATCAGCTATTGCTCTACAACTAGAGGCAGGTCAGTGAGCTTATAGCAACCGTGCTGCACGTGCTGTAGCTTAGCTACTCATCCTTGCATCAAGATTCATCAAATCTGTAACTGCATCATGTGGTCAAGTTTTTTATTAATTTTAGCTGGAATCCTATGTGAATACAGGATGCATTTTTCAGTGTCATTTAAGAGCCAGGTGTAAAATAGAACTCAGGTTTGTAAAGTGGATCATAGGCAAAATTTTGGCTGCAACCCAATATTGCAGCCCTGGAGGAAAAAGTATCGCTGGAAGAAACTCAGTTATTGACTACTCCTAGAGGTGTCCTTTTCACATTAAGATTCTACACACACAGGGGAAAGAAGAATAAAAAAAAAAAAATAAAAAAAAATCACAGTTTTGAAGCAGGTGCTAAATTGCTCTGCTATCACACATAAAATACAGTTGATATCCCCAAGAAGCTGAACTCTTTGCTCTTTTCTATTGAACATCCTCAGACCACCATTCACTGCACATTCACACATCCAGGCAATCACCACTGTCCTTTCAAATGCTGCTCAAGAAAGTGGCAACTGTGGTGCCATACCCTCCGGCTGCCACAAGCACCAGGGTGCCCAAGAAGGGGTGTTTTCTCCCTGCCTCCAGCAGACACTCACTCACTGCCTACTGAGATCTGAAGAAGCGCTACACCAGAGACCTGCATGCCACTGAGACCACTGCTCACGCGCCCAACGGGACAAGGACTTCAAGGGCTCCTGCTGTGGTTCAGCTGCAGCAAGAGACAAGAGCATAGAGCAGGGTCCTCATCTGGGGACCACAAGCAGAAGCAGCTCATGTAATGATCAGTCTGGGCACCAGGGATGTGGTTCAGATATGCCTCCTCGAGCCTGTTTCGAATTTAGGTCTCCTTGCTTGCAAAGCCAACCTCAGGAGAGCTTCAAGCATCATTTCAGGGACAGTCTAAACTGGACTCATAGGGACATCTTTCTGTGCAAATTTACTTTCAAGCAATGGGAAGACTTTATATTAATAAATAACTAAATCTTGGTTTCTTAGTCCTTAGCAGAGAAGAAACTAGTTTGCTCTCGAAGAGGTGTTTTTTGTCATAATGAATAACAGTGTTGTATCTGACTGTTAAGTAAACACATACAACCTCAGTGTGTCTTTGCTTTGTGCAGCTCTGGCCCTCATGGCTCTGCTTTTGATTTTTTTTTTGTACTGATTTTAAAGCATGGCAACTAATGGGAGAAAAAAAATCACAGACCTTTTTAGATAGGTATGTTCTGTCTTGTATAAAATATAATGAAGTCAGATTTAAATACATATAACCTTGGGGTTATACAGCCTGAGTTCTTCTAAATGTGCTGTGCTCTGATAATACCTGACATTTAGAGAAACATCTCTCCCAGTTATGCAATAAAGTTGATAACTTTTCAGAATTAAATCCACTCAAAGTGTGAAGTTTTGTACAAAGAGCTGAAAGGGAAGTAGAGAAAATACTGTAAGAACAGGATAAGGTCTATGTGTTTGCCCATATTTATTTATTTATTTACTTACTTACAATGAAACAAAAAACAATCTGCATTTGATTTCAAATTAAAAGACCTTTTAAACTTCAAAAAGCAATTTCATTTCAAACATACTTAAATATTTTACAAAGGTGTAGAAGTTGCTTTGTATAATATTTGCCTGTGGATACAGTTTGCCATTACCTCTTCTCAAAGAATCATTAATGTTGGAAACAGCCTTCAAGATTATCAAGTCCAACCATCTACTAAATATTATCAGGAC
Source organism: Todiramphus chloris collaris (assembly GCA_025345505.1). NCBI lineage: Eukaryota > Metazoa > Chordata > Aves > Coraciiformes > Alcedinidae > Todiramphus > Todiramphus chloris. Next base: position 34,239,964 of record JANVCC010000022.1, read on the forward strand.
CACTAAACAATGTACTCAAGTGCCACATCTGGATGTTTTTTGAACACCGTGAGGTACGGTGACTCCACCCCCTCCCTGGCCAGCATGTTCCAATGCCCAATCAGTCTCTTAGTAAAATATATATTTCCTAATTATCCACTTTAAACATCACCTGGGGCAACCTAAATCCATTTACTCTTGTCCTATCACTAGTTATCCCAGAGAAGAAATGAACACCCACCTCACTACACCTGACTGGCCCAATCAAAAACCACCTGTCCACAATTAGGAGAAGCTTTCTCTGTGAACTGGTGGTTCTTTTCTCAGGACTTTCTGGCCTCTTCAAGGGTACACAGATGTTCACTCAAGGTTATTTATCTAACTCACATTCTAATCCCTCAGACAAGCCGAGGCTTCCCAAAACATCCCTCAGGCACTCCTCTGAAGACATTTTCTCCAGACCTTTATCAGCTTAATTGTCCTTCTCTGAACTCGCTCCAGCACCTCAATGTCTTTTTTATACTGAAAACATTACTTGAAACATTATGTTACATGCTTAAGACTGGTAAACCTTGATCATTAGTTTTTTTCATTGACATTTTTTTCAGTACAGGGGCTTTCCAGCAAAACACACGGGATTTCCTTTTCCTTATTACTGAAGGTTCAAGAAAAAAACAGTTCTGCCATTTCTGAGAAAAAAATTAGGAAACTTGAAGTGGAGAAGGATGACAAACAACAGCACATAGCACAGCAGCAAAAGACTTCTCAAAGCACTGGCAGCAGCATTGGTTCCTTAGGGTTAGCTGAACCCCTGCTAAAGGCTGGCACATGTCTGAGACAGTGGCTGTGAGCCTAAGAAAATGAGATTCCAGATTTGCCTAAGTTGGAGCAAGAAACTCATCCTCTCTTTCACAGAGAAAAGAAGGAACTGTATTTACAAATCCTTTTCTCAAGGAAAGGACAATGTGGAGAAAGGAGATACATATAAGCATAGACTCATAACATCACATGTTCTGCAATCCTTCACTGGACACAATATCCTACAAACTGTTTAGACTACTTTTAGTGAAATTATTTAATTTCTTTTTAAAAGCTTCCATTTTATTTTGGTCACATCTGAAAATAATGATATAAATAGTTATTAAAAAAAAAGAAAAAAGGGAAAACTTAACATGCATTTATATATATTTAATATTCCATGTTCTAAGAGTGAAACATTAGTAGTTGCAGAGAAATCAAAATTGAAGTTTCATCCTTGATGACACCATACTCACTGAACCAACCATTATATAAAACAGTCTCTGCATATTCTTATGATGTTAGGAAATCAAAGATAAAGCTGTGGCATTGCCATAGGTATTCACAGTAACATAAGATATACCCCATTTTGCCGAAGATGAAAGAAATATGCAAAAAAAAAAAAAAAAAATCAGAGCTCATTCTGTGTTTTAAAGTATTACAAAGATAACCATGCCTAAGATGCTTGTTTGTCTTTGCTGTAAAATTAAGTATATTAAATGCAACAATGAATTTCTGAAAGAAGCAAATTCCACAATTTTACTAAGAATCTAGTATCAAGTACGGCCTGACTCTCCCCTACATCAGGAATGGGAAAAAATAGTAGCATACACCTGACACATCCCACGTTTTACCAGATACACTCCTTTACATATACCCACAGCTGAACATAACTGCCTGTGAAAGTCTTCTCAATGGCCCACCTGGGATTAAAATACCCAGGGAGGTGGTTGAGGCCCCATCCATGGAGATGTTCAAGGTGAGGTTGGACAAGGCTCTGAGCAGCCTGGTCTAGTTGAGGGTATCCCTGCTCACTGCAGAGGGGCTGGACTAGGTGACCTTCGGAGGTCCCTTCCAGCCCTAGCCATTCTATGATTCTATGGAACCTGGGTTAATGTTTGTTTTGAGAAAAGTCTGCCTCTTTTGCCTTCTGTGAGCTGCCCAAACACCTTTTCTGTTGTTCAAATGTTTACCAATAGTCTATACATAATTGTCAATGTCAACAAGTTCATGGTAATGATCTCAGGGATCTGAGCTAGTTTGAAGATTAGGAAAATGTTGGAAAATGTTTGTTTAAACTACTTGCAGTTTGTTCTTAACATTACTACAAAAATCAGCTGGTGTGCTCAGATACATGAAAGGTGCCCTGGATGATTCATTTTTATTCTTATAATCTGACAGAAACGGTAAAGAAAAATTAAAGAAAATTAAAATCACTCATTTTGTATTAAAAAATAATTTTCCTATATTTGAAGTATTTTTAATACCATTTCTGCAGTTTTGTTATTCTGTATTCCACTATTTAAATGCCCACTTCATATACCTCTTATACTGCTTTGTGACAGATGGAATGGGATTCTGGCAGTGCTTCATTATTTGAAATAAATTTGAAGATTATTCAAGCATGGAGAAATTAAAGCTATATTCATAAAATATTCTGATTACATTGTAAGTTAGGTCTGGATTATTAAAAACACTACCTCATAAAAATGAGTATAAATTGCTATTATTCAGATGTGGTATCAGTCATTATTTAACCTATGACAAAAGGGAGGACAAGCTGGTAAAGACTGAAGTATTAGACCTAGAAGCATTAATGTTAGGTTTTCAAACAACATTTTCTATCTTCCATTTATTCTGCTACAACTTCAGGTTATGGCAGCCTTATTAATATTTAATAGTATCTTAATTAACTACTAAATCTGCTTCTTTGGCTGGCATTACCAGAGAATAAACATACTTCTCAAGATACACAGAATGGGGAAGTAGCATTGGCCATTTACAGTATAAATTTTCTCTTCCAAGCGCTTTCTTCATAAATTGCAATGTACTTTTACACAGCTGTGCCCTGCTATATTAATGAAAAAAAAAAAATCTTAGTTTGACTGTAAGTGTAATTTAAGGATGAGAAGACTGTACATACACTGTACAAACTTATTTGTGATCTCAAGGTATACTACAAAGGGGCTAGAAACCACACTTCTTCACAAGTTATATAGGTATCTAGTTTCTGGTATTTTAGAGGACTAAACAGAACTCAGAAAGTAGCTACTGTGCCAGATATGAATACAGAAAATAGTATTATACCTTTGTATTTTTAAGGCCAAAAGTGACCATTCTAATCACGTATTTTAAGCTCTTGCTAACCTCATGCTAATGGCAGATATTACTCCGTGACAGACACATCATGTCCATAATCTCTGCATGAACATCCCGTTAAGAAAGCATCAAGTCACTGTCGTAATCTAGAGTTAGCCCATCCTCTTTCTATAGCAAGAGTTACGGCATCAATGAATCTGGTCTTGTTTAGGCGATCACTAAAGTAAAGCAAATACTTTGCATCTCTTTTTTTGAAAAATCCTCTCTAAAATTTCCTTTCCTCTGAGTTAAAAATATTTCCTAATCATATGATTAAGCTTTACTAATATCTAAACACAGGCTGCAAATTGTGAAGAGTAGGATGTTTAAAAACTAAATTATGCCCATTTTTAATCATCCATTAACTCACTTTCTAGTAACACTCAAATGCCATTATCAGTTGAGGAGGAAAATTGTACTTGTGAATGTCTTCATAACTTCACATTTAGCTCTCTGGAAAGAATGAATTGCTTTATTGGGATGTCTGACAGGTAATGATCTCTGATGGAGGGGTGGAAGAGTTTAATTCCTCTTCAGTTCCTGAACCAAAGCTCAAAAAAAGCAGTAGAAGAGGCATGTTCCCCTGCCCTACCTCTCTCACCTCAGGACTGGATGGGGTATGTCTACTCTCAAACCAACTCTGCATCTTCCTTTGCCTCCTTTCTACCTTGCTATATGCTAACAGGGAGCCTTTCCTGGATATAAGGAAAACAATTGTACTAATAAAAAGAATATTAAATGAAAAATAAAGAAACTACCTTATTATTTAAGTTTGGGTTTTTTTTAACTCAGGGACTCTTCCAGACACTGCAGTGCCTGCATCCCCCATCAACTGGTCACCCCAGGCTTTGCCATGGCCTTTGTGGGCGAAGCCTCCTGGGCAGGACCTGAAGCCCATCTCCAAACCCAGAGCACCACACAGCATGCGACCACATGTGGACAGATCTTGCCTGAAATGCCTATCTCATTGGGGATTAGACTCACCAAACAATAATGTAGTTATGGTCATTCTGTTTTCTTGAAATTCTTTCGAAGTCTTTAAGAAACCATGAGAAGAGACATTGAAGGCAGTCTTCTCTATCACCTCATCCACTCACATTAGTATTGTGGTTAGAGCAAACTGTGCGTCATGATGATAACTCCAAGGTGCTGCAGTTTGATTGCCTTCTTACAAGTTCTAGTACATTGCATGACTTGGAAATTAAGTTCACTGATTACATTTTTTGAAGTCTGATTTTTTTCTGCACCATATCATTTCTACTTTTATGCCCTACCCTTTCATAATTTCCTTTTTTGTACTTAGCTCGGTTTCTCATGTTTAGGTTCCTTTCATCTTTTCTTTCTTTCAGTTTTGTCTTTCACTTTTCCTTTAGTCACTGCCCACAGAAAAGTGGTGCTAATATCACCTTTTCCTTTTCAGACTTTTCTTTCTTTTTTTTTTCCCCCTTCCTAACTCCCTCCTTCTCTTCTGCCTTCTTTAGCAGTTTCTAGAGAAGATAGGTTGCTTCTGTACTGGAATAACAGGCCTGCTGAGAGTGAAAAACAATTTCTAGAAATTTCTGAGCTTACTCAGCCTCCCTTCTTAAAAAGCACATGGGTAACAAGTTTCAGGCTCAGGTACTCTGTTTTGCTTCCAGTAACTAGGCCACGGTTCCACAGGAAAATAAAGGAATTCTCCTTATATCATTAATGAGGCATCTTATCACCAAGATGATCTCACACAATTTTTGGCCAGCATAGATATTGTGAGAAAACTAACCAGGACACAGCAGTGTGGGTGAGGAATGAAAATCTCCCAGATCTTTTCACCAAATGAGTTTCCTGGCAGGAAAAAGACATTAAGCTCCCTGCTTTGAAGACCATACAAATGAAAAGTATTAAGGATGAAGGATAGCTCTACACAACTTTTGCATTTAGTTTAGGCCCTTCAATGAGACCAAATCCCAGCAATGGGAGTGAATTTAGCAATTATAAACCAAAGCAAATTAACATTTGGATTAGCTGGTTATTCAGAATTCTTTGATTAGTTTTCTCTTTTTACAAATCCTACAATCAATAAAATTTTTAATCTGTACCTATTTTTATCCTGACAAACACTCTTGGCTCACTAACATTAGCTTGCCTGATTGCAGATTAATGAAGAGAGGATCAATGTTTTTCCTTAAATTTCTGTTATTCTCCTGTTTTTAATTTTCTTCACATTACAAGAATATTGTGAGATATCAGAGCACTCACACTATTGATGAGTTTGTCAATACATCCAGTACTCTTACTCTGAGTAGGTCTCGTTTTCCATCTCATTTATGTAACCTCATTGTAAAGTCATGATTGCCAGCTGATGAAGAGATGAAAATGAAAGTCACTATGTGAAGTAGAAAGTTAGTGTGGTCAAATACCATCTGCTTAGTATATTAAATTTTTCTTGCAAACTTACATAGGTCTCTCATTCTAATTAATGTTGAAATCTGAATTACATTTATTTTTGTAATTTGCAGTATTGACTACTACCATTTTAATATATATGTCCTCAAAATAGGCAATATTTAGATCAAATTATACATCTTTCTTGTGCCAGTGGATACATCAACAGTTTGTACTTTTTATTCAAAAGTAGCAATAAGTATCTAATCACAGATATGCCATTTTTAGTCCATTAGAAGGAAAGCAAAGAAATCACATAATTGCTTGTGTTGGAAAAGACCTTTAAGATCATCAAGTCTAATTGTTAACCCAGGACTGCCAGTCACCTCTAAACTACATCCCTAAGTGCCACATCTACACATCTTTTCAATATCTCCAGGGATGGTGATTCAACCAGCTCTCTGGACAGCCTGTTCCAATGCTTGAAAACCCTTTCAAGGAAGAAATTTTTCCTAGTAGCCAACCTAAACCTGTCCTGGCACAACTTGAAGCTGTTTTCTCTTGGATGATCACTTATTACTTGTGAGAAAAGACCCTCATCTACCCGACTATAACCTTCTTTCAGGTAGTTATAGAGAGTGATCAGGTCTCCCCTGAGCCTCCTTTTTGCCAGGCTAAACAAGGCATTTCTTCAGCTGCTACTCGTAAGTCTTGTTCTCTAGACCCTTCAGCAGCTTCGTTGCTCTTCTTTGGGTCCACTCCAGGACCTCAACATCCTTCTTTTAGTGAGATACCCAAAACTGAACACAGTCTTAAAGGTGTGGCCAAACCAGTGCTGAATACAGGTGGACCATCACCTCCCTAGTCCTGCTGGCCACATTGTTTCTGATACATGCTAGGATGCTATTGACCTTCTCAGCCATCTGGGCATCCTGCCGGTCATGTTCAGCTCATCAAATGGTTTTCATGAAAAACTCTTTCTACTTTCTCCTCATTCATGCACGAGATTTTCAATACACAGACAGTATTTTCTAGGGCCTTTCTTCTGTATTGTTCCACACAGATGCCAATGCTACTCTGAAAACCAGGGGTCTTGGACATATTTGAGAATGTAGTTTAGCACAAGCAGGATGCAAACTCCAGCTAGTAAGCTCTGTATGTGTGAGGTGCTTTCTGTTAGAATGTGGGGAGATTTAAAGATGAGAAGTTCCTAACAGTAAACCAGGTGCTTGCTGGAAACAGAGACATGCAATAGAGCCTGACAGGAAGCAGCCATCCTCCATAGCAAGCAGACCCTGGTTTAGGGTCATACTCACACAACTTGCAGGGATATGTCATCATGAATCCTGTCTTGGTTAGGCAATCAGTAAAATAACAACTTGCAGAGGCCCCCAAAGCCACTGGTGGTGTGGCTGAAGGCCATGAGGGGAGGCCAGTTCTCCTTCTGCTCTGTCACCACCAGTCCTGTAGGAGTGGGCATGACCCAGATTCCAGTGACGAATACTGTCAGCAAGGAAAGATCTCTGTTAAAGCCATCCTAGGAACGATGGTTCCCTGCATAAGATAATGAAAATGCCATTTGAAAAGCCAGTATCTCTGTGAATCTCTCAACAACTTGTATGTGACCTTTCACAGGAGAAAAATCTGACTTGTCTATTCAGAGCACTAAGCACAAGATAGACCTCAGGCTCAGGTGTTGCCTGCCTGAGGCATCTTATTATGCATGAGGTTTATTTAGAGAACACCTCAAAAAAATGGAGTTTTCACAGAAACACTGATAAAGCCATAATTACAGTGGCAACAGTAGGCAATTCTATAATAAACTATATTTCTTCCCTGTGAAGATATTAATTTACTTTTTTGAAATATTCATTGCTAAGCTTAAGATTGGGTTTTTGAATTGTGTTCAGAGGCAATTTATGCAGGAGTAAAAATACACTCTATCCTAAATGCACAGAACACTAATTTAAAATGATCTATTTGCAATAATATACATTCAATTCTCTACTGAAAAGTTCAGAAGCATCTCCTCCCTCACATGCAGAACTGTCAGGCTATTCTTATGCACCAGGAGTCGTGGCATACATTGCAGATGAATTACGAGGCTTCTATTTCAATTTTTACAGCAAAAAGTTATGGGTTAGATACATGGGTTAGATACAGTGCAGATAGGCTAGTAAGTATAAATTTCCTAAGGTGCAGATTCAAAAGCATCATCATGAGGGCAGTTTCATTTATCAAAATACCAAGCAGTGCTAATACTCTACTAAATAGTTATTTCCAGAAATACTTAAACTTTGTAGGAAAATGAACATCCATTTACAAGCACCAGCTTGTGAAGCTAAATAATATCCTGAAAATCAAATTCAATTTTCTTCTGTCTCTTCTATCCTTTAGTGTTGGAAATTGGACCCCACTCTCTTTTGGTGTTAGGTATATGGTCCCATCACACCGTATCTACATATGTAACTGCATGAGATGTTAGCCTTAAGTACTAAGCTAGATATATTATCTTTTTTTTTGACACAAGCTTCTAAGGAAAACTACAGCACTTAAAAGTGGTATTGGTTACTCAGGAGGATTTTACCTTAATTACTGAAACAATATCCCATAATAATGTTGCAGAGAGCCACATATTATACAACACATAGAGCCTGACACTGATTAGTTCCAGTTACAAGTTAGACAGTACAGTTTCATTAGAAGAAGGATGTTTAAGTTCCTTGTTCAGTGAAGTAACCACTAGGCATGTTTTACCAATTAACACCCATTTGAATTTTCAGTAGCATTTTGCATTTTAATTCCTGTACATCAAAAGTACGGGTCAAGTATCTTTGCTGGCAAAAAAAAAAAATCCTATACATACACTAAATGCATGTGTTCAGAAACAACTGTTTCCTGAGTGATACAATGATCTTCTGGGAACTATATGACATAAAGTCTGCCCAGAGAAATGCACATGTCCCTGGCAGCATATCAAGCTTTCTCTGAAGTTGATAGTTTATTGGTCAGAAAGCCCAGAAAAGAGGCACTGGAGATGTCACTGTGTCAGTTTTCAGTAATCTGTAATGACTAAGGGGGGGGTGGGGAAGCTAGAAGTGCCTTCAATTTTAAGTAAATTAAGAACACTGAAAATATGATATTTAAAAAAAAATAAATCAATCAATCACAATTTTGTTCATCAGCTTGTTTCTTGTTGGTACTTCCTCCTGGGGTGATTTTACTGAGCTCTTTGTGGTTATTTTAGATTCTCATTATTTTATGTAAGATGTGAACTGGGCCCATTGATTTTGAAATTACTGGGTCTTTTATTTTTCAGGTAGTTTGAGAAAAGGACTATACTCAGGCTTTTCACCATTTCACTATGTTTTCACTTAGTTAAATAAATCTCTTGTATTGCTCCTTTAGGCAGTAGCCTTCATTCACTGAACTGGATAGTATATAGACAACAAACTGAGAGACTTTCCAGTAAAAGCCTTATGACCGATATCTTCTCTGCCTTGGACTACGCTCTTAATACCACATACAGTGAAAATCAAAGCAGGAAGGTCACAGCTCATGCTCAGTCATGAGAAACACAGTGAAAGAAATCACATCTCCACATTGTAGCATGTTTAAGTCACTGACAGTAGTATTTCAACATCCTTTGCGTGGCTTGTCTAAAACCCAAACGTGATGTTCCTGCTTTTTTATTATTAATCAAACAGAAATATTCAATTAACTTCCTCCCTATAATTAAACTTTCACTTTATGTAATATGCCATTTATGCAGAATCTGCAGCTGCAATCATTGCTAGAGAAAAGAAATGTCAACTTCAAAGTTAATATCTCCTACAAATTAGAAATTCTGCCTTTGTACATGATGGGTACAGGTTGTAGACTCTTAAAAAAAAAATAAATTTGACTTCAAATTCAATCAAGCAACATACTCTTTTCCCATACAGGTGATGATGAAAGCATATTTGAAACATTTAAACTGGAATACATTAAAAATACATAAACATATAGAAAAATTGAAAAAAGTCAGATAAAAATGCCTAAGTATATACTGCTCATAGAGAATAATGAGAAGAGAACTTGTACAAAATTACTATTAAAATATTCACACAGAGTTTTATCTCTAATTCACTTTGAGTATCTCTGGAAGTCAATTCAATCAGTTGAATTCTAACTTGCATTAAAGAAAACCAAGGTACATGGTTTTATTATACCAAATTATACCTACAACAAAGCTATAATTAGTATCATAGCAGAACATAATTTGTGATATGTCCTCAATACCTCTAAAATTTTAACCCAAGGGTCCTTGTTCTTGAGACTTAGTATGTACTTTGTAAAATATTGTGTATCTTAATAGAACTTGACAACTTAATGCAACTTTATCATTACTTTGTGGATGCATTTACTGTTAATAACATGAACTATTCACATCAAATAACTCACAGTCTCTACTGTATGACACAGTTTCTAACTCACACTAAAGACCATGCTGATTTCTTAACATAGACAAAAACATTCAGAGAATACTATAGTAGAACCAAAGATGATGAACTTGTAGGGCTATTTTAATGAACTATAAAATGTATGTATAAAAAACCTAAACCATGACAGTTGGCTTTAAGGAAACTGCAAACAGACAGTTACTACCTCCCATAACCTAGTTAAAAATAAATAGATCAGTTCCCAGGCTTAACAGAACACAGTCAAGGTTGTCAGGTCAAATACATGAATTTTCTTAACAGTGATTTAATCAGGGAGATTTTTTTCTTTTTTTTTTTTTACATTCTGAACTGCAAAGGCAAGTCAGGTCTGCAGGTTTCTAAGACTGTTTCATGCTAAGCCAGATGAAGTTTCAGTTATCTAAAGAAGCAATGAAGTAATTAACTCCTTCTGCCCACTGTGGGACAGCATGATGTTCTCTAACTTGTCAATGATGCAATTTGTACTAGAGAGATAATGTTAACAAAACTGTTAAATAATCCCCGCCTCCATTGTCTCATGCTGAATCAATTCTGCACCATACAAGTAAAATTAAGTATGTTGATCAAGAGAACAGGTGAACAGAACACAAAAAAGATGCTAAAGAAAAAATAGATAGCTTGTACAAAAAAACAGTAAAATTGATTTGGCAACAGCTGATGATAAAACTGAGAACAGTTGATATAAAACAGTGCTTGAAAAGAGATGGGAAGGGGAAAACAGTCAGAAAAAGAAATGATGTCAGGAAAAAAGAAGACTCTCATATGATTACAAGCCACTACCAAGAAAATAATAACTATAAATATTTCTCAGATGTACTATTATGAGTTTTGATGGAGTTGTGCAGAATTCCTAAGTTATTGCAGGAAAAGATAACCAGCCTTCCTTGGGGAATTTACAGAATAGCTCAAGTAACTGGATTTATATTCAGCTTTAATTACTATGAAGAGACATTTACAGCTAAAATGTGGCAAACTATCTAAGGCAGAACAAGACACACATCCAGGTAAAATTCTTAAAAACATACACTTCCTGTTCTACCTTCAAGCATTTGAAATCTGTGTGAATATCAAAACTGAATGAAACTTGAAAATGTGCTCTACAGTCCTTTAGTAAGTTACATTTAACAGAACATTAAAACAAACAATGACAAAAAAAACCCAAAACAAAACCAAACCCAGCCCCAAAAGTCAAGCAGCTTCCAAGTAAAAATTCCACACCTGACATTTTCATTCTGATTATCTCACGATAACAAGTTATCAATCAACATTTTTCATTTTCTCTAGTAAATTTGGACAAAAATGGAATGATCTGCTTAAGGATTTATAATTACAAACTCTTACAAAACTTGAAAAAAAAAATTAATCAATAACTGCAAGTATGACAAAGTCTAACTTCAGTAGCCTACTGTTCTCATTTATGCTTCTGCTCTGAATCACCCTTGGAGAAGGTTTTCTTTCACCATGGTCAGTAGAGAGGCAAACCACCTAACTTACAAACCTAAAACTGTGTATTGGGATCCTTTCCACATCTCTCCTGAAATGTCTCGTCCTTGCCCTGGTCATTTCCACTGGTGAGTGTGATTTGTCTCCTTGCACAATTTTAGAGACAAAATGGGCAGCTTTTGCTTTGTCTTTTTAGAAGTTCAGCCATGTAATCTGCAAACCATTTTTTTCTGTCATGAAAACACTCAAATCCCATGGAACTGACAGTCTGGAGAACTTCATGAAAAGAAGGGAAAACTGAGCTTTCTGAATTCTTAGAAGGGAGAAACATGTAAGACATAGGGCAGATGAACCTCCACTTTTCTCTTCAGAGCACCCTGAAGCAAGGACCTCACCTGTCCAGGTTACAAAGCAGGATTCAGTATACAGAAGCAGTAAGCTTTCACCAAGGCCAATTTTTCTGAGATGCATATGCATATTTAACAAAATCAGGAGTAAAGTTTAGTCTAGCAAGATTTATAATAATCCATGCTTTACCCACCTTAGATATTTTGATTTTATTCAATTACAAAATATATAATTTTAAAGTAAATCATCATCAAAACTTACTTATACCAAAGATCACCGTTAATCAAAATGAAGAGTTATATCTAGACATCTTGATTAATCGTATTTATTTATTCCATTTTGTCAACACCTGCTTTTGAGAGTCAGGACAGATCCCTCAAGGAAGCTGATGAATTACACTAACACCTAGTTTTCATTATAAAACCTTATCGAACTTTGAAATTCTTATATTGAGCAGTACATGCTTTTTTTCTGTTGCATAGTTAACTGAAAAGACTTGTATATAGTATGAATATTTAGTTTCCAGTTCGGAATATCTCTGAAATTTTAACCCTAACAACCTGAACTTATTACTGGTTAAAAAGATGTGGGTTTGAAAATTAAGATTTCATTTAGGATTCTTTCTTCTGTAGCAAGATTCCAGTACCCTGGAAATGAAAGCAACCACTGCCCTGTGAACAAACTTCTGATGAGAAACACTGAAAAGAAATTTTCCCCTACAACTACTCATATTATTGTAGTACACAAGCTCTTCTGTGTTCAGCTTTAATAGCAACTTCTTGTATGACACAAGTCTACAATGACTGAGAAACGTGGATTCCCTGCTCCTGTCGATGGCAACACTTGCAGCTTCTGCTCTCACCAGAACTTCCACAGAGCGGAATACCATGGATAGTGTTGTTCGTCTGTAATTTAGGAATTCAACAGCTCTCCTAAAATTTGCCACCCCACTGGGAGAAGAAAGATTATAAACAGTGTCTTTGCCATTTAAAATAAATTACTTTCACCTCATATAATAATTTATAACCTGCATGCTTGCTCCAGAATGTTTTCATAGCAGATTGGTGCATTACAGACAGGTTGAAACCTGCTATATTAGCAGGTTTGTTAGCTCTTTCTGTTTGACTTTATTCAAATTCTCATTTGTCTATCAAGCTTCCCCTCAAGAAAATTTAGTCTTGGAATGATACCCATTAACCGAGTAGAAATAATGGTTTTAAAGTCTTTATTTCAGTCCTGTATGTTTGTGGGTTAAAAGCTTGATCCATCATCACTGAATCAAGTCCATGAAGACAACAGAATCAGGAATTATATTATTTCTAAAGAGCTTAGAAGTCAAGACCTGAAACAATCCCAGGTTTCAAGGACAACATCACAGTGTGGAACTGGCTGAAGTACTGAGAAGAACAATCTCTGCTCAAGTCAAGGATATTTATAGCATATTTTAGCCTGAAAGCCACACTGAAGTATCCACAGCAGATTAAGCAGGTACTAATTAAAAAAGGAAATATCAAATGAATAGCAATTTTGGATGCCAAAAAAGAAAACCTCACTAGACAACCATTAATGAAATACAGACAACTGGCAAACAGCTCACTGAAATGCGGAACTGATTCTTTTTGTGTTATCTTCAAGCTCACTTCCCAGTACACACTTGTTTCCTTCAACTGAGAGCTTTGAAACAGGTTACAGACTTTAAATGATTAGTACACTAATTATGTGTATCGTAAATTGCTGATAAATCAAACTGTGTCAAACATACTCATCTGCAACATGTAATAAAACAGATAACGTGTGTGAACTTTCCCCAGTCCTGTAGTCTACACTCAGTCTACCCTCTTCAGAAGTACTCCATAAGCAAGAGTTGAGCAATATGGAATAGCATTTCATTTTATAGTGCACCCACCACACCTGCAGATACTATGCATGAGAACAGATATTATGTATAAACAGGGTTTAAGTGTCCCTTGAGTTAGTTTAGAAGATAAATGTAAAAACCTTTCTTGCATTGCTGTACTGGGATTGATGATCGTAATTGGGAATAGTGGTGAAAGAAAGAAAAGCTTTGCCAATTTGAAATCTTAGATACCAAGTGTAAGCTGCATTTGCACATAAACAGCTGCAACAGACTGCACCCATCCTTTTATACAGATATCTTTCTTCTTTTAGCTTCTATTTATCTGTGCGCATATGCTCATTCAAAGCTTTCAACTTCACAACTAACAGATCGTCTGATAAAGCCTCCTGTATGACATTTGTCATTCTGCCAGTTACGGTAAGTACCAAACAAACCTGCAATGTTAGTGTGAAACAAAAACTGAACAAGAGGAGCTGAGAATAACACCCCCCTCAAATACTGCAGTAATGCTGTTGGTTTAAATGTAACAGGGAGGAGAACACTCCATATGCGGTCTTTGTCATTCTGTTATATCTGCTGTCTGCTGTATGCTTCAGAGTAAACACATGCTGTCACAGGCATAGGGGCTGTTGCACGTTCAGATTAAATGCAGGTCCTGTGTCATCAGTCCATTTCCCACACATAAATCAGAGCATAAACAGACATAAATGGGTTGGATGAAAAAAGTCACTAAAAAAGAAAGTGTGTACAATTTATTTTTGGGTACTGAAAACCTTTATGATATTTGAGGTTTCATCAAGTACGCAGTCATATTTCCCAATGTGTCTTTTTTTTTTTTTCCCCCTCAAAAGGCCTACCTCGCTTGCATATAACTGTGCTTTAGAAATTATTCTGAAGTCTTAGCTCAAAAAAAGAAAAAAAAAAAAAAAAAAAAGTGAAACTTACATTGTGAGTTAATCAGAAGCAATTCCAGTTCAGCATTTTAAGTAATTAAACTTGAAAGACAATCCAATATTTTCTAGAATGGCTGAAGGCAGCAATTGGCCTGGACAGTGGGAGATACCCTTTGAATCTCAGCCACTGTGTTCACTCAGTTTAGAGGCAGAGGGAGTGCTTTGAAGAGAGAAAGGGACAGTTCTTATAATTACAGTGTGCTCCTGATTTTTTAATTTTTTTTTTTTTTTTTAATAGAATCTAGGAACAATGTGTTTCACTAAATATGGACCAAAACCAGTTACCAACTAAAAAAAAAATAAAATTCAGTAAAAGAAAAATAGATACTATCGCACTAAAGTTAAGCAACACTAAATGTATGAAAACATCTTCTATGGTTCTTATTCCTAGTCCTGTGAAAGAGTATTTCAGATGTTGTTTACAAAAGCTTCAGGCTCACAAATTAAAACTGTACTTATGAAGTAGGTTGAACGACTAAGGGATTAGAGAAATACCACATTTAATTCAAATCTTTACTGACAACAATATTGTATAGCTTTCCTAGTAGAATTTCTTGGAATGAGGGGGGAGAGGACAGGAAGGAAGATGAAGTGCAACAGCCTTCAAACTACAGCAGACACAGAGATTTGACCTGCGAGCTGGGTCTGTCTGCAGTTCCCCTGGGCAGCTCTGCTGACATGAGTCATAGGAAAGGTCGTCCATACTAATTCCACCCCTGCAAAGCCCAGAAGCTGCAGTTGCTCTGCTGTTGACTATTTTTGCTTTCCATTGGATTTGCAAGTGTGATATGACTACCCAGAGTGTCTCAGAAATGCAACTGTCTGATCAGCAACAAACTCAGAGCAGTTAGGAGGAAAAAAATTGATAAAAAACTGAAATGTCTAATAATGGAAAACACTATAGCAAAAACTATTATTATTAGCATATAATTTTTTTAATTCCACTCTGTTAAAAACGCAAAGGGCTCTTCAGTGCCCTGTCTAATGTCATCAAATCTTCAAATCACCTTTGCTTTGGTGCTGAAGGAATCTTCTTAGCTTGTTGTAGCCTGAATCAGAAATCTTAAAATCAGCCACCATTAAGACTCATATACTGTCCTGAGCTGCAATCAGCCAACACTGCAAACAACCAACAGCCACTTCCTTCTCAAATGCAAATATGTCAGTTCAAGGCTGGCAACAGAAATAGGCTGTATTCTTGTGTGACCACAAAAGCCAGGTAACAACTCCACCTGAAATTCCATCCAGCATGATCTCCTTGGTAAAATGAATCCGAGAGGGCCTTATACTCAGGGTAGTTTGTAGTTTGTTTGGGGTTTTTTTTGGTTTGGTGCTTTTTTTCACTCCACAAATTCTAGGCACACATTAGAATCATAGAATTGTCAGGGTTGGAAGGGACCTTAAAGATCATCTAGTACCAATCCCCCTGCCTTGAGCAGGGACACCTCCCA
Source organism: Todiramphus chloris collaris (assembly GCA_025345505.1). NCBI lineage: Eukaryota > Metazoa > Chordata > Aves > Coraciiformes > Alcedinidae > Todiramphus > Todiramphus chloris. Next base: position 34,255,994 of record JANVCC010000022.1, read on the forward strand.
CTAGAGCAGGTTGCTCAGAGCCCCATCCAGCCTGGGCTGAAAAACTTCCAAGGATGGGGCTTCCACCAGCTCTCTGGGCAACCTGTGCCAGTGTCTCACCACCCTCATGGGGAAGAAATTCTTCCTAATGTCTAACCTGAATATACCCACCTCTAGTTTTAATCCATTCCCTCTAGTCCAATCACTGCCCGACAGCCTAAAAAGTCCCTCCCCAGCTTTCTTGTAGCCCCCTTCAGAAACTGGAAGGCCACAATAAGGTCTCCTCGTAGCCTTCTCTTTTCCAGACTGAAGAACCCCATCTCTCTCAGTCTGTCCCCATAGGAGAGGTGCTCCAGCCCTCTGATCATCCTCGCGGCCCTTCTCTGGACACGTTCCAGCACATCCATATCCTTCCTCTAATAGGGGCTCCAGAACCTGACGTATTACTCCAGGTGAGGTCTTACGAGAGTGGAGCGGGGGGAAGAATCACCTCCCTCAACCTGTTTTCAAATATTTAAAAGTGAAAAATCACCTTGAAATGTATGGCATTTTGCTTGAGTAGGATCAAGATTTCAGTAGGTTTATGCCAAATGCTAGCTAAGCTTAGCTAAAGCAAAGCTCTCTCCTCTTTCATTTTCTCTTTGACTTGCAGACAATAGTGACATTAATGGAGATTATAAGGCTGAGAGTTTGCTAATTCTCACCATATATAAATTCTATGAGGTTTCCTTTTCCCCATCAAACTATCTGAATTTCTTTTTTAGAGGACAATGCAAAATACCCTTTTCCAAATTCAGCTTTCTAAGCAGTTCAATTAAGAAGGATTTTCTGCAGAAACATAAGGAAAAACTTTGTCACAGTGAGGGGGACAGAGCACTGGAACGGGCTGCCCAGAGGGGTTGTGGGGTCTCCTTCTCTAGAGATATTTAAAACCTTCCTGGACACGTTCCTGTGTGATCTCCTCTAGGTGGTCCTGCTCTGGCAGTGGGGTTGGAGTAGATGATCTTTTGGGGTCCTTTCCAACCCTTAAGATTCTGTGATTGTGTGATTCTGAGGATCCAGAACAGAGATAATTTATGTCTTTTTCGAGCAATACAATTTTGTTTGTTAGTCATATATACTATATAAATGCTTTTAATTTTTTTTTTAACCAACACATCGATTAAATCTCCTTCAGAGAAATCTTTCTTATCCATAGGTATATTCCTCTTAAAATTACAGCTTAAAGCAATCCTTGTGATTAAACTTCAATATAACTGGATACGAATTTTTGCCCATACAACCCCATCACTCATACAGAAAACATACATCAATTTTGTCAAAGATGGCAGGTCTGCTCCTGCTCTGGGTTTGTGCCCACCTCAATCACTATTCATCTTCCTGTAGTGAGGTTACAGCATAAATATGAGTTGCAGAAATTAAACACAGACTATTTTCTACTTCTTTTTTTCCTGCTTCCTGCCTTTCTACCTCATTTTTAGACTTCCTGCAGTTCAAGAGAGGTATCTGTGTGTGCTTAACCCTTATTTTCCTCAGCAGCTATTCCCAGGTACAAACATCATCCCTTTTGGCTTCAGGCTGTGTTCCCAGAGCTTGCAGGAACCCCAACAAAGGTTGTATTTCACAGAGATAAAAGACCCAGGCAACAGCTGCTTTCTGCACAGTTCTTGCAGTCTGGAGCAAGGACTGCAGTCTTCAGGAGAAAAGAGAGGCAGGTGTCGAGTTATGCCTAAGTAAGGCATATGAATTCTTCTTTCTGCAGTCGATCCACTTCTTGGCAGGATCTTTCCTCTGTGTGAGACAAAGCTTTCACCTCCCAGAGAACTCAGAACCAAGCTGTGAAATTATAGAATCACAGGCTCATTATAGGCGCAATCATGGAGATAGAAGTGTCAAAAATGGTGCTGCAACTAAGTGCTGACGTAGTTGCTATTATTTTACAGGGAGTGACAGTACTGAAGTGTTTTCTCGGTAGTCATCAAATTAAGGAGGATTCTGGATATGATCCATTAAAGGCAGAATCCACATAACGGTTTTACGCTGCAGCTTCCTACTTCTTCCTTCTTAAAATACTATCTCACAGATATCTCAAAAATCCTGTGATGCAGAAGAGACAGAATTGTATGCACATACATAAAATTGAAAAAGGCAAACAGTTAACTGTGCTGCCACTGTTACATGTCCACCAGAAGTTCTTATAAATAGTCCAAGTGTATCTTTCTCTCAATGTTTTGTCACAGGTTATAAAAGAATGCTGTTCACAAATGAAAATTTAAGTGAGTGCTCATAAAAATGGAGTTGGAACATTTTCCTTGAAAAAGGAGGTCCTTTCTATGGACAGAATTTGCCAGGTATGTCCTTACAAACCATTGCCCTGGATAGCAGTGGAATAAAAATCTATATCACTACTATTCACAGGTTCTGAGGAAATACGAGGCAAAGTGCAAAGCAGTAGTTTTCACCCGTTTGCCACTGTGGTAGCTCTCTGAGGAGAGATGATGTCAGTAATGGATACAGGTGAACAGCACTTGTGGATCTTATCAAGGCTTCTCTTCTCCTGGAGAGGAAGGTAGGCCATACATCAACCTGAACACCCACCCTACCATGTAAACAGCTGAGCCAGGCATTAGGAACTTCTATAAATAAACCACAAATTCACAAAACTGCATGCTTTTTTTTTTCCTTGTGGCTGTGTATGATGACAGCCGAGAGCATCCTTTTCATTTGGGCCATAAGGAAAAGTGATTCATCCCAGAGGGCTCTTAAAGGGATCTTATGCATGTGGGGAAGACAGGCTGTGCCCTTGGATACCAGACAGGCAAGTGCCACGCAGCGCAAACAAGCGGTGCCGAGCACAGGGCAAAACATCATGGGTGGAGGAAGGTGAAACTTGCAGACAAGCGTGCAGGTACCTGGCAATGCAGAGATCACTCCTGACAGCAGTAGTGCTACTTTTTTTGAAATAGAAATCCTATACACAAGGAGACTATTAGCTATTTCAGAACAGCTGTGTGTGGGTTGGAGACTCTAGTCACAACAGAAAAAAATATTTCAAGGCTTTTTTAAGTTTATTTAACATTTGACAAACAAAATGATTGCCATAGCAACATGTGTATTCTGTTGAGCAAATATCCGTGTAAGCACCACACACATAAGGGTGTAATTAGCCTATGCTGGTTTACATTGCTTTAAAAACAAATCAATACATTTTATTGCATACCCTTTTTTCTTCTAGTTTTAGCGTTTATCAAACACTTTTTAGCACTACTACTTTATTATGAACTCCATTCTCTACAGTTCATGTTTCTCTGGAGTTGTAGGGGAAGGGAAGCAGAGGATTCAAGACAACTATTTGTCGTGCTCATAGGAACTGACAACGTCCTTATGTGGTATAGGCACATGATGGAGTGGGGCTCTCCCTAACCAACCAGTCTAGGTTTAGAAGTCAAAGGAAACATGAAAGACCTCAAATGCCAAATTTGAATATTCCTTCAACCCACATCTTCATTTGGTGTCTACCAGTACAATACAAGAAGGCTGGAGAGCTGCAAGTTTCTCATTTTAGTTGCATATTCTGAGACGTGACTGTGCTCAGGGCTCCTAGCTCCCTGGCATTATTCTCCTCCATAAAGCCTCTCCAGACCTTGAATATATATTCATGTTTATTATAGGAATGACAAAACAAAAACACCCTTGACTGTGTGCCTTTATAGATGTCTTACCCAGCTGGAGCCACCTGAAAACTGGAATGCTTTGGGATTCGAGTGTCTTAGCAAGAAATCAGTTTTCATTTTTTTTTTTTCAATTTTCAATTAAGGAAAAAGAAATGTGAAAGCTACAGGTTTCAAAACTGTCACAGCTCTCTAATGGTTCCTCTTTCCATTTTTGTGCAGCTTAATCCTTCCAGTTTTCACCACCCCTAATTCTCTCCTGCTTGTCAGCATTACAGCTCATTTTGTGGCGAGCACAAGATGACAACAGGATAACTTATAAATATAAAATTTGGATGAGTAAAAAAAAAAAAAGACATAGGATAAAGGCACCACCTCCTCACCCTTGAAATCAGAAAAGCAGAAATTCTTATTACTTTCTAAGCAACAGTAAAATGGGAAAAACATTTAAAAAGCACCAAATAAACCTTGGCCACCTGAAAGCTCTTACCTATTCCATAAGCAAAAGAAGGCTCAAATATACCTTGGAACTAAATTCTGAATCATCCTGAGGTTTACTTCTAATTAACACAGCTTTCTTGCAGAGCTGTGAGGAAGTGTTCTCTGAAAATGAACGTGCAACCATGGAGAACAGCTGTGTGCAAAAGCAAAGTACTCTCTGCATGAAAGTCTGATAATGCTCTGAATTTAGAGAAAGGAGGGAAATTGGGACATCTATAAATTGAAAATGAGAGTGACAGTTCCTGAAAGCTCTGCAGGCAGCAGAGATAGTGTGATTTCAGTTGTAATTAAAGCAAACAAAAGTCTTTCTGGCATGGTAGATAGCCTATTTCAAAAAGAAAAAAATACAAAACCAAAAGTAGTAGATTAGAAATACAGTTTCTTGATTGGGTAAGAACTTGAGAATTTAAACACTTTTTTTGATGAAAGGTTGTCCAGATTTTGAACACAAGTTATGCAGACATTTCCATGGCTTTTCTTCATTCTATGTGAATGCATAAAAAAATACATAACTTTACCACATCTTCTCTCCCAAATTTGGAAGTTTCTAAAGATTCTCTAACTTATAAGAAAACAATTAACTCAAACAATTATCAATTTACTGAAATGTTTATCTGTCCTCACAACTTCTTTCTGCTTGAACTAGCACCACAATTTTTTTTTTTTCAAATGTCATTACGATGGTAATTTACATCAATCCACTAGAGGTAGTTCTCATCCACTCATTTCTTAGTTGCATAAAAAATAAAATAGAAATATGCTGGTGTTTCACTTTAATTAGGTGACTTTGGTTACATAAGCATGGTTGGTTGAATTTAATTGTTCAGTCAGATTGATTAGGTTTATGAAGTCCAACTCAGAGAAGTTTCTAAAGACTTCTTTCTACATAAATTTAACTCTTGAAGGAGTTAATAAGAAATGGGTACAATTCTCAAAATTTTTTTTTTTTACTACAATGTAAACCAATAAGAACCTAACAAATACATTATTTAAGTCAAAACTGGAAGAGTACAACTGTAATAGGGAAATGTCACATGTGGGAGACTCCATAAGAAGTGAGAGATAGTATGCAAACATGAGTTTATAGCAAATGATTCTATATATTCCTATTCAGGAATCTGGGAATACTATGCTTTTCTTCATAACCACAATCTTCAATCAACAACTAGTTTAAGGACTAGTAATGTTACAATTTCCAAATAAAGAGGAAGATGCTTTCAATCCACACTCTCAGCTTGACTCCCTCAATGTGCAGATCACAAATCAAATGACAGAATACTGTCATTGTTTGATATTCCAGATCAGCCTTAGATTTAATGTTTTAGATTCTTTGCTTTTCTATTTAGAGAAAAGGAAAAATCATCATATCAAATTCAACTCACATTTTATTTACAGGTTCCTTTTTAAAATTTTCCTGTTCATGTACATTTAAGTAGTTAGGACAAGATTTTAAGCAAAAGATTGCAACATAAGAGAACTTCATACTCTTTTGTCTTGGTTCTTAGTTTGTGACTCTTGGCATTTGTTTTTACATTTTTCATTATTTTCTGACTGAATAAGCATTAGCAGCATGTGCCTGAATGACCGCGCGCTCTGACAGCTTTATACATTCAGCAGAGTTGTGGTTAAGATCTCTGTGGATCTAATTATCGTGTTTGATATGTAGGGTGTGCAATACAGTGCCTAATATTGCAAAAAGTATAATGCTGAATCATTTAATTGATCTTTATGTTTTCATGCCCTATTTGCCTGTTTCCGCACCCCTTCCCCTGATATTCAGACTCAGATAATAAAACACTTTGTAAAACTGGATGTCTGGATCCAGTAATGGAAGCTGCGCTGTTCAGTTATCTTTTCCCTCTTTCTTCCTTCCTGTCAAAGTGACCGGAATCCCAAAGGGGAGATTATTGTGTGCAAGGACACAATAAATTATTTCTCAATCAAAAATAAATGTTTTATGTAAGTTCTTTTTTTTTTTTTTTAACTAATAACTTACATAAGGAAGCGAAGGGAAAAATTACTGTCCTGATGTAACCGATAAGCATGTTTCAAATATCAGTGTCTATATATCTTTGTTAGAGGCAAAAGAAAGATAAATCAAGTTGACAACTACAAGAAGGACCTTAGTAGCTTCTCCTGCCCCCAAAATATGCTTATGTGATTCTCATTTATTCACTCCATGATTGTCTCTGAAATGACCCTTTGGAGTAGTGGGGAGAGCTGTTCAAAAGCAGGTGAAGTCTTCCATCCTCTAACCTTATTAAAGCCCAGTTCTGAGTTTTAAAAGGATTTTATTTTAGCACTGTGCACCATGAGTGATGTTGAACTTCAGGAAAACATGAAATAAATCAGGTCAATGATAAACTGGCACTACCTACACGTACTTCTTTGGTTGTAACTATGTAATACTATTTCTTTGTTGTATAAAGGAGTTCTCAGGAAGCCTGATTGCAAAAATCATAAAGATCTTAAGCTGCAAACATCAGTATACTACATAATCTTCAATCAAATCCAAATTCCCAATTTATGTAATATATTAGTTGTCTTAACTTTTTAAAGAATGTTAGATGCAATTTTAACCTTATAAAAACAATTTAGGGAGCATGTTCCACATATACACAAAGGAAATCCTAACTCCTGTTCTCTAATTGTCTGTTCTCATTAAATTCCTCCAGTCTTTATATATATTTATTGATTCTCCACACTTTCATCCAGAACGTGCAAAAGTAACAAGACCCTTCTGCTTCATCTGTAATAGAGAACCGAGAAATATGTTTTCCTCTTCATGTCAGCGCTATAATAAACACGTACTGAGTAGTATGGGTGAGGTTAAAAGAAAAAAGAAAAAAATTGTAAAACTGGACAAAAATTCTGCAGCTGATTTCCTGATTTCTAGTCTACTACACTGGCCAAAAGAGCCTCAAAACGGCACCCACAATGAGTCAGCTGCTCTAGCTATAGTCATCTTTGCCCAATGGTGCTTTCACTTACACTAGTCTAGATTTCTAGATCTTAATTTTTGGCAGAATACTACAATTAGTAGCCATTTCTTTTTATTTAACAGGGGCGTCACTTGAACCAAATACCACAGAGCAGTTCTAGCAAAACCCAATTAGTTCAGTACAATAGTTTTTACTGCATCCCCTGAATCAGCAAGAGCTGGGAAGCATAATGAGTAGAGGGCTAAGCTGAAGACAAGCAGAATAGAAATGAAGAGCATATTTTAGTACTTTCCTGATTCTGCCTTTCTGACACTTCTTTAAACAATATAGATCATTTTTATGTGCTATGCCCATGAGAGTAGAAAGAGAGTCACAAATAAAAATAGACCTTGAGTACTAAGAAAGTACTTTACATCGTAAGTTTGTCATTCATAATGATGTAGTCAACGTTGCTTACTTATACATATTACTTCATTTTACGGTTTTATTTCATCTTCCTACAAATTCCATGAAGACTGTAATAGGATTCCCTCTTGTGTCAGGTTATTTTTATTTACTGATTTTTAAAGTTAAATCAATACAAAATATTATCCTCCAGAATATTATATTTGCTACTATGAACAAAAGGCAAAACAGTTACTGTGCATCAGTCCATTAAGAAGCTCCTAGATCATTAAAATCATTGTGCCACCACAAGTTTTAGTTGCAATTTATGGAAGTAGAGATAACACATTTAAGCAATAGGCAGGAAATGAAAAGAGGGAAAAAAAATAACCTTATCAATCCAAAGACCTACAGCACTTTGCAACAACATTTCATGAAGCCTGCAATAATATTTAAGAGAGGAGCAGGGGAATCAGGCAAGAGCACAATGCATTGCAGCCCTTTGTGGAGCCAGCCTTCAAGACAGCCCACCTGTGCAAGATGCACACTTACCCGAGCAGCTAATCCCTGCCTCTTCATAATGTGACATGTGGCCATGACGTTGAACCTCCCCTACTGCTTCCAGTGCTTAGTCAAGGATCTGTGCCCAGCATGCCTTCGCACAGGAAGTCACGGCCCACGTTGCAGAAGCACAGCTAATCACTTGCCTCAACAGAATAACACTAACTGCTAGAGAAGCAGAAATTTTACAGGTCACCCTTAACTTGACCAAAAAGAGCCAAGATCTCATAGAAATGTAAAGTGGTCACAGCAACATTCACTTCCTGCCAAGAAAATTTTCACTGGTGACATCCACACGGAACATAAGGACCATGATATGCACTATCCTGCACTCACAACTATCCTTTCCCAGTAACTGATTTTTTTCACTTTATTACAAAGCAGAAATGGGGTAAAAACAAGAATGAGAAAATAGGATATCAAAGAAACAGAACAGTTCTCAGAGAGAACAAAAACAGTAGACCAAAACCATGACATAAATACACTTCTGTATGTTCTTAAAAGACTTTGAAATTCACTATTGGAAGACCCCATAGGAAGTGCAATCTTTATAAGTGATTCAGTATGAGAGGAAACTCCTAATTCTACTCATCTCTGTAGATTAATGTCTCTTCTTATATAAAATAAGATCTAGACAGAAGTTTTCAGTGTCATCTTATGGCATTTCAGTGTCTACACTAAAGTTTGTTACTGAGCCAGCTTTGATTTCAAACTTATTTAATCTGCTTAGGTATCTTTGTGCGTTTTGAATCTACTGACTGGATTCAACCCACCCTTATATAGTCTCTTTCATCCACTGCCAAAACCTGAGATGGAGGAAAAAGTCCTTAGTACAGACTTCGCACTACTATTTGTTCTTTTGTCTCATTTAAGCTGCTGAATCCTTTCCCTTGACTAACACTGTCAAGTTGAAAGGAACTGGAGAAATTTATCTGTCTGAAATTCCCTGGAAGTGAGTGGTTCTCTTCTATGTGAGTGATAACAGTGGGTTAGGGCAGGAATTCACTAGATGAGAGCTCCAGAAAATTTATTCCTATCCACTATCATTTTGCTTGCAAACACTTGTTTATTAACACACTTTTGTGATGAATGGTTCTGGGTGATAAATACTTTACAAGAGATGTTTTAAGGAGGAAAAATAAAAAAAGAAAAAGAAAAAATTAAAAAGGAAAGGTGATAGATTATAGATGAATGATGCCAAGATGGGCAAGAGTGTATTGTGTAGGAGTGTGAAAAAAAATGAATGCAAGTCACTTGAAAGCAAGAAATCATCAATGAGAAATATAAGAGTTTGAAGATCAAACTGATCAAATGCAATCAGACATGGAAATACTCTTAGATATCACCCAGTCCACCTACTTCATAGTACAGAATTGTTCCACTTTCATTGCAGTTTTGTGGTTTTTTTGAATTATGTTTACTTTGGTTCTGAAAGTATTTAACTATCAGCTTCTTCTACAAATTTTTTTTTTTTTTTTTTTTTTTTTTAAACCACTGGAACTGGTTGCAAACTGTACCATAGTTACCAAGTAATAAGATTTTAAAAGCCCTCTTCTCTATGAAACATGTCCCACTGCTATGACACGCAACACTCTCCCCTCAAACCAAGTAGAATGTTGCCTCTGCTTTTCTATTGGAAGATCGGAGAAAGACCCCACTTCTCTGGAGGTGAACACTTCATACTTATTCTCCTACTTTGTAGTTTACGTTAATTTATTTGTTCTCATGGCAACATTGTCCTTTAGATTATAAATCACTTTCTTATCCCATCCTTTAATAAAACAAACAAAGCAATTTAGCTGCTCTTATCACAATCAATCTCCCCGGATCTTTTCAAGGTCTTCCTTTAGACATCTTGAACTAAGGTGAACAAAATTGTTAAGAGATTGCTTTAAAAAAATTGCTTAAAAAAGGTGATAAGTGTAAAAAACCAACGGATACTGTCAAGAGAAAGACACACTGACAACTATCCCTTTCTCTCAAGATCTTGACCACTACTTCTGCACCCTGCTCTGAGGACACATCAACTGACTTGCAGATCTTTGTGTCATATTAATGTAGTGCAGATGTGTGCAAAGGGTTTAGGGCAATCCATCTTTTTCCACTCTTTAGATACTTTCATGTAATTTTCTAGTATGATTGGATAGAAAATGAATTCTCCTTTTTCCATGACTGTTATTAAAGCAAACCTCCTCTTAACGCAGTGCTTTTATTCAATATGCTGCTCAAAAACAATGCAAGGGAAATGTTATTGAAGACAACTGTGTTGTTGTTGTTGTTATGTATGCAGAAAGTTAGCTGGCAAATCATTTTATTCCCAAAATTGAAATGATTAAGTTGAGGATACCATTTTCTAACATGTGATAACACTTCCAAAGTAAAAGCTTCTCAGTTAATTATGTTTTTCCTTTTAGCGTATTGGGATTTGTGTCTTGCAGAGGTAACATGGAAAAAAAAATTGTCTTGTAAATAAATGAGAAACATGTCAGAAACACAAATCTTTGAGAAGCTATTAATGTACAGTGCATTGTATGTATTTTCCTCAGCTAAAACCTACAAAATCATTATTTCCAGATTATTTAAAAATGTATGAAGGATCAGTGTGTCATTTCCAAGAGGTTTCCTTTATTTTAGCCTCATTTTGTTGGTAATGTCTAACACCAAATAGGTGTTAGACACTTAGATGCCTAGGTGTCTACACTTAGGTGTAACAGGAAATAGATGTTAGACACAGCTTAATGAATTCTGTCCAGTGTGGTATTAACAGGCTTTCTGGGACTAGTATGTGCTCTTCATGATCTTTCCCAATTAAAGACATGACAGCGAAAGATCTAGTTTCACCAAAATCATCCACAGACAACTCTGAGTAATTCTTTTAAACAAACCCTCTAAAAAAAAAGGATTTTTTTTCCCCCACAGCTTGACCAAATAACTACATAGTGTGCTATATATCTCCAGACATACTTTCATGAAATATTTTCAGTTTAGAGTAGTAACAGTAATAAAGTAATAGTGTAATAAAGTAGAAGTACAACAGAGACAACACTTGATATGTCATTTGTGTAGAAAAATACATTTCCAATTTACTCAATAACTCTTTAATCAATGTCCTGAAGCAATTACTACTCATTATTCCTGGTGCATGGTAAGAGGACACATGACCATACATCACTTTCAATGATCATAACATTTTATGTTAATTTAATATACTACCATACATATCCTTGCAAGGTTAAAACAAAACAAAAAAAAAATCCCCAAAATGCTTATTTCCATTATTTAAAATAAGTAAATGTATAGATTATTAGATATGCTAGCCAGTATTTGTAAAAAGTATCTATTTCAAGTACTTTATCAGATAAAAAAGAGTACAAATGAGTACTGAATTTAGCTGCCAGCATTTGTCATCTACTGTATTTTTTTACTCTGCATATTTTTTAAATTAATTTCTATACCTGCAAACTTTTTGTAGTCTCAGACTTTTTTGATAAACCATCACAATGGGAAGCACTATATAGGAATTTGAATGAAATGGGCTACCCTTCTAGTTCATGCCATCTAGCTGCACTTAACATGAACAAGACCATCTGCCCAGTTCATGAGAAGATATATCCAATCTTGGTCATGTAGCACCACTGAGCCCAAGATACAACCAGCAAAATGAGCAAAGAAGTTCTCGAAACATGTTTAATTGCTTCCTAAGCATGCTCCAGTCTCTCAGTGTAGCCATATCCTAAGAATCTGGAGAAGGACTAAGCTCTGAATTTTCATTTTTTTGCTGGGACATATTTACCTTAGATTTCCTAAGATTGTTACGACTGAATTAGCTGTAAAACTACCAAATATAAGACAAATAGTAAGGAAAGTATGTATTATGAATTCTGAGAAGAGGTAAAATAATACACAGCATATGGATTAAGTGAGGATTTTTTGAGATCAAGAAATATATTTCAGAAGGGAAATTTCTTAGGGAAAGACAGAAAGAAAAGGAAATCGAAGTGAGAAAGAGAGTGAATTATTATATCTAGGTGGGGATGGGATTAAGAAACAGAAAGTTAGTCTCATGAACACTAAGCAAGGTAGAGGAATAAGGTGAGAAAAGCCAGAGAAGTTGAAAAGGAAAAAAAAAAAAAGGAGAGGTGAGATTACTCAGACAGCTTGGCATCAAAAGGTTCCGATTATGGAAGCATAGACAGAAAACACAGCAAGGATTTGGGAACGCTTCCTGGCAGAACATAACAGATTATTAGGATAAATGAAAATACCTGGAAGCTTAAGACTATTAAGATATGTAGTAAAAGGAAGAGTTAAGAATGACATATCATTGGATATCAGTAATAGGGGAGAGAATTGGAAAGAAGAGGAATGGTCCTCACTGTGGCCCTGGCTGATTCTGTTTTTCTCCCCATTCATTTGCTTGTCAAACTTCCAACAAGTTCTAAAATCCTATTTCATTGTAAGTTTGCAAAAATTACTGGAACACTAATATAAGCAAAACTACCCAAATAGACAGCCTTTCCCCAAATATTCAAAACAGCAAATGGTGGTCTGTTTTTGGAATACTATACAAATAGAACATAAATTGCAATGAGCTATAATAACTTTTAATATCAAGCTTATATTTAGATTTTTTAGTTTCCTAGCAGTGTTCACTGTATGAAGATCTTCATTTCATCTGAGATACTGAAAAAAAGAAATAACGGCACTGCCAAAGCAGATGGCTGCTGTAATGAATACCACAGCTGGGAGTAACAGTGAAATTCTGCTGATGAGAAATACTATTAATATAAAAGTTTCTTTTCTCAACTTGACAGTCAGCCTTTTTGGGGAGGACTGGTTTGCACATGTCTCAAGGTGTTCCAAAGCAAGCTTTGAATTTAATTGCTGTATTTTATGTGTGTATATATATATATGAAAAAGCTTAATTATTTTTAAGCTTCCTCTGTGTAAGTCTTACTAACCATCAAACACTCCTAATCTTTTAATAAACTGAATAATTACACTTGATATTACATCATGAAATAGCCCAGAAGTTTTTCATGAAAGCATCCAACTGATCTCTTTTTAAGATTCAAAATTATTTGATAACATATTGATATACTGTTAATACAGAATGACTTTCCTGTATAATTTAAAATACTTTAAAAAGAATATAATCATGTAATATATTAATATAAATATTATATAAAATACATTTAAACAATATATTAATATATAATATATTCAAATTTTAAAACATCTTTGTAGAAGGTATGACTCAGAATACTTTCATATCATTTGAGGATATCTGAACAAATACATACAGAGTATTTCTAAGGTCAGAGGAAAGTCTTTTTTTCACATCATCAAGACTCCAGAACCTCAAGTACTGTATTATGGGATCACACAAGTGTTGAAACTGAGGCACATAGAAAATGGAACCATCACCTCAAAAAAACAATTAAAAAAAAAAAAGCTTACATTAATACCAATAATCTGCCCTTAACCTCAAGGACATTTTGATAAGCTGAAGGGACATTCAACACCATAAGATCTTTAAGATCTTCATTATGCCACCATACCAAAAGTCCTATTACTGTTGTGTTGTTGACTCAAGAAGACATCCGAGGCAAAAATAAAATAGCACTGGCATCATGTGTTAGAAAAAAGAGACACAGTTACTTCTGCCAGTCCTCCTTACTAACAACTGAAAATCAAAGGGTGAAAGTGAAAAAGCCAGATGCAGATTTAGAATATCAGTAAGGACTAGAGCTAGTAAGTCCATTGCATCTGCAAATTATCTAAATGTTTAAACAAATAAACAATGGAGGTGTGTAACAGCTTGGGTTACTACTAATTGATACAGTGTGAAAAGCACTTTTTTTATCATGTGCAAACCTTTCCTCAGCTAATCTAAGTATAGCCTCTTCATACTAAGTTTAGAAAAAGGTGAATTTTTTCAGAAATGAACTACAGAAAGTCATAAATCATCCATCAACACTTGAACTGGAGTTCAAGCTGTTAAGCAGAATTCTTTAGATCAGAGATTCAGACACAAGCCATGCCCAGAGGACAGTACAGAGACAAGGAGTTATCATAGGAAACGCTGATATTTATATGCTCTTAGCACAGTTACTTATTTTCTCTACTCTGCAAGTCTGGCCAGCATAGCCAGGGAAGACCACAGAGGGATGCAAAGGCCCTATTCTTCCAATTACTCCCTGATCATAAGTCCCAAAGAGAGAACAGCTGATCTGATACGGAATGGTACCAATCCAATCCCAACTCCGCATGAGGGAGAAGGAGAAGCAGAAAAATAATAAACTTGGCCTCATTCCACTATGCAGCCTCTTAGTCTTAAGCACGTTAGACACAGCGTGTTCACATACATGTCAGCACAAACAATGACAGGAGGCTCTTAAAAGAAAACATGGCCAGATGAAGTTGACCGAGACAAGAATTTAAATCCATTCTTGTCTCAGCAACTACAAGAAGCAGCTGACAGTCACATTCAGGAAGCTTTCCACTGGAGGAAAATACAGTTATAAAATATCTTTAAGATAATGACACTGAAGAAAGCAGTTAGAACCACTAGAAGCTGACAGAGCACCAGGGCCAAGTGAATTGCACCCAAAATGCTACAGAAATTAACAATGATGGTAGTGAACTGTCAAAAGTCTCTGTCATGGCTGTGTCCCTAAAGAGAAGGAATGCCTTGGGAAGCAAGATGACTAATGTTCACAAAGATGCAAACGACGTACAGCCCTAAAGTCTGACTTACAGCACAGATGAGCCTCTCAAAACTTTGATAAATCTATCCTCTACAAGATCCTGCTGAAAATCCTAGTGGCACACTGTGCCTTATTCATTGTCCACCTTGCTGGTGCTGTCACACTGCAGAGATGACTTTATTATGTTTGTGTGATAGGTAGACAAGAGCAGATCCAAAAGTCCATTTTAAAGTCAATGGAAAAATATTCCAATGCCTAATGGCTTTTTCATGAAGTTCAGAAGTGATGAGCACTTTAGGTGGCTGCTAGAGAAAGGCTGCAACTTAAATATAAAGTTAATGATATTGCCTGCACAGTGAAAGATTGAGGAAGAAAATTAAATTCTGATGTGTTTGCACTGGTTCTCTGAAATGTGACAAGGAGCTTTGGAGCTCCCATGGCACAGAACACTCTCCAGCATTTGCAAAGAGCAAATATTCTCTATGGGACAGCTTTTAAAGATGTTTCCTCATTCTCTGGACCATTTGCCATTGATACAGGTTGTCCTTACCAGAGGTGCTAACACTTGAACTTGTCTTTGGAATGATGAAGTTTTTCCAAAAAGGTGTCAGGATTTTAAGATTTCAACCTACTTGTTTCTTTTTTCTGCTTATGAAAACAAGCAAACAAAAAAAGCCAACATCTCTCACTCAAGCAATTTAAGTGAATGCACAATATAAAAAGTGTCTCCTTCAAGAGTAAAAACATTTCTTGATTAATAATGTTACAGTTACACTTGTAGTTTGTGCATTAGATTCTTCTGACCAGGGGACTTGCCATTTGGAATTAAAAAGCAGTGGCAAGTCTTATCCACCACAGTTTGGTTTTGGTTTGGTTTTTTTTTTTTGTTTCAAGTCCTTAGGTTTTTTCCCCCCCAACTTGTCTATTTTAAGCAAAATTATTTATTATTCAATGTGTGCTGCTGATAGAGACAGAATTATGCAGAATGACTGAGAAAGAAATATTCATTCCCACCCACCCCACATTTTAGAATAATTAGTTTCCAGACCTGGCCAGCCTCTTTGCCTTATTTTACCATAAAAAGAAGTAATTGTGAACCTTCAGCCAGAGTATAGGTTTTTACTTCAACTGATTTTCCTCATTTTGCAGAGCACAAACATTTCAGAACTTCTTTCAATCAAATCTGATTACTGCTGTGAGAATTGTATCTGTTCAGTTATCTGGAGAGGCAGAGGATGAGATTTCTCATACACAAAGATACAGAAATATTTGGAGATTAATAATATAAGTGGGGATAGAAGGATGAATAAAATTATTTGTCACATTATGAAACTGGACATTTGGGTAGGCATTTGTTTTATTTCTTGGGAACAGTTCAAAACCCTTTTTTTTTTATTTTTAAACTCAGGAATCTTTCTCTCAAGGGGGAATATGGCTGACGGGATAATACTGACTATCAGACTCAGCCAGGATGAAAGGATCTCAGGAAGTCATTAGTCCAGCTTCCTGAACAAAGCAGGATCAAACACTGAGTCCAGACCAGATGGCCCAGAGCTTGGTTCAGTTGGGTTCTGAAAGTGCTCGGCCTCTCTGGGCAAAGATTAATTATGCTTGATTGCATTTAACAAAAGAAATAAGATATGCATATGATGTTTAGGGGTTTTACTTTCAAGACAGCATTGCTGACAGGCTTCAGTCAAAAGATGTATGACAGCACTGAGAAAACTAGAGAAGTATTAACCTTTTTTGTTTTGTATATGCTTCTACTTTGTAGTTATATAAATTCTAGGCCATTTCAAGAGAAATATTTCAATCTATATTTATTTAAATATATACTTTATCTATACCTATGTACATTTAAATACATCTTTGTATACATTTAAAATGGCAAAAACAGCAGGACTCCTCTACCTAGAGATTTGGGTTAGGTTTTCTAAAGCTATTAAGAAACCCTTAGTATCTCTGCTATTATTGTGACTTCAACCACATTCTAACACATCAGTCAGTACTGTGGAATAATTCTGCCTCTTAATTTCTATTTAAAAAAAAAAAAAAAAATTGTCAAAGACAAAATATTTCCACAGATGAAAAACTCTGGACTTCTAAACTGTGTGCTTAAGCATTCTATTTCATATATCAAATGTATGCAAAACCATTTTTTTTTAGCAAACCATGCTGCATTTAGGAAAGCACAAAACTCACTAAACCATGCCTAGTTTGTAAATCTAATTCATAACACTGCAGCCAAAGAAAGGTACTAATTCCTTTTGGTATAAAATTCATGACCATTAACAACACATACTAGTTTGGCTGCAAGACTAAAATGATGAATATGTGATCAATGACTATTTTAAGATTAAGTGACCCTTTGGGATTATATTCATCAATACTAATAGTATCTTATTTAAAAGTTTAATGAGAAAGCTATAATGCATATCACATTCCTGAGTAAGATACATTATTATTGAATTTCAGATGGAGGATACCATGACAAATGAAATAAAAGCAAAAAAACCCCATTGTTTAAAATGGATTTTCTAAGTGTATTGAACACATGAACTGGACTGTAGGCATTTTTTAAGAGAGCTATTCTTTAAGTAATTCAATCTTATTTATTTTCAGTACATATAGAAATAGTATGTCTTTTAAGTTAGATCTGAAATGAGTCATTATGAAGCATATTGATATCTACATCATAAAAAACATATATGGCATTTTCAGTAAAAAGTCTTAACATAATGGGTCGGTCAGATCCACAAAGTGATTTTGCTCCTCAGAAGTCATTTAGCCACTGTATTTCAAGGTGTGAGCCAGCTCTTGTATTTGAGAAATCAATAAACATAGCAGTTGAACTAACAATGAGTCATGCTTAGGGTAAAACCTGTCAAAACTGAGAGATGTGCAAAATATTCTTTTAGTCCCTATTCTTTTGATAACAATAAAGGGAATTATTATTTCTTGGTAGCATAGAATAAAGATTTTTTAAAAACAGATGGGTGTATCAGTTGACTCTGGTTGCTTGGGGTGAACTCTGGCAGAACTTAATTCAAATTAAAGCTTTGTTCAGCTTTTCCAGCCTTTAACAGCTACGAATACAGTCTCTGATTAGGACCCCTAACAGTCCTTGCCCTGTTACTGATTCAGGCTGTTCTTGTTCATTGGGGTTTTTTTTGTTTAAAAGAAACCTCTTTTTTTTCTTAAAAAAAATAAACCCAACAAAACAAACAACCAAAAAACTCAAAAACCAAACAAACAAACCCCACAAAAACAAACAACCCCCAAACTCTTATTTTTCCACTTAGCATATCTGAGGAATACTTATTCTCACAGGTATTTGCTAAAAATGTCACTACTCCTCATCTTCTAAAAAACTCCCTATGTTATAATTTTTAAACTAGCTTTCAATTGCACACTATTTCTGATAACATCATTAGTACACACACCAGATTGTAGTATGAGAAAAGCAGGTTTTAAAAAAGCCCACCTTTTAAACACAATGCTTTTTTGTCTATGGGCTGTGATGGACAGACTCTTGACTTACAATAGACATTTCTGGGACAGAATGCAAGAGAAAAAGGGAGGATGTGTTACTGTTGGCAGTTTCACAGCAGAAGCTAGAACTTATGCTTTATAAAATAAATTGTTCATAACTTAAGGGAGCTGCTGACTTTAATAATGTAATATTGCCTCTTTATATAGCACTAGCACACAGGGATTCCAGTTCCTGCAGATTATTGTGTGATGTAGGAATAGGAGCACGTGAAAAACCAGAGTTATGTTAAGACTGAGTTTCTAGACTGATGGATTTTGGAAACTCAGCTGGACACTGCCTAAGTCTTCCTGAAATAACAGTATTCAAGCTTGATAAGAATGACAACCTTATTGAAAAGAAATACTTTTTCTGTCAATAAACATTTTGTTTGAAAGGCTAAGTGCCCTAGAATCCATTTTTACCGAACAAAAGCAAAGCACAATGTTATTTTTTCAATACTCTTTGAATAGGTTGAAAACATAAGTTCAGATTTTTTTTTTTACTCTGGCAATGCTGAATGAGAAAAAAAAAAAAAAATCCATCCTCTACTTAAACTGGAATTTTTATTTTGTTTACTTTTAAACCTTGAGGTTGAACGGCAATCCTCTAAGTATAAATGGAACCAAGAGCCCCCATAAGTTATTTAAAAAGCAGCACCTTGTCTCATGTGGTTACCTATGAAAAGTGGAGAGTGATCTATTTGTTTTTAACTCTTACACAAAGCTGAACTTCCATGTATGGACCAATGCATCAGCTGATGAAATCAAGCACTTCTAGATAAAATTACAAAATATATTTTGAAAAAATAGGTAAGTGGACTCATATAGACATGTATGTGACATGACATCTTTTGTATTAGAATTAAAAAACCCAAAAAACAGTGGAAGCGTGCAAATAGTACACGAGGTTTTCTACCTTTTTAGTTCGGAATTTGTTCAAAGAAAGAAATTTTGACAGTTGACCCCTGGTTCTGCAGGTGATCATAGTAACTCCCTGCAAGAGAGCAGCCCCATCACCCCATCGTAAATATGCCAATAATGGAATTATAGCAATGCCTATATAAAGAAAAAATAAAAGATAAGCAGATACTCCAGGTATAACTCTGCTACTTCTTATAAGTAGTAAACTGTCTGATGAATTGAAGACAAGTGTTTCCAGGACCGTAATTCAACCTGGATGGGTGAAATGTGAAAGGCTGATTATTAGACAAATACTAAACAAACATTCCCATGATTCTCAGCATAAAATATACTCTATTTTCACCTATCTTCTGTTTATGAGGACTAGTGGTTATTACGTTTTGCCACATAATTTAGACAGAAGCGGGACACTATGCATTCATATGAACAGTCACTCCTACAGGATAATCCATGACAGCACAGTCACCAAATTCAATTCGCCAGATTCTGCTACAAAGCACATCATCTCCTCAGGCAAAGACCCTGTCTTTTTATATCTTTAAAATGCCTTGCATGTCTGTGGAGCTATACAACCTGGTTCTGGCTGGAATAAAGTTCATTTTCTTCCTAGTAGCTGCTGCAGTGCTGTGGTTTGGATCAAGAAGAATAATGTTGATAACACACTGATGATTTAGTTGTTGCTGAGCAGTCTTTATACTAAGCCAAGGGCTTTGCAGCTTCTCATACTGCCCTGCCAGTGGAGGCTGGGAGTGAAAAAGGAGCTGGAAGGAAACAGCTGGGCCAGCTGACCCCAAACTAGCCAAAGGAATATTCCATACCATATGACATCATTCCCAGTATATAAACTGGGGGGAGTTGACTTTGGGTCTCTGGCTCAGCAACTGGCTGAGCATCAGTCAGCAGGTGGTGAGCACATGACTTGTTTTGTATATTATATTACTATTTTCCCTTCTCTTTCTGTCCTATTATATTGTTTTTATCTCAACACTAGAGTTTTACTCCCCACCCCATCACACAGAGCAAAGGGGAAGTGAGTGAGCAGCTGTGTGGGGCGTAATTGCCAGCTAGGGTTAAACCATGGCACTATATAAAATTAAGTCAAATATATGTAATAAATGAGTAGTAAGCTAACTAGCTAGTAAGTAACCTAACTATTATGTTAAAAATTCTAACCTGTCTAACTAAAACTTCCAAGTAAAAGAGCAGCAATTGGAAAAAACATAAGCAGCCCACTTCCATGAATTGCTCAATATCTGACCTTTTAAACACTTACTCTTGTACCATTAAGAGAGGAACAAAATATATCACAAAAATATTTGCAAGAAATAATTTCAAATTTTGGGGGTGGATCCCACTTAAAATTCCCTTAGCTTTTTCTCAGTGCACTAAAACTGATAAAATTTGTTCTTTCATGTTCTTGATGAGAGATAAAGATAAATGACAAAGTCATGTCTGGATCAAACTTTTATTTATGATCTTGTAAATTCAGGAGTATGCACATGAATGATTTGTTTCTGGACTCATCTCAAAATGAACAAATAAAAGATGAAAGATCACCCTGGGGACCTAAGGAAATACACAGGAGAAACAGGTTCATCTAAAGAAGCATGCATTTCTGGAGGGAAAAAGTGGATAGCCTGAATTTTATATCAGATCTTTACTTTATAGACAGTGCTACATAAAATAGTGTCCAGATCACTGCTGGTTTAAGAAATCTTTTCTTATTCTTTTGTATGGAAGAATCTTGTTGAGAAAATATTGTTTCTGTGTATTAGAAGATGGATTTCATTTCATCTTTGTTGTGTATGTTTCCAACCAATAGCTGATACTCCAGACAACGTTCTTCGAAATCAGATTTTCGTAAGTACTGCATGAACTACTGTGTTGAAAACACCTACACCTGTTAACACCAAACTGTTTTGATTAAAAATAAGACCTAATGCAAGGTAATTGTCTCATCCTTTAATATTTTGCAGGAAAAAAAAATTGCAATAAGTAATTTCACTGACCAAGAAGATTACTGACAAATGAATATTTAGTTTCCACCTAATTAGTAGAATGCTAACCTTCTAATGCAGGACAGACAATCAGAATAAAAAACTTTGCTGAATTTTTCCCCTCATGGATTCTTCTAATCTGCAGATGAACTCCTGAAGATCCTTATAGTGCACTCAAACCACCCAGTATCATATGCAATCTCCAAGAGCTTGACAAGCATGTCACTTGTTGCCATTTGCCCTCCCTATCATTATCCTCGAAAAAAATAGATATTATAGTAGCAAAGTGATGACAGGCCGCAGTACACAACAGGTAACTAACTTCTTTCTTGGGATTTCTTTGTTTCAGTTACTGTGTTGGACTCTCACCTTCACTTTAATATATTAAACTATAAATATTCAGAAACACTTCTGAAATACTTGCCATTACCATTGAATGAAGGTTGTTTAGATACAAAACTACTTTTCTCCTTTCTGAAGGGGGCTGGATTATTCTTAATCCCAATTTTACTGCAAGAATCATTAAAAGCTATTTTCATGGTGCTTAAATTAAATCCATTGTTTTATTAAAATTCTCTAGCTAAAAAAAAAAATACAGTTTGAAGTCATAATTCGAGAAAACATTTCCCTTTTTAGAGAGTATATAAATGCTTATGCTTCTAAACTACATGTGAAATGTACTCTGGTTTTTAAGCACTTTTCTGAATCAATAGCTAAAAAACAAAACAAAACCCACAGATAATTCATCTTGTATTGAAAGCAGAAGATTATGCCTTAGCAGTAGTAAAAGGAATAAAATAGGAAATATTCCTGAAAGCTGTCAATCAAAAGGGATTTGAAAGCAGGGAGAAGGAAAAGAGAGTTTGTAGGAGAAAAAGAAATCACAAAGAAGATCACTTTTCACATGGGCTCCAGGGACAACCCACAGCCTTCTGCTGAGGAACACCAAAGTTCCAAATGGCAGAAGAATTTCTTAGGAACTCAGTGCTCTACCATACTGCAGAAGGCAAATTTACAGCCCCATTCTTTAACATTAATGTAAGAACAGAGAGTCTGATTTCTATTTGCTAATCAAAACTAGAAATCAGGTCTTGGTAGTTGTGAATAACACCACCAACAGAGTGAGAAAAATTTTAAATGTAATTTTAATACAGTCCTTATTAAAAGCAATACTGAAATAACCTTTCCTCTGGAACGCTCAGCTGGTTTGGATGCTCTGACTTGCATTTCAAAGATACAGAGAATTATGGAGTACTGCACCAAAGAACATACAGAAAGTATCTCTAAAATCACCACAGCCTTCTGTTAAAAAAACAAAACAAAACACCAAAAAGAGAGAGAGAAAGCAAGCCAGGCAGCCAACCACAGTGCTTAGGCCAGTAATAACTGCCTTACATTCTGTGATGGGCTATGATATAGATGGAGGGACTCTGATGTCCAGAAATCTCTTTATAACACTTTGAATTCCTTAGCAAAGGAATTTTCTTCCATATGAATTTTACAGAGCTATACCAAGGCAGCTGCTATGCAACATAAAATGGTTTTGTTTCTTCTATTAAGCATGATTTAAATGATTCATTCAATTATTACTTTTGTATTCAAAGATGGCTTATTTTCATGCAGATTTATGTCCCATTATGCATAGAGGACATTCTTAATTGTGCTGAAACAACTACAAATTTAATTAAAGTTTGCCATTCCAAGCATAAAATAGATTAAAGAAAATGCTGACAACAGTAAAATAAATACTCAACTATTTTATTTAATTCAACATTTATTTTTAATCCAAACATCAAAATAACCTTGTTTCTAATTACAATCTCACGACAAAATGCCTTGAAGAAACATTTGCCTCTATTTTTCTCCAATTTGTTCAGCTGAAACTCACTAGCTTATTTATAAAACTGTTGATTAATAAATCTGTTCCACCTGTATTACTGTATGTTACAAAGAACAGATTAACGTATGTAAACAGCCATTATCACTTTAAAAACCCTAAGTCTTGGCAGTCTATAAAAGTAGAAGTTCCAAATATATTACAGCGCATTCATACACATAAATCATAACAAAGGTGGAAAAACAAGGGGCAAATATAGGTAGTGAAGTTCTGAGCTTTGGGGCAATTTATAGCAGAATGTGAGATCAGCTAAATACTTACAGTAAGTTATTTGCAGTTTCTTAAACTGGGTGTTATCAAAGACTGAGCCAAGTGCTGTAACGTATGACAAGCAGCAAATCCTCACTGTTGTAAAAAGTTGCACTCAGGTGAGATATGAAGAAAGAAACTGGCCTCATTCTACTGAATCTAATTTGAAATTCTCCAAATTATAGTGACCATGAAATTATTAAGTTCGCTGTTCTTGGGGATGTTAGGAAGGGGGGTGGCAATACTGACACTCTGGACTTTCCACAGGCAGACTTGTTTCGGAGTTCATTTGATAGAAACCCTTGGGAGTCAGTATTGAGAGATATAGGAGTCCAGGAAAGCTGGACATTTTCTACGAAGGAAATCTTAAAGGTGCAGGAGCAGGCCATCCCCACGTGACGTGAGACAATCCAGCAGCGTAGAAGACCTTCTATGACAGGGTGAACTGCTTGTTGAATGAAGACAAGGCTGTGGATGTTGTCTATCTTGACTTTAACGAGGCATTTGACACCGTTTCCTACAGCGTTCTATTAGAGAAATTGACTGCTCGTGGCTTGGATGGGCATACACTTTCCTGGGTGAAAAATTGGTTAGCTGGATGAGTCCAAAGAGTTGTGGTCAATGGAGTTAAATCCAGTTGGCTGCCAGTCACAAGTGGTGTCCCCCAGGGCTCAGTACTGGGGCCACTCCTGTTTAACATCTTCACCGATAATTTGTATAAGGAAATCAAGTGCACCCTTGGTAAATTTGCAGATGACACCAAGCTAGGTGGACGTGTCAATCTGCTTGAGGGTAGGGAAGCTTTACAAAAGGATCTAGATAGGCTGAATCACTGGGCCAAGGCCAGTTCCATGAGTTTCAATGAGGCCAAATGCCAGGTCCTACACTTGGGTCACAACAACCCCCAGCCGCGCTCCAGGCTTGGGGAGGAGTGGCTGGAGAGCTGCTAGGTAGAGAAGGACCTGGGGGTGTTGATTGACAGCCATCTGAACATAAGCCATAAGTGTGGCATCCTGGCCTGGATCAGGAATAGTGTGGTCAGCAGGAGAAGGGAGGTGATCATTCCTCTGTACTCGGCTTTGCTGAGGCCACACCTTGAATACTGCGTCCAGTTTTGGGCCCCTCTTTATGAGAAGGGCATTGAGCTGCTGGAGAGGGTACAGAGGTGGGCTACAAAGCTAGTAAAGGGTTTGGAGCATGTCTCTTATGAGGAAAGGCTGAGGGATCTGGGGCTGTTCAGCCTTGAGAAAAGAAGGCTGAGGCGAGACCTTATTGCCCTCTACAACTACCTGAAGGGAAGGTGTAGCAAGGCTTTTTACCACGTATTTGCAGTAGTACTTTTTTGTAACTTCTGAAATAATTGACTTACACTCTTTTTGGTTATTTTCTCTCCCACCCTAAGCAACAGATTCTTTACAGGAGGTAAAAAACTTCAATGGCTTTACTATTATTTACATCCAACTGACAACCCCACCTATTAACCAATTTTAGCAGTGTCAGTACCACTTCTAGAGGATGCAACATTCACAGTATGTTTCTCATTTGAAAGCCATGAGCCCAGCTGGAGCACTTGACACTAAGCATCACAAGTCTCACCCAAAGCCAACCAGGACTACCAACACAAATTGCTTGCAAACCATCATTTCTCATTTTAATTACTTCTTGTCACCACACTTGAGCAAAGGAAATGGCTAGACCCAAAATATGAATGCTGCAAACCCCATCCCTCTAAGTACCTTCCACCTTTAAGTTTTCTGCAAAAGAAAAGGTATGTTTCTTGTTGCAAGAAGACCAAGAATGAAATGTGGAAAAGGCACTCTAAAAAAAAAGTGATATATTAACCATGCATTGAGCAATCTGCATGCCCACGAAATATCTTATTGTGGGCCAGGGATTCACCCCGATGTTACCACAACTAGATGGATACTTTTGCATTTTCCTTATTCTTCTAGATCAACTATATATGCTACAACTAAGAAAATGCCAAGCAAGCACATCGAAAATGAAAACTTCACTAGAACAAATAGAGAAATAAGTCAGTATAAGGAATTATTAAACTCTTTCATGCAATAAGAAGCAATAAAGAAGGGAAATAGCAAGAAGCAAGTATTTTTTCAGACTGGAATCAAACTGGAACCCTTTTACAACAGAAACAGCATGAACTGAACAACAGCAGCTTTTTCCTCGTCTACTGATATATACATATGGTAAAAAAAGCTTGATCCAGAATCTGCTAGAATGGGTAGAAGAATACCCTAATTGGATCTAGTACCAAGAAAACGAATCATTTTACATCAGCACATTTAGAATATTTCAGACCATCTCTCAGCACATTTTACAGTTTGCAGACACAATTATTAAAGCTTCAGGTATATAGATCAATACAGCAATGTCACTGGGAGGCTGGAAATCTTTGTATACCACCCTGGAAATTAATGTTTTATTTTTCTAAGGACTTAAATCCACAACACACAGCTATTATATTATCAGTTACCAACACAAAACAATAAGCAAACTACTATACTCTAGTATAATGCTATAAACAATAGTAATCTTTTCTCATTTCTGAGCATTAACTTCTGATATTAAGATGACAGGTATTAAGAGCTATTAACAGGTATTTGTAAATTTTACTGTTACAAAATAAAATTCAAAAAACCAACACAAATTTGCTTGAGTAATCACCGAGTTTATCAATCCAGAACTATTTTGTAATGAACAGTTCATATATTAATACCACTTTTTATATAAACACCAATATGCACTGAGAAAACTTGTAAAGCCATTGTTTGTGTTCAAAAGATTTATTTTAGAAAACTTTATATGGCATTAATGATTGAAACTCTTTTTGAAAACATAATACCCTACAAAATCTCTAAATACCATAAGAAACAAAGCATACACTGCGTTATATAATCCAAGAGACTTTGAGACTATCAGGTTTCATACTGAAGCCAACAATAAAAAAACCCCTTAGGTTTATTCATGTTTTAATAGTCCATAAATGACACATACAGTTGTTTAAAACAGAAGAAATATCAAAAGAGGGCATACACATAATCAGCTAGTAACAAAACAGTATAAGAGTTATGAAACCTCCACTACTAGCATGACACTTCAGAGGAGCCATGGCAACTTCCCTCGACTGAGAGCCTTGCAGTATTTCTGTACATACTTAAATACATACTTCACCATCATTGCAGCAGAGAGTTTTGGGAAGAGAAATCAAGGCCATGAATCATATTATATTATGTTATGTTACATGGAATCACAGATGAAATATACAAAACAACAAGAGTTTCAAAGTGTTCATTCAGAGGCTCTTTGATTATGAATAGTTGGCTTACCTGTTTAACATCATATGCAAGAAGAACAAATCTTAAGTCTGGTGAAACGGAGTATCTTGATGCTTTGAATGTTACCTAAAACAAAGTAACAATAAAAGTGATTTTGCAAAAAGAAGGATCATTTTTTCCCCATTTTTCTAATAGTTAAGAAGTTCCCATTCATAAAACAGATCTGGCTTAGACACCTATATAACTTTCACAAAAGAAGGACTCAAACAATTGTTAGCCTAATTTGCTGCTATCAGTCCAATGGTAAGAGATGAATCTGGCTTCAATATTAAATATCAATTAAGAAGCTGATGAGTTTTTTATCATGACTGCAAGCACTAAGCTTGAGGATAACAACTGCAACCAATTCATTTACAGAAGATGAAGAAAGACACTTTGATTGGTGTATACTTTCGGAGTTAGATTCATCTCTACATTAGGCTGAAAGGTAACACACAAGAAAAAGAATAGCTGTGAACTATGTCACTATTGTTTTTCTTTTAAGGCCACATACATAAACATTTTGCAAGACAACTTGCGCTAAAGAAAAACTTTTGTAAACAAAGAAAATGCTTAGTGGAGAGCAGAATGAAACATAAGATAGCATTATAAAACTAATACTGTTTTGCATCTATCCAAGACTACATAACCCCCAAGTGAATTCAGGGCTGTAATTTAATCAAGGGGTAATGTTGATGTCAGAAAGAATTTAATGCATCTAATATATAAGGAAGATATGAAAGTGCTTTAAAGGGCACTGAAGGAAATAATTTTAAATGAATCGCAAGACATTTATTTGCAGAATGAAAGGAAAAGGGAGAAGAAATTAAAAGTGAAGATAAGAATAGAAAAAGTAGGATAGAAATAATAACAACCACAAAAGTGCAAGATAAATATATATATATCTGCCCACTAGTCAAATAAAGGCCTTTCCCTTATTTTACTTCTTAAGCATCCTGTTCTGTTTAGTCTACTGCCACTGCTAAACTACTGAATCCAACAGGTGTTTAAGGTACACAAACTAACACATTCAGAGTACCTAAGGAATTATTTCTAAAAAAACCAAACCAAAACAAAATCAAAACCCCAAGCAAAGTCAAATCTTTCAATAAATTGAGAAGATGCTATGTTTGATATACATATTAAACTCAGGTTCCAAGGTAATATAATTAGAATCAAGCTATCTAAAGAAATCAAAGGGAGAAAACTAGTTTTGAAGATAAACTGTGTCTTAGTTTGATGGAAGAGTATGACAGTGTCAAAAATAAGAAGATAAATCTGCAGTCTTAAGGAGAAAGAAAAAAAAAAACCAACATCCTTTTTTATCTACAAAGCATTCAGAACAGATTGCTACTATGCCTAAACTAGCTTTTATGTGTTAACCATCTTCAAGCAGAGACTATGCTAACACTAACCTATGAGTAACTTTCCCTTTTCTTGGCACATCATCAAAAACATTTTTAGATGTATAAATTCTCTGCTTTCTAACATCTTATTAATTATTGCCCCATTACCTCAGTTTTCAGCAGTAGATAACCCAGGCAGCTTTCCAAATTTATTCCCAGGAAGTATGGTGCTTACCATTTTATGTATTTAGTATGAACACTCAGTTACTGATTATGTCACCACAAAACTAACGATGCACTTAATGGAAACACCTGAGTAGCTCAGCTGCAAACTCTTGGTTGTTGAGGTAACACCAACACGAGTGACTCACATGTTCCATAGCCATGTGTAGAGTCTGGTGGATTTGGGATTTAAAATCACTCGAATCCTACTGAAGATGATCTTGTTCATTCACCTTGCACTCACCTGCAAAATTCTGTTTGCCTCTAGAAATGGTTCAGACACATGGTGTCTGTGCAATGCCAGATATGCTCTAATATCTTGATAACAGGTCACGGTTTTGTTAAAATTCTTTTATTTTGCTGGTATAATGATATTATTCTTGTTAAAGGGAACATAAAGCTGTTTCATACTTTTTAATGTCTAACTTAAGAAACAGGAAAATAAAAATTAGACCAGCAGAAATCATATGTTCCTTGCCAAAGCTGACAGCGATCATGATTTCTTTAAATTACCATAAAAATATAATTAGCCCACTTTTTGAAGTTGGATATACAATTAAGCCTTTAAGGAAATATATGTTTAATTTTAATAGAATTTCAGAGAAATTTAAGTGACATTTCATCAAGAGTTCTGTTTTGGATTTTTTTTTTTTTTTTTCTGGTAAAGACAAGCACAATTTTGGAAATAAATTAAGAAACTGTTTGCTTGTATGCAGAGAAGAAGCCCTTCTAGATGAAAGCAAAAGAATTAAAAAAAAATTGCTGCTAACATGGCAAGTAAACTCACAATCTGTGAGTTCACTAAAACACAAGACAGATTCTGGGTTTTCCCCATAAACATATCTAAGGTATTTGATCAACCACCAGATGCATGATTCTGCAGCTGAGAGATAAGATCAGGTAATGATGGACTTAAAAGAAAAGCTTCAGTCCTTGCTGTAGGAAGTGAGACATACAGCACTCAAGCCCTTGGGAGATTGTCTGTTGAGATACTCACTACAGGGATTAGATATATTTATTCATTAAAGAGAAGTTTCTGAAGAGTCTGACTCCAAGGTTTTGATCTTTTCTAAAGAAAACATATTTTTGCGTTTTAAAAAAAAAGTGTTGAAAAATATTACATTGAAAACATTTGGAATTAAAAAAACCTTGGGTGTCTTGTTATCAAAAGTCTGGAGGATGCTTGTTCCGCTATCATGTCTGCAAATTTTCAAGCTTCCTACTTTGTCAGAAGCGATTTAGCCTTTGTTCAGACAAAGACAGACCTAAATGCTGCCCCTTATGACTATGCCTCTGTGGTTTTGCTGTGCTTGATCTCTAAGAAATGTAGTTCTGGACAAACAAACTCTGATACAGGGAGAAATATAGCTGGCTAATTAGGCACAGTCCCTGGATGCAGAAGCTGGGTTAGTTTCCCTCTGCATCACTGCACAGTATCAGCTAGTTAGGAGATAGGGTAAATCAACAGTGCTGCACTGCATGCTCCAGATACACCCTTATGCCCTTTCCAAACTTCAACAGAAGAAAGGTAGAAAAGAAGGAAAAAGGAAAGGTAAATTCCTTTTGTCACTAATATTTGTCAGTTCTACCTAGCTATATCAAGATTTAAAATTCCTGTGAAAACCATCATCTAGAAAACCCTCCGACTACATAAATGTTGGAATCTCTGAATTAATCACATTTCACACTGTTGCATAATTCTGAGAAAAAAAACACCCTATTTTTTTAAGCACCTGTACACTGTCTTCCCTTCTTAATTCACAAATCTGTCATCCATTTTTCCTATATTGCTGAATTTGACATAATTTCACTTTTTCAGACACGAAAGAATGATCCTGTATCTGATCTTGGATTCCTCACACAACCAAACCCCCCACTGACTCTATAATTAAGTCTAATCATATTAAATATTGCATTTATGGGTTTCTCTGAAATACCTCGCGTGATAAGAGTTTTAATTCTTCTCCTGACAGTGATGCATGATGTGATGATCTCATGGACAAGCAATGACTGCTAGTCTCACTGTCTCCATAGACTGCAAGGGTAAAAACCAAATGGAGGCAAAAGGACACAGTACATTTCAGAAGTCTTTTGCCCTTCAACTTCCCATCTTCCTTCTCGCATCCATATTACAAATATGTGTTGTTAAACATAGTTTTGTGTGACAGTAGAAGAATATGAGAACAGCTTGAGACAGTAAGAGTGAAAGCAGGAGAAAAAGTGATTCTCCAACAAGTAAGGGCAAACCCCCCTCCCGCCCACAACAGAACACACACAATTGGCTTTTCTTCCACCTTTCCACATGGATGATTAGAATGGAAAACAAAATCCTGATAAACAATATGTTCTCAAGTTTGATTCCCAATGTCAATATTTTGTATGTATGATTTTTTTTTTTTCCCTTTTGCATTTTATGTGTTCTGCTGTTAACAGAAATGCCTGTTATGATTGTGTTTAAGAGAAGTTTTAGGCTGGTTTTAGGTTCTGCATCATCAGCAAGGGTCCCTCCATATCATCTCCCTTTCATTTCTTCTGTTTTCTTAAAGCCTGTTTCTCAGGCTTCTCACCTACTATAAAATACTGGGTTTACTAATTTTGTGGATTGTAACTACTATAACATTTAAAGCAGTGCCTTATTCATAGTCCTTCAAAAATATGCTATAAAGCAGGCATAGGGAAGTTACCAATAACATAGCCTAGCCTGGAGCTGTAAGAATGTATCCTTAACATCTGTCAAACACATTATAGTACTATTTTTTCATGGTTTTAGTTGGATAGTTTTAAGTGAAACAATGCATCACAGTTAAAAAATGTTTAGAGGAAATTTTCACTTTTGTGTTTACTTACTTGTTGTTGGGGGTTTTTTTTCCCCTTCAGATTTACCCTTCCTGTTTCAGTTTCTTGTACTTCTACTTTTCATGTATTTCAAGACCTCTAGAATGTGATATAAAACCTCGTGGCAATACTACTACTTAGGAAATTATACATCTCTCTATATCGCATACCTACATCTCTATCGGAATTTTAACTTAATGGTATAACTTGAACATTGATGTATGGGAGTTCATTAGCATTCACAGGTATTCATCTCAACTTATCAGACAGGCATTGACCCAATGGCAATGCATGAGAAGAATCAGATGGGACAGAATTACACTAGCTGCAAAATGAGAAGGCATTTGGCTTGTAGCAGGTTCCTCAGGCGGTACCAGCAATCAAGGGAACAACAGGATTTTTCTTCCATTACCACTGCTGTGCCTGAAAGGAGAAGATGGACCACGGGGAAGTTAAATGAGAGAACAGCTGAGAGTGGAGCCTAGCAGAAGAGCAAGCCTTGTAGCATCAAAAAACAGGGCACCTCTGAGACTAGATTCAGGTTGTAATTAGGAAAATGATGATAATTAGAATGTTGAAAAACTTGGGTTTCCAAGGTTACATTTCTTATTGCACTATTTCTTGTGTCACCTGAGCCTTTCATCTAGATCCAAAAATGCTGCAATGCTATATGTTGTAACTGTTAACACTCAGCTTTCCTATCCAGTGTAAAAGATGAATGTGCCTTTAAAACATGATCTAAGCTGAACTCTACCCTATGGATGAGGTCCATCCTGGACAGGTGGTTCTCAAGAACACAAACAAAATTCCCCAAACCCACCTGAAACTCCTCATGTAATTCCAAGATACTTATGCACGCAGGAGAATGTGATTGTAGGACACATAAAAGGCATGAGCAGTCCTGTGCAGCTCACAGGAGCCTCACACCATTGCTTCCTTAGTAGAAAATAACCTTTGACTAGTAAATCACAGAATTTTCTCCCTCTCATTCCCCATCTTTGATATAGTTAACACTTAACTATCTTTTATATCAAGGAAGGCTATTATATAGAGATCCCACACAGAGCTCCCCTAAACTGACAGTTTGGAGTATTGTCTCCTGTATTTTTTATGTGGAAACCTCTTTCACTTGGACCAAAACCAATGGCCACCACCAAACCACAGTGACTGCAAATCCTTCCATCTGTCAGGCTTTCTCATCTCTATCATAGAATGGCTTAAGATGGAAGGGATCTTAGAGATCATCTAATCCAACCTGCCCACCATGGGCAGGGATGCCTCTCAACTAGATTAGGTTGCTCAAGGCCTCATCCAGCCTGGCCTTGAACACCTCCAGGGGCGGGTCATCCATAACCCCTCTGGGCAATCTATTCCAGAATATCACCACCCTTGTACTGAAGAACTTTTTCCTAAGAGCCAATCTAAAACTATTTTCCCCCAGTTTCAAAGCATTTCCCCCTCGTCCTATTATTGGCATTCTAGTAAAGAGTCCCTCTCTAGCCTTCCTGTAGCATCCCTTCAGGTACTGGAAGGCAGTTAAAATGTCTCCGCAGAGTCTTCTCTTGTCCAGGCTGAACAATCCCAGCTCCCTCAGCCTGTCCTTGTAGCAGA
Organism: Todiramphus chloris collaris; assembly: GCA_025345505.1. Taxonomy (NCBI): domain Eukaryota; kingdom Metazoa; phylum Chordata; class Aves; order Coraciiformes; family Alcedinidae; genus Todiramphus; species Todiramphus chloris. The sequence goes on from JANVCC010000022.1 coordinate 34,288,686, forward strand.
GGTGTTCCAGCCCCTGGATCATCTTTGTGGCCTCCTCTGGACTCGTTCCAACAGATCTATGTCCCTCTTATGGTGGGGACACCAGAACTGGATGCAGTATTCAAGGTGGGGTCTCCCAAGAGTAGAGTAAAGGGGGAGAATCACCTCTCTTGATCTGCTGGCCACACTCCTCTTGATACATCTATGCGCAGTGGTTCACTGCAACACTATGCCCTAACTCATAAAAACCCCTCTACTGAAAAGGTTTTGCTGAGGGGGTTATTTAACATTTAAGGAAGCATGGAAGAGCAGAGATAATGTTCCAATATTCATAAGCAGCTACTTGCAACACGGGTGGGTCATTAAAATGTCCAGGGTTGCAACAATTACTAATATTTATGAGGTTATATAATGTTGTTTAATGTATTTACCATTATTCACCCTTTCATTAATCTCTTATGCAAGGGTCTTAAAATATAAGCATGTAAACTACTCTTGCTATTAAATCTACATTAATCAACAAAGGAACTATAATTGCATCAAGATGCTGTGCCGAGTTTCCTGTCAAAAGAGGAAGACGGTATGGTGGTGGGCAACACAAAACAAAAAGAAGAGAACTATCAGCAGGAAGGGCTGTTTATGAAGAACACTCTGTAAAACATCACAAAACAGTCCCTGCCAAAAGCTCTGCTCGGACTAAAACTCTCATTCTCTGCTTTTGGCTGCAAGGCCTTCACAGGGCTTTCACAGCTCAGCTGCCACAGCCTAATCCTGACTCACGAGCCAAGACTACTCCTGCTCTGCTCATCCTTCTGATGCCATCCCCTAATTAGCAGGCAGCAAGAAGTAACACTGCTCTCTCCATCCTTGGGTAGAAGATGGTCCACAGTAATACAATGATGCAACATATTCTAGGGTATACTTCCAGCAAGCCCACGGAAACAGGTTTGCAACTCAGTAATATTTGTTTGCTGTGCATCAAGATGCAGTTTCCCCTTGAGCTTGAAGAGAACTGAGGAAAGGCACTGAAATAAAGGGGGAGAGCAAATCAGGAGTTCCTGGGTTTTAGAAGAGTCCAAAGCATACAGCTGGGGGGAGGCTGTTGCAAATATAAGACCCTGTTCTAGAATTTCAACAACTGAAAACAGTCAGTTATACCTGTATCATTGGGCACGGCAAACAAATCAATAGCCTCTTATTTGGTTATATTTGATATATTTGGTTCAAATATATCCCATTGTCTACACTTCCAAGGCTTAAGGAGTCATGCTAGATGCATTTCTGACCCAGGATCCTAGACAGTGTTTGTTAGGGTGTATGAATGCCATCTGTATGATTTTGGATCCATCCACCACAAAAGCAGTGGAACTGAAGGCCAACAAATAACAGTTTTACCACTTGCATAATTATTGCAACTTTTCTTAAAAGGGAGAAATGAGGGCAAAATTTCTAAAGGCTTCTTTCAGCGGATTCAACCGTACCATAGCAGAACACACAGTCCCTACACGTGTTTTCTCTTGTCTCTGTGTTTGCTTTTTCCATTTTGGTTTGGGTTTAAGGATTGTAAAACAGACGAGGAGGCTGAGCTAGAAGTATGATAAGGGCCCAGATGGACAACCCCCTGGGAGCAAAAGAATCCACGTGGTCCTACATGCTCTCCTCTCCAGCTTAGCCAAATCTTGTGGCTGGGTTGTGTGTGAACTGGTAACCTGCTCTTAGTGATTTTACGTAATAGTTGATAGCAAAAGGAATAAATAAAATGCTTGTTAAACAATGAAATTACTTTAAAAATGTGGCATAATGTTACATATTTTGTAACTGTAATGTGTGATAATGTATTGCTAAATGCTGAAAAACTGGTAGGCATGTCACTTACAATCATGGTGATGGGCCCCTCAGACAGATGATAGAGAACATATTGTAATCACATATCAAGGCAGCATCACAAACATCAGGATGCCACACAGTGATTAATGTCTAGGGCTTTTTTTGGCTCCATTTAATAGATGACTTGCCCAGCCTCCAGCTGTTAACATTTATATGCTGCTGGCTCAGAATATTAACTGTTTATTAGACAGCTTAAATAGGATGCACAACACGAACACAGTCAGAGGACAAATGTGTATTAGAAAACATCTTTAATTTATGATATTCAGAGATGTTAATAGATATTCTTTGTGCTTTACAAGCTACTCTTTTCACTTATGTCACTGTATTTGTTATCTGTAATATTGCTTTGCTGATAGTTTCATTATATAACAGCCAGATTTTTTTGCTAATAGGTTGATTATAGAAGAGGATTCCATTTGAAAAGGACAATGAAGTGTAGACATTTCTTCTACTTCTGAATAAAACCTAATGAAAATGAATAAAATACACTTTATTTCAGGAATTTTGGACAAATACTTCCATATGAAAAAGAAACGGGCATCTTATGATGACAAAACATTACCGTTTCATCTTTCCAGGTACATGACTATTTTTAAAAGTATTTTTAATGTTTAGAGGTTTTTAAAATCCTTTATACATGTAACATATATGTTGTGGGGGTTTTCTTCTGCTACACATGCATTGTAAACATAGCAGCTCTTCAGTAGGTCTATTTGACTTTTAGACAATAAGCAACACAAAGAAGGATAAAAGAATGTACTTTCTTTGCACAAAAATGGCAGACTCTATGATGCAAAAGAAGAGACAAGTGATCTCCACATGTTGGAAGAGTGGAAGACTGCTTCAGGGGATTAGTAATGAGGGAAAAAGAAAATATCTTCTGAGCTGCTGGTTCAAATACAACCCAATCAGCAGTGACAAATTGTTGCTACTCAGCCCTTGCCTCTGTGCAATGAGTTTATCACAGCAGTTCAATTTTCAATGAACAATTATCAACATTACAAAGAAAAACCTACCATTTCTGTGGGCTGCAGAAGCAGAGAAGCAAACAGAAGAGGCAATGCAAATTGAAAGCAGACTAGTAACTCCCATTGAAAGGTGATTCTTCCACAACCAAAACGCTTTGATAGGGAAGAATGAGGGAACTTGCACTGCCACTGCCTATGTTGGATCTGTGCTGTATTTTTTATTAATACAAGATATCTCTGCAGAGTCATTAAACCAGCACCATTCTAATTATGCAGCAGTGATTAAGCAGATATAACACTGAGTGAGGAAAATGTTTGATTAACGATCCAGGTGTCTAACTTGGGAAGAGTACATTTAAGCAGTGTGATTTTCAGAACAGTGGGGATTAGAAGAACAGGACACCTTTTGATTTCAGCCATACAGTGCCTCTGTAACATTATGATCTCCTGTTAGGATCACTGTCCACCTTGTCAACAGACAACTCGGCACAGCAATGTTACCCGCTGCTCTCTGCCAAACATACACCAACAAACTTACTGTTTTCAGCTTTTTATTCCACCTTCATATGAATAATCATTGCCAGAATTCACTTTATTTGCCACTTACACTCCGCTTTTGACTGTATAGAAAGAGTAGCTTTGCAGCAAAAGAAACACTTATGTTTTCATTTGTCTCTGTTCCATACATAATCATTGCTTGAATATTATTTGGATCAGTTTCCCACATCCCTATTTGAGAGTAGATATCTAGCATCTAGAGGTGTCTCAGTCTGCGTGACTGAAGGATACATTAGCTCCATAAAAAGCCCAGAGAAAAGCAGCTTTGTGAAAAGAGGTGAAGCTTACACTGTGAAGCAGCCTGTCCGTACTGATCCATCATTACTTGGCAAGAGTGGTTTAGCATAATGGCCTAAATAGCTTGTCATGCTGGCATTACACTTGACATCACATGAGCCGAATACTTGCAGCCAAAAGTGTATGAATTCATCTGTGAGGAAACTCAAGTCTTGTCATTAAAGTCAAGTTTCATAGCCAAGGATGTCCAAGCAGTGGCTACACCAAAGGCAACACAGAGGCCTGACACAGTTCAACCTTAGAGAGACAGACAAATGCTCATAGACACATACACAGATAAGAGGCAAAATGCTTCTGCAATACTTTGTGCTTTGTGCTTTACAGAAATTCACCTTTACACCCACTTTTAACTGTGTCTGCCAGCTGTTTTGGGGGCTAAAAGGTACCCTGAGTCACATCCCAGCATATGGAAGGCTGCAGCTTACAGAAAGGGAACCTCACACACATGCCAATGAAATACAATTGTCTCCTCCCTTCTCCTTCATCTTTACATTGACCTACAAAGACAGCATCAAGTTCTCTCTCTTGAACATCTACTTTCTTCTTTCTAGTTTGAGGAGTTAGAAAAAAAGGTCACCAGGCGCTTTATGCTTTGAAAGGAGGAATCTATATCTGCAAAAGCCAGGAACAGAGCAGGAATAAAATCAGTCTTTGCCAAAGACTGCTGATGAAAATGAGTCATCCTTTTGGGTCTTCAGATCCAAAAGACTTTACTAAATTAAAAATACAGGGATTAACAATAACAGACAGTGGTCTTTACGGAGTATTTACAAGGAAAGATTGACAAGTCACACATTTATGCTGCAAAACCCTGATAAATGAGAATTACAGGGTATGATATAAGTGGTATCACTGAGAATAACAGCACAAAGCATAAGAAAACATAGACTAAGGCATTAAAGTATTTCCCGGCAATTACTGTTAGTCAAAAACATAGGGAAAGCACTCGTGTATACTATTTACTGGTCAAGAGGAATAACCTGCAATCATCTAGTTTGCCATTAAAGCACAGAGGAACAAGTAAGCCAGACCTTAACAAGACTAGGAAAGACATTTTTCACAGCACATTTAATTGCTGAAACAGAAATCTTCATGTAACTTTTGAATTCTTTTCTTCTTTTCTAATAGTGAAAAGCTCACAATATTTTGAGTAGAATTCTCCCATTTAATGAAATCTCTTATTATTACAGACTTCAGGTAAATTCACCAACACAATTGCCAAGCATGATCCTGATGTCCTGAAGAAAGCATGAACTACAGCCAAGAGTATATCCTCCAACATTTTGGTTATTTACACGTAGGTTGAATGAAACAAGAAATAACTTCACCCAGAAATCTTGAACTGACAGAGACTGGATTATACTTTCCATTTATAGATAATCTAGTCTATGTTATAAACATATTTTCTGTAACCTTTAAATATTATATTTTCTCACTCCTGTTGTGGGGAAAAAATGTTAGCAGACTTCCACTAAGATATAAGTAAATAATATATGTTACTTACAAAAGTTGTGTTTTCCAATAATAACGTAGTTGTATTTGTTTCTACATTCAGTTCAACAACATGTCCATTCTTATTTTTATACACCACTGTTGTATCTGCAACAATAAAGGCATTAACAGTTAGCAAACACATAGAGTATTTAAAACAACATCTGGAGAGAAAAACCAACATATTATGGTTATTAGAATATCTTTACTGCAATAAGCAAACAATATTGAGAGGGTTGCACTCATATTATCTATTTTTGTTCATTTGCTTCACAAGCTTCAAAAATATCAGTTTATGCCCTACAGCATGTCCACTTCACTCATGAATATTATTTCATTTAAATGGAAATACTCTCTGTAGTGAAGATATATCTAATGGTATTGCTATGAATGAAGTGTCATCTAGAACATAAAACTGCTCTCACCTAAATATCACTGTCACCCTGACACTTTAAGGTCTAACTATACTCACTTTGAAAAGGGCCATATGTCAAAGTGAAGTTCTAAAAAGAAAAAAGCTTTTGCTGAACACCACATTCACATATCTTCTTAGAAGTGAGTCTAACAAAACTTCTGTACTGTTCTGTATCTCTGGTACCTGGATTGACAAAGATATGCACTATATCTTAAGACAGTCCATGTCCTGCGTGATTAGTCCTAGGCCACAGAATACCAGATCATCACATAAGCTGAATGTTAGCAAGGAGGGTTCAACCTAAATAGGTCCATTTATTGAACATTTCAAACACTGTCGGGTGAACTGTTGCTATTTTTTCTGTCTACCATTGACTTGATTTGTAAATTTCCATAAGAAAAATGTCTGAATTCACCTGAAGAAAAATAAAATTGCAAAATTAATTGTGGCTCTTATGAAGTCATTGAATCTGTTTGTATCAATATCTACAAAATTACTAAGACACAATAACTACATAAGACTTGATTTGAAAAAAAAAATATATATTTGCTTCTAAATTTCCCACTACTTCTGATAAGAGATTGAATGGATTGAGTACTGATTCTTTCAAGTTATTTAAAATCCTTGTAAGAGATTTATATTTAATCAAATGAAACTATTTTGTTATAAACATGTAGAACACATAAGGGAAGCTCTACATAAAGCCTAAAGGAAACACAAAAGAACTTTACTAATCCTCAGTAATGTCTGAGAAATTCATTAGAGGTCTCTGAATTTTATGAAGTGGGAAGTAAACATGACTGGAGATAACAGTTATGCTATCATAAAAAAATATGCTTCACTTCTTCAGAAAAATGTAGCTGTATTTTAATTGACTCCACAGAAAATCTAGATATACAGCACTAGTGAATGTCCTCTGGTATGTTCTGTAAAATTAATGAAGCCTCAGTTGAAAAGCTTACTAAGCTATTTTAGGATCATGGCTGGGAAGTGGGGTAGGATTGATAGAGTTCAGGACAGTATTATTGGAGCTGTTGTTTAAAAAAGAAAAGCAGATTCTGAAGTGTGGAATTAATAGCAACTTCTTATAAAGAAAAAGATTTCAAATATTTATTTATTTTATTTAATAAAATGAAGTTACACTTTGTAGAAAGTTATTCCCTTTTCAGATTGCTAGCTACTACAGAACATTAAAATTTTTGCAACTTCTTTTACAGTTTTTTGCGTGGATTCTTTTAGGTACCCTAGCACTGAAAATTCCTGCTGATGTTGTATCACAGTGTTAAGCAATATGATAGAAAAAATAACATTCTCTGGCCAAAGACCTGTCTCCATTTATGAGTAAACCACAATGTGAGAAATGTAACATATAACCCAGAGACATTGAACAGCTATCAACAACTAGCCTTGTTCATTCCCCCCACTTGATCAGTGCTCTGAACAATGCATTTTTGGTCCAGAGAGACTAACATGCTACCCAAATACAAACAATAGTATCAGAATGTGACTCCCTAGTTACCTGTTTTTCTATGTCATGTACATTTGTCCAACAGGATTTGTAGCATCATGACTCATTAACTAATCCTACCAAGAACACGTCACCCAAATAAAGCACTTTCCCTTAAAATGGTTTAACAGGCCCCATGAGTGAAATACACAGTCCTAGCTAGGACTCTTCTTGCAAGTCATACACACAGTGTGAAATTGCACTTGGAATAACAGATATTGTGAATGACATAAATTAAAGCCTTTGTTCTTAAGTTAAAAAAAAAACCTTATTCAAATGATGAGAATAGAAAACCGGGAGACCAACCTCTTCAAAAGACAGATCTTGCTGGACAGTAATTATACCTCTCACTGAACTTGGGCTTTTGTCTCTATATTGGATTTAGTAGTTAACTCCTGAAGTGCATAAATTAAATGAACACTTGCAAAATCCGTGGAGATTCTCAGATAAAAGATTATATCAATACCATGCAAGAGCTGAACAGGAGTACAGCCTTCAGAAGTAATCACATTAATTTATACTTCATAAATATACTTCTCTTCATAAGTGAGCTTGTGAGGTGGGAAAATGTAACAGCTGATAGTCACACAACAACATGATGGTTTCTTTTTTCACTGATAGCTCAAATGTAGATAAGAGCCATAAAAATATATTTGGTTTGAAATATTTGTTATGTAGAATCAAAAAGTCTACAGAAGAAAATACTAAGACTTAATGCTGTCCACTTACACAATTAATTGACTTATTTTGTTTATTATCTTGGTGTCTTCACCACAAAGAAGTTCAGGGATCTGAAAGCCATTCACAAAGCCATTCAGAGAAGCACAGTTCCTACTTCAAAGGAATTCTTGTTTAATTTAAAACAAAGAGTAGTATCACATAAAAGCCTCTTGGCTGAGCACAAATTGCAGCACTGAGGAGCCACATCCATCTAAGAACATCACTAAAATAAAAAGTGTTCTGCCTTGAGCAAAAGAGGAAGAATGTGAGAAAGAACGTGTTACCAAATCACCAGCCCTAGACCATGTACACAAAACAGACTTTAAAACAACTCATTGAAAATTTCCTACTTGTAATAGTTCTGAAAAATGGAAACTCCAGAGCACTGGATGACCAGTACATTTATTCCGTGTTACTAAAAGGTGAAGACAGACAACCAAGCATCTGTATGCAAGTTATCCTGACATAAGTGCCAAATAGGGGAACAGTAAGTCCAGGATTCTTACTACAAAATATCGGATAGCAATATAATTAATACCTGATAGCATTTTATAGAACATAGATCTTATTAAAAAAAAAATCACAGGGTTGTGTTTGATAAAGGCAACTATGCTGAAACTGTATCTTGGGTTTTCTTCCAGGTATTTGATTTATTTGATGACACCATGATAACAGATCCACCTGGATCTTTTCCTGTGTGGCATACCCTAGGTGTTCCTGCGTTGGCAGTGGGGTTGGAGTTGATGATTTCAGAGGTCCCTTCCAACCTCTACCATTCTATGATTCTATGATTCCGAAGTTTACCTTATACAGAACTAACAGAAATACATTAGGAGGATTAAAAATAGTATCACTAAGAAAAACAAAGAGGAAGACAGGGTACTGCCTGTGATCTGTCTCACCTGATTAACTGGTCATTATTTTAGGTGGAAGACTGGAACTGAAGAACAGTGATGGAAATAAAAGCTTATGGGTTTATACAGATAAATACTGTACCACATATGACACTATTACAAAATACCCGGTTCCCAGAATGCATGCTGTGAGAATGGGAAATGAGTAGAGGAATACTAAGGAACAGTTTGTGTAACTCTGGATCAGAAGACAAACATAAAAATGCAAGGTTGGAATGCTAAAATGATTCAGGTCACATCATATATATCACATATATATATACGTAGTTAGGGAAAAGTTGACAACAGCTATGGAGATCAGGATGCATGGAAGAGCTCAGCAGAGGAGATGAGAGAATCATCAGCCCTGGGACATTTTTTCTTAAAGATATGCTGCACAGCTTTATGTCAAGAATTAGTTCAGTCTGAATGTGGGTAAGAATATAATGGGTTGAGCTTGGATGGCTGTTGCAATCTCTTCTGGCCAGGAATTTGTGGATTCAACTCCCTCTATTGATATTCTCATCCCCTTCTGCAATGAATATTTGGGAATATAGCATTGTCCTCACAATATAAATCGTGTTTGTAGCTCTGTGCTAAGACAGCTTTAATAAAAATCTCAAACCTTGGGGTTTTTCAGTTGACTGTGGGATAAAGGGATATTTACTTTTCCTTCTGCTGCATAATTTGTCTTCTGCTTGTGCCTTCTACTCCATTTTCCTACAAACCATCAAATATTGATCTCAGCTGCAGATGGTACACTGGGGTTGGTTAGTGTTGCAGCCTCATTCAGAGAATCCGTGTGGGTGTGTGCCTGGTATGATGCTCAAAGACACAGCATGCAAATTCCACAGATCTCAAAAGAGAAACTTTTCCCAGGCAAACAAAGCAGACTACTGCTCTTTTTCCCCTCCACTGCCTCACTCTGCAGGAGGTGTTTTAGTGTACCTGCTGAGATGGTTCTGTTGTACCAAGTTGATTTGCTGAATTGCAGGGGTTGCAACAAAGAGTGCCGCAAAAATCTTTCTTGTTCGCTGTGTTGCACAATCAAGGTTTTTCATCAGAACCGCAGTGCCTAGTTTAATTAAGGTCTTTAAGCTTGTTAAAAGACAAACTTAATGTCTGTCTTGAATAAGGTAACAAACCTGGTGATTCAGCACTCACTCTGACAATAGACAGAAAAAGGTATGGTAGGGTCAGGTTATTAGAGATAACCATCTTCAGGAAGATCTATTCCACCTTGAGTTTGAGCTTATTTCTAAAGTTGACTCTAAGGAAGGCTGCTTAGTGGACATACAGCTCTGTAGACCAAACCTGCTGCTTAACAGATTCTCTAAAGCTTAACTGGCTTTCACAAAGAATGCAACATTAAATAAAATATTACATGAAAACAAACTCTGAACCCAAATTATTTTGTGATTATTGCAGCATAATAATTTCACCCGAGTCAGCAACATAAATATTACATCCTCTTACACAATTATATTACCTGTAGAACCAACAATTTTATATATATATATATTTTTTTTTTTATCCTTGTGAGGCCAAATATCCAAATTCTTAAGCTATTGTATTTTTATCATGCGCTCTATCTCAAGGCAAAGAACATGGAACACATGTTCTGCTGAAACAATCCATACAATTTAAATCATACTTTGGATGTATGTATCAATATCATAAACGTGGCCCTCAGGGATGAAACAGTTATATAAATGTGGCTTCTCTACGCCATCTCAGGTGTTTTTAAAATGAAAGCACTATTTCATATGGATAGTTATACTAAGGCTATTTTGTTCCGCAACACTAGTAAAGATTCTGCTCAAGATCAGTATATGTGCTGTTGGCAGGAGATGCAGCTTTATACTGCGCCTTGCCTAATATATATTGTTCCATGGAATGTCAAAGTACAGGCAAAATTTCATAAAATGCAAAGAAATCAATGCAAAATTTTTCATTTTTGACAAGCAGATTGACCTCCATCAATTCTGCAATGACTTCTTTACCTTCGTTTATTGAATTTACCCCCATTTATTGAATTGACAACACTCTGACACTCTAAATGCTGTAGAATTCCTTTGCAGCAATCACTGTTCCAACTAGTTTCATATGGCATCACGTATGTTCACATTATCTAAAAAAATTCAAGCCCTTTTAAATTCATATGAAAAAATTATATATTATTTAGGGGGAAAAAATTGCTAACTCCTAACCTTAATCTACATCACTATTACTGCAAATCAAGTCCTGAATTGTGCTAGTGTAAGACTTTGGCCCAGGATCTACATGGCCTTTAACAATTAGGCTTTCTGAAAGCAGGGCACTGAACGGTGGTGTTTATTTGATGAGTATAAACTCTGATTTCACATGCCACTGAAATTAGGCAGCTCGTCCTGTAATTTAAATTGTGCAGACTGGGTTGAAACATCAAGTTACCATGTACTTTAAAGCAAACCTAAATTGTGACTAAATCTCCATATTCCAAACACTTAAAAACTTACTGTTATTTAGAATCAACCTATATTATCTTTACTCATAATTACTGTATGTGTAAGCAATGCTATGAGAAGCGGTACTAGATTGCAATTGGTTTGTGTGGATCCATCAGATCCAGTGGGGATATGCCAAGTCCACCTTGCTAGGACCTGGCTCAGTAGTGTTTAAGATTTTACTAATACTGGTATAGAAAAGTTTGAAGAAAAACTGTTCTATAAAAAAAGACAGGCAGAGCACAGACAGTTAATAGCTGGCTAATTTGTACATAGCACTGTAAATCTCAGCTTAAGCTAATTGCCTAAAGGAGGCCTCTACTAGGCACTGATGTTCTTTAAATATTAACATCCTAACCTCTCTTCACTTACAAATGATGAGCATTACAGAAACCTGATGGGGTTTTTTTCCACTTAGTTTTCTCTGTTCTAATGATAATGCAGAACAGGAACCCAAATCTGGGGCTTTTCCCTATCCAGCAATAGGAGCAGATACATCCTCACACCCCTCTACCTGACAGAGGAGGTCCAGATGATGAGCCCCGGGGGTTCCTGTTTGCTGGGTATACAATAGCATCAGTAGTCACACAGTTTTGTGCATAGAAACCATCGGATATTAAGAAAATGCACTGAACAATCTGGAAAGCCTAAGTAACATCTCAAAAGCAAAGGAAAGAAAAGGAAAGAAAGACATCCAAGCAATGCTGCAAATCCATCTCCCAATATCCAGAATAAGGTTGCCTGAGGGCAGTCTTTTGAAATTACTGGTAGCGTTAACCTGAAGGTTGTAAACACTTGTAGTTCCACTGAAAATATTTACTAAGTTTTGTTTGTTTAAATAAAATTCTGTGTTGCAGCATAAACAGCAGCATTAGCAAGTCAAGAGTCCTCCTTTTCCTAATATTTCACTTTTTAAAAAAGAACCCAAAGCATAAGAGAAGGTTGATACCTTGCTGTCAACATATATGTCAATCAGCCTTTGCTGTACACAGTATTATTAGAACTGCAGATGGCATTTCATTAAATTGGTTATAGAAAATGGCATGCTAATTAAAATAGAGAATGCGTTCTGATTTAATGAACAGGAGGTGCTAGACCAATCTTTGTCTAATTAAGTGTTTGCTAATTAAATAAAATAGTCATTTACAAAGATATTATAGATACAGACCAAATTTCAACATGCCAGATAAGTCACGTGACAGCTGAGCAAGATTTCCACTGCTTTTCTAAAAATTTAGGCTCTTCTTAGTAGTGCTTTCAAGAAAACATTTATCCTGAACTAGTTTTATAATGCAAACTGTGACTCTTCCAGACAATCCTTTATTACATAGACGATTTCCTATTCAAAATGCCTTGCAAAGTCATAGAAACACGTAATTCCTGTACTTTCTGACTTCCACAGGTCTTCTACTTTTCCCTTCTATGCCCAACATAAACTAACCAAGAACCAGGTGGAGATCTTACGGCACAGTAGCTACAGAACTGGAAGCAGAACAGCCACAGAGCATCCCACCGGATGCAAGCAAATTAACTCTGCTGAGGAGGCGAACTTCTCAGTTATTACACAGAGCTGTATTAACATGAAGGTAGAGCCCAAGAGAGAAGATCTGAACTGTTATGATGATATTTATGGATTAGTCAGCCTAATCAAAACCAATCTGGATTTCTTTTAATTGTATCTATTACATGTTGCATATCTGTGCAGAAAGGGGTAAGTATCACAAACTGGGAGTGCAGGCATTCGCAAAAACCTATCCTCCTACTTTCTTCAACTCCAAAATAAAGTGACCAGACATTCTGAATTGGCCTGGAAAATTCAAATCTCTATCCATAATCAACATATCTTCCTCTTTTCCTAACCTTGTTATTGGATATCATACCAAGCCATGCTCAACTCAGGCTGATCTTCAGTGGTCCTGATTACTTTAGTATACCAATGTCTGAAAATCTGCAACTCTCAACAGTCACTATTCATTTATAAAATCACAGATCTCTTCCCTATCATGCAGTTGCAGAGGATCATGACTCATTATTACAACTGCTGATATCCCCCTGACAGCGCTTCAGATGGGACAGAGGAAGTAGACAGCTTCTGAATATTGACAAACCATCTGGGGGACCAATTTATAAGAAAAAAATACAACAGTGAAATATATAGTGCAGTTAAACCAAGCCTTTTTGAGTTTGACTTGAAGCAGCTGAGAAAATATTCACTGCAGAGCTGTGGGAGGCAATAAGGCAGAAAGCAACCATCAGCCACAGGTAGTCATGTCCGTGACGAGCTCAGCTGGAAGAACATGACTGTCTCCTGCCTAAGCAAGTCGCTTCTGTACATGTTAGAAAGACATAAACACAAGGGAAGGAGCTGAATTACTTAACAAAGACAAGAAAGATCTAGCTAGATATACTGAAATGCATGTAATCACAGATAATGGAGCTGAATAAAGCTCCAGTGACTGTACTGGGGCTCTACTCAGACATGCTGTGGAATCAAGGTGTGCCGTCAGTTTAGTTTTCACAGCAAAACATCACCCCTCAGGTTTTTGAAAGATATATCGCTCTTCAGTGTACTGCCATGGTAACACAGAGCTGTTCTCATTTAGAAATCCTCACATTTTTCCTACAGGTTTACTAATTTATTAACTGATAACTTCAATTGCAGCCCCTTGAGGTCTTTAGCCCTGCCATTCATGGCAGCAAGAGAAATAGCTTGCTTGTTGGAGCTACTTCTTCAGTCTTGTTGGATGGAGGAAAAGCTATGTCTTCTCCAGTCTTCCTGCATGGAGATATTTTCCTGCAGTTCTATTCTACTGCCCTGGCACTCTGCTTGGGAGTGAGCACAACACCTCTACATAGATCTGCTCACTCAGACCTCCCAAATCCAGGCTGCCGCAACAGGGTTTGCCTCATTTTCTGTTTCAAGAGCACACTCAGAATAACACATCCACAGCTGAGCTGCAGCTTTCTGACATGGTCAATATACCATATGGCTGCAAGATACTAATTTGCATCATTTAAGGGCCTGTCTAACAGTTAGAAAAAGTTGAAAGAAACTAGGAGTTATGCCATAACTAATCTTCCACCAGAAGTAATAAAAGTCTCCTTCACTTTCAGAATAAAACTGGACAAAGCACTACAAAGCAAATGAATAGAAACAAATGAAAACACCAAGATCTAAGTATGTACTAGCATAAGTAGAAGCCAGTTATCTAACCCAAAAAGCTATCAATTGATGGACTAAAGCACAAAATGTTACCGTTTATGTCATTCCTCCTCACACTTTCCCCATTCCACTGTCTTTAATGCAGAAATTTCCATCTGTATTGCTGTCATTATCAGGAGGAAAATGTTAGAGATGTTCATTTCCCTCCCTAGAACAAAGCACTGAACATAGAATCATAGAATTGTCAGGGTTGTAAGGGACCTTAAAGAACATCTAGTTCCAACCCCCCTGCCATGGGCAGGGACATCTCCCACTAGAGCATGATTTCATGGTATTAAAAGGCAGGATAATAGACTTGATCCTATTAGTCCATTACAATGTGTTTGAAATGCAAGTAACAGTAAATCAGCACCAAGAGAAAGAGGAGGGGAAGGTGCAGTATTCACAGCGGACAGAGCCTTTCTAATAAGCTAAACCGCTGCTTGTGTGCCACAAAACTCAAGTAAGGTCCACCAGGTTATTGCTCCTGTATACCTTCTGTTACCTACACTTTCATTTAGCTCTTCTCTCTGTAGAAAAAAAAAAAAAAAAAAAAGAAAAATCTATAGGGACTTGAAATTAGAAAATGTACTGTACTTAAGTTGCTAAAAAATTTGAAGGGGAACACTAGGAAATGTTCTATCAGCAGTTGGGTTTTGTCACCCCACATTGCACAATGATGGTGAAACATTGCTGTAGATATAATTTTGCCAGCCCAGAAATTTACACCTTTTCCTAAATTGCCCACATAACTGCTCAGATTTCCCAACTACATGAAAGCATTTTTGGTTGGGAATATAAAAGAAAAAAATCTCTGTTTGCTCTCTTGCATTGCACCAAGGACCATTACTAAGCCAGCTTGGCAATGGACTCAGCCAGCTGTTGCCCAAATAATGTACATGTCCCTGGACTACTGAGAAAATTAGGAAACAAATTATCACATTCTCAGTCTTCTCCCTGGACAGATAATAAAGTATCTCAATAGAGCAACACTTCTCTGACAGCCTTGGGAGCTGACCTTTCTGCTGAGACTGTCAACAAGACAAACCAGACGGGATGCAGACAGCTCTGCTTTGGAGTGGACAGTGTGGCCCAGGACTGATTTCACACAGATTACTGAACTGGCAAAGATAAGATTCAGCGATTTTGATGAAGGAAGATTTATATGCTTCTCTATTCCTATATAATTCCAATTCTCAAATATATCTGTGCATTTCAACCTGCAATGGGGATGTGAACTCGGAGACAATCACTTCTGCGATTCTCTAGATGCGACTGGCATTTCACAGACAAGACCAAGAAGGGAAAAAATTAAAATGCAGTGGCTGTGTACACATCAGAGTAAAATACTAGCCTCTGAATCAGGGCTTCAGTTTGCTCACTCCCTTCAGCCTGCATGAAGGCATCTCAGCAAGCTGATTCAGCCAGAGCTGATGGCTCAATGCCTACCATTAGGCTCAGGCTACAGGCTTGAAGTGAAAAGATCACAAGTATAATATTAAGGTGCCCTCAAGGCTGTCCTTAACAAGCTGCATAATGCAGCTCTTAAGAATCTGGCTCTCCCAGCAGAGCATGTCAAAGGCAAACAAGGTCATGGCGTAGGATTTCCAGGCTTATGCTGACAATGATGATGCTTATTATTTACTTCTCTCCAGCTAATTTCTGTAGTGTGTGGAAACTGTGCTAAATCCAGTAGAGAGTCTAGTAAACTTGCATATAGTTTTGTGGAGAACAAGTATTCACAAGCACTTGAAAGACGAGATAAACATATGCATACTATCAAATTAGTTTTACCCAGATTTTATCATACATTTTATATCGGCATGGGACGATCTTCTGTCACTGCATCATAACTCTCCAACTTCAGCCAATGACATCAGAGGTAAAGATATAATGTCCCAAAAGAAAATATGCACATCAATCCCATTAAATACCAATTTTCAGAGCATAACAGTGGCAAGTAACATTCCCATTCAGTGCTCCATTTTCCTTAATTTTTAATGACTATTCACTTCTTCAGAATAAGATTTCTACTGTAATGAAAATCACAATCACCAAATTTACCACACCTCGCATTGCTATTATAAGATTTCATCACACACACACAAAAATTACCTCATTAGCCATTAGAAAATCAAACTCTCCTCTGTAATGAACTGTTTGACTGTCTTGAACCTTGGCCCATAGTCAGTAGAAGGAGAGAATAATCAATGAATGAAATTAATGTTCATTATTTGGAGTGTGCCATAATATTCAATGACCAGGAGAATATTTAATTCGATCCAGCCTAATTTGAATGGCTCTTTAGTGCCTTTTCCATGACTAGTACAGCACAGAGTGCATCCCCATTCACAAATGGTACCAAATTTTCACTCCTCGTCAACATCAGGAAATTATTCAAATCACAAAAAATGCTTTGATTTACAAATAACAAAACCAGAAATGGTTCCTTTATGTACACATGGTCTCTGTCTTGAGGCTCTGCACATGTGATGCAAGCCTCCCCCAGCACCACAAACACCACACTGCCACTTGGTGTAAACACTTACCAATACAGATATTATTTTGGCTAGGAGTGAATAAGGTATATCCACAGCTCAAAGTCAGAGCTTTTACCTCTAGAAATCATTTAGTCATCATCAGCTGGATGGTGATAAAGCACATCATTTGCAACGTGGAACATGGGGAAGAAAGGATTACTAATCATCTGTGAAAACCAATCCCCCTTTTTTTTTTTACTTTTTTGTGTAGATCTGAGGGTAGTGATTGAGTAGTGAAAGGTAAAAGTTTAAATCGACTATGGAATTCTGACTTATAGGTAACAATAAGACATTTCACAGCACTCTGCTGCCACTGAAAATAAAACGAAATTTAAAAATATATCGCTGAATAACAATTTAAAGTATCTGTGTGCAATAAGAATGCTTCTTATTTAACAAATATTCATCATTATGGAATTAGGTACAAACAATTCAGTAAGCCATTAGTGCATTTATTCTCAGTCCATTTCAGTGAGCTATTTACCATGGGCTTCAATTTCATTGCACTGAATCCAACAGCTTTGCTAGAATTTAGACATCTTTGTTAAAATCCTGACTGTACTGGAGTTAATGAGAGCTTTGCTTCACAGCACAGTGGACCAACAATTTAGCAGGTGCAGCTAAATGTCACAGAACTACACGATTGACAGGGCTTGCTTATTTTATTTTATACTAACAAAGGATAAACAAAATCTTGTAAGCCTTATAAAAATAAACAAATGCAGGGAATTTTCTGTTCATACTTCATTATTTAACCTGCTCTTTCCAAAATAGCAGGTGTCTCATTCTGTTTTATGAGAAAAACACATTGATGAAATGAAGATCATTAGCTCTTGAGAATTATCATGCAACCAGTAATATGTTTTGTGACGTTATTTGTATCTTTTTATAAACCTAAAATACCAGCCTATATTAAATTATTTCTGCTAAACAGTCATCTGGTCTTTTAACAGAAATCAGACATTCAAAAGTCACATGTGCCATTATGTTTTTTTGCCCAGAAGTATTAAATCCTGTGTTTCTAAATTTAAATTATCAAATAAAAGCACTTAAGAAGGCTTGTTTTCCTGCATGGTCATTATCCACCATACTACTGGGGTTCTTCAGAAATACCCATGCTAGATAATTCGAAAATTACATGGTAAGTGTGTAGATCTTTAATCAACGTAGATATGGAAACACAGATTTGGCACCAACGTTTGAAAACATTGGCAGCATTTCCTTTGGTATTCATTTGTTTTGGATATCATTGTCTAGTCTGTACTTGTAATTCCACTGCTCTGCTCTGCTGCAGTGTGGGGAATTAGGATCACCAGAACTGTGCTTATCTTGATTCAGCAGGTCCTGTCCCACATGGCACACCCAGTGCAAAACCCATAAGAGCAGAAAACGGGTCTGGAGGACAAAATGACCTATGGAACAGTCTTATCCTCAGGATGCAATCAAAAAGTCAGATGAAAGCTCAAACTCATACCAACAACACTTCTGACAGAAACAAAACAACTGAAGTCCCTCATACTGTCTGGAAAGGATTCTGATTGTATTTTGGAACATTCACCAACAGATTTTATTTGGCTTAAGGATGGAAGTCTTAGTTCCAAAGGGAAAGAGACACAAGCGATTAAGTTTCTATCTTTACATTATCTTAATGTGCTTTATTTCCATCTTTCAAAATTACAAAGGTGACATGTTAGTTAGGGACATTTGTACAGCTCATCTATGCAATTGATTTAAAATAAAATGTATCTGAATGGCAATATTACACCAACAAAACTCCAGTTAAGATTGAACAATGGCACTCTTGGCCAGCCAACAACGTTCTTTAACAGTATGAACATCTAGTAGTAATTTGACTGCATGTTACCCACAAAAGGAGGAGAACAGACTTGCTCCAGGTGTGATGCCCAAATGAAACAACAGAACTTTTCTCCACACTTTAGTCATACATTAGTTTCAGAGAATAAAAAAACTGTGTCTATAAATTCATGCTACTGATTATTCCAGGGAAGTACACTGCTTATCTGCTTCTGATCAGGTAACTCAAGCAATTCACCTTCACCTTTTATTTTCCATTTGAATTATGCTCCCCTTTCAAATGAACATTGTTATTGATTTTATTAGTTTCTGGTTTTCCCTAAGTGTAATTTTTTTCACTGAAATGCTAACTTCATTAGTAAATCTATATTTGCTCAAGAGCAAATCTAGAAATTATTCTATTAACGTTTAACACATTTGTTTGGAGGTTAATTTTTTCTGCACCCACAAAACCTAGGAAAATAGCTGAAAAGTCTGAATTAAGCTAGAGGACGAAAGGTGAAAAAAACCCACCCTGTGTTCATAATATATAATAATTAGAATAAATGGATCCAGAGTAAGCACCATTATGTCATGAGGAAACCCTGAACAGAAACATACTTGCTTTTTCTCCTCTGCTCACTTAAAAAGGATGCATCACAGGACATGTAAGAAGGGCTGATCCACAAATATTAACATGAATACATTTGTTTGGTGAAACTGTACCTTTGGCAGAAAATCCATATTTTCCAACCTAAGTATTTTGCTTTGGAAGAATATGAAATACCTTGCTAAATGAGAGATCTTATATTTATTTATTCACATTTATAATCCTTATTTAACATTTCCCTGATGATGAATTTGTCAAACAGATTTTGTTCTATTATTTTAATTTTCCATGCAATTAAAAAAACACAACTTCATGCACCAAACTGGAACACAGACAGAAATATTGTAATTTTTTTCTAAATGCAGATCACTTTTGCAAGTTCTAAACATGAACTTTATTCTAGTTTATGGGTTGCAGTTGAAGTCACTGCAGGGAACCTACTTAGCAGTTCCACGTACTCATCTGCAGTACATTACGTGTACTTTGTATTCAAATTATATATTCCAACCACATAAAGGCTGGACAGTCAGAACTGATGTAAATAGAATAAACTGCATTCATTATATGCCGTGTATTCAGAGATTTCAAGGCCAAGAGGGCCAAAATGGCATTCTATCCTGAATTCTTTCAGAGCACAGATTACAGGATTGTGCCCTGCAATTCTGGCACCAGGCCTATAATTTTCTGTTTGGTTTTCTTTTATAAAAAAGCACACAGACTTGCTTTAAACACTTTAATGCAGAATCCACTGTATCTCTTGATATTATAATATGACCTGACAAAGGAGAAAAACAAATCCTGCCATGATGCCATTAACACCTTACCTAAAGAAAGACCTTTCACTGTAATAATGCCTGGGGGAAACTATCAATAAAAAAAAATCCATTTAATTTTACAGTGTGATATGAAACACATTAAGCAAATGCCAGAACATAGAGCCTATTCTCTGTTCTGTGGAGCACACCACTTCTGCTGTCAGAATCCCAGTTGTGTCACTGAAACAATTCACTGTTGGGGTAAAACCACAAAATTATATCTAAACTTATACAGTATACTGCAAACATACCCATGGGGACTGGCCGTGCACTGTTGCCTTAGCACTTTGCCATTCAAGGTCATAGCACAACTGCTTCAACTATACCCCCCTCGCCCATTATAGGTATCAGCCTCAAACACTGCCCTTTGATTGTTATAGCTTTGCACAGAGGAAACATATTTGTGTTACGTATTACACATCTGAAGCAGAAAATAGTTTTATTTGCAAGTCCATCAGGATCCGTGCTCTCCAAAAGAGTAAAAGGCTTAGAGAAATACTGTTTAAAAAAATCAAGAAGCAGTTTTTCTTTAAAAATCCCTACCCAGCAATGACAACGGACGCTTAAATGTTCAGCTGTTAGTGCCCCGCTCAGAGCCATTGGGAGAAGGGTTTTGGACTGAGAAATGCCAGTAAACACAGATGCAGCCAACAGGGCTGTAAGCACCTGTAGGGACGGGCCACGTCTTGCAGCTGCACAGCACACACCGCTGACAGCACAGAGCCAGGGAGGCTGCAAGGCACGGCATCAGAACGTTACCTTCCTACAAGAAAAAAGGCATGTTGAAAAGCAAAAAATGTCCATCGCTTTCTTATGCCTCGTGTCTGCCATCAAAACAGCCTCCAGGAACAATGTAGAGGCTTCCTCCACCGCTGCAGGTCAGACTTCAAGATTCCTTTGTGTTCTATACTAAAACAATCAGAATACACCTTTTTAAACGGACCTGTGCCAAAGGCAGAGACATGCACAATACCAAAACCAAGTTTTCAGAACATCCGGGAAAATTTTCTCTATGCAGAGTGAAAAAAAGGACATCATAAATCGTAAACTTGCAACCAGTTTCTCAACATCCTTTTTATAGCCCCTCATATTCTCAGGAGCAGTACCTTTTAGCAAGACTTCATTTAGTGACACTAAGTTCTCAGGGCTAAATCTATTCTGAATACTTCAGAGATGATTCATTGTGACTCTGAAAGCAACACATTTTGTACTGGGGCCACTGGAAGGCACAGGTAATGTGATGCAATTATGTATCTAAAGAGCAATTACTCAATTTCTATTAAATTAAGATGTGCATGCAAATTTCTATGTCCTAGACAAACTCACATATATTCCATCTGCAGAGAGCGCACTGTTTTTTTTCTGCAGTGGCATTTTCCATAAATATGAAATTCTGTAAAGAGCAGCATTACTTTTACTGTAACAGTTATTTTCAGCTTAGACAAGCATTGGATCAGCTTTAAAGGCACAATCCTGCACTGCTAAGAGAGGTATTCCACTTTTTTCCCCTCCAAGAAAAGAACACAAAAATGGAGTTTCTTATGAAGGAAACTGCTTCCTCAGAAGAAAACAGCTACTATATTTGAGGATGGATGTCTTGTTCCAAGCAGATGCCTAGTTTGGGCCAAGAACCCTTGGCCCGATACCAATGACTTTAAGAAAGACTTTTCACATTTCTTACTCAGCAGAAGGGCAGAGAAGAAAGATTCCAAGCTCCCTGGAGTGAAATATCAGCACTTCAAGTCTGTACTCCGAGATGAGGACACGCTTGGCATACTTGGTTTGGGGGAGATGAGAGGACAGCAGAAAGAAGTGTCTTAATTTGCTTAAAGAAAAAAAAAAAGAAAAAAAAGAAAAAAAAAAGAAAAAAAAAAGGAAGTAGCTAGCTCTTGGCAAGAGCAGTTACTGACTCCCTACAGCAAGGAAAGCAGCTGGGGGAAAACTGCAACTTTCAAAATATTTGAAACTCGTCACTGACAAAGTCTGGCACAGCTTGGCTCTGGCTCTTATTGCAGGACTCAATCACTGCTCTTTCTACCTCTAGGAAAAATATTGGGAGTATCCACCAAATACTGCAAAGAAAAATGTATTCATTATTCTCAGTAAGTAAGCAACAATTACAGGAGTATCTACAAAATATAGTATTTTTTTTAGCTATGAAGAAACAGGCAAAAAGCTATCACCCATGCTTCTGCAGTCTTACAGCAAATTAAACACTCTTCTGAAATACCACAAAGGCAATGGAAAAATTTGTAATGTAATAAACAATTCGCATTCCACTTTTTCTAACATGTTAGGTTTTAACACACAAAAATAATTGAAGTCTTTCAGGACAGTTATTTCCAAGTACTGGGTTTCTAGGCACTACTTCTAATTAGTATCTGAGATTCTAGTGCACTTATTTTTTGCTTGTAAAATGGATGGCTGGTTATATGTATACGGGCAGCTGTGGTATAAACAGTACAATGCTTGCAAATCCTAACCTAGTTAAGTGTTAAAGCAATGTGGCATCTAACACTATACAATATATTTTTCATATATTTGATCAGACAGTTTACACATATCATTACTAATTCCACAAAAAAGACCTCTGGTAAATATTAGCTACACTGTATAGACCACATAAGGATTTCCAATATCCCTGTAGAAGAAGTAATACAATAATCATCCTCTTTAAGGTGATACTCATCCTGTTGTGAAGCATTTGTCTGCCTGATGAGATAGTACCCATACACTTAACTATTCAATATGTCCAATCTACATCAACAACATCTTATAATAATGTGAACATACATCACATACAGAGAAAAGAAAATGAATTTCACAGCTTCATATATAGGTTAGATACTTGTTAGTGCTTGTTAGCACTTGCTTTACTTGTGCACTAGAGATGTTGGCCAAATTACTATATAAAAAATATAACATAACAAGTTTTGGAAAGTGCAAAAAAAAAGATTTTCCCCCCCCCCCCCCCCGTTAAATAGGTTGTTCTTTTTAATTACACTTTAATGATTTAAAAAAAAAATGTTGAATGAATCATTTCAATAAAATGTGGGTTTAGAGGAAATGGTAAAATATTGAAAATATTGAAAAGCTTAATATATTGAAACAACTTCTGACTGATAAGTCAAAGAAGCAAAACACGGAGAGTAAACTCCAACAGAGACAAGAGCAGTACTTTCTGCATCACTTCTACATACACCATGATCACATCCAGAATATTTTGACAGTCATTCAGAGCACCTTCGGCTATAAAAGCACCCTGTCTAGCCTTTAGTTATCCTTTGACTTCGAAAAAATTTCCCTCAGCAGCTTGGGTATTGAAACAGAGCTCTCTACATAGAGCTTTATTCCACAATTGCTCATGGTGCCATTGACAGTGATGGAAATGCACTCTGATGTCTTCATTAAAACAAGTCATATCTTTTATTTGGACAGCAAATAAGATGAACAATATTTCTAATTCCGTTATTAACATAGGTTTATTTATGCCTCTGCATCCTTACATTGGTAATAGACTGTAGTAAAGATTGAACTGACATTTCATTTCTCTCTAAAGCTTATACCTGGAAGGAAACAAACTACAATCAAATGCAAAAAAAAAAGCCCAAAAAACCAAACAAAATAAAACAAAAAAAAATAGTTGTCATATATATACCATATCCAAAGTAGATAATCAGTAGCTGTGCCATGTTGCACAACCATAAAACAGAAGAATCACGGAATGTTAAGGGTTGGAAGGGACCTTGAAAGATCATCTAGTCCAACCCCCCTGCCAGAGAAGGACGACCTAGAGCAGGTCACACAGGAATGTGTCCAGGTGGGTTTTAAATCTCTCCAGAGAAGGAGACTCCACAACCCTTTTGGGAAGCCTGTTCCAGAGCTTCATCACCCTGAAAGTGAAAAAGTTTTTCCTTATGTTTCTGTGGAACCTCTTATGCTCCAGCTTGCACCCATTGCCCCAGAGAAGAGCCTGGGTCCATCCTCCTGACACTCACCCTTTATGTATTTATAAACATTTATAAACATTAATGAGGTCACCCCTCAGTCTCCTCTTCTCCAAGCTAAAGAGACCCAGCTCCCTCAGCCTTTCATCATAAGGGAGATGCTCTATTCCCTTAATCGTCTTTGTGGCTCTGTGCTGGACTCTTTCAAGCAGTTCCCTGTCCTTCTTGAACTGCGGGGCCCAGAACTGGGCACAATATTCCAGATGCAGCCTCACCAGGGCAGAGGGCAGGAGAACCTCTCTCAACCTACTAAACACACCCCTTCTAATACACCCCAGGATGCTATTGGTCTTCTTGGCCCTGAGGGCACATTGTTGGCTCATGGTCATCCTGCTGTCCACCAGGACCCCCAGGTGTCTTTCCCCTATGCTACCTTCTAACAAGTCAATCCCCAACCTATACTGGAACCTGGGGTTATTCTTTCCCAGATGCAAGACTCTACACTTGTCGTTGTTCTGTTTCATTTGATTTCTCCCTGCCCAACTGTCCAGCCTGTCCAGGTCTCGCTGGATGGCAGCACAGCCTGCTGGTGTGTCAGCCACTCCTCCCAGTTTTGTGCCAACAGCAAACTTGCTGACAATGCACTCTGTTCCCTCATCCACGTCACTGATGAATATATTCAAGAAGAAAAGAAGGAAATGCCCTTACAGTGAAGGACATTCAGTGCACAAAATGCACTTCCAAATGTGCTTCATCTTGGTGGGAAGCATCTTCTATAGGAAGCAATAGATGAACTCTCTTAATTTGTGTAGACTGGAAAAGATTTGGAGACTATGGAGAAGAGAGCTAGCATTGGCTGCAACAGAAGCAGAATAAGCATTTATGATCTAGATCAAAAAAATTTGGTATTTACTTGCTTATATACAATATGGCAAAATTCCTGCATACATTCAGTTGTAGCGTTCACCAGTGAATCCCATAAATAAATCTTTGCCAATCACAGGAAACTATTAACACAAGGAAAGAACTTTCCTCTCCCAACAGAAGACATAAGAGACTGTTTCAGCACATCATCTGGTGATTCCTCTAACACAGAGAGTAATACAAATTCAAAATATTTCTGTAAAATGCAACACCTAAAGTTTGCATTCTGTCAATATTAAGAGTTGCTGTTTGTGGATGATCCATGCAGGTAATATTTGAGTGTTACAGGAAATTCAGATGGTAAATAGAAGGCACTAAAGGAGAAAGTCAGTTCACTCATTTTCCAAAGCAAATACATACTTACAGGTAAACATTTCACAGTCTCTTCAAATCTAAAGGAGAGAAAATGAGCTGACAAACCTTTCCTTCCTCATACTGCTACTTTTCAATAGGTGGAAAAGATATCTGAGTGGCTCCCCTAGACATTTGTCAGGAGTGATCCTAGAACAGATCCCAGCAAAACTTCAGCAAAGCTAAAGGTGTTGGAGTAGGCATGCAAAATCAAGGGCTTAGTCATGAACATGCTATAGTAGGTGGCTGCACAAGGACAGCTTTGTACATGGAGTAGAAGTAAATGGCAAGGGAGAGATGCTCTCTCTTGAATCATGAACAGTCACTTTGATAGAATGATGGTGGCAGATGAAAGGAAGAGAAGTATGGTGACTTCTTTGCTGCTACAGATAGAAAATGAAAATGTCCATTTCCTGCGGAAGAAACAACACATCATTTGTGTGACTTCCATCGCTGGCTTTTTGTAACATTGCAGTGCCTTCAACCTCATTGTTTCCTATGTGCAGCAGTTTATACAGTGCTACATGTAATATCACACTGTATTTTTGTCTTTCAAAGCTACATACTAATCAACTTAATATGGTGCATGGTATCACCAGGCAGACTTCCCATTAAATAAGGCCATTTAGAGGGTTTTAATAGATGTCTTTATCACTTGGTGTCTAGTTCTTAACTGTGTACAGTATTTCTTAGCACGGATTACCCCAGTATTGATGTAAGGCACATGGCATTGTGATTAAACTTGCTTTGAGACAAAATACTACATCCAGATTCAACATGTAGCTGTGTCAACAACCCCTGCAGGTAACAGCGGTAGTCCAAGAGAGACAAAGTAAGTGCTCACAGCTTTCCATTCAGCTTTGGCATGCTGAAATGCTGAGGACATTATCTGAAAACTTCTGGTGATCCACAGAATTGAGTTCTACTCTCTGCAGATTGTGTATTGTAATTTGCATATAATTTACATGCTAGCCTTTAGTACTTTTTTTAGTGGGAAGGAATATCTTTTATGACATTTATAGAGGATATAATATCATCACTTCTTCCCCAGGTCTGAAAAACAGCTATCTTAGCACTGAATATAACAGAAGCAGTGCCAATAGAAGCAGCAGGTACTTTAAACTCCTGCCTTTATTTTAATGATGCCCTATTTTTAATGATATTTTTACAAATAGAGAAGATATCTGACTTTTCCCTAGACATGTCGTGATGACAGAAGATTCCTGCACCTTCAACTTCTATCAATATTGACTGAGAGGTTGAAGACATAAGTCTGAAAAAACTGAGCAAATTGTACAACTGATTACAAGATGGCATAATAAATAAATAAATAAAGTGGTATATCATAAATTTACAGAGTTACAAGTTTCCATAAATTCCCCCAAAGGATTACTTTGTAGTTCTAAAAAAAGAAGAAAAGTTATCTCAATGGCAGAAGCTAGAGGCACCTTGGACCTGAATGAACTGCATTTAGAGTTTGATCATTAGGAGAGCAAGTATTTTGCAGTCAGGAAAGAGGAAGAAAAAACTTACTTATATTACCTTTTTGAAAATAGAGAGTTCAAGCTGTTTGATTCAGCTGGAAATGTTTTAACACTATGACAAAACAGGTAGAAGCAAGAAATTCAGGTTCAAGTAACCTCACTGTCAACTGAAGTGGCTTTAAGTCAAGTTTTTGAGTAGGGTATGACTTATGTCACAGATAACCTGTCTCTCTCAATCTTCAAGTGGGTTTGTCCTAACTTTTCAGACTGATTGAGCTGAAAAGATTTAAAAGATGTTTACCACATCTCTAACAAATGTCCCAAACGCTATAAGATATAAAGGAACTATGGCTCCTTTCTCAATTCATGAATTGTTCCAACAGCCCTTTGTGAATCAGACCTTTACATTTGTTCACAATAACTAAAAGCCATAGCAAAACATTCATTCACGGCAGTTTAGTTTCTCAGCTGAAAATGAGCAACCTTTGTACTAATACCTGAAAGGACAAACACAGTCACTTCAGCACCCACAATACCCAAACCTTGATTTAACTGCACACATCTCTTGAAAAAGAACTCAGAACTGCTATTATACTTTGAATCAATCAGTCCAGTGAAAGGAGAGGCAGAAAGGACTTTCAGATAGGCTCCAGTCATACAGGTGATGAGGCACCCCAATTTTCTCAATTTTATTCAAGAAAAACAATTCACAGATGTGGCAACAACATGCATATAGTGAATGCAAAAATAGAATGTATGTGCTTATCTGGAGATTTACAAAATCCATGATGAAGTCTAATATTAGCTTTAGGAGACAGTGTATTTCCATAGGCACCAGAAGTATATATGGTATTTTACATATACTTGATATTAACAAATTTCTGTGAGAGAGAGTTATATAGGTGACTATATCCCCTTGCTAATTTGGATGATTAAAAGCCTCTCACTTCAGTGGCATTTGCCTTGACAAGCATAAGGAAGAACAACTGTGTAAGCAGCAGAGAACAAAGCACAACTCTTTTCTCACTACTGTTGAGTAGAAATAAATTACTGTTTAGATTTTTTCCATTCTCTTCCTGGGCTGCAGGGACTACACTTCACTTCTGCTCCCCTCTTCCGATAAAGATAAACCAAATTAATTGACTTGTCCTAACATGGAGTGGAAAACTCTTAGCCAAAAAAAACAAAAGAAAACCTATCCAGTAGAAAAATTCACCTTATTAATTAGTTGGAATTTTCTGTACAAATGTGTAACTTCCAGCACCATAAAGTCAGATTAATTGCAAATATTATCCGACCTGTGCTACATAACAGGTAAATCACCTGACAGACACCAACAGATGCTGATTGTTGCATGCTTTTTATTAAATGTATATTTGAAAAGAGCAGTATTTCTGAGAAATCTATCTTACCACCAGAGCTTTTACAAGAAAATGCTATGTAAAGAAGCATGTAATCTTATCTGCTGGCCTGTCATTCAGAAATGAGATTGCCTTTAAAGAGATTCAAGTGTTTTTTCAGCGTGCTTCTTTTTCATACATGCCATAGGTCCACAAGCAAGACCCGGGATCCTGTCACTGTGATCTATACTACCTCTGCATCTCATGGTAAATAGCAGTCATAACTCTGCTTTGATAAGGGAGAAGAGGAGGACTTCTACTGAAAATTGAGAGGTTTGGGTATTTCTAGCATTTATCTGCTTTTCCTCAAATACAGCTACGAGTCACACTTTCTTCTTTTCCTTATATTACCACATTTCCTTCAGAAGAACATGAGAAAAGGGCCACTATTCATCTAAATGAAATAGCATCTTATTTTGATTCATAATGTCAGTCAAACATTATGAGATAGGATATTCTCCTAGCCTGTAGGCCTCGTAGGTTCACATACATCACAACAGGCACTGATGGTATCTCTGGATGCCATGGGGTCAAAGCACAGCCTTCAGAAGTCCTTCCAGAGACCTTACTAGGCATTGATTCAGTCCCGTGGGCCCTCACCTGCATCTCCTTAGTAAGGAAAGGCAAAGTCTTAATACCTGCTGGCACGTATCTCAACAGACAGCATTCCTGAAAGGCACACTGATTTACAAGGAAAAGCCCCACTGCCCTCAGTTTTCGGGGTAAAAAAACCCAACAGACAGGTTTTCCACATCAAGAACCAAGTGTTTTCATTGGAGTTCCAAAGCAACTCATTGTTTTTCCTTTCATTCTTACATCACTGTGATCTTCACACTATTAAACATCTAAAAGTCCCAAGTACATTATTACAAGCTCACATTTGAACTTGACCAAATCAGCAGTAGCTGATGCATCTCTGAATGTTAACTGTGTAAATATTGACACATATGACAACAAATTTCTGGTCATATTAAGCGGTATTTTAAATAAAATAACCTGACAAATATGTAAACATTAGAGCACTTTAGGGTTGTTTGGCTTACATATTATGTCTACATGTAAATAGCATTGGTGGTGTGCTCTAAAAGTTGCATCTGGATAGTGTTTAAATTAGTGGAAAGACTCTTTTTGTTCTCATTTGGAGACACGGATCAAGACTCATCACTAAAGTAAGATGTCTCACCACATGTTCTAACAAAGTTACTGGGGTGCCACAGCTTCCAGTATTCACAAAAGTGGGAAAATGTGTATGATCGAACAGAAACTATAACACCCCTCTTCTTCCTTTACCACACCGCTTTGCCTCTTTCTGTACCTCCTTACTTGTGAACAAAGCAAACAGGTACTCAGGAATCAACGTAAAATTATAACTTTACTGTTCAGTGCTTCCTTAGAAAGCACTGAAAAAGACTCACACCTATTTATGAGTAGAATGAAACACACAGAAACATCCTAAAACTTTTAAAATACAATTCACTGGTCTGTAAAGACAAAAAGAAGTCTGTGTTAAATAAAGCTTCATGAATGATTCACAAGGCCCAGAATTTCCTCTCTTTCCAGCAGTGTACTCAATCCAGTTTAATATTTCAGGTTAAATAATTCATGCTACTCTTGTTTCTAGCAATAATGCATTCTCAGAAATGCTGGCTACACAGTGTGCTGGGCTCTTTCCTGGACTTTCAGGCTGTGCTGTCTGAAAGTACATCACTTAAATCCTCTACCAGAAGTGATCACCTTTTTTTTGAGTTTGAACAACAGAATGAATAATGACCAAACTTTTCAGACATAGCTTCAGCTATAATATATGAAAATGGCCATGAACACAAATAAGTAAAGTTGGTCTACATATTAGATACACAAACACCACAAATGATGAAGCATTACTTTGAGCAGCCAGTGAGAACTGAACACTCAGTATCTCTAAGGACAGTCCTGATATAACATGGAAAAGCACAGAAAGCTTTAAAATTACATTTGTGTTAAGAATGGTCTCCTATATATACGCTTACTTCTCTTAGTTTACAAGGATAAAGTTTTCAAGCACTGATACCTTCCTTCTCAAAATATCTTCTCTCTGTGTTGTTATATATGCCACTTTCTGACTTGCCATGGGGAAGGTAACTATTTTACAAGATTATTATTTAGCACATTTTCGCTTTCATCCTGAAAAAGATCATCCTATATAAGATAATGCAGTACTGTTGTATCCCACATCATACTAGGTATGATAGAGTTGTAAAAAAAATCAGTTACAAGCTTATAGCTACTAAACCAGACAATTTTAGGATATTAAAAAGGTAACACAGTTTCACGCATGGATTCTTAAGTATAATTATCATGGGCAGGTTTAGCTACCAGAACAAGCAAGGAAGAATACATTTGCTGAGTTATGTGCAGAATTACCTTTATCTTCAAAAAAAAACGGTTGGAGACTTGAAATCTCAGAGTCTCATAATGGGAGCAGGTTTCGGCCATCATGCATGCCGGTGATTATCCCAATCACTGCAGTGATTTATACCGGTGCTGTAATATGGAACAGTAAGGAACCATGGTGTTTCTTGCTATTTGTTTCCAGAAGAGCACAGCAGCTGCTCACAATGACTACTCTTGTTATGTTTCTCCCTACTAGTTTTATGTCACAAAGCAAAGATGCAAACCCGCTATGACCCATCCGTTCCAATGCTTGCAGAACTACAGTGTGCTTGCATAATGCAGCTATTGTGCCACTCAAATGTGCATGAAAGCCCAAAATGGGAGGGAATACGACTATTCTGAACTCAGTAGAAATCCTGTTCACTCTGATCAATAGGAATAAGTGGGCTGAGATCAGTTACACAAAGCTCAGTATCAATCAGTAATATTAGTATTGTAGTGATCAAGTGCATGCACAGAAATAGGAAAACTTGGTGGGAGCTCAAGCTGAGGGCTTTTATTATTTGAGATGGAATTGAAGCAGAGAGAAAGGAAAATTAATTTTCAATAATATTTAATATATATTTTGAGATGGAAGCACTATCTAGGCATTATCTATTTATTAGTTTTGGTAATCTTCTTAAAGAGCAGTCTATTAATCACATATTTTATTGCTGTCAGCTTTGTTTGCAGAATTGTCATGAATAATACATAATTTGCTGTATCAGCTCCAGTCTCAAAAAAAAAGTACAGCAAATTTCTTTCTTCCAAATATGTATCTCTCCTATGATTTTATGCTTCACTCTGTTGCAGTTCTCCCCCAAATGATGTATTCCAAGCTTGCAGAGGGAAAAAGTTATGTGTTATCAGAGCACACATCACTACTAAATATTAATCACTTAGTCTCTCACTGGCAGTGAAATCTACTTTATCATCACTAGTGGTGATATTCTTCGATCCTGACACAAGCCATTGAGACAGACTCATGACAGCAACCAACAAAAGAATGAAACAGAGTTTTCAGCATTTGTAACTGGTTTCAATGCTATGGCGATTTCACTTAACCAACAAAGACTGATGCAAGTTGAAGTGCAAAATAGTTACTGATTTGACTTTGGATTTTTTAAAAAAGTAAGTTCAAACATCATTGGTTTCAAACATTTCTGTAACTGGCAGGTTTAGAACTCTAGATTTTGTCATATTTAAAGGTACATAATAGTCCAAGATGATGTGGTGTTATTAGTTCCACTGACATTTAACTTTTTCAATCATAGTTAAAAAAACTCTTCCCTCTGCCAACTTAAAAATAAAGGTACAGAGATAAAAATAAATTACAGAATTAGATCAGTAATATAATTCAGTATGATGCTATCATTAACTTAATTAACACTCTGCAAATTTACATTACCTTTGGATATGCCTTTTGTTTATAGGCTTTTTATTTTAAAGAGACAAACAGTAACCACACCAGAATAAATCTGGCAGTTTGTGTGGGTTTAATCAGTCAATTAAAACTACAAGATGTACTTTAAAAAAAGGACATGGTAAAAAATTGCCAGCATTTTCCTTGAAATACAGGTGATGTTTACCTACGTGCAAGGAGCTGGCAGAAATGCCTGCAGAATTTATAAGGATCTTCTAAATATAGTTTCAGCAGTGCTTTTGTTGGCTTCCTAATTGCTCTAAAAATGAGTTTCATTCTTTAGAGCAGAACATTTTCTAAGCAGTGGTGCTAAATTCTCATGTTTATATCCCAGCTTAGTCATAGGTACTTCTTGGCTTTGGCAATCGCTATTTCCTTCCAAGAGGCAAGCTTGTATAACCCCGTCTCTTCAGTGCACAACACCACAGAGCAGGGGTAAGTTTTGCAACTGGGAAGTTTTCAATAATTAAATTTCATCCTGTTCTCTATACATTGCAGACTGTTATTAGAACTCAATTCCAATTTTAAATAACTTATTATATCAACTGTGGGAATTCTTGACCTCTGCTAAGATACTCACTATCATCTTTAAAGTCATTAAGGTCAGTCTGAAGAAAGATTTTCACATGCCAGTCCAACACCAGAGTCTACTGCAGATGGAAGCATTCATGGGATTTTTATAATTTCTTTAGAAACCTACAGTCTTCAAGAGAGTATCACTAATCCATACTGTGTTTCCAGCTCTCAGACAGTGCTCAGTTTAATTGATAAAACCAAGAGACCCACGAGGAACAAAAAAACATCTGCAAATATGAAAAATCAAAAGGTGCTTTCACCCAGCAGCATTAGGAGCAATGACATGATCTCTCATCCAAGCAGCCCTAAGAGTTCCAGTGTGTTCATTGACAAGTGACCATGCTTTTATTTTGTGGTTTGACTGGTGTCCACAGCCACCTTTAGACTGGCTAGTTACTAGCACTGCAATATGTAAGCACATATATACAAAGTGATTTGACCTAAATGCAAATATGCTCTAAGTGGCTGTTACAATTTAAGAACAAAAGGGAAAAAAAAATAAAAATCATTCTGTGATCATGAAAGATTGGGAGAAACATTTCAGAGTGAAGCTTTAGTCTTTTTCCCCAAATGTCAAACAGCATCTTCAACTCCCTGAGAACATGTAATAGGATAAAAGCAAGTCTGACAGCCATTCAACAACCCAGATCTTCCAGTAACAAAAAAAAAAAAGTTGCAATTTTCCGTGAGCATTTCTAAGAGTAGGCAAGCTTTGGAGGAATTAAAAACAATGCAATTGTGTCTTAAAAGAAAAGGTCACAAATATAAAGAGCCTGAATATAAAGTCAGGTTACAAGTTTCTCCTCCTCGTTCTCATTCATTCATTCATTCATTCATTCAGATGGACTCTTAGAGAAGATACAGGTATTGCATGAGCCTCATGTAAGTGTGGGCACAGTAAGCATGTAAAACAAACACACCTTGGTACTTACACATCCTGTGTTAACCTGTGATTTCTTTAGTGAATTTGAAGAAACAATCAGCATGTGGATTATAACAATGGTAAGGACAACACAATGCACATGTGCTTGCCTTTTTTTTTTTTCTTTCTTTTCTACAAGAACACAAAGTTCATGGCAGATCACATAGGCTAAGCTAGGCTTCTGGACAGCTTGACTAGTTGTAAAGCTATATAAGATCCTGGCCTTTCACCTTGTTGAGCTATTGGCTGAATAGCCCTGAATAAACCTTCAACTTTCTGTAGCTTGTGGAAGTCATCTATCATTTTAATGTGCTCTGCAGTTAGTAGATAGAAAGGTGCCAATCATCTGAGACACTTTCTTTTCTATATCTCTGGGAGAACAGTGTTCACAATTATTTAGTTGTCAAAGTGTGACACAATAATGCAATATAAAGGGCCTCACTTGGTGATGAATAATCAGGAGAGTACAAGCAACTTCTTTGGGGCCATCAGAGTGAAACACTGAGCCTTCAGTCTTCCAAATAAATGTGCTCAATTCCTGAGGGCCTGAAGCCAAAATTGCAATCCTGAAACCCCCAATTACTGCCTAAACACAGGAATCCCTACATGGTAATGGACTTTACTTCTTACTTCTTTTTCCAGGTGCTTTACCTTCTGCTTCTGTGCATTCATTACACAACCAGAGCTGAGCATCCTGATGCCTGCCTGCATTCACATCCAAGTCCAGATGAATAAATTAGCTGTCCCACAGCTCAAGTCCTCTGTATGTCTCAATCCAGGCATTTGAAAACTGTCAGAAACTGGACTGGGAGCTTCTGTTCAGAGTCAGTTTGGTAGCAAACTTTTTTAGCTAGTAAATGAGTAACATTCAGACAAGATATGGAAAACACTTTTTAAATAGTATCTTCTCCTAAAGGGTGCTACATTCTACAACCTCTCTTGCCTTGAAAATGCTGCCAATGCATCAGATGTCAGATTATTTTTCTTTAGGAAGCACATTCCTCCTTCTTTACTAAAATTATACAAAATAAATGATGATTCATTTGGTAAGTGAGCAGGACTAATAGGGACACAGTTCTGCAGCTTAGTGGTTCAGTCTTTCATATGGGAATGTGAGATTCCTTAGAGAAGAGACGGAGGCAGTCTTCTTTATGGTTCCTAACCAAAAACTGTCCAGTGCAAACACAGCTTCCTCTACCTCTGTAACTACCCAAAGGCATTTTCTCAAGTCTTTCAAATCAATGTGTGGCTTCTCCCTTCATCATCTAAACTTTTGCATTATGCCTTCAGAAGTGGGAACCTCCCAACTGGAAACAGTATTCCTGTACTGATCCTGAGCTAGAAGTCATCTCTGCCTGTTTCTACTCCTACTTTAACAGGGATGGTATCACTTCTCCCAGACATGTTTTGCCAGAACATCACACTGGGAACTCACATATCCTTGCTTATCATGACAGCTAAATCCTTTGGAGAGTCCTTGCTTTCTAAAATACAACTGTATCACAGCAGCGGTATGATGGTACTACAGTCATTTCTTTGCTAAGAGTACAGGTATCGGGGCATTTCTTATTTATTTATTTTGCTGCCTTCAAAGAAATATAAAATAATCTCGAGTGCACATAGGTCCATTTGTTGCTGTATATGACAGATATAGACAGATTTACAGATTACTTTTGTTCATGTGAGGATCTCAGAATCGCTAACAGGAAATTTTAGCAGCAGTAATTTCCATTGGGTTCACTAATGAACATACCAAGTAACGTGGGACCCACAGCTCAGCCATGGGGAATCTCATACAAACCATCCTCATGACATTGTAACTCCCCACTGACAAATACATTTTAAGATCTGTCAATCAGCCAATTCTTAATCCATTTAAAATGCACTCTACTGCTATTCTCCACTGCCATTGTGTTTAATGTCATAGGTGAAGTAACTTGTACGATTCTAAATGACAATATTTTATTGAAAAGTAGTCATGGCCTCAAGTCTCTCATTTGCATCTACCTTTTCTACTACAGAACAGCATCCAGGAACTAGGTGGAATTGAAGTTCTTAAAAATATGTCTTAGGAGACAACATGCCTTAAAAGCTAATGAAAGTTTGTGTCTTACTCTCTCAGAACTAAAGACTAAGAACTACCGTCAATATCA
The DNA here is from genome assembly GCA_025345505.1 of Todiramphus chloris collaris. Classification (NCBI taxonomy): domain Eukaryota; kingdom Metazoa; phylum Chordata; class Aves; order Coraciiformes; family Alcedinidae; genus Todiramphus; species Todiramphus chloris. Next base: position 34,324,443 of record JANVCC010000022.1, read on the forward strand.
TCCATCTCAAGTGCGGCTTACAGAAATGTGTGAAACAGAGCAAGACAGGATGGTTGGAAAAGCTCTTTGAAATGAATAATAACAGTATGTGGCTGAATGGCTGCCCAGAATTAGACATCCTTGACAGAGAGGCAAGGAAGAAACTGTGCTCCTGGAGGCTTCAATAGCCCTGAACATGAAATACTGGCCACTCAAAAAATCTACCCAGAGATGAGACAGACTGATTTTCTCTTGACCTCTACGAGCAACATATGCACCATCACATCAGTGATTTTATGTGAGGACTGAAAAGGAAATGCTTGGAATTTCTGTACACTTGGAAATAAATTAACCATAAAATATGCTTCCAAATACATAAAAGAAAATTGGGCTCTATGATCTCAATTAAATACACATTATAGCAAACCTTCTGACTGAGTTAAGATTTGATTTAAGTTCTTTCACAACACAGAAGAAACACACACATAATCACAGGCAAATGTAACTGCATTTTGGTTTGCAATTCCACAAGATACTCCTGACAGAAAGGACTGATTTCATTTCTGAGACTTCATAACTTCTCTAAATTTCCATGAAGCAAGTGCACACCTGTCTGCACATTTTCTTCCTCCAAATCTATCAAGTCTAGAGTCTTCAGTGTCAAACTAGTGAATCTTCCAAAGAAAAAAAAATTAATTATTTTAGGAACTATGGATTATATTTCAATTTAACAGTCACCAGTGAATTTAGTATTTGCATCTGGTATATTCTATAATGGCTTTATTGGCATAACAAACGTACTACATTAAAATCTGTAAAATCCAATGCAATATAACAAGTATTTTTACAATTGCAAGAGTGTGTCATTTGCTGTGTCCAGTTTGGCTTTAGTTATGGAACTGACAAAGATATATCCAGAAAATAGGGAAAGAAAAAAAGACATTGCTTTTCAAAATCTTTATTACATTTTTCATGAAACAGGGATCAAAATAGTGGCATTCCAAGTTAAATGGATCCATTTTGGCTGATAATGATCTTTCACTGAATAACAAATGCAATTTGGGGTTGTGCAGCTTTTTGAGGTGACAAAGCAGAGGAGTGTGTTTGCTGTACTGTTTTTAATCCAACACGCTTGCAAATAATAGATGACAATGATAAATGCAGAGCAGTCAGCTGTTTCAGTTAATTCCCTGGACAATCTTTGCTATGCATATCCACCTCCAGAATATATATTGTAATCAGCAGTAGTACAGTGGCTTATATGAAAGTTTTACTTTTAATTTTAAATGTTGGACAAAGGCAGATCTCTTGAAGCAACATAAACTGAGTCAAGGGCAATATTAATAAAATAACTGGTGAGCTGCAGAAGCCACGTTAATGCGGCAAGAAAACATCATCACATGGTCCAGAGTCTTCACAATGTCTGCAAATTCATTCTTCACAGAATGAATACAATGTTTTCATGATCACAAAACAAACAGAAAGTAGAACAAGGAAGAAGGGGAGTGTGTGTCTTTCAATTAAGTCCCTAGAACCCGGAAGTTGCCAAAAAAGGTACATATATAAAAAATTTTTTACCTTTCTAGAAATCTTGTATTTCTTGTTCTGATTCCTTGCTTGCTTTTTAAACAAGACACTGCTGTTAATCCTGATAAGTGCCCTGATCTAAAGGCAACTGAAGTCAACAGTACTATATTTTAAGTAATTCAGGTAACCCTTTGGGGAGTTTGGATCAGGTGCCTTCCTAAGTATCCCAAGTGTCTCAAACTGAGGACACAAGATAATCAACAAGTAAGATTTTCATTGTAAGAATCCCTCTTCATGCAAGTAATATTACTGAATTCGATGTTTCTCTGCAAGGACTGTTCAAGTAATGGTGACTCAAAATTAAGGTATAATCCTTTGCATATTGTTAAGGACCCGAGTTATAACAGAAGATCAGTGCAGGAAATTCAGTCTAAAAGATTATAATTCCACTAGTGTAAGAGCTTTCAAGCTAAGCCTAAACATGTCATGAAGTCTCATACCATGCTCCTCTAAAGGAAAAAAATGCAGGTCTCTTTCTTACTACCTTATTATCCTTCTGCAGCAAAAAAACCAAATGAAAGCTATACATATACTAGGAAGAGCTGCAGCTCAGCAGGAGATGGCTTGTGGATAGAAAGAGTTCTGAAAAATCTGACATCCATCCATACCAATTGTATTTCAGGGCTTTTACTTCAAACCTTCTCTACAGCAGCCCCAAGGACTGAACTCCCCTCAGGGACTGAAGCACATGTGGAGTACTCCTGATTCTACCAACTAAGCTTCACCAGAAGGAATCCATTTCATGTGCTTTGCAACCAACACACAATGCAGTGGTAGCAAAGGACTAACTCACTTTGAAAGTGCAAACTTCATCCAAGCAAAAAGCTGGATGTAGAGGCACCCAAAAGATACCAGCACTGCCACAGACCCATGCAAGCAGGAAGCTCAAGACTGTCCCTATAACTACATAGAGTAAGACTAACTTCAGTCATAGTGCTTCACTTCTCCCAAGAATACTTGACAAGTGATCCTCATTGGGGAAAAATCTGAAGACTTCTGGCATAACAAAAAGGTAATTTCCAACAGCACTTGCATTGTGATCTTGAGTGTTGCAAATGGCTGTAATGTTTCATTGGCTCACAAATATCATATGGTGATTCACATGAAGAGTTATGCTTCTGCTTAAGAGTTTACAAGGCTGAGCTATTAGTCCAGATGTTTGCAAAGTGCTGGATTAGAATGGCCACAAATTTGTTCACAGGTGCTTTGCAAGTCATAATATATACTATTATTCATCAAGAGTAACTCCACTAAAATCTAAGACAGGGCTAGAGCTGGTAGGAGTGAATACAAATCAAACTGCAGAAGTCTTGCCTTGTCCCTAGTGGTAGAGAGAAATACCAATTATACACAAACAAAAGATTTTACTGTGACCTTGGAATCACATAATTAATATCAAACGAATTACCTAGGAAAAATGTTTTAACTATTATTGTGTTATACAGTCCTGTTTCACAAAGTGGTTTTTAATAAGCTTTGTTATGTGGGTCAACCACTTGGTTACTAAATAATGGCCTTTCAGTTAACAAGAAGAAAAATAAAGGAAAGTAAATTATTGGAGTTTTGTGAGTGCCCTTTAACCTTGTCACCTAAAGGAAAAAAAGAGGCTGTCATTAAATTAAAAGGATTCTAGATTTCAGACATCTTACACTGTGGTTTACACAACTCACTTTTCTTGTAAAGGTGAACACAGACCTGACTGAGAGATGATGAAGAAAGAAAACTGATAGTGAGGTGACCTCTGTGGACAGAGCCAATGCTAATAGTTCTGGGAACTGATCTTTGATCACCTCCTCCACCCCCCATCCCCCCTTTTTTTTTTTTGGAAACCTTTGACAAACAGTTCTCTGTATTAACTTTTGTACCAGTAGCGCTATATATACAAAAGATTTTTTCAAAAGCAGTCTTTCAGTAATAAATGCAACCCTCATAAAGAGTGAAGTAGTATTTCTCAAGACTCAGTTCTCTACAGCCTGATCATTGCTGCAATGTGTCACTGAGACAAGATCAGAAAGAAAAAGAGTTAAACCACGCAGCCTATGCATGCAAACAAGGACTGTTATCCTGGTTGGGTTTTTTTTTTTCCTACGAGAACATGGTACAGAAAAGGAATACAGTCTACCTGGCCTTTCTAGTATAATTTGTTCCTTAGCAGGGGGGAAAGGGAGAGCAAGGTGTATTATGTCATGTAGCACATTATTTTTGTCAAATGAGTCCAAAGAAGTGAAAAATGTGAAAACTTTTGCATGCCTACTGTAAGTTCACAGCATCTACTTTTTTTATTAGGATTTTCCAGTAAGCAGCTTAACATGCATGCAATGATTTCATGCAGCTTACATAAAATAATGTTATTTAAAAATTAAAATAGACAGGCACACAGATTGCAGTCATTCCAAATTGCTTCCTACAGGAGATTACTCCAATAACCTAATAATGAATCCCCCCCCCATGGTGTACAGCTAGGACCACTGCATTGGAACTGTCATTTTCCAGGGTTAAATTGAACACCATTCAGCCTGGTAGCTGTTCCATCTCTGCTTTCAGAAAGATGAATGAAGATGAAGAGCAATCCCCATTAAAAATAAAAAGTACTAGCCCCATTTTTATGATTCCTCTTAATCTACTTTGGTTTAATTTGTTTTTTTATAGTTATGGATTCTCCACCCCAGCCTACTTTTACTGATAGAAAAACATAAATATGTATACGTAGAATTGTAAACATAGGGCATTGTTTGCAACAGTGAATTTTTCCAGAGCTGATAATGCCCTGGCTCCAGTAACAAGGCGTACAGCCTATTGATGTACCTTGGCCAAACAGAAGCACATGCCCAGTGAGAAGCATGAAACAAAGCAGAGGCAGCCCAAAGATGCCACATGTGCCACTGTCAGCAGTTCAAGCACAGCAGTTTCTGTGATGCATACACTCCTTTCCCAAATATTGTGGTATTTTCCAAGCCCTGGTAGTGTGGGAGGCAGGAGAGGAAGAGACAAGGAATTATACTTAGTCTTTGGTAATACCTCACCACTGAAGGTGGTTGTGCTGGAAATTGTGCCAAAGACAAAAGGTGGCCTATAGCTCCAATGTCCTATCCTGTACTTTCTCTGTGTGTGTATGTGAATTTATTACCCTATTTGCTGCTCTCTTAGCAGATGCAGAATTTGTGCAACATGAAAATCCATCCTCATTTTTCATCTACTCTGAAAACACCCCCACAATTGTAATTACATTTGCATTTTATTCCAGCATTTTCCTTACCTTCTGTTTGAGTTTAGAATTTCTAGAAGACTCAGTCCATTAGCTCTCTAAGCACATCCCAAGAAGCTGACATGCTTATTTTCGCTGAACCAGGCAGGGCTTCCCCGATAGGAAATTGTCAGAAGCTGATGGACACATTCATTCATCAATTTCAAAAATGCCACTTGGTTATGGTTTTTCTCTTTCTTTTTCCCCTCAGAAACCTTTAATGCCTATGTTTTCAATATGGCATTAACTGCTGATGTAACACGGCACTAACAGTCTTATGATGCACCTAAAAGCATTAAAACAATCTCATATAAAGTATTTTAATAACCCCAGCCCCATAGAATTAATTGAGAAAACATAAAGGAAGTATTTCATTCATGGAATCATTTCAACAAATCTACTTAATTCATCACATTTAAAATGGAGAGGAAGAGAAGTGCAAGTGTGCCAACTTTTATGTATTTCACATTCTGACCGGTGTTGTAGAGGCACTTTGTTTAGGCCTTTGTGTATACAAATCACTTTGCCCTTTCCTGTCTTTTATCTTCCTTTCTTCTGTACATAATAAGTTTCTAAATTTCAAGCCATTTAGTCATATCTAACCTTTATAGCATTTTTGCTTCTGATGGAGGTACTCTTATGAAATGAAAATTGTTCTATAATAGTAGAGATTTTTCAATAAAATAAGTAGTGCTCGGTACGCAATAATAAAATGCTAATCACAGGAACAGTTTTTCATTGCATTTATGGAGCATAATGTTTAATAATGTGGGCTTATCACAGCATTTCACTACATGATATAAAATTCACTAATTTCATAATAGAAATCATTTGCCCACTTGTTCAAAAGGTGTTGTCTGTCAGTCTTGCAATCTAACATTTAGACTACAGTAAAAGAAAATGCAAAATACAAACTAAGGGGCTGGTTTGTATGAGTTTTGTATTTGTTATTGTCAGTATGTCAGTGACGGGGTCCAAGCATGGTTTTTAATTTTTTTTTTTTTTTTTTTTTTTTTATCCTGGAGTTGTTTTTTGAGGTTTTCTTCATTTAATTTAAATCTCTTGCACTCTAGAAGGAAACTGGTCAGGAAAAATAAAATACAATGAAAAGAAATCAATTTCTGGTGTTATAATTCCCTGAATCAGCAAACAGAAATGAAGGAAAAGCTGTATAACTAGCAACCTCTTTCAGAAATGAAACCAAAAGTGACACTTCCTGAGGTGACCCTCCCATCGTTTTAACTAACCCCCACCACTACTGCTCCAGATAGGCACAATTTGATAGAGCAGTGGACAGAAGACATTTTCTATCCAGACAGGATGAACACATGTGACTCCAAACAAAACTCCTGCTACAGTTCTACCATGTAAGCCAAGCTCCATGGACAGGCCACAGCATAAAAAAACAGATCAGCAAGCATGGCTCTTCAATCCTGGATGAAAACCCCTGCTATATCCACCATATTCAATGTAATTACTGCCTAGAAATGTCTCTTACAAACTTTTTATTCCCCTGTATCTGCCCAGGTCATCCAAACCTTTAAAGGTACTAAAGAAACTCAATCCCAGTGAATGGTATTTACTAAACTGACTGGCCGTACAATCAAGAAGGTTCTGGTAGCTTACATGGAGGTGAACTTCTCCTTGAACCGGTTCTAAGACTGAAAAATACCATATTGTCCACTACCAAACTGAACATTCCTGTCTACCTAAAATTAACTCAGCCAAGAAAATTCACAGACAATTGATTCTATTTTTTTTTCATTTCTTCCCTAAAATTTCCTAATTGCTTAAAGCACCAAATTATGAGTCAGTGTATTAAATGATTTTACTAAGAAATAAGGTAAGAATAGATTATCATCTAATTAGAAAACAAATTACAATCAAATATTTAACTTAGCTGATGGTTATCAATTGCAAAGAATAGTTTTTGTTCCAAAATAAAAAAATCATAAGACCTATTATAAGATTCAACCACTCATACAAGTACTACTATACAACAGGTAAATAAAAATATTTTACTAAACACTTCTTCAGCCATCACAGACATCATGTGCAGTCCTACCCATTTTAAACTAGTGGCCATATTATTCAATTTTTGAATAGTCCTTACTGTAACTGCCTCTTAGATATATAGTGCATATGCTACTATACCTTGGAGACAAACAACTCACTTAAGGAAACATGACATAAAAAGTAGAAGGTGAATGTTTTGAGGGGTTTTTTTTTGAGTATTAAAAAAAAAATCACATTCCTGTGACAGGTCATAGCAATTATGGAAGGCTCCTGAAAACTTAAAAAAAAGCAAATGTCATTCCCATCTTCAGGAAGGGCAAAAAGGAAGACAAAGGTCTGTATGGGGAAAATCAGCTCAGCCAGACCCACTACAGCATGGTCTGGTCAGCCTCACCTGATCCCTGAGAATGTGATGGAAAAGCTAATCCTGGTAACTATTTCCAAAACTGTGAAGGAAATGATGACTGGAAGCAGCTGACATAGATTTACATAGGGTATCACAGAATCATAGAATATGTCAAGTTGGAAAGTACTCATAAGGATCACCAACTTTTTACTGTGACGATAGTCAAACACTTGAACAGGTTGCTCAGACAGGCTGTAGAGTCTCCATCCTTGGAGATATTCAAAACCTGTCTGGTAACAGCCCTGAGCAACCTGCTGTAGATTAAACTGTTTTGAGAACGGTAGTTGGACTTGACCATCTCCAGAGGCACCTTCCAACCTCAGCAATGCTATGATTTTGAATTCCAAAATGTTAGACATCAACAGCACTTGTCTCTCTACATTGTTTCAAAGTATGGGTTTGGCTATCAACTGCTAGTACCCTACTTTCTTTGAAAAACAACTGTTAACGTTTTAGAGTGCTGAATATAAGAAAGACCTTTAGCTGACATAAATCAATGTACTATCATTGATATCAATGGAACTAATTAAAAAACTGCAGCTGAAGGTCGTCTTTTTATCTCTTGAGATGCATCTTTTCAAGTATTTGCATTAAAGGTTTATTTTTCATTGACTAGTATTGTTAAGTATTATAAGCAGGCAAAAGAAGGTCCACTATGCTTTCTTTGAGAATTTTAATTCTTGTATTGAAAGCAGTGTCCTATAGCAGTAGACATAATAGTGAAAGAGTACAAAAGAAACAATTTCTATACCAAGAAAGAGTATCTTTCATTAGACTTCTGTTGTTGCTGGGGGAAAAAAAAAAAATAAAATGACAAGCTTTAGGGAACAAAATCTTCATTACCATTCAGATATTTCTGCATTAATTTAACAAAAGTTCAATTTTCAGCTGCCTTGATTGCAATGAAGCCACATAGTAAAATACAGTAGTATAAAATGCAACTGGAAACAGAAATGCTTGCTTTACTCCGAAATAATTACTACTAGGCTGAAGAAGAATCTGAGAACAAAAAATTTCATCAGAACCTTCTGAAATTCTTTCAACCAATTACAGTCTGTTTTTTCACGGCTTTTAGGATAGGTGACCTTCAACCTAATAGCCATGAAGCTCTCAATGAATTTAAAAAGTGTATCCTGCCAGCCTAGAACTGAGTTGGCAATATTTACTGAGCATCCTGTTTTTATAACTCACTGTCATTAGCAGTAGTAACCAAATATTGTCTCTCAAAGATGACACACTGATGTTAGCATCATATTCTCAAATATTTTACTCTGTAAAATGTTCTTTCTTCAGTGAAGTGGCTATTTATTCTGGACCATTCTTGTGAGGGCAATGCATAAGTTCTCAGAGACACTAGACAAGCAACAGAAAGGAGGTCAGAATGACATAATGCCACTTCAGCTAGGATCACACTCTAAAACAACTTCTGCAAGGCAGAGGGAGGAAAGTTTATATTACAGCCTACTCAATGCAGAAAACCATTCAGCAAATTAGTGCTTTTGCCAGATTCTTCTGGATTTATGAACAGAGTTGTTTGTAAAATTTCTCTTCTGAACCTGAATACTCTTCACTCATTTTCACTGTTATAGTGAATACTAAACGACACAGAGAAGCAAACAGCATGATGTAAGAAGTGGGACTCCTGGCTATTAGGTTCCTTTTCCCCCTTTATGAGCAGGACTGCATCACAATCGCATTTCTTGAGCAAAATCCTGGCCTTCTGGAAATAACAGAGACATGGTACAATGACAGTTCCAAAGATCCTTGAAAACAATAAAACTATTTGAATTCAGATAGCGAGCACTTCCCAAGCATTGTTGAGTCAACGGACCCAAACTTTTGTTTGTATTTATTGCTTCATTCAGTTGCATGACTTCTGATTCAAAAGATAAGTAAAACCACTTGGAAATATTATTTGTAAACAAATTCCTACATATCGACTCATATAAACTATGTACAACAGGCCCAGGAAGAACAATAAAGACACATTTTTCGCTTAGTTCAAATACATCACCTAAAACAGAGACACACATTCAGGAGCAGTGGTGATAAATAGCCGAGCACTTAATTTTCCCTCTTCCTCGAATCTGCAGTTGCCATCCCAGTTTCTCTCAAATATAACCTAAATCATGTCAGGCATTCCAGTTATACCTACAGGTTTTGAGTACATGAACATTTCTACTGTAATTTTCACCTCTTTCTCAATCTCCTGCTGGTTCTTATCTCCTGGTTAAAAAAGGACAATCCTCAGAAAGATTTTAGGTGTAGCAGTGCTTAATTTTTAGAGATTTCTGCATCTCCTCTAATCTAAATTTCTTGCCCACTGTGACTGAGGTTACCTTCCTGCTTAGTACATTCCTCAAAATCCAAGGTTTAGTCTTGTAAACAGAGACATCTAAAAGTTACTTTGTAGACACCCGTACACACCACATTTTTCTTTAAAGTTTTATCTTGTTTTATCCTTCTTATGGTTCCCTTAGCAACTCCTTTTAGTAATTGAGTAAACTATTGGAAAAAAGCACAATTCACTCATCAATGAAGAGCTTTTTTTATTTCTCAGCACACATGACCAAGCTCTTAGATTATTAGCAAGAATGGCATAAAACAGGCATCACCCTAATTTCTGCAGTAATTCATGAGACCCAAGACCATTCTGCAGTTCAGATCCCTTAGATACCAGTAAATTCCTTTCTTCTCACTTCTTAGTCAAAATGCCAATGATTCAATGCTGCACTGTCTGAGACTTCCTGTAAGCTGAGAAAATTATCTGGATTCCATTAGACATATACAAAGATAGTTTGATAAAGAACTCTCCACAATTTGTTGAAAAAACCCAGATTTCTCATGATTGTTAGAATCAGGGGGAAAAAAAAAATAGACTTTTTAATTTTAGCCATGATAGTGTATATTGAGAACAAATTCAGACAAGAGATATACTTGTGGGTATGGAATTTGAAATAGTGTGGGTTTTTTTAACAGTAAACTTGAATAAAACGACAATGAATAAAATTTAAAACCTCACCAGAAGGATTTGTCCTTTTTATCATTGTTCTAACTGGAAGAAGATCTTCTTTGTAAGAATAAAAAAAAAAAAAAAAAAGAGAGAAACAGAAAAAAGGGAACTATTTCCATGTTGGTAAACCTGTGCAAATGTACTATTTTTACCCAAGGCAAACAAAAGTTTGTTAGTAAAAAATGTAATATATGCTTCAAATTGCATAATGTGGGTTGTTTCAATCACTTTCAGTTTCTGTGACAAGGAAAAATAACTAAAGAAATAAACCTATGCTCATTTCAGAAGGGAAGGATGCTCATGAAGTATAATTCCTCTAAATCATAACTGGTGAAAATCCAAGAGACCTAAAAGGAAGTAACCAGAGCACACTACAACCTGTTTATATTTGTATATGAAAATCTTTGCTATTGTTAAAGTTTTTTTCTTCATTTTTGACATTAAATTTCTGTATACTTCTATCCTACAGATAACTATTATCATATATAAATACTATCCATTTTCTCCCTGACAGTAATTTCTATTGAAGAAAAAAAGAAAATTTAAAAAACCAAATAGCTATGACTAAATAAGCACCTAAATAAAAACAGACTGACTTATTAGTGGATAAAACGTCCATTACAAGGAAGCCAATGGTAAAATTTTTCATGTCTGCAGATTTAGTGAACACTAGGTGATGTAAATTCTTTACTACTAATAAGCTGTGACATACCTGCTAATCATTGGAATTGTGTCAAAAATTGCTGCTGAATTTGTCCAAGGATTTAGTTACTAAGTAGGAGAAAGCATATGTCTGATAAAGCCAAACTGGTCCAGGATTTTATCCAGGTCATTAGAAATTCTGCTTTTCATGAAATAAATATAACCCAGTATTATAAATAACATTAAAAAAAAAAAAAAAATCACAAGAGTAAGTGGAAAAAACAAAACAAAAACAATAACCCAAGAGCTACTATCAATACCTGCAAATTAAATCAGGAATAAAGCAGCACAGCAAACAAATTAAGGTCAAACCAGCAAGCCGATTTCAATATTGTATTTGACTCAAATAATCAAATCAGTTAAATTGTTAGATTAATACAGAGATAAAAAATCCTCTTAAATCCTAAGAAAGATCTAAGGAGGCTTCTGTTAGTTGAAATATAAGCCACAACTAAAGGCTTACAACACAACATACACAAAACTTTAATTTAGAGCCAAATAAATATTTTAATGTTAAACTCTTATGTAAAGTCTGAACTGACGCCTTAGAACCATCACTTGTTTCCTAATAGATCTCACATATTACAGTCATCTCTTCTTCCATCAATTAAGAAACTGCTATGTAGCATTAAAGAAAAATTCTGATAAACTGAAGTAAAATGTCCAGTTAGGTTACGTCTTCAAGATTAGATTCTTCAAGACTCAAACACACAAACAATACAGATGACACTGAGAAGCATATTCCCTAAGCCAAGTTTCAGAGCTGTTTCAACCTGTAGAATACTTTCCCCCCTAATACTTTTACACAACCATTAAAAGAAACTTACTCATAATGGATAAAAATAAAAATATCAAATTAGATACAAAAAAGTGTACAGACTCTTAGCTCTTGCAAATAAGTAGATACCCCAGGAAAAATAGTCTGGAACTAGGATGATTGAGATGCACAGAAATTTTTTTTTCTATTAGAAACCCTGCAGCGGTGGAGATCTGTCAAAAGCTATCAGACATTATTCTTCGATATTGCAATCTCCTCTTACAATTCAATCCTGGGATTCTGGTATGTTATCATTGTTGTAAGTGAGCAGTCTGTTGTCCAGGAGAAAGCAGATTTTTGTCTTTATGTTATTCCTCACAGGTTCTCTGAGCTCTGGTCATACTCCATACAAATGAGGCACAAAGCTTCCCTCCAAAGCACACTAACTCAGATTTGCGATGTCTCCTTTTGCTAGCATCAAATTGGAAAAGCTAAAACTTGTGATTATGAATCACAGACACACCAAAAGATTTAGGAGGCTATATCAACGTGTATTTTTAGTATAGGAGGGTTTATATCCTAAGACGCCAGCTGAAGTGAAATCCAAAGAAATGAGTCCCTTCAGCAGCAGGCTCAGAGCACCCCAGATCATTGGTTGGAAGAGCCTGTTTCTTTCATTTGAGCGAAAAGCACAAAGCAGAACCAATTAATCTCAACACTTACAACATTAGCCTCTAAGATGATCCTTCTCTTCTCCCTTTTACAATTCCCTGACATCCCACACTGTGATACTTCAATGGTGACATCAAAAAAACCCAACACCTCATATGACTATTCTGAAGGCATCTAGCACAACCTTGCCTAGGTAAAGTACCCTTGTGATGACACACTTGTCATCAATTTACAGAATGCTTATCCCACAAATTTATAGAAATAGCTAACCGAAAGGAACTAACAACCACAGCTACTCAGAATTCATCTACCAGCAACACTAAAAATCAATTTTAAGTCCTTATGACTAGATGTCACCATTCATCTTGCAAATAACTAAATTTAGTGGGAACCAGGCTGTAAATCAAACAGCCCAACTTCGAAATTTTTAGTCCAAAAAAAGAACAGGTATTTAAGAGCCTTACAAAGCAGAAACCATTTTAGAACAGAACTTAAGTTGTATGTAAGAACTGTGTTATCATGTACAGGGTATTTCACATACCTGTAATTACAGTGTGATAATGTTGTACAACAGTGCTGTAATTGAACATTCAAAAAAGAAAAAAAGAAACCTTGAAAGCTTTTTCCACATCAGCACTGTATTGCTGTCTTTTTTATTATATTATATAAAAGCTTCTTAGTAACCACTTTCTCTTCCATCATGTAGGCACTTAGCTAACCAGAGTTTAGGGAACCTAGAAAAAAGAACACTTTTCAGAGCCACGGTCATGAAGCCTTCTCTTCTTTCAGTATTTTCTGAATTGCTTTCCTCTTGTTCCTCTTTCAGCTCAATAGCATTTTGTTATGTCACTTGTTAGCAGGCTCTCGGGCTCACCTTCAGTATCATTCTCAATCTATTTAAAAACTCTCAAAGATCCCTTCTTACCCATGTTTGATTAGTTACTTCAGATGCTCAAATAACTGGTATTAGGATCCTTACTGAAATTTTCTAAATAACACCATTTTGATCTATGGAGCGGTAGCTTTTGTAAAATATATTGCTTACTTTTGACATCCAGTTTGTGAGTTAAACACCCTACTCTGAGTCAAGTACTCTGCCTATTATAATCCATGCAGCACTCTGGATCAATGAATATTTAATCATTCTATCCAAAATTAAACCACTGTAGCACAAAGCTCTGAAAAATAGCTTCTCCAGAACATACCAGAGGGTGATACTTTTGTCATTTATCTGGGAAACAAAAGTCAATTTCAAATTTCAACAGAAAAGAGGTTCCTTGGCTCTCTGATGTTTCAATGACATACCCTACCACTTCATGCTACCACAGTCACACTGGAGTCTGAAAAAAACCTAAACAAACAAAAAACACCAATATAATATTGTAGAGAATGACACGTTCATTGCATATTACTTGCTAAGCAAGTGTTCCACCTCTGGACAGCATGGCACTAGATGCAACTTTGAAGCAAACTGATTTTTCATTTTCCAAAGAAGGGCAAGATATTGGGCCTATGCAAAGTTGATGAGGGTGAATGACCGTAGAAACTACCAATAAAACAAAAGTGGAGTCATCTGAATGTTAATCAAATGCTCCTGCTATTTCCTCCTGACAAATGGCTGGACTAAGGGCTGAGAAACCTTGGAAGAAATTGAGAAGTTGTATGTTAATGACAATGAATGGAAATTACTTGCATCATCTTGGGCAGAGGATGCTCAAAGATCAAGACTATCTGAACTTTTCTTGAATTCTGCAACATAATAATTATCTATCCAAAGTATACAAGAAGAATTATAGATCTGACATTGTCAAAATAATAAAGCAGATATAGTAGCAGACAAAAAGATATAAAAGTTAATATAATTAAAAAGATTAAACTGGCCTTCACAACCATAGTGAAGTGACCTTCCTATATTTGTTAATTCAGATCTTTTAGGACTACACCCTTTACCAAACCACATTTATACAAACTTAACCACTGACAACATTTAATTTTTAAAATTCAAACTCCAAGGATAATGATGGATCATCATAGGTGATAGTCTATCACCACCAATATCAGAGCACTTTGTCTTTTCTAATATTGACTATTTAAGTAATTAAATAAATAAAATCAACATTAAGGTCAAGAACAGAGCCTAGTTTTCCTGAATGTCATTTTTTAACCAAAAGGTATAATTTGTGAATTTTTTTTCTAAATACTTAATTCAGTTGTTCATGAGGTTTGTGTCTCTGGTCACCACTGCAATATGCAGTTATCAATCTGAATTAGTTTGACAGATAAAAACTCTAGTAGGCTTTCAGAATTCCCTTGTCTTTGTTCACCTGGGAGTCAGACATTCAGCAGTTCCCACACAGCAGACTGGATTTAAATTTTTTTTTCAACAAGAAAGGAAAAGACGTATAATGTAAATGGCTTTCCTTCTTAGTGAAAATGCATACAAGTTTTATGCACAGGGTATGTGGCTGCCTACAAATGATCACATCAAGACTTGCCCTGATTTCCTCTGTTTGCTGTCCTTATCTCAACCACCATTTCTCCACTATCTCTTCTGCTTTATACACAGAAGAGAGTAAGCTGCCCAAACCCACTCCCAAAACTCCATCACAAGTATCATTCCTTCTCATGCAATCCCAAGCATACACTGGATAATGATAAGCCACTGTGATGCCGCCTCTGAAATTTACAGGTATCAATAAGAAATGTGCTTTTGACAGATGCATCAGTGGCAGCAGAGTCAAAGAGGCAGTGTTAGCTTGCTTATCCCCCCACGAGCAGCAAGAGGCCCACCCAGGAAACATCATGAAAATCAGAAGAGCATTTAGCATGAAAATAGTTCATCATTTCATTGATTACATTAGAGTAAGTATCTTCCCCCAAAGTGACTGGAGGAGCAGTTCAATAGCTCAGACAACAAAATGAATAGAGACAAATGAAGAGGCACTGATGTCTCTGAAAGATTTTTAGAGCTAGTCTGTCATTGAAAGGAATATATGCCAAAAGGAGGTGGTACGGGACAGTAAGGAAGGAGATTATTTCAATTCACAACTTGCTGCTACCCTCAATTCATGCAGTAGGTTTGGAAAAATCACAGCCTCTTTCCATTTTAAATGGGGACCACTCCAGAAGCTTTGCATTGGTGTCAGAGAGGCGACCAACCCACATCTGCAAATAGACTTGGGCCTGGGACTGATCTTCAGGCAGAGTCCAAGTTTTTGCTGTGAAGACCAACTTTATATCCCATCACCTGACAGTTCTGTTCAGACAACAGATTACATTAGAACCTTCAGAGTGCATTTCAATGCTCTTCCTTCTATTTTTCAGTAAAGTGCAACAGCCCACAAAACCAGGAACAAAATGCTATCAGCAGAGGCAAGCACGAGTGGGTGTACACTGGGAAGAACATTTTAAAGAATTTGTTTAAAAGAGTGAGTTCTAAATTAACTGCAATTTCTTAGGAAAAGAAAACAGAATCAAATATATTGTGTTTTCAACACAGTACAGTATCTGTCTGTGACTATGAAACTGAAAAAGGAAAAGAGATGTGTTAAAAAAAGATGTATTTAAAACACAGCCATTTCATAGGGGTACATCTTAATTTATTTTCTATAATTAAGACTCAAAAGAATCCACTGAAAGCAAAAGAATACATTCAGAAATACAGATTTCCACTTCTAAAAAAAATTACAGACAATACACTCAATTCAGGAAAAAAAAGATTATAGAATAATTCCTCAAGTACAGTTACAAACAACATTTATATTGTTTTCCTTCTCTGTAAGAGAGATGTTTCCTTATTTACAATAAAATGCAGACATAATATGGATAGAATAGAGATTTTCTCAAAACATATAATGAACCTTTTGTTCTCGCTGTCATAGAAGATCTTGAGGCAAGTGGTAATTAGACTGAGCGAAGCTTTAACAGCACAATGTTAGATTCATGGTGAAAGCATACCGTTGACTAAGATGGAAGAAGCCCTACTGATTTTAATCATAATAGTCTAATAATCTCAGGATCAGAGTGAAACAGCATTTCCCAGAAACAGGGGAGCTTACCTAGTTGTATTTCTGGTAGATAAGACTATTACATGCCTACCTTCATGTTCCCTGTAAATTTACTTTTTTTAATTTTTCCATTTGGAAGAACTCATCCTTCTGTCACATCTGTGCTGTGAAGTGAGGCAGGGCACCTGCTAGCTTCTCCATCCTATACCCCACTGGAAATAAATACAGCCAGTCTGTATCCAGGGAGGAAAGGACAGAGCCTACTGCTTTCCCTTCTTAAAATTGTCAGGCTTTTGTATTAGAGCACCAGTGATGTGATTTTTAAGTCATTAGCCCATATATGTATGATATATTACATAGCAGTTTATATTACATATTACACATGCGTATCTTACACTACCATGTAATATGTATATCCATTTTTTAAATTAAATAAAATGTATTTGCTTAATAATGGCTTTTATAGTGCTAATAATTCATGCAAGACAACCATAGTGTTCGAGTTTCTAGAAGTAAGCTCTGTTTAGGTTTCACTGAAAGTTTTAGTCTAAAGTTTTAGACTAAAACCCACAACTTTAATGTCTGAGGTAACCTGACAAAAGCTAAAGACACTTTTGTAGGACTCTGACTTACGAATGGCTTATTAGGAATGCCTTATTAGATATATCATCAGACTTTCAGAGGAAATAGAAAAATGCTTGCCTAGAAGTCCTTCACCAGTCTGTCCACAGGGAGCTGAAATACTAATTTAAAAATTTGCAAAGTGACACTATCAGGCGTGGGTTACACCTCATGTCACAGAGGACCTGTTCTTAATAAAGGAAGCTGTACTTCTACAGAAAACTGAGTAGTACCTTCAGAAAACCAAGCTCTCTAACCCGTCACATTTCTAACTATGCTCAGACTGATGCAATTCACAAATGTAGAATTATTTACTAGTCATTTTCTTTGCACATCCTGGTATTCTTCCTCCTAACCCTTAAGCAACTCATACTCATTAGTGCTCCTGAGATTAACCACTTCTGACCTCCACCTAAATTTAGGCTGCAAGGCTTTTATGAAAGGTCTGGTTTTGCAGGTGTCCCCACAAGGTGCTGCCCATTACAGGCCCTGTAAAAGTAAGTGTGATAGTTAATAACTGACTTTTCTTCCGTTCTTCTTGCTTCTTAGTATTACACGTTTTCTCTAAAATTATCCTACAGGAATTAAAAAAAGACTGGCTTCCTGTGGAAACCCCTGACTGTTCAGCTGCCTACTGGTTTGTAACACCATGTAACTGGTGTTAATAGCATGATGTGGGAGGTCAGTCTTCCCATTTTCAAGCTGCGTAAGGAGATGCACCTTCTTTGTTCTCAGAGCCTTAGGAAACAAAAGATTACACCCATCTCCTCCTACTTTGTGTGATGGGGAAAGGTAAGACGATCAATACTAACAAATTTTTGTAATCTGATTTACAGTAATTTGTTCTCCAGCTATGACCAACATTCTACAATACCAACACATAAATGAGATGGCTGATCTGAGCACAGAAGACCCAAAATCTATACAGTGCAAGGCCATGTGCAGCACAAATGAGTTTCTGAATTAAAAACTTAGCACAGTGTTAACAGTTTTACTTCAGCTATTCAACCAACTTACTCTTTCTGCCAAAAGTACTATTATCTCCCCAGCAAAATAAAATTTTAAGTTTTCCATTGTAAAGAGTAAGCCTGAAAACCAAATAACCTCTGGGAGAATCACCTACCGTGAAACTCATCACTAATTCTGTATCTGAACAGGTTACTCACCTCAGGGTTTTCTACACTTATCCCTGCCACATTAAGTATGATGGAGTGAGGCTGTCAAAGGAGTAGTTTTCAACAGGGAAGCATGTAACGTGTCTTATTATGCTTTAAGGAACAGATTCAAGCTTCTCACGAGGAGTCATGATTTATAAGGGCTGACCTCTCTCACCTCTTTCACCTGCTTGCACTAACACAGTTCTTACCCAGCATCTCTACACAACTAACAAGGATCTCCACTTGCCACATTTTGGGTACACATGAACAAACTGGTATAGACTTTTCTGTAAAGAAAACCTAACAAAAGCCAAAGCTAAAGAAATGTATTTATACTCAGGTTTCAGTTAGATGTGACATGAACTTCCAGGAAAAAAATGGGATTTTGCATAAAGATAGGATTTAGGTCATTCCTATAAATAAACCCTGCTTGAAGATGTCAAGTGTTCATGAAATTGTGCTTTTCTTCCCAATTCAGAAGGTGGCATCATAGTCTCTAAGGACTTAAATTACTATCTCTTATGTTGTTAGAGAAAGGTAACTCCTGCTTACCTAGTGTGTCAGTGGCATGGTGAAATATGGGAATCTTTCTTGATTTTTTCACTTTCTCACATAGCTTTGTAATTAAAAATAAAAAGCCAGTCTGACTTGGTTAGGCTCACTGTTATAGCATCAGCAGGTGAGTGTGTGCCTGTAAATATTTCAGTCTGTTCATTGCTACAGAATACAACACTTGAAATCCCCAGAGATGTGCTCCTATGAAACCAATGTGAGTTAAGCAAAATATACATATCCTCAAAATCTATTAAAAGAGTTGTAATATAAATGAAACCCCAGTTTCAAATATATTATCCTTGGGTGTCAAATTTACACTTGCTTCTGTGTGGATACACTGTCCCCTAAAATTACACTGTTCTAAATTTGTGATTCCTCACCAACTACAGAGTAAGGGGTTTGCCTCATTTTATCTCCCTGTGGGCAAGTGGCATTTTCTGCAGAGCAATTCTCTTAAAATTCTTTCACAGAATCATTTAAAGGTGTAACATATTTCCTGGAAATTGTGCTTATCTTGGCAGGTACAGCAGGGAGCAGGGCATAGGCAGTGAGCATTCTAACATTACTTAGCTTATTCTTTGATTTGTTTTAGCAGCTCTGCCTCATTGGATGCTGATGTACATGGAAATGTCTAACTTTTCAGGAAGAAATCCCCTTTCTTGAATAATACCCAAGGATTCCAAACTCCTGTGGCTTTTATTGATTTCTCCAGCTTCAGCACATTATGTTTGATCCAAAGTTCACCATTCACTTATAAGGCAGCTTGCTGGTGCAGGGGAAAATATGGAGGCTCAGGAATGCTACTGAAATTCATTTGTTACACCAGCTCCCTTCAAGTAGCTTGATTTGAATTCCCTCAATACTTTTGTCATTGGTTAAAGCACAGTCACTTTTTTTTGCATTAAGTATTAAATAGCATTTAGGCACTGACAGATAGATGTATGTGAAAAAAAGGTCAGTGAAAAGATATTTTGATACCAAAGAAGAATAAGGTAAGTCTAGGTAGTAGTGTAAGCTATTATTATTCGAAGATGCCACGATTTATTTATTTTTTTATATTGACTTGAAATGTTTTACTTTTAGCTTTTTTGGGCAACTGCTTGTTTAAAAATGACACACAACAACTAAATTACTATGTATGGAAGTTATGGTAAGAGATGTCTCCCTTACAGTAACAAGTACATAATCTTTACAGAGCTTCATTCAATAGAAACACAGTGTGAGAGTACATTCTCTGTAAAAGCACCATAATAATCAGTACTTTTCTAAGAAATTAAAGTTGAAAATGTCTGACAATTACCACATACTTTAAAAAATAACTTTCTACTTAAATGTTAGCTTAAAGTAACAATAAATAAAAATCAGTTTCATGCACAGTGTTGGGCACCTGCATTAAAAAAAAAAGTACATACAGTGTTCAGTACCTAAAATCCAAAACCTAACACCATACCATTGCCATCAGGCTATTGAGTATCCCTCTTCTTTGCAACCTGAAAAAAACAGCACAGAGGAAAACAGGCTTTGCTGTATGTACTATAATACAGAATATTTGGACTTTCCCAGGAGTTATGCAGCACAGATTTTTCATCCCACTTCATGAAAGTCATCCACTCTAGGTGACTGTGTGATTAACTGCATGGCTTCAGATTAAGCACCTTAGCACCTCTGAGCCATCATGAGATGAAAAGGGAAAAGACCATTCAGCATAAGTTCTACTTTTCATTCAAATTAATTAAATAGCCATTACACTGAGTTAAGCGCACAACTGTAAATCTTAGTCTAGACATACCACAAACATTTGTGGATTATTCTTGCCCATCAAATAAGTCCAATTAAAATAGACCAGCAGTGCAGGCCTATCCTTTAGGATTTAATATATACATTATGTAAATCATATCAGAAGATTTTTTTTCTTAATTAAACTTTACCCTTAATTGCTACACAAGAACTTTGGGTAAAGTTATTGTTTTGCAGAAGTTTTTCAACCATGGAATGTATTTCTCTCATTTCAGTTTGCAAGGTACTCATCACCATAATATGCAAGAGGTATAGAGATGAATCACCATAACAAGGATCATGATGGATTTCATGAGCTAATCAATATTCCTGATGGGAACGAATGTCCCACAATAATGAAAACAAAGGAAAGGGAGTGAAGAAAGCTGAGTTCACTTCCCAGGAACACTCCCTTACCCTGTGTTGATAGGAAAAGCCTCTGAACCTCAAAACCAGAGAAGGCAGACTGGAAAAGATGTCAAGTATTTATACCCCTCCTTCAAATTCCTTCTTCCCCTGATATCCTCCTCCTGCAACTTCCCCTGCCCTGCTTAGAACCAACTCTAAGTAGTTCCTAGCAGATGCTTCTCTCATCATCGGATTTCTCTCCCTTGAACCAGGTTTTGCTTCAGATCACAGAGCAATCTTGGAACGCACAAACTGGAGTCCCGCGCAGTGAAACTAAACTTCTCCAGGAGAGCAGCTGATGTATTCAGCAGCAGTTTTCCTCCCCGTCTATGGAACCAGACTGCAGCTGGGCTGAAATAAAATGTCCCTGTAAGCATACACTGTGGAAGCTGGTCTCAGCACCAGCTGATTCACTTTGAAGATTTTCTCCTACAGGCTCAAACTACTCGCTAAAAAGGAAAGCCCAAAACAATAATTTCTTGCCATCCCAATCCTAGAAATAGAGAGTTTATAAATTTTCTTCTCTTCAACTACCATTTTCATTTTTTCAGTGCTACGCCTTAATTTCCTCACAACAGACCTGTGATAGTGCTTGTGCTTCTCATTGATAAAGCACCTGAGTACCAATGGAGAAAAAGGTGCTATCATGATGATCCATATCATTTAGGTAATCATTTCCATGGTTCAAGAAATAAGAGACTCCTGGTCAAAGGAAGCAGCTCTTTTTGCACTGATTCAAAGGGAGGAACTTCAGCCTACTGCTAGGTAATGAACTTAATTTCACAGCAGAATCCTTTTTTGTGAAAATACGCATTGTAACTCCCAAGTGCTCTTCAAAGACTCAGGATTATAGTAGCATATGGCACTCAATGAAGAACCAAACAGAGATTTACATCATGCTCCATTCTTCATTTAAGAGAAAGTCTTAATTTACATGCACAGGAGAAAAGGCTGGCCTATCTCCACACTCAGGTAGGACAGTCAATTTTTTAATAAGAAAAGTAAGTTATTTCTGTTTATGTTACAGTTCTATTATACTCATGAACATAGGTAGCAATCTTGGTTTCTGATACAAAAAAATAAAAAATGGTTTAAGGTTAATCAAGCATAGCACCTGTAGGGAGACAGGTATGTAAGAATATAATTCATATATTATAAGTATATTAATAAATTTGTCTCACTGCAGGTTAGAAAACAAGCTTTGTCAGCTTGCTCCCATTTTAAATAAAAGCATTTTGATCCATTCTCCAGTTGTGCTGAAGCACAATAAAAAGCAAGAAACTCGCAGACCAAACTATATCCTGTTAGTGCAATTGATATATCATAACCAAATAACAAGCCAGAAATTTGTAGTTAGGGCTGACAGCTCATCTGTTTCAGCCAAACTCATGCCACTGAGACGGTCTTTTTCCATTTCACAGCTGCTTTAAAATAAGACAAAATGTCATACTTAACTCTCAGTTTCTTTCCTTTGTCATTTCATATCACAGCTCTAATTTTATTTAACATCCTCCTCTACTGCGATTATATCTCTCAATTTGTTGCAATACAAATTACAATGATACGTCCCAGCTTTTACCATTATCAGCATAGTTCTCTCATTATGTTTTGATTAATTGCTCATTATAACAGATGAAACAACAGAACTTACATTTTGAGAGCATCTTTTGTTTGCATTATGGAAAAAAATCGAAGACCCCATAGAGACTTGCTCTTCTGCCATTATCATAATTACATGTTTTCAAACAAAATTATCATATCAGCACATTCACGCTGCTGTGGTGAAGGATGTCAGGATTTTCATCATCAACCCTGTAGTCAAGTAATAGCCTGGCTTGAGCCAGTAAGAGAAAATACTTCTCTCATGAAACTCAATATACGAATATACAAATAAAAGACATCTCTCTAAAAGTAGAAAATATGTGTACTGGATAATGATAAACAGGAGCCAAAAAGAAACAACATCCATAAATGGAGTTCGAGTTCAACATGTCAGAAAAAGACAAACCATCTAATTCAAAAATGTAGTCCTCACTTAATATTAGAATAAACAAGTGGAATTCATTTAATAATGAAGCATCATAATTACAGACTAAACTTTCTTTAGAAAACTGTGGTATTTTAGAAGAATTCGGCACTAAATATAAAGTAAGCATAAGTAACAGCTGACACACAAAATACTGTGGTTCTAGATATATAACGTGAAGAAGAAAATTCTCAGTCCAGCTAATTGCTTTGGCCAGAGGTTTGGTTACTCATGGAGATTACTCCAGTGGCTTCTTGCAATTGCATTTCAACGGACTGATTTTTGTCCCTGCAGCAAAAATGGACTTTGCAGCCTGGCAGTTTCATAATCCTTATGGCCACATCCATTGTTGGTGACTTCTCATTCACCTGCCTGTAGCTGTTGCATTCTAAAAAGGTCATGAAGAGCAGGTAGGAAACTATGCACCAAGTTACTCTCTCCTGTGTGACTGGCAACTTTCTTGCTCCATGTACTTCACTTCAGGAAAACATGAAGTATCTGTCCCATGGAACCTTAGCAGTGCACTGTTTCATCGAGGCTGCTACTAGCAACTTCTGGAGTAACAGCCTTTCCATCTGCTCCTTTCACATCAGCATAGGCAGTGCCTTCTCTTCTAGCTGTCAGATAAGCTGAATTCTGACAACAGCCTCTGGATAGTCTGGATTCATAAATTCTGTTCTTCTAAATAGAAGCTGCACTCCAAATATAACAATTAGAAGGTAAACGTTAATGTTTATTCTCCACCATACGGAAGTCTGAGAAGAAACATTAAGGGATTTTTCTTTTGGTCCTTCCATTCTCTTGCACATTGTAGACTTGTGGGTTTGGTGTGGTTTGATTTGAAGTTGCTATGGCCTAGCCAGCAAAGCCTTTTCTCTCTTTCTCTCACCCTAGCAGAGAGTCTACTTTCTTGTCTGCATCTCTGTACAGCATCTTCTCCATATTCTGGACTCAACAGTCTCCTGCTTTGAAGATACTATAAACCTGCTCCCTCTTTCTGGGAGATACTCTAGGTGGTACATTTGCCACCAACACAGTCCCGCAGGCCAGGAGCAAGAAAGACTTCTGAGTGCTCAGCTCCAGCTTGTGGCAAAGGTGAGCTGCAAATTTTATACTGCGGATGAAGAAGAATAAACACAAAAAGTATTGTTACATCCTTATCCATCTTGCTCAGGTCTGAGATCCATGACTCAAAGTTTGAATGCAATTTTTATCCCTCCACTTCTAAAAAATCTCTAGTTCACAGGGAGATTTCAATCCTACAGCAGATTTGTCAGATGCTTGGGTGACTCTAAAGGTCATACATCAGGGAGAAGCAACTTTTGAGAAAAATAAATAGATCTCTTTTGTTAAGCTGATTAATCTTTTTTCACTTTGTGCTGATCTCCTACATCTACCTATCTGTTTAAAGAGCAAATTCTTTAACTGCTTTGACTTTCCAGATGAAACTACTGCATCTGCATCACCTTCAAGGTGAGTGACTACTAGCAACAAGTCATCCTTGCTTTATACAAAGCCATCCAGCCTTTTCTCAAGTGCTGTTTCGTATTTGCACTCAGATTTGAAGCACAGGATCCAGGGACAATTTATCTGTTTTCTGATGTGCATTGGTCTCTGCTCACAACAGGAAAATTAAAGAAAGGCACAAGGAACACAGCTCACTCGTCTGTCTCAACTTCAGTCAGATAAAACTTGATCTGAGGTTAACCTTGGAATTGATAACTTAATGGAACAGTTATTCAGCTGTCAGCTAAAAGTAAACAGGGGAAAAAAAAAAAGAGACTGACAGAAGGTAGGCTAGGTATCTAAGAACTAGATGTGAGATGACTTTAACTATCGATATGTCAAAATCTAATTTCAACCAAACACAATACTAGTATTTACAAGATTTCATGAAAATATGTCAGTCAACGTCAAAGCATTCACAGAAGGAGAGGGAACAAGATAGAAATTCAGAAAAAAACATTTCAACACCAAAGAATCTCTGCTTTCAATAACATCTCACATTTTCTTTAAAGTGTTATAATTAATTGGAGTGCAGACTCTTCAAAGCGTAAATGCATAACTCCCATTAGCACTAATGGAAGTTAGACACACTCATCAAAGGGAGAATATACTTCTATCTTTACAAAAGTAATCAGTGTGTCACAAAGCTGTATTTTTCTCAAGTTATCACTCACATGCTAGGCAAGCTGAGTACAAAGGTTTGCATTCATTTAAATTTAAATTGCGCACTTAGAAAAGATTTTTCCTTCATAGGAAGGACTGAATGCAGGAAATCAGTTTGCTATTATGTTAAAAAAATACATCGCAAAATGCAATAAAAATAATTACTCTGATAATTAAAGGTTGTCATTGGAAAATGCTTTTAAAAATCCCATTATTGAAAGAACTTTTCACTGCTATTCTGGTACATGTAGTCAGGTGATTCCTGTCTATGGTCCTTTAACTTAATACTCTCCCAAGAATCATTATGATTTTGTCCATCAGCCCACTGGTGGTTTGGTATATTTAGATCATCTGTTTGGAGACAGACTTTTTAACAAGTCCTGTTGAGACAGGACAAGGGGTGATGTTTTTTTACTAAAAAAGGGAAGATTCGGACAAGATATAAGGAAGAAATGTTTTACAATGAGGGTGGTGAAACACTGGAATATGTTGCGCAGAGAGGTGTTAGATGCCCCATCCCTCAAAACATTCCAGGTCAGGCTGGACGGGGCTCTGAGGAATCTGATCTAGTGGAATATTACCCTGCTTACTGCAGTGGGGTTTGGAATAGATGACCTGTAAAGGTCTCTTCCAAGCCAAACCATTCTATGATTCTATGAAGATGTAGTTACTCATGTCTCAATAAAGATCATGAACTTCCTAAAATAAAAAATAAGTTCACATTTACTTTTTTTTTCATTTACTTGGTAAACACTGTGACAATACAGTAAGCTTTATCCATGCTTGAGGTGTGGGGAATAAAGAGGCCATGATCAACTATCAAGGAAAACACAAGAAGTCTTGTTGATGCTTCTCTCTCTTTCCTGGCACTAAGACTAATCATCCCCCAAAAGATTAGATCTCAGTTCTTATTCTGGCACAAATGTCAGCACTGTTTAAAAACAGAGCACAACAAAACATAACAAAAAGCCTTTCTGAAAAGTCATACAAGAAACCACCTCTGCCTGCTTTACTAAACCGGAGTTTCCCTATGCACTTGTGTTTTAAGTGTGCACAGTTTCACTGTGGACTTGGGACCACTGTCAAGGGCTGCTGATAGTTTCTCAGTATCAGGTTCCTTACTTGCTAGAAGACCAAATGCTTTTCCTGAGCCCTGAGGTCTTCACACTTCTCTAAAAATCAACATATAGTTAGGCAACTCCCAAACGAGGAACTCCCTAAATTTTTACACCTAAGAGATTAAATGCTATTTTTCTAAGTCTTATGTTTAAATTACTATATATAAGAGCACCATAGTGAGTTGAGAGTGCTCAGCACTCATGAAAAATCAAGTTATAGGTTATTATGCAATTTTTTTTCTATTCCACAAATAAAACATTATGAACTGTTACTCAGCAGAGGCATTACCTTTACTAAAACCACCAAAAATTCTCAAGCCTTTTTGAAACTGAAGTTAAAAATTAATATCTATATATTCTGATTTCATTTAAAAATGAAACATCCTTTTTTGAATCTCAACAATAACTTAAAAATCTCTTAAATAAAATGCATAGTAAATCAATCTCCATAAATACCCTTACTAAGTATTAAAAAAAACTTTCATGCACCAACATTACCACTGCTGGAAATTTGGAAATTTCCTGGTTTTCAATAAACAGACTGTCTTTAACATGGTGTTCAGGAATTCCCACAAACCACCAAGGAAACAGGCTATTCCTTACACTGTTTTCTTGCTCTCATTTCTGGGAAGTCTTACACTCAGATAAAAATAATATAAATTTCAAATATAGCTTTATTTCCTCAGAGTTAAGCCTTACCTAATCCAAAACCCCACCAGGCAGTCAGACAAACAAGTGCCATTTTTTGAACACTCAGACTTCTCAGTTTTTGTAACAAGGAACAGAATAAAAGATACTGTTAATTCAGAGTATATTTTCATTTATTGGTAAGGCAATCAATGGCTCTGTGTTGTAGTACTCAGGACTACATTTGAGCATCTTCACTTTGAGATCTTTTTCAAAATTCTGCCCTCTGACATTAGTTCCATAGTTAAAGATATAAGTTAACTTCATAACTTCTACTGGAATAACACAGTAGAACTACTGTTATTATTTCCATTATATTAACATGCATGAGCTAAACAAGGTCTCCAAAAACAGTTTTGAGGCCAAATTGTTTTTGGCTAACAATTTACCATGATAGGAGCTCAAGAAATAGCTCAAAAAGAGAGCAGAGTATTAAACCAGAAAGGAACATTTATGTAACACTTTATATGATCATTTAAATTGCTAAAAGAAGAAACGACTAACTTGCTAGAACAGCAAGTCCTTGCCTCTAGGAGGACAAGGTACAACACCGGGTATGAAAATGGGGAAAAAATATAAAAATTCATAACGTACATAGATTTCACAACATGTGCAGTTCCCCAGAAAGCAATGAACTAGCATCTACTTTGGAAACATCTCATAACAGGAACACATTTACATATCTCTGTACATCTGGAATCCATTAGAAATCAATGGAAATGCTGCAGGTTATAATATCAGCTCTACAATTGATTTCCATGAACGGAACATGACATCGTAGTTTGGGTAATTTATAATGTGGTTTGGAGCTGTAATCAAACATATGGCTTAGAACGTCCTTCTCTAAATTGCCCATAGAGATAACTAGAAAACAAAATATTGGAGAGCACAAGCATTTTTATTTCAAATTAGAATTAATTGAAAGTCTTACACATCAGTTTTTTTAAGAAAAGATTTCTCAGAATTTCAAACAGAATCTATTGAAATACTTGTTTTAAAATGTTGAACCAATACAGTATTTTTGCATGAATAAAATAGTGTGCACACATAATACAAAATACACTAAAATAACAGAGAAATCTAAAAACAAAATTATACTAAAGAGAAGACTTCAACAACAACAACAAAATCCCATTATCCAAAATGCGAGAAAGCTAAAGTGAACTATTTAAACCTTTTTCACTAAGCTTCTATAGAAACACTCCTTCACACAAAAGTCTCAAGATTAAAAACAGAAAAGAAATTACCAGAAAACTTTTCTGCCAAAAATATCTTCAGCCAACTATAACTGTCACTCTGAATCTAACTCATGCCAGTAGTACCTGAAAAGTTACCATCACCTGACAAGTGCTTAGTGACCTTTGCAGATGAGCTGTCTCAGTCGAGATCCTGATAACAAATATATAACTATGTGAATCATTGTTACTGAATTAACAGATCCCTTTTGGCAGACAAAGCTCAGGAGTTATCTCCAGGCCTAAGGAAAAAAGAAAAGAAGCTAGCTACCTTTGCATCCTAGAGATGGATGCACTAGGATGGGGTCAATAACTATTATTTTTGAATCTACAACTAATTCTCATGTAGTGCCTCTCCTGCAATAAAATAGATTAACTTACCTTCTTGATGTTTATTTTGTTCTAAACTCCTGGGTTTTCATGGCTGCATTTTTAAAGTTTCAAGTGCTTTCATTTTTTTACTTTCAAATTGCAATTCATGGATCTGCAGCGAACTTTAAGCTTCCAAGTAGCTTTGGCAAAAGAAATTTTGTCAGCCATATGCCTAAAGTACACTGAAAATACAAAAGCATGCTCTACATTTCCCTTTGAAGCACTTATCAAATAAGTCTCAACTACCAAGTTCTCAACTACCAGATAAAAATCATGTAAAATCGCAGGAAAAACTAGGTTGAAGTTGAATTGCTGTCAGCATTGGAGGCAATATCTAAATTCTGTCCAAAAAATGATTGTTTCTTCCAGATACATGTTTTAGCATTTTTATTTTCACAAAGTGCCCAGAATTTAATTATGTCACTAAAGAGTCTATGGGTTTGTATAGCCCTATTAATGGATAAAGATCTCTCTTAATGGATTTTTCAAAACGATACATGGTTGCTATGCTGAGATGATTACTATCTGGCAAATATTAAGTTGCCTCTGGTCCCTCTCAACTCTTTAGTTTTGCACAGACAACATGGGGGGAACATTTGATTTCTACACGAGTACATTAAAAATGTACCTAAATCAGGTTGTCAAAAATTTAATAATTTCAAATTTATATCACTTTTGCTCTCACTGTACTTCACATATCCCCAAGTACAGATATAGCTACAATTGTGAAGCACAACTTTTGGCCAGACAAAATGGCAGGCAGGTCATGCAACCAGATACTCCTTGGGTACTGTGTCAACAGGGTTAGGGCAATAGTATGGCTCTGGTCTAGTTTTAGGGATGGCTGCGTAAGTGACACATCATACGAGCACCTTTAGCACCAGCCTCATGTCTCCTGCTCATCACTAGGGCCAGCTCTTGTCTCTCAAAGATCAGAAATACCATAATTAAGTGGAAATTCTCACCACCTATGTGTATCCTCCTAGAAGCTGTCTGGAGTTACAGAATAAGGAGATGTCCTTAATGGGAAATACAGATGTCCTGTGGCACTGATGAAATGCTAACATAGACTTTTGTGCTCTCAATTGGACTCTACCTTCATTTCTCCCTCCTGCCTCTGCCTTCTCAGTACCCAGTTCTTTTCATTTTTTCTCATAATGTTCTTGTTGTTACTTGGTTTATGCTTTTTGCACCATACACTTCTCCATCCAGTGCCTTTCCCCTCTGTTTCTGATGTACATAAAAGGAATAGGTTCAAACTGCAACAGGATGAAGATTATATCAAAACTGTGTAACACTTGTGCCATCTCGTCCTGCTCAACACAAACACTTCCTGGCATTATTTAACAGGACTGATGCACTGAATAGACCCTTGAAAGAATGCTAAATATATGACCTAAGTATATATAGACAGATATGTCCACTTTCCCAAGCGTACTAAAACTAGAAGTCCTTTTGCATCACACTGAAAGAGTTAACAAGCAAAATTATTCAAGTACCAACCACATTTTCATATGAAGAATAACCTTGCCTGTTACCTGTTTCTGTGTGTCTGAACTGCCTTGCCAAGCTGGAGGTAGAGGATCAGTTCATTAAGAAAAAGAATGTAGGGCACAGAAAGAAAAATAGACCAGAGAAACGGATGGATGAATGAATGGCAAACATGAGTCAGTGTCTCTGAAATCTGCCATGTGAACAGGAAAAGAAAAAGCAGTGAATACGCAATGGAATCAACTGAAGAGAGCAAACAAACAAACCAAGACTAAAGGAGAAAAAACCTTGCATATGTGTCCATAGATACATAGATACATAAATACATACATGTTTTAAAAGTGTAATTTTAATGGATCCATTATGTAAGGATTTCAACAATACAGAATGATAAACAAAGCACTGCTTTTATGCCTCTTAATTTGAGTAAAAAAAAAAAAAACAACAAAAAACAAAACCCAGACAACAAACAGAGAACAAAACCCAAGGATTAGAAATTTAAAACTCTGGGTTTTAAAGATAACTACTTTAGACGCTGTACAGGTTACTAATCTGCCATAAACCACAACTGAGTGTTTGTTAAAGGACTGCCTATTTAGACAAATACGTAATAAAACTGAAGAAAATTAAAAAGATTTGTTTCAGGCAAATGGAAATAAGGCAGAAATAGCCAAGAGTGCTGCTGCACACAGCTATAACTGAAGGTATATGCTCTCTCCTGAACAGCACTCCTTTAAAGAGAATAGAATTGTTGATGAGCAAATTAGAGCTGTCTTAAATGAGCCTGTAAGAAGGACCATAAAAATAGCTGCAGGTATAATCAGCAGCTTCCAAAGACCAAGTTAACAGGTCACTAACAAATCTAACATATGGGGAAAGGACTACAGCTCCAGCTGGGAAACAGGTACCCTCCTGCTCAGGAGAAGTGATGATAAGTGGGGAGAACAGAACAAGATGGCACGGGATGAAAAAAATACACTTCACATGTATATAAACCTGATGATGCATGAACATACACATCTCTGAAGTCTTTCCGTATAACAGAAAAAAACATGGCATTCTGGATGGGACACTCAAATTTACTGTATAGCACTCACAGTCTGTTATCATTCCAAAATGCTCAATCCACTGTAAAGGTCTGCTCACATAGTAAAAATGTTTGTCCTAGAGGGTAGCATCCTAAGAGTAATGTTGTAGGATATGCAGTTTATACTTGTTGATCATATTAAGGATTGCTCTCTTAGTCAAAAATATATTACTAAGAAAAGGTCTCTCTCTTTCATGGACATTGCTATGGTAACTGAAACAGTAACCTTAATATGTGCACTACACTCAGGAGACTATTGCTTCAACAAACAAGGAGAACTAAGATTTATTAAGTGTCTGGACCACTTTCCTAGGGGTTCACATACAGAATTACTGTACTTAACCCTTCAACATTAGGTTACTATCTATAAATATTGCTTGGAAAATGTAAACCACTCTGTTAATCTCTTTCAAAATACAATACCTTGTACAACAGATACACTCTGCCTGTGCAAATATTTTCTAAGTAAGTATATTGATCTCTTTGTTAAATTCTTAATGCTTTGCGTTGTGGAATAAGTCAAAAATCAATACAGACATAAATTTTAAGAAGGATTGCAATTATTATATGTATTTTTGGCTAAAAGTGTAAAAAGGCAGCTTGATCTTCCACTAGTCGGAATACTTGATTTCATTTTTCCTAAGTTATATCCCAATCTGTGGATTTTGTCCCATATTTATAGATGCCAGTGAGCATGGAACCAGTCTACATCTTAATGAGCACAAAATAAGAAATAAGTTGTTACAAGAAATAAAGACTCTGGGAAAATAAATTTCAGGTACTCTGTGGAGGAAGTATAAGATGTCTAGTGAAGAAAAAACAAACAACCAACACCAGCAAACCCAAAATAAAAACAAAGGGTCATAAAACAAATGCCAAGGAAAAAAACTTTTACAATCAATAACAATAACAGTCAAGTGAAGAAGAGAGCAACAAGACAGTGCAGGGGTCACGCCGAATGCAATGTTGCATTAGTGTACAATGAATATTGGTGAAGGAAGGGAGATTTCTAAAGAGGTGTGCTAAGAAGTCATTTACAAAATGCAATGGTGACAAGTTAATGGCCTTGAATACATAGCACTATTTAATGCTTGTTAACAGTCATTAACACTGGCACCAGTATCGATGTAGCAATGGTGCTTAACATAGTAGATCTGGAAAGAAATTACCCAAGATCTACTTCTAAGTAAGCAAGTCATGAGGCACATTAGAGACATTAATAATATGAGAGCAGAAAAAAGTACAGTGCATGCAGCAGATCCTGATAGTGCGGCTGGGCAGGGAGCATCAGTTAAAATAGCCACCAAGTAACATTATTTAAAGACTCGTCTGCATACAGTCCAGAGGAAAAAATAATGGAGGGAAAAACTCCATTGTTGTTACAACCAAGGAAACAAATTTTCAAGAGAAGGACAAAGCACCTTCCTGAGCAATATACAACTACTCATCCTCAGAGTGGTGAATCAGAGGATGAAAGGAACCCTCTGGCCTTCTGTCCACCCAGGTGAGCTCTGCTGCCACCCTGGTAAGCATCCCACAGCTGCAGAACCAAATCGAAACAGGTGAGATCCACTCACGAGGACAAGTCTCTGAATCTAAAGCACAAAAGCATCTCTGCTTCATGGAATAAAATTTTGTGATAATGATTATTGACGAAAACATAATTCCCCTCCCCCCCCCCAATAAATGCCTACAGAAGTGTACACTGCACTTCCATGCAGAGAAAAGTATAGAATTTTCCCCATTCTAGTTTTTAAAGGTGCATTTTGCATTCAAGCACAGCAGCAACCCCAATAATTTCATGCTTTTTTATTTGCAATTCTACTTGCAATACTTCATAAAATCATTTGTTTCAGTTTCTATTTCCAGTTCACATTAACACTTTTGCAGCTTTATACACCTCATATTATTTATCTCCTGCTTTACATGCATCCTTCCCGTGCAATATTTAAGAATAAATTATTTTTAATAGAAACAAAGAGAAAACCAAACCAAAGAACTAAAAAAAAACCCAATTAAAAAACACAAACAAATAAACAAAAAGCCCCCCACAAAATAAAAACCCAAAAAACCCCAACCAACCTAAAGAAACAAACAAACAAAAACCCACCCTCAAAACCCTCAAACAAACAAGAAAATCCAAATTCTTCCTAACCCAAAATTGGTCATTGTTTGAGAACCCACAATTGCTGCATCACAAGGGACACAACAACAAAACCTCCACCACCCTCCCACAGCTGACTTGTTGGGAAGTCTTCAGCATCAGCACAAATACAGCCTCAAACTACTCCACTCAGATTCCTAATGAGAGGATTGATTCATTCAATCCACTTCACAACTTTGTTTAAAATCTTTCGTTTAACAAGCTAATTCAATAAATCACTGGAATGATATAAATCCAAAACTTACTCCCCTCTTTAGCAGTTTCTCAGAGGAACTTCAGTCATCCTGGAGACACTGTACGTGTCTTCACAAATATTTTGTGGATTTTTCAAAACTTTGTCTTCAGACTTGGCAAAACCTGGGTGTGTTGTTCACACCACTGCTAGAGTTTTATGAAAGAAGAGTTTTAGCTGCAAGTCTCCAAAAGTTGGAGCACTATGAAAGATTTTTTTACTTGCTCTTCTACGTACTGCTTTTGCCCACGTGGGGAACCAAAGCCCGATCACCCTCTGCCACCTTTCAGAAATAAACCCTTAGCACTGAACAAAAACCAACAACAAAACCAACTCCCTGGCCTGGCTTCCAGCTTCAGGCTCTGCACAGTCACATTAAGATAAATAATGAAAGCTATATGCAGAACTGACAAGAGC
This sequence comes from Todiramphus chloris collaris, assembly GCA_025345505.1. Classification (NCBI taxonomy): domain Eukaryota; kingdom Metazoa; phylum Chordata; class Aves; order Coraciiformes; family Alcedinidae; genus Todiramphus; species Todiramphus chloris. The sequence continues at coordinate 34,358,341 of JANVCC010000022.1, forward strand.
ACCACTGTACATACCTCTCTCCACTTCTGGCCAAGTCCCTGACAGAACATTAATGCATCATATCACAGCCTAAATATCTGAATGCCAAACACAGCTCCTGCTGCACTGAAAATCCACTTGTGCAGAGTGGCTGCATTCCAGCCTGGCCACATCAGACTCTAATCTCACTTAAGGGAGAGGAAAAAAAATAAGGTAGGACTTTGCTCTTAATATCCATCAAAAATTACAAGAGTAATACCAACATATATAGATATGCAATTCTAATAGAGATATTTGTCTGTTTATTGATTCCAATTCAGCAACAACTTGCTAGAGTGGAATCTGTTTTCTTGCTCTGTGACGGACTGTTTTCTTGCACTTGACCCATATCTATTGGAAAACATCAGCTGTGATAAATAAAGTTCATATTTGCCTCTTCTCTGCAGGAAGAGCATCCTTTAAAAAGTACCAAATGTTTCAAAACCATAGCCTCCTGCACAAAGTTGGCACAGGTGGTATAGTGGAATCTGTGGGCTGTGCTTCCCAAACCATTTCCATTTTTATTACCCATGAGTTTTTAAAGCAATTTCAACCATGCCAAGTTTCCCAGACTCACTTTTTATTTAGTTCTTTGAGATAGTCAAGAGCCAACAGAGACTCAAAGAAAGTACCAGCTCAAGCAAGGGCCACAGTCTACACACTTCACTCCCCAGGTGATAAAGGCATGAGAAAGGTGCTTAGGACAGCCACAAATAAATCTATGGGAAGCCACTGTCTTATTTGTTCTTTAAAGAAACCAAACTTGTTATGAGAAGCAGTAATACTTCTACAGACAGATAATTTCTTTCCATACTAACTTTAATACACAGTCTGCAAAATACTGCAGTAAAGTGACTTCACCTGTGAAGAAAAAGTGCTTTAAAGAAGAAATTAATAAAAGAGACTCTACTAAACACAATAAATGTTTACAAAATAAAATGTGAAGGGGAACAGGGATTTCCTCCATAAAAACAGTCCCTTGGTTTCACTGATGTTCAAAAGGGTAGGCATCACCCATTCTTTTTCTCTCCATGCTGAAAAAATATACGTGCAAAACTAAATAAAGATGCTCACATCAGAACTAGTAAATATTACTCAGAAAATGAAAGCAGTCAAAATGCACCCATGAAAATGGTGCATTTATAGTCACCCCGATTAGTCAAAGAAAAGAACTGTGCTTGTCAGCATGACAGCAAGGGACAAACCTACCCCCTAGTATTTCAGGGTTTCTGTATCATCTGCAGCAGAGGATGTGAGCTCCAACTGCTCCCCCTCTGCACAAGCCCAGAGCCCTCTGTGGCTCCTCCACACGAGATGGGACAGGGCAGTGGCCACGCATCTCCAGCACCCACCCATCTCCAGCAGCAGCGACCAGTTTGGCAGGTGGCAGCATGGTGGTGTGCCAGGGACAGCAGCCTGCCCCGGCAGCCACCTGCTCAAGGAACAGAGGCTGGATTAGCAGCTCCTGTCTGACAAGGCGCAGGAGTTTACCAGGATTAAAGGCAGGGAGAAGATTGGTATGTGGAGAAAATGCAGCTTCTGCATGAGGCAGGAAACCCTTTTTGACACACGAGTTGCCACCTCATCCTCTCCAGGTCCTTTCCCTTGCCACAAGGGTCAAAGTCTTTCTTCCCTACTGCTTCTGACTCCCCATGACTTCCTTAGTTTCTCTCTTCCTCCCACAGACAGCGAGGGCTGCTGTTTGTGAGATAAGACTGATTTTAATAAAGTGTGGAGTTGACAGGAGGAAGGAATCTCTGCTATCACCTCCTGCTCTCTGGAAGATCACTCCCCTCCCTGAAGCACCACGGAAAGCCCTTCCCTCTGCAATGGCACCTCCCACCTCCCCAGGCCTCTCCCCAACTGCTCCAAAATCTACGCCCTTGTATCAGCAGACGTGTGTTTGCCTGCAGAGGTGTGATGCCACCCAACCATACACTTTACCCTATATACTTCCTGGGACGCAGCGTTGCAAGGGTTACCACACACAGGAACAGAGAGCTGCCCCAGAGGCAGGAAGACAGAAAGAGAGAAATATTCAGTCTCACAGTTTCAGCAAAGCACCTTACAGAAGTTTTACCCTGAGCAGATGACTACATCCCTCCCAGTTCCGTAAAGGACACACACACATGTACTCAGGTGATTTGCTGAGCTTTAGCACAAGACCAGATTGCAGGGCACAGCCTGCTGCAGGCCATCAATCAGGCTTCAGGTCCTTCTCCAACACTTCTCATTCAGATATATGAAAAATATCATAACTGTGCTGATTCTGTAGAATCATAGAATGGAAACGCAAATGGTAGAGGTTGGAAGGGACCTCCAGAGATTGAGTCCAACTCTCCTGCCAGAGCAGGATGACCTAGGGCAGGTCACACAGGAACAGATCCAAGAGGGTCTTGAAAGTCTCCAGAGAAGGTGACTCCACAGCCTCTCTGGGCAGCCTGTTCCAGGACTCTGTCACTCCCACAGTGAAAATATGGTGAAACTTGAGGTGAAACTTCCTGTGTTTCATCTTGCCACCGTTACTTCTCATCCTATCACGGGGTACCACTGTAAAGAGTAAATGCCCCTTCTATTTGATGACCACCCTTCAGATATTTGTAAACATTCATAAGATCCCCTCTCAGGCTTCTCTTCTCCAGGCTAAACAGCCCCAGGGCTCTCAGCCTTTCCCCATAAGAGAGATGTTCCAGTCCCTTCATCATCTTTGTAGCTCTCCATGGGACTCTCTCTAGTATTTCCCTGTCCCTCTGGAACTGGGGAGACCAGAACTGAACACAATACTCCAGATGTGGTCTCAATAGTGCAAAGGGGAAGGAGAACCTCTCTTCACTTGCTGGACACACTCTTCTTTGTGCACCTCAGGATACCATTGGCCCTCCTGGCCACAAGGGCACACTGCTGTTCCATGGATAACTTATTGTCCACCAGGACGCCAAGGTCCCTCTCCATGGAGCTGCTTCCCAGCAGGTCTACCCCTAACTTGTACTGGTACATGGTGTCATTCCTCCCCAGGTGTAGGACTCTACACTTACCCTTGTTGAACTTCATTAGGTTTGACTTTGCCCAACTCTCCAGTCTGTCCAGATCTTACTGGATGGCAGCACAGCCTTCCGGTGTTATCAGCCACTCCTCTCAGTTTAGTATCATCAACAGACTTGCTGGGAATACATTCCATCCCTTCATCTAGGTCATTGATGAAAATGTTGAATAAGACTGGACCCAGAACTGACCCCTGGGGAACACCACTACTTACAGGTCGTGAGCTGGACTCTGCACCATTGATCACAACCCTCTGAGCTCTGTTGTTCAGCCAGTTTTCAACCCATCTCACTGTCTAAGCTTCTAACCCACATTTCCTGAGCTTTCCTACAAAGATGTTATGGGAGACAGTATCAAAAGCCTTGCTGAAGTCAAGGTAGATAACAGCCACTGCTCTCCATGCATCTACCCATTCAGTCACACCATCACAGAAGGCTATCAGATGAGCCAGACATGACTTCCCTTTAGGAAATCCATGATGGCTATTCATGATAACCTTCTTTTCTTCCATGTACTGAGATATGATCTCCAGAATGAGATGCTCCATCACCTTTCTAGGGATAGAGGTGAGGCTGACTGGTCTGTAATTATCAGGGTCTTCCTTCTTGCCCTTTTTGAAGACTGGAGTGACACTGGCTTTCCTCCAGTCCTCAGGCACCTAACCTCCATGATCTTCCAAAAATGATGGAGAGTGGTAGAACAGCAACATCAGCCAGCTCCCTCAGCACTCACCGGTGCAGCCCACCACTGCAAGGTATTCTGTCAGATGTACCTCTCTGACAGAATACAAGGAAGGAGTCAATGCACTCTATCACAAGCAAGCAGACCCATATTCACAGAAGAAATATAGGCAAAAATTCTGAATGTCATTAACAGCCAGAGTCCCTGATAACAAGATGCAAGTATACCACCAAAGATCTAGGGATTAGATGGCAAAGCTTTTGAGCCATCAGTATTTTTCATAGGCCAGCTTACATTTCTAAGTAACTTAACAGAAATGAAGAAAATATCCTGAAAAGATTATTTAGTACAGTGGCAGACTGCTGATACTGGCAGACAAAAAATGATTCATATATTGGTTTATGAACAACTAATGGAGTAACGATACAGATGTTACCACTGATACACACAGTTTAGAACTGTGCCCTAATACATCACAGATCATGACCTTGCATTAAATGGAGACATGTTCCTAAAGCTAACTGTGGTCTTGAAATGAGATACTATGCCTGACCTAAAGGAGAGATTACTCCCTGTTGCAAAACACTTAGAATCCAAGATAGACGCAATATGAGATACATTAAGTTTCTTAACAAGTTTTTTGGCAAGGGAAAGCATATGGGAAGTTTAACTGCTTTCTTAAATTTATTTAGTCTGGGTATTTTAAACTACATTGCAGTTTTGTACTTGGACTTCAGTAAACCAAGGCAATTTGCCTTCTAATGCAAAGCCCTTATCAGTAGCAATGTGCTGTCAGATTTCATTACTTTTATTATTCACTGCATTTTAAATTCCCACTTGCTATTAGAAAACCTGATGATTAGTAATGCTAAGGGAAGATGTACTCTCACTTAACATCTTCAAAAGCATGCCAAGAAACTGGAAGGGTTTCTGAGATCAAACGCTCTTTCAGATAAAACAGATTGATCTGATAGATGCTTGTGTGTACTCTCCACCATGTCCTTTTAAAAACAAAGTGACAAAGCTTAGTAAACTACTACGTTATTATTTTCAAGATAAATACTAGCCACTTTCCACATTTTCTCTCTCTTTCCTTTGTTAACTCTTACAAAAACTGACAAAAATCCAAGTCCAGTTTTAAAAAAAATTGCCTTTGAAGTAAAACAAAGACAAAAAAAAAAAAGGAAGAATTATGAAAGATATCTGCATTGGTACATCTTCAAGTTACATTAAATGTGAATACATTTTGTCACTTTTAAAACTACCTCAGAATTTTTCTCTTATTTTCTTTGGCAACACCAAAGATAAAGAACATTTCTTGGGAAGCTTTAAACAACTGCATAATTACTAACATTGCTAGCAAGCACAGAAAACTGTGACTCAGTTTCAAGCAGAAAAAGAAATGGACTGTAAAAACTTCTGTATCTAAGAGCTTTTCTTACTAAAGAGTAGAATAGAAATAACTATGAAAGGATGATTTTTGTATGGAGGAACTTGTAAACAAGGAATAAATAACTGTGTTTGGAAGACAACACTACAGAAATTCAAACATCTGTACGGAAAGTTTCATCAAAGGACAGCAGGTAAATACTAGACCTTACCTAGGAACACAGTGCTTCATCTAGCATGTGAAATCCTTACTTCCCCCCCATAAAACATGCTCCAGACCCTGCAGGAGCTGCTTACGGCAGGAATCACTTTTTCAATCTCTGTTCTCATCCCATCTCTAGAGGTCAAGATGATAAAACTTTCAGATGGATACAAATTAGTCTATCCCAAGAGGAGCAAAAACTAGTAGTAAGTAGCTATTTATTTTCCACTAAAGATTTTGAGTATCAAGAGTAATGTATAGAATAAGCATAAGGATCTTCTTCCATTATGTACTTACCTGCTTTTAGTAACCACTTTAGTTGACAATACTGAGTCTGTAATAATGTTGTCTGAAAATCAGGAGCGGTATTTTTCAAGTAAGGAGGGATCAAAGGCACTTTGTGAATTTAACAGATAACAACAAAGTAATCAAAAACTGTCACAAGTTTTCATTACCCAAACAGTCTTAACTTGAAAAAAGTTTTCTGCCAAACACAAGCCATTTTTCTTATTGGCAATACCACTGTTTGGCCTTACCCAGTACCAAAGCTTTTGGAACTGACTGCAGACAGAAACCAGTCCAAAGAAGACATTATCAGCAACTGTAGGGTCATTGCAGCAGCTTGAGAGAAAGGAAATGGAAGGAAACTTCTACTACCCCTAAACTTCTGGATAACAAATAACCCCAGAGCTGGTCTTAGAAAACAAAGACTGACCATACTTTTCTCACTTTTGGTTTTTTTTTGAAATGCACTTATCCTTGTTAAGCTCATGTCATTCTTTACACTATACCATAAAGCAACAATTCAATTCAATCATATTGCTTCCTACAAATAAATGAATACCAGTTCTAGTTACTACTGACCGTCAAAGTTCAGTAATATAATTGAACCATTATTTCCCATGTACAGTTATTCTGAATTTACAGTCACCAGACTTCCAGACTCCTACCTTCCATGGAGCACTCCTTAGAAATACTTTATTTTGCACAAAGCCTATCATTATCCCTTTGCTTATAATACTTGGAGTAATACAAAGATCCAGCTATAATGACACAAAACAGATGGTCGCTATTGTGTTAATTGTACATTTCTTGCAAGCAGAAAGAATGTGAGCAACCCATGTAATCAGGAGAAAAGTACTTCAATGAGTTGATAAAAACAGTTTGAGTTTGTTTTCTTTTTCACATTAAAACTGCATAGTTCTTTGGGAATCTGCATATTATTTATAAATCATTTAATAAAGTAGAATATTAAGCACAATTTGTAGACATCAGAAAAATTACTAAGAGCTGTACAAGCTTACCGAAATATATAGGAACCTATTTCAGATGTCAAGAGTTAGAACCTGTTCTCAAATCCCAAAGTTTAGATATTAATAGAAAAACTAAATTTTCTGAATTGATCTTTTTGTGAATCCATAAACAAAATCCAGTTCATAAAAAACAATTCTTCATCATTGCCTCCAACTGACTCAGTAGCATAAACCAAAAATTTTAGTAGGTTTCTACCAGATGAAGATTTAAAATCAGAAAGGCACTTTAAAAATTAATGAAACAGAAATGATTCAGAACTACAAGTAAAACTGGGACACTGGCCAGTTTCAAGAGAGTCTGAAATTTTAACTGACTCTTTCTCAGTGCCTGGAGAGTGATATCATTCAATACTCAAAATTATTACCTAGTTTCAAATTACGTGAGAGATTATACACTTACCATTAATCCATTTGGCTTCTGGATTATGAACGATGAACTCTTTTCTGAAGAGGTCTTCCAAGGACAACCTGGTTTCCGACGAATTAGCGAGTTCATCTAAAATAAACATAAAAGATAATTTTAGATAGTTATTAAAAACAATATATTCAGTAACATTTTTAAAACATTGAAATTACAGAACCAGAATACAGAGTTTAAAGGTCCCGTTGAAATCAATAATACTTTGCTCTTATATTTTTTCACTACAAGAAAACATTTAATTTTACTTCAGTAAACAAAGCATTGGTACATTATGGGCAGGACAACTGAAGGATGTAGTATTTGGCTATTTATTGTACCAGGATAGTAGTTGCAAAGCTCCTTCTTCTCACAGCCCTACACCATAAGTCTGACAACAAACCAATACAAAAATTTCCTGACAGACAAAGGACATAGGCTATATTGATCATCTCACAGAGACAGAAGCTAAGTAATACACTCCTGTAAATACGCCTGGAACCAATGCCACCTATTCTACAAATCGACAGGTAAACAAAAAAGTAAAATTCTACATGCACATTTTATAGTCTGTCATTGCTCTCTAGTGATAAGCACAACATAACATTTGGCTAACAGCTTTGTGTTTTTCCCCAAACAAGATAGAACCCAGGAAAATTGTGCTTCTGAACATTAGCCAACATTGATTTTCAAAACAAAAAAAATGAGTTGCCAGCTCCTAAAATCATCTCCATGCTTCAGAACAGAAAAAAGAAGCTCTGCTAAATTCTACTTTTCTTGCGCTGGAGGTTAAACAAATAATAAGTAGCAGAGATTCAATAGTGAACAGTCACACTAACAGGTGAAATCAGAGGTACTATTAAAGCTAAAGTTTTGCCGTCAAAACACCAAGTTTCCAATAAATACTCACTGACAGCAGCTATGCACTTCACCTAACTACTCTAGGCTATTTAGGAGAACAGCAGCTGTCAAAAGCTGTGGTTACACATTGCGGAGCCCTAGCAAAAATATGCACCTATGCACTTCCTACACAATCAATGAGACAGATGCCCCAGTCTGATTTTTTAATCATTTTATCATTATTGGGCAGGTTTGCAGTATTTCTTTGCTCTGTAAGCTTTTCCTTCCAGCATGGCAGGAATTTACCTGCTCTACGAGAGTATCTTTTCGTTAGTCAGATTTTGTCCTTACAGATTGCTGGTATTAAACAGCCACTGAAGACAGACACATACAAAAAGAATATCTAGAATCACAGCTGTCAAGGAGCACTCTTTCAATCCTGATGTCAACCCAACATGTTACCAGCATATTTTTAAGAAAGAAATGTGCTTTGTAAAGGTCATATCCTGTAATACATTTCAGACCAAAACATGACCCCTTCAAAGTGAATAAAGTCAATCATAGATTCATTATTAGCCTTTATTCAGCCAAGTTTCTCAATTAGAGCCCCCACTGAAAGCTAACTGGAATCAACAACAATATGATTTTTTTGCCTTTAAATGTCAGCATTGCCTGCTGCAGTCACTTCAGTTAGTATTAATGAGGTGCATCCTTGATGTATTGAAGAGAGAATCCTTTTTAATGCACATCATCAATTTAAGACAAAAACAAGGCCATCAGAGCTGCTCAATCCATGGTGCTGTTGCATTTTGCACATGCCTCCCTCCCAGGTCTTAGCAGGTCTCCAGAAAGCACTTACTCACTGTAATCAACTCTTCTTGCACTTGATGTCTTATAAGGCTAAGCATGCAGAGCTGTCGAAATCCTCTCTGGTAAAACAAATGTTCTAATCCTTAAATAAGCTTTATGCCCTCTCCCTACCTTCCAGAGATGAAAATAGCCTGTTTGGGGTTTTTTTTTTAGTCTGCAATTCCAGCATGGGACACAATATTCCAGTTGCAGTCTTACTGGAGCTTTACAGCAGAGTAACATTATCTCTCTTGATTTATACCTAATCCCTCTCTTTACACATCATGGGACCTTGTTAGCTCTTGCTCCTGCCACACACTGAGTTTCTATCTTCAAAGTAAGCACATGTTGTTATATATGCTCTACTCAGCTCCACAAATACATTCCCAGTCTTCAAAACATTACTTCTAACTTAACAGTATCAAATCTTCATATGCCCATTTTCGCCTTTCTCCACAACCTTGCTGATTACTTGCCCTCAACAAGCTGTTTTCCATCACCTGTTTTGATTCAACACACCCTGGTCCTGATGCTCTTTGTGATCCCGAAAGGATTCCCCTTCTAACCTTTCTTGAGTCTGTTTCTATTTACTGTGACCCTTTATACCCTGCCAGTTTGCCAACTATCAATCAAGCCCACACAAGCTGTTATGCTGCAAAAAATTGTCTTACCCAAGGCAGTATAGTTTTCACAGCTTTATTTATTTTTATTAACTGCTTTAATAAAAATCACTAAACAATACATCAGCTAAATATATCAACTGTGTGTAGAAAGGCTATCAGAGACGAAAAACACACTGGCTCTGCTCTCTTTCTTCTAATTCACATGCCTGCCAAATAATGTCAATACAAACTGTATTTTAAAGTAACTTTTTAATTTATGGTTAGTATTTCTAAGCTGAAAAAAAAAAAAAAGGCATCTTCAAGCAACTTTACTAGATGTCTGAAAAGTAATTTTTTCTAAGTTATTACCAAAATAGAGTCTTGCTTGTGATCCTTAATACTAGCTTTCTACTCCATCAGTATCTCATGTCATGTAATTTTTAAGGAAAACGTTGATTTGACATAAAAAACCTCTAAAATAGTAGTTTAAGTTTCCAAAATGCCTATTTTATATATATAAAGATGAGTTTGCACATAATGTAAAGTCTCAAAACACTGTACTGTGTTAATCCTGGAATCACAGATTGGTTTGGGTTGGAAGCCTTAAAGATCACCTAGTTCAACCCACCCCTGCCATGGGCAGGGACACCTTCCACTAGACCATGATCCTCAAAGACCCACCAACCTGGCCTTGAACACTCCCAGAGAGAGGACATCCACAAATTTTCAGGTTTCAAGTAGTCTAAACACCTCATAAAATTTACCTTCTGTCTTAGTAAATACAACTAATAATAATCTAGTGTAGTGTATTATTAACTCAAGCTCCCTGACTTTTCTGGATGAGGGGAAAAAAAAAGCTTAACGCTAGAAATTAGGATAAAGACTTGATGTTAAATGTCATCTGAAAAGTGGAAAAACACCACTAGTAAACTGTGTGCAAGCTAACACGTTTATCAATAACTAGGAATTAGTATAGTTTGCATTATGTTTGCATGAGAAAGGAAAAGCAACTTGCCAGAAAGTAACTAGATATCAAAACTAACAAGTTTTTAATACATTAAAAAAAGCAACAAGTGCCAGTTTACAGTAGTTACAGGGAGTCTATACAGCATTGAATGAAACTGGAATCTTCTGATAATGAATCTCCACTTCAGAAAAAATAATTTTCAGTTTGCTTTCCTCTCATTTAAGAGTAGTATGAGAGATGATGTGGAGAGGTATGTCCCAACCCTGTTTTAAATAGGATATTTATCTACAGGACATAATCCAAATGGATCCTCTCCCTAGAGCTTGATTTTACTCAAAACAATTTTCAAAAAAGATTTTTCAATCAAGAGATAGCAAAGCAGACTCCTGAGTTTGCTTTGAGTCTATGATTAGAGTTACATGCCATGTTGCTCAACAGAAATTACCATCTACCAGCGTGCATGGCTGAAATGCTAACATCACTATATCAGGAAAGGAGTCCCACATACACCGTTTGACTCTGCCACAACTTCAGAGAGTGGGAGTTAACATGAAGGTAGAATGACTGTCATTCCCAAAATGAAAAACAGCCTTAAATGTTGTGGCAAAACACCTGTACAAGGGTGGCAAAGTCTGTACAACTCTTAGTCTGTTCTTTGGTGCTTTTTCATAGAAAAGCTTTCATCTGCTAATAATTCCAGCTGAGTACATCTCAGTTATGATATATATATATATCAACAGTGGTTGATCAGATTGGTCTTCAGATACTTCCTGTGATGTGGAATATATCATCATGACTCAAAGTACAAAACTATGCTGATTTAAAGACAGGTGTGAGGCATCAATCCCAGAAAAACTACGTATGAATATTTCAGTATGTGCAGGTATATGATGAAGCTTCAAAAACATGAAATGGAATAAAAGCAGAACAAAAAAGATATCTGTCTTATGTTTATAATGACACACAAAACCAAATGACAGTATCTCATAAACAGCTACTTCTGTCTCTGCAGTGGCTATTAATTCCCAACATAAAGAAAGTTATAAGATTATTCCCAAGGTATTTTCTTCCTTTGTTCTCTTTTCAATACTTCAAATATTACACAAAAATCACTAGATTCATAACACAGGACAGACTCCTATTCTGATACTCCCAAGTTTTTCCACACTCCAGTGCCTTACTTTAACAAGAGTAACCTCATTCTTTGGTATCTCCATGCACTTTCTTTATCATTGCACTTATTTAATTGTGAAGAAAACTAGCAGGGATACTGGCCTGCAAGCCTCTTAATTTAGATTTATTACATAAGAAGAATTTGCAAAACCAATTATTTATAATAACAGATTGGTAGCACCTTAGAGCTGAGCAGCTCACAATAGTCACACCTGGGAGAGAGTCTCCAAGTTTTTTCTCCCTTGAATGCTAGACATCCCAAAGTGAACTTACATATCTTCAAGATCAGATAACTTCAGCAACAGTGCTTAGCACCAGCAAAGCAGAAAAGTATAAGAATATTTTCTTCCAAAGTAATCATGAAAGTGAAGGGGAAACAGCACTGTTTAGGATCAAAATAAGGAAAGCAGCTGTCCTACAATGTACCTCCAAAGATTTCTTTGGTAAGCATTACCAGCCTTCAAGAAACCCCATTTTCACAGACCTAGACCATTCTGTGTTTTTATTTTTATCAAGCTCTACAGTCTCTATGGGATATCTTAAGAGCATCTGAACTGACAGAACCAGTTTACAATCGCATGACTTGAACCGAAATGTAGGTCCCAGCTTACATCAAGTTTTCAAGTAAGCTCTCTGGATTTTGAAACAGCTTCAGAGATGTCATAATTCACTGAGCTTTTTTTAATGTATTAAAAAAAAAAATCAACATTTCCCTATGTTGCCTGTTCTTTTCTCCACTAGTGTCTTCAAAGACTTCAATTTATATTTTTATATCATCAATAAATCTAGATAGATATAAGAGCCAGAACTAATGTTTATTATTGTGAATTCCAGCACAATGCTTTTGAGAATTTACAAGCCTAAAAAAAAGTTATGTCTCCTTGAAACAAAAAACAGTCTTCTGTTTTAAAGGATCCATCACCATTTGCACTTAATGTCTGTTTTTTATTAGTCCCTGAAGAAACTGAGACTACAGCAGCACAAGTTTGTTTTCACATTTTTCTCAAAATGTTCTAAGTGGAAACAAGTAAACAACCATTTCTTTATCATCCCTTGGACAGCACCACACATATGCAGTAGATACTTATACAAAACACAGGAAGCAGAATGGTCTGTAGTATTCCTACATACTCTTTCCAGCTGTCTTGTTCTCTCTGACAAGAAAAGCTTTTTGATCCTTTTACATTCAGTCTCAGCACCTTCCTTTCAAGCAGCAGCAGTAGTACTGTACTTGCTCATGCAAAGACCTACTCAGCTTCCCTTGATGGTTTCATCCAGTGGCCAAATTGTCTGGAACCATTATTTAACTAAAAAGCACTTCATTAATGTTTTGATTGACACAAGCTGGGCACTTGCATGACAGAACATCTGCAGACCAGTATTTAGTATCTAGGAATGCCATCCAAATCAGGCACTTTACAGTATAACTTTAAATGTGATAAAAAGAATTCAAAGGTATTTTTTCTTTGAAAGTTGTGCAATGTCTTCTTCTCTTGGGTTCCTAGACGTAATGAAATGGTTGTTGCTGCAGCAGGAAAAAAATCTTTGGAAAAATAACTCAGATAAAATTAGAAACAGAAAAAAAAAAAACCCAATACCATAATTATTTTACATGTTCAACTGCTTTTTTGTCAACTACTTGCCCTCCCTCTTTTTTTTTGTGAAAATGAATTGTTAAGTAATTTCCTCTCTCTTTGTTTTTGAGTGAAAGAAAAGGGAAAAGCTTGTGCACGTACATATGAAAGATGAATGTTTCTGATTCAGTGAGAAATGTCATTCTGAGCATTAGTTTTCCATGGCATGTAGCTTTCTCTTAGCTCACCTGTGAATTGGAAATTACACCAAGACACAAGTGACAAAATCTTCAAGTCAGCTCACACCTGCTGAGGCTAATGAGGATTGCTTGTAGCTGTCTCAAGGCTGACACAATCCTAAGGACCTACTGCCAAAGCCAATGCTCCTGCTCCACAAGGCATCTGGTAACTCTTGAGTCCCTACAGGCACCAAATTTACAGTAGGCAGAAGTTAAAAATACTTAAGGGCAAGAGATATTTCAACATTTATACGTCATTTTAATAACAGCATTACAAATGATACACCCTCAGTAATATAAAAGAAAGAAGTAGGTTACCTGGGGTTAAAAGAATGACAGACATAGTGATGAGTGAACAAACAACTAGAATCACCAGCAGCGCAATAGCAATTCCCTTCCAGTTCCTCTGCGGAGGGCTGTTACTTCCAAGTTCCTACAGGAATGGAAAACAAAATAAAAGGAAAAGACCATGTTTCATAATCGTATATTTCTGGAGCAATTTAGTAATAGGAAAATTGCTCTGTGCATACTCATAATCACAGCATGGGAGGTCACCATGATCCCTCCCCTTTTAATAGTATACACAGTCATCCAAAGGTGTGTCTTATGCTTTTTTAATAGATATCTCTTTTATAAAAAAATATATGTATGTATGTAATTTTATACCCCTAAGAGATAATCAAATGTGCTTATACAAGCTGTCCAAAATACAACTGGTGTTAAAATGTGCTGAAGACAAGACAATATCAACTAGCAGTTTGTAAGATAATTACAGAAATGAAATGTAGCAATTTACTGTAATTCCACCTAACATGGTATGGACCATAAAGGTTTAAATACACATCCTTTTGTAATGTACACTATTAAACTTATTTGTAACAGAAAACATTTACAAAACTGCCTGAGGCTCCAAGTATACCATCCAAAGCCACACAGCTCTTCTTTTTCTATACAGTAGTTGAACTGTAAACTGCTCCCCCATTACTCATAAAAAACCAACAGTAGCTTTTAACAAATGTTAAATGAATGCTTCTGTAACTAGTATTACACTTAAGCCTACATTCTCTGTGGTTACATGTTTAACTCTTATTAACTCCAGCCAGATGCCATTTAGGTTTGTCAGCAGTAGTTATACATTCTCTGTGTTCACCATACAGTCTAAGACCAAACAACACATTAGCATCTAACAACAGAATGGAAAAAAATATATGATACTTGTTTCATACAATCCTCTCATTTTCTCTCACAGAAAACAGTATTTGTTTCTACCTATAGCTAACAATCATAGAAGTTTCTCTGACACAATCATCCATGCCTTTACCGTCTCAAAATTAAATTTCTACCGTAAAACTCTGTGAAAAGAAACCAGGGAGGGACTTCTCAGAACATCCTACTTCAGCTTACCTACAAAGTTGAGCTACATTACACAAGTTCTTCAAAGTCTGCACAACCTTCCACTAAGTTCCAACTAAATACCAGGTGGGGTAAAAACCGTAGGCTTTAGTGCACACTTGCCTTCAAAGATACCACCAGATAAAAGCCTCTCTCCCCCTCCCCAGGACCTGCTGCCTTCATGTGCTTTAGCAGAGCCCCGCATGGCCACCTTCCCACTGAACACGTAGTGAGTGACAAAAAAGATGAGAGATTACTCGGAGTCTCTCCCGTTTGATTTGTGACCCCAGGTTTGTTAATCTTGCAGGTACATGGCAGGAATTTTCTCTTATCTTTCCCCTTTCTGCCAGATGAAATGGCAGAGGGATGGGAGCAACTCTGACACCGCAGCCATCTTGTTCTACAGGAAGGACTACGGCAAAGGAAGGCACCTCCTGCCATATTTTATACGTCTCCAAAGGCACATTAATACTTTCTAACGTGCAGGTTATTTCATTTCGGTTTTCTGAATTACAACTGAGTGAGAAATTGAGATGTTTTAACCACATACAATGAGAACATTAGTATGCCTTCTCAGCTGCTATACGCCACCTCAACACCATACGTGACCCAGAACAGCATCCCTAACTGGGTCTTTAATTAGTTTGGTTTTTTTAATCCCTCACACGATCATTTCCACTTGTAAAGGACAGGTTCTCTCCAGGAAACATTAGAGGAATTCCCCTGTGAAATCCAGTCCGCATGGGAAGTCTCACAGGAGCCCTCAGACTGCCACAACTCCCCATATGGGACCTTCTGGGTCCCATTCTGCCTGACCCAGGCTTGGTTGAGCTTGCTCAGTTTAGAGATTTTTCAGCCTCACCAGAGGGGAAAAGCAGACAGGCTGTCTACTCAGCTTAAACTCTAGGCAACAGCTGGTCTTCATGGCATCACCTGACAGTGCTAGGCTTCTCCTCCCCAAAGATGCAGCAAGCCCAGGCTAAGTGGCAAATGGGCACCAGCCAGCCCAGGCTACTCCCAGTCCTTCCCTCCCAGTGGATGAAAGAGTAATTTTTATTATTTGGTGTTAATACTGACTGAAAGGCAAACAACAGATGATGTTCAATTGTAGCACACAGAAGGAAATTACTGGGCACAGTTGCAGCACAGCATTAGTGGGTGGTCCTGCTCAAAGTGAACTCTGTGTAGCTTTCCTGGGGATCCCTATGCTGGAAAAGCCCAATTACTATAACCAACAACATATCTTTGATGCCTGTATTCTTTTCTTCACTAAAGTTCAGGGCTACTGTCTTCCATGGACATGGGGAAAAATATGGTGTAAGCAGGAACTCCTGACATGCATCTCACTGTCCCTGTTTCCCAACCCCTTGCAAACCTGCCTGCTCCCCTTGTTTTCTTCATCTCATGATTCACTCCCACTCATTAAATACTAATTACCACAGCAACTTCCTGACTAGCCTTAAAGATGGTTGGTCTTGCAGGCCTGCATAACAGCTTCACAAACCCCTTTTGTGATCCCTATGATATGAGGATTGCAAGGTTCAATCTTTTCTGGGCAGCCCTGGCCAGGCTGGCATTAAAAGGATCCCCAGACTTTCCACAGAAATACAAAATTTTAAATCCTGCATGTAAACTCAGATCCAAGCTATTATTTTCCTCAAAGTAGGAATTATTTTAATGTTAATAGCACAGTGTAGGAAATATAAACTTAATCTATGGCACTTAACAGAGTACCAATTTTAGCAGGAAAGCTACAAGCAAGTGGTGGTGAGCAAACAGTAGTTACCCTCAGAGAATCGTGAAACTACAGTTCAAATGACTGACTTAGGCAGCTGGACAACTTGATAAATATATCAAAGTTCCTAAAGAAATGTATGAAGTCCTCATTATTCAGAAGGTGCTTCTCAGCAGACCTGAATATTATTCAGTTTCTAGAAATAAAGCTTTATTTTAAATACTTCTGCAAACTCGAATATTAAGCATACAAAACTGACTGGTATACGCAGTGAGAAAGAAGGGGGCTTCCATCTAGCTGAAAATTTTGGAGACTGGCATAAAAAAAGAAGACTTATCTCTGACTAAGAATAAAGTACTTGGGTTTAATATTTTGATAAAATTTATGAGTTGTGAGGAATTGTTAGATAAGAAGTTATTAAAGGGTCATGATGATGTTTCAGTATTGAGTGACAACATTCAGGTAAGATACTTGTGAAGTTAATGTACACTAACAAAAAAGATTTGATAAAATATTAGAAAAAATATTATAATAAGGTGAATTCATAGTGCAAACAATATAAAGGACATTTCTAATCAGCTTTGTTCATGTTAATCAATGCAATTCTTGGACTATAACATACGAAGTTTTAAAAAAGAGTAAGCTGCTCTTATTCAACAATAAAATATTTTTAGCCTTGCACTGCTTTTCAAAATGATCATAAGCAAAAGGCAGTTAAATAGATTTTTAGCCCATGTATCACTGGCAAGACAGAAGCTGTCATTTTTTAATATGACAAGAAGATAGAGGCATTCAAGAGGAAACCTCATAGAGAGCCATACAATGAGAAGCTTTTGACATCATCTAGTTTCCCCGTAACTAACTGGGCTAACTGGCACATAACAAAAATGAACACGCAGATGCAGATTTGAGGATCTAATCTTCTAAATAGGCTTTTCTATTAATGTAGTTTGAAAAAATAGCAACTTCTGAATATGATTTTTTATATATAATACTATCTATAATACTGTTATGGATTTTACAATCTAACTCTAATGAATCAGAAAATGACTGCTCAAAGCATAATACAGTTGCAAATTTTCTCATTATTTAATGCACCTTTTTCACATGCCATTTAATTGCACTGTTGCCAAAAACAATCCTTAGGTAATATATATTTCTGAATGAAACTTGTGATTGAGTAATGCCTTACTAAAACACAGATACAAAGAGAAAAAACCATTATACTGCATACACAAAAAAGGTACACCAGTGTTATAGCATCTAATGCTTTTGGCCTATTCCTGCCAAATGCTAAAGGCCACATTATACCATGAGATTTTTTTAATCACTACAATCAGTGAACTCAACAAATGCAACTGAAAGGGGGCTCTAGCCTGAGAGCCTAAACTTTTTGCTCTGTGATTGTCTGCATTTAATCTCTGTTGAAAAGACACCTAAAAGGAAAAGGCATAACTTGCTGCCAGACTAGTTCTACAAAAACAGGCATTATATGGCATTACAGATGTTGCGAACAGTGTAATTTAGTTATCACACCAAAATTTTGTAATAGTAAGTAAAAGAAAGGCTAAAGCAAAAATCTGCAGAGACTGGATGTGAGAGGGATGACAGGTTGATGCTGTCAGAGGGAAGCATGAGTCATTTTAACCCATCAGCATCCCTCTATGCTAAATCCCACTTGCCACCGCAAAAAAAGATATTTCAGGGGGAAATGCTTAAAAACCACATCCAGCAAATACACAAAGCAAATATAAATCAAATATGCTGAAGCATTTTTCATTCTCCTTTTCTAGGCAGATTTCTAAATATAAGCTCCCTCTGCAAACACAATTTCCTGACTAATGATGAACTGATTCACTACAAGCATGAAAATCTTTTAGGCAGTAGCAGGACATGGCTTGGATTTTCACAATCTATGGTATGTAACATCATCTAGCAGTTCTGAGTTGTTGTTCTTTATTTTTGAACAAAATATAGAGCCTGATGTGGATGTTTCATCTTGAAAATAAAAAACCAAAAAAAAAACACCTACAAAATTACCTCCATAAGGACTGTTACACTTGAATGTAACAAGAAGATACAACCCAAGCTCCTATTACTATAGAAATAACAACATGAAACTAATTTCCATTAAATTGCGTCATATAGAAATACTTTTTATTCCTTGACACAGAAATGGAAGTGCTTATAATTTAAGAGTGCTGTTTCCTTTTAAGTAGCACTGGGGAAAAGTATCACTTAAAATGAATAGATGTAGTACTTGTTAAAAAAAAACGACAAAAAAAAACCCAAAACATCAACAAAAACTCAAATGTTTCCATATTTTTATCTGAAAATTACAATCTTTCTTGAAAGCAGCATAACCAGAAAAAAAATTAAAAAAAATCACAGCTTCCTTCCTAAAGTTTATCAAGTTGCACAGTTTTATTGTTAATCAATGAGGATAAAAAGCCTTTAAGAAATAATTTTTCTATTGAGCATGTCCAACTAAGGAGACAACAAAAGGTCAGAAAATACTGCTGTAATGTGCTGCATTAATAAGTCAAGTTTTTTTAATTATCTTAGTAGAATTTACCTGATTTCTTGGAAAACTACTTATGTGAGCCAGAATACAATTTCTATACATATAGAATATGTATATATATGTCTACATATATATAATATGTATATGGAAATAATGACAGAAGCAGTAGGAGACTACCTGGTGCAAGTAGGCATGCTGGAGAACACTGGCTAATGCCTAGGGACTGAAGAGTGCCTCTACCAGGCTTTTCCAGAAGAGGCAGGTTAGTTCAAATGCAGCATCTTCTTCAGGAGAAGAAAGGAAAACCAAATTTTTAGAGACAAGCTAACCCTGAGAGCTGGTATTTAACTGAACTGCTTTTTCTCATAGAACTACCACTTGTCCATGCTGTGATCAACCTAGCAGATAAATGGTGCGATGAGCTAAATATAAAAAATATGCATTTCATTAGAAAAAATAAGAACAAGAATTCCACCAGTTTTAACTATTTCTGCTGCATACAGCTGGGTACAGCTCAAAGTGGAGATTCTGCCATTATTTCTGCAGTCTGGAGTGAACTTTGCCAGGTGCACATGCTCCGTGGTCCAAGTGTGCAGATGCACGTTAGTATCTACCCCTAGACAGTGGGTATTTGAAACACAAAACCCACCAGAAACAGAAAACCCGCAGTGGTGTCTGGTGGTTGTCTGGCTTTCTGTGGAGACACTAAAGGCAGATGAAGGACCTTTAAGACCCACAGGTGGCAGCAGTTTCTGCCAGCATAGCATCTTTCATGGTGCACAGCAGCTTTTATGGCGACTTTAGTCTGGAGAAGAGAAGACTGAGAGGGGATCTTGTGAATGTTTACAAATATCTGAAGGGTGGGTGTCAAGTAGAAGGCATCAGTCTCTTTTCAGTGGTGCCCTGTGATAGGATGAGGGGCCGATTCACAGGCCACAAACAGGAACACAGGAAGTTCCACCTCAAGATGAGGAAAAACTTCTTTCCTGTGAGAGTGATGGAGCACTGGAACAGGGTGCCCAGGGAGGTTGTGGAGTCTCCTTCTCTGAAGACTTTCAAAACCTGCCTGGATCTGTTCCTGTGTGACCTGCCCTAGGTCATCCTGCTCTGTCAGGGGGGTTGGACTCGATGGTGTCCAGAGGTTCCCTCCAATCCCAACCATTCTGTGATTCTATGATCTTCTGAAGCCTTGCCTGAATAGTACTTGCCTGTACTGTTACCAGAACAAGACCTACAGGGGAAAGCTCCAAGAATTACAACCTCCCGCTATTTTGGCAAGAATTTCAGGGGCAAAATGTAATTTGCTTTGCATTAAGAATGAGAATGAGTCTCACTCTGTAGCTTAGCTGTAATCATGACAATATCACTTAATGACTCCTCCAGCATCTACTTCATTAAACTCTACCATTTGCATTCCCCAAACATAAAGAAAAGGTGATAAACATAAAAAGACAACACGAAACTGCATCTCAGGTATTTTAAAAGACAGACCCAGGATACTTGTAATAAAAAGATTGCAGTCTTTCCAGAGTTCTTTATATAACTGGTCCTGCAACTAATATTAAATACTACCTGCCTTGATTTTGCAGTGTGCTGTTTGCAGGAAAATTACCACAGCAAGCATTTAGAATTTGTGATTAAATGATTGCATCTATTCCTTCCCAGCTGTTTTTGACTAATCCCATGGCCTAGAAAGCAAGAGAGGCTAAAAGGCAGATCCACAAAGTGGCACAGGATAGTT
This sequence comes from Todiramphus chloris collaris, assembly GCA_025345505.1. Classification (NCBI taxonomy): domain Eukaryota; kingdom Metazoa; phylum Chordata; class Aves; order Coraciiformes; family Alcedinidae; genus Todiramphus; species Todiramphus chloris. The sequence continues at coordinate 34,379,019 of JANVCC010000022.1, forward strand.
ATAAGCCATTTGCATAAGTACCTATCATTTTCATCGTTCATGCTCCCCTTACCATTCACCATGTTATAAGATCCTATTGCTCCAGTTCTTGCCTGAATGATTATGGTCATACAATTACTTTCCCTGGTCAATATTTTTATTCATCAAAACATTGGTAATTCTTTTCAGAGAAGCCACTTCCACAGGAATGTACGACTCCCCGTCAGCTCTGTGGGTAACGGGCATTTTAAAGAGAGCAGCTTGTTAGCAATTGCTGTGCTTAGAACAGGTGTGGGATTTAGATATGGGAACAATCCATCTCTGTATTTCCATTTCTCCGGGCTGCACTGGTAAGAGAAACCCCTCCTTTTGCAGAGCCAAACTGAAAAAAAAAAGCAGCTAGTCAAATCCAAAACAAATAAAACAAAACAAAACCCACCCCTTTCTCAGTAAAAATAAGCTAAAAGAATAAATGCTCACATACAAGTCATTCTGATTGTCAATCAATCACAATAGTTATGTCTTTTCTTAACTTTGCAAAATATTTTGTGCGTTTTTTCATCCTTCGTCATTTTTGTTCTAAGCAGAGGTATTTTCCTCCTGGGCTCACAAGTGCCCATTCACAAACTGAACTTTGGTCAGTTTTCGTATTTTGGAACAGCTCTGTCAACATCCTTAGTTCTGCCTACTCACGAAGAGAAGATCAGAAACATTTACAGAATTTATTGATGTATTAGGACATTAAGAATGCATTTCACACCTTCCAGCTCATTTTGCAGTGTACCTTGTAACATTTATTCAAACACAATGAGCTCGCTATTACACTAGACAAACAAGTAAAAGCCTAACTTCTAAAGCATTCTACTGAAATCCCTGTTCAAGGTCTAATCACAGTAGATGAGTTCAGAATTTTTGTCATTATTTATACGTGCAATACATACAAAAGCAGGGAGAAAATGGGGTCAGCAGAACTGATCAAAACAGCGTGGCACAAGCACAAGCTAAAATTTGTGGCCATCCACTTTTTATTTTATGAACACAATGGTAGTCGCATTTGCAGCATAGGAAAGCAAGGGGAAAAAACCCCAAACTACTACGGTGCATAATATTAATAAAAATATGTAAAATACAGGTCATGGAAAATACCACCATAAGGAGTGTTGAATAGCTGGGGCAGAGGGAGACTTGGCTAAAATAACAATGGATGACGAAATTGGTTAATATTTGAAATGAAAAAGATTCATGATGTAGAAGCAAGCTACAGCAGGCAAAGGAATTCATTTGGCTTTTGGGAGCCGAGTTGAATGCAACACACTACTATGAATAGCATGATGCCATGCAGAGTTATTGCAGCACCAGAAGCTACTTGATTGAGACTCAGCATTTCCAAGTTGTTAACCCTTTTCATCTTGTGTTCACAATCTTTTACAGTTTTGTTTGTAACAAAGTTGCAGAAGTAAAAATACTGTAGCCTTTTTTCAATTCATCGGAGATACTTGGAGAATTAAGGAGAACAACTATTTTCTGTCAATAAGTGACTAAGTATCTTGAGACTCAGAAGTACTTAAGTACCTGAAAGCTACAGATACCCACCTATAGGGATTTTTACAAGCTGCCTTATTAAATACTCCTATTTACAACTCTCATCCAATCTCTCCTGCAAATCTCACCTTCTCACGGTTGTCAAGAGAAGCCACACAGCCTTTTGGGGGTGTGAGGTTCACTGCTAGCCTGGTGGGATTCCAGTTTATGTTCCCCATGTCCTCATAGGGCCAAAGCTCCAATATTTACACTGTGCTACATCTCTTCTTCACATAAGTCTCATCTCAAAGCTAATGAGATTTTTGTCTGAATATGAAAAGCTATCGCTGCATCTTGAAGACTGAATACAAGATTACATGGAAATAAAGCACACAGCTCGTTTCCAGGTTGCGCATGCAGCATTAGCATCTAGAAGAAATCAACAATTCATTTGCCATAATTAAAGAAAATTCTTAATGCATTTTACTAAAGCAAGTAATGCTAAGGACAGGAAAAAATGGCAATGCAGTAGGCACAAACACGATTTTAAACAGGTTACCATGATGTAGAGGAAGAAGCCTAGATGAATACTGGCACAATCATTTATGGCCAAAAAGGTATTTTCACATATTCCTATCGATCCAAACTTTAATGAAATGTCACAAGAGAGTAACTTATTTCTTCCATCCTTATTATGTTGAAGAAAAAGCCTCCAATCAAGTAAAATAAAATATCTCAAAAAAAAAAACCAACCAACCCCCAAAGACATAAAACAGAGATTAATATGGGCTATACATGTTCCATATCTACAGATCTTTCTTACAGATATAAGAAAGTTGTTTGCTAGAATTTGTCCTTTTCATTACTCAGAAACTAAATTATACTCTGTCTGATCTTCTTTAAAAAAATAAATCTGCAAGGTCCTCTAAGAGATGATTTTTTAAATTGACATAGTCAATCTGCATTAAAGAGCAGATTACACTACACTTCACTGAAGATTAGAAAATCAGGAAGGTTACTATACTGCAGTAATGTCACATAAGTCACATTCAGGTTTATGCCACATAATTTTACAATTTAAATTGAATACAGTGCCCCTGTATTTAGTGGTGTAACACCAAGCTCTGCACTGGAGTGTAACTTTAAAGCAAAACCACTGTTAGAAGAACCAAAATTGCCTTTTGGAGTTGCTCATTGTTCAGCAATTTGTACACACACTTAATTTTATGCCATTTAAGAGTCCTGGAGAATGGATTTGTCAAAAATACTTTTTTTTTTAGATGAGGGATGTTAAATCAGGAGCTGTCAAAATACGGAACAAATGTGTAGAGGTTATTTTGCAAATTTACATCTGCTTTTTCTGTTTGTTTCCAGATTTACACAGAAGTTACTTGCAAAAAAAAAAAAAAAAAAGGAAGTAATTTAAATCCAAACGTGCCTTAATAAGACTTGTGTGCACATATACAGGTATACACATACATATATCAGTGAATATATATATATAGAGATAAATATTCAATGCAACATTCCTGTAAATAAATTAACATGTAAATAAGCCAAAGGGTGACAGTACCAGGAAAGAGAACACTGTAATCTCTATGTTTACGGTGATCTAAGGTAGTAGAGAGTTAGATGAGTTTCCCAAGGTCATGTGAGAATGGTAAACCACCATCTCTTCATGTAAATATTTGTGAACTAAATTGTAGCAAATGGAATTATTTGAGCAGTATCACTGGGCTCTGATAAGGAATTTATCATTTAGCTTTTATACAGTTCTCTTCATGATTAAGTTACCTTCTCTTCCAAAAAAACTGAAATTTTATTTTAAGCAGAGGAATACTGTGATTCATCAGAAATAAAGATATGGTTTTCCCTAGCACTTTGTTTGGGGAAAAAGACCAGACTGGTGATCAGGAAATTAGTAGATTGGGTACTTTATACTATGTTACATATATAGAGAGATAACATATACAATAACCCAGCAGAACAAAGATCACACTTCACTTAAAATCAACACAAATCCTCACAGCACTAACATCACATTTTTCTCACACACACACACACACACACACACACACACACACACACACACAGATCTTATAAAAAAGCATTTGTAGAAAAGACCACGGGTCACCAAATCATATCCTTCCTTATAACTCCACTCAATTAAAAAGCAAACTCAGTACTAGGAGAAAAAATAAAAGTAAATCAGGATTTTCTTGACAGTTTTACAGGTTTCATTGATTTCAAAAGTATACTTTAAGATAATGTAAAAAACCAGCTTATTTTTTTCCCCTGTGAACTCTTCTTACCTTAGTGGCCAATCCTAACTACCTACAACTCTTTAAAAGCCCTCTATCCAGTATGTATCATGCGGAAATGTGCACCACCCATAAATGTAGTTGGTCTTGATTGATCTATGAAAAATGGGAATGCCTCTTGGTGGGGCAGAGCACTCTCTTCTCTATGTGTTAAGACAGTTCTGCCATGGGCATGCCCATCAGCACCAGGCCTAAGGGAAACTTCATCAAAGAAAAAGAAGAAAAACACACCTTAGAATCTTTAAAATAGTAGTTTGGGTCTGAGTAAGTTAAGATAGTCCATCACTTTAGATTTTGACATTTGTTTCATCAACACATTTTCCAGCTTTTTCTCCATGGTTATGTGATTTCTCTCGGTATTGGCTCAGATCTCATTTGCTTCAATCAAAAGATTCTGAAGGGTTGGACATTGATCCTGCCAGGTTCACCTCCTCTGCCAGTCTGTTAATTCATGCAGGGTGACTTTCAGACCATACTGTACTGGGTCTGACTGCGATGGATGGAGTTAACTTTCTCCACAGCAGCCTGTATGGTCTTGTGTTTAAGATTTGTGGCTAAACCAGTGTTGATAACAAAACAGAGTTTTGGATATTGCTGAACAGGGCTTGCATATCATCAAAGCTTTCTCTTTTTTTTAATCTCACAACAGGTTCACTGCAGGGATGACAGAAGTTGGGAGGTGACACAACTGGATAGCTGAAATTAAGTTGACAAAGAGATACTCCATACCATGTAATGCCACACTCGGCAATCAAACTGGAGGCAGAGGGTGGAAGGGGTATCTTCCAAGTGGCCACTGCTCAGAGACTGGCTGGGCATGGGTCTGCTTGTGGGAGGTGGTGAGTGATTGCCTGTGCATCATTTGTTTTGTTTTTTCTTTCATCCACTTATCAAACTGTCTTTATCTGGACCTCTGAGTTTTCTTGCTTTTGCTCTTCCTCTCTCCCTGGTTCCACTGCAGGGGGAATGAGCAAGCAGCTGTGCAGTGCTCAGGTGCTAGACAGGTCGACCCACCACAGGCACATACGGTCTCTTCTCACAAAGCTCTCTTGCATTTACATGTAGTGACTGCACTGCACGTTATCTTTTATTTCCTTTCAATGAGATCACATCGTATCAACCCTCAGTACAGCAGGAAATGACAGTCTCTGAAACAGAGTGGATTAAGAATCACTATACTCGTATTGGCAAACTTTTCCAGCTGCTGTTTTTATTGAAAGCCAAAAAAAGTCGTCGATATATTAAGGTCTGCTCCAGCAAAGCTCTGACATTCTGAGAAACAACTCAAGTGAACCTTTGATTGTAGTGATAAATAATCCCTTGTGACCTGACAGTTAGAGCTCCTATTGCTGCAATAGCTGGAAGATTCCAGCCGTGTAAGGGACATAGAGGACTAACCACAGAAGGTGCCCAGATCTGGTATTTGTGAAGTTAATAATAATTATGGAGAGGAAAAACAGGGGATGATCAAGAAACAGTCGTTTAGTTACCCTACATAGAGTTCCTACTTTACATGTAGCAGTTTGTTTAGCGTGTCAGCATAAACAATACAGAAGAGCAGTAAACAGTATTACTGCCATTTATGGAAGGGTGCCAAAAGCCCAAAGCCTTTACTGGCTGGGGATTAGGTACTACCATTTCAAGCAGTATGAAATAGCACTAGTTTAGTTATTTTTTGTAGCTAATTTACACTTTTTGTTAAATCAAGAAAGATCCATCTGCATCACACAAAAAGATAAAGTAATAACCCACTTGTGTTTGACCAGCTTTTTGGGGGGATACAAGCATAGATTATCAGAACAGGCAAAACAAGTATGGAATTAGTAATTGCTGTGGAGATCACAGCTTCCTCTGAAGTGTACAGTTATTTTTTAACTAAAGTTTCATATACTGTAATAAGCTCATTTCTCACTGACCCATGCAAGTGCTATCACTGCCAGAACAAAACCGTTTCTGAGACACATTCCTGCATAACTGTTACAGTATGGGAATGACAAGCAGAAACGACAGAAATCAGAGAAACCATGTTTAGTGTATTTTTGAAAAATAAATGTTACAGAAGAGCACCATGATTAACAGGGAGATGGGGCAGTACTAAACAAATAATATTTTTAGAAGCCCTTTAACTACAGAATTATAGATAGTGCCATGAAAAGCAATGATACTGTCACACACTCTGTGCGTGCACATACTAATAAAGGTGACAGAATATCACTGAATATCTTAGAAGTTGGCATGAATCCATCCAAACTAGGAGTTCTGACTTAGAGCAAGAAAATAATGGCACCTTTCATTTTCACCAGAGTAATGTTTTCTTTCTATCTGATTCTCTTGACAAATAAGGAAAGGATAATTTTTATAACACATATTATCTATTTTCTTTTTGGTTTCCTGCCATTTTGAGAGTTAGAAAAATTATAATTAGAAGTCAGTTAAACAGAGACAGAGAAAGAAGACAAAGATCTTACCGATGTAGAGGTGGGTACCAGGCCATTGGCAGAGCTGTTACACTAAATTGGATGAAAGTTAATGCACTGAATGTAATTTGCTTTGTACAGATCCAGTACTCACCACAGATACTCAGTTTAAAATCTCTTCTTGGCTCTGAGTTTTAATGTAAGAGCCAAATAATTCCTTCAGATCCACGTTAACAACTCCTACTGAAATGCCTGGAGGCAGAGGACAATATTTGACTCAAATGAAGGTGCTGGGCTACAAGACAGTCTATAATACTGTGACTGTCTTATATGTACTTAGAGATATACTGTAGGTTTTAAAGGAAATGGATTCTTGGGATACTCCATGATTCCACAGATTAATAATTAAAGACATGTCAACCTTTATTTCCTTTTTCTAAATACTTGTCAGGAGTTCTTTATTTTTCAAAGAGACTGAATGAAAAAACATTAAAAACAAGTCCTTAAAAACAAGCTCCTAGAATTTAGAATCCAGACCTACACGGAAAATTAATCTGAAAAACTTATTTAATAAGCTACAGAAGGAGAGATTTTTCCAGATTCATGCCATGCAAAAATGGGCTTGTTGTAATCTTGAATGTTCATAAAATACAAGCCACTTTCAGAGAAGAGACAGGAAAAAATCCAAACTAAACCAAACAAACCACCCACAGAACATAAGTGTGGATTTCTTCACAGATAAGCGGCAATGATTAACAAATGTCTTTTCAAATTTGTGGAAACCTGCCAAAAATTATTTTTTAGCTAATTCACAAGAAGGGAATGGTATCAAAAGTGCAGGTGTAGTTAATATCTGCCTTTTCCAGGAAAATTCCCTTCTTCACATTTTCTGTTGATTCTACACCTGCGGGGTTTCTTCCTGTGTTCAACAGCTCATAGTACCATATGCTCCTTATTCCCTGTCGAACAAATGAATAATCCTTTATATCTTTGTCTCCTTTGTGTAAACAATTTATTAAATTTTCCGGGAGCAACTGTATTACAACTGATAGGGTTACAACTTTAGGCAGGTCCATCTGTTCCCACAGGATCAAAATTTTGAGTAATGTTAATATTAACCTAAAGATCCTTGAAGCTGCCCTGACACACATGAAGTGACAAAGTGAGCAGCTGGCTACCTGCTGCACCCACGATTTTTGGGTAAAGTGGCCCTTGGAGGAAGGAACTCGTTGAGTCAAAGACTGTGGAGACATGAAGCTAAATACCCACACCTCTCTGCTGGGTACATGACATTGAAAACAAAAAACAACTACTAAAGTAGCTGTTGCGCAGTACATTGAGTGGAAAAACAAATTCCAGAGACTGAACTCTATCCTTTTCAGCTTCCCCATCAAAAGAGTCAAAAGACAGAAAAACAAACAAACAAAACAAAACCCACAAAAAAAACCAACAAGAAAAACCCAAAACCTACAAAAACACAGGGGCAAAACAAACCAAAAGTGGTTCTGACAAAACTGATTCTGATGGACCAACTAGTTCAAAACTTGAAATTTCCTCCCCTCTTCTCCCAGTTGTATCACAAGCCTGACAAATAACCCCCCTTGTACCTCTTCGTGACAGAACACCTAAAGACATTTTTCTGTGCATAGTCTTCTCACCTAAACTTTCTTGGGGGTGAACGGGGACAAGTCACAGGGATTTTTTTTATGAAAACTAGTGCAAGTATAAAAGCTCAGCTTCTAAAATCCAATCAGTCAGTAACCTGGATTCCTATTTCCTTCAATGTTTTCTACAGAAGTCTTTGAGGATAAAAAGCATGGCTTATCAGACTTTGAAAGTGAAATAAAGGTATTAATCTCACCAGTTCATCAAGACTACCTGTCTACAACAGAATCATTTGCTGAACAACATATTTTAATAGCATGATGTTTCAGCATGCTGCAGCAAAAGAAATTGAAGCAATACATCTTACAAGAAAAGTATTTGAAATTTCTAATCCAGTATAATAACAACTGCATATCTATATTGCTGATGTTATTCTTAATTAAAATATATCAAAATGTCTGCTTATGGAACATGGTTGGAGTATAGGGAGCTGGGGCAATTTTATAATAGTTATTTTTCTGACCTAGCAAAACAGATGTTGGTGGTAATTATACCATTATTTCCCCTAGAAGAGGAGTATATGTACATTATTTTAATTATACTTCATAAGATTATAAATACAATCTGAAAGCATACTGCACAAACAGAACTTGCAACAAAATTGAACTAGGACATTTTGACTTGGTAGTTTTATTACTTGAGTATTTTTATCCTGTGCAATCATAAAGAGTATTAACATCTTACTACAATTGGAAATCTAGACTGTACTTTAAGAAAGAATGGACAAAAAATAATTAAAAACATAAGACAACATGAAAACATCCAAGTACAACTGCATCAACAGTAATTGTATATGTGAGCTACTGAAACAAGAATCTACTAAAAATGTATACATTAATTCTTCTGGGTGCCTTTTGCGAAGAGGCAATCAAAAATTGCAGTTTAACCAAAAGCTGTCTATATAGCACTCATCCCCTACCAAGAAATGTGCCTCCCCTCCCCTTAACCTCCTCCCTCTGAATATATCTGTATCAGTAGTCAACACACTGCAAGACACCTCAGTAAGGAAGTTTTATTTTCTGTTTGCTATGCATTCCCTGAGGTTATTAGTTGCATATTTAGGTAACCCTGCAAGTGAGCAATGAAAGAAACCCTTGGTGCTTTTGTTATTTTAAAGCAGCTACTTCAAATACTTAAGCACACCAAGCAAGAAAAGGCCATTAACAGTAAAAAAATGAGACCCAGTCTTGTTCTATAATACGGCAGCCACCCAATAATTACTGCATTAACGCAAAGGTTACAAAGAAAAGAAAAACATATGATTGAGATTACAAGTCAGGCTATTGTTACGGGACCAAGGGCAAGAATCAAATCAATGCCTTAACTACAGCCGTTTTATCAGGAAGTGCCCACAAACAATACTCTGCGGTTTCCTCCATGACCACACATTAAGCCTGCAGGTCTTCACTAGTCCTACACTTGAGCTCTAAATTGAAAGTGCAATTACTTGTGCTCTGACTGCAGCCAAGTTGATTTGCAAGCTCCATCAGGCAATTAGGTACATGAATGGAAGAAATCATCAGTACAACTAATTGTGGCTCAAATCTAGAAGACAGCTTCTGAAAATCCTTGTCAGATAGGAACTGACAGGCATAAGGAAAAGCAAGTGGAAATTCACTCGGTTCAAACAGCACAAGCAACCATGTATGGCTCTATCTCCCCAGCGATGCCTTCCTCTGTGACTGGGTTTCCAAAAGACTCGTTCTTATGAGAAAAATAAATTACAAAAGGCCACTCTCATCTCACAGGAGAGTATCTTCCTGACCCACATCTATCCTGATACCTCTACCAGTTAATGACAGCCAAATTAAGGGCAGATGTAGATATTGCCACATAGCACTAATACAGAACTGTGTATATAAAGGAAAAGTGATCACATTTTCAATTATATATCTGATTTTCAATCATACATCTTTTATGGGTCACTGTCTTCTGAGACTACAACAGTAATTTTTATATCTAGTTCAGACTGATAATCATAGGATAGGTAAAACTTCATTAAATACTGTAAATGGTGGCACATTCTACAAAACACTAAGAATATTTTGCTTATGCTAACTCAAAGAGGAACTCAGGCACTAGCCACAATTAAGATGCTAACTCTGCTCTTTTCTCCCTTAGTTTATTTTGCCTTCTACCAAACTCACTCCATAACTTGCCAAAACTAAAATATTTTATCAGTTATAAGGGGTTCTAAGCCTCACCACAGTTTAGGATACTCGGTAAAATAGATTATACAAGGTCAAAGGAAAATAAAATACTTCTCAGAATGCGTATGGAAATTTTCCATTACAGAAAAACCATGATTATCTAAACCTGAATAGCTGCGTGAAATGTTGTAGTATGCCTAAAATGTATGTAGTGCATTTCCACTCCCCTCACCTTACCCACCCCCCTCCCCCCTATTTGCAAGTCTTCTACCGCAGTTGTCAGCTTTCAATCTATGTCTATATTCCAACTGGTATCATGGGTTTGTCATACCAAAAGAATGGGAAATTCTGTGATAAAAAAAAAAAAAAAAACAAAACAGAAGACATAAGACAAATTCAGAAATTCAAAATTTTTTAAGGCTGGCAAATCTAGCTGCTTCATGAAAACATAGCATTTAGCATAGTTATATTAAAGTAATTAGAAAATCATAGTAAGCTTAGGAAAAAAACAATAATTATACAACTATCTTAATATCAGTGAAATTTTCAGAAGACTGAGAACAGCAACATCTTTGTAGTGTATCTCAAGAGTTCTGTAAGATGTTTATTTGAACATTGAGTGCTTGTCCATTTCAGAAGAATAAAACCAATAGAATAAAATTCATTAGACAGTATTCTAAGTCTGGTTTTGACTCATTTCGTAAGTCTTCAGAAGGTTTTTCATTTTGTCGTTTTGACACAGAAGAATCATCCAGCTGAAGGACTTAGGAAAATCAGAACCCTGCTCTACTCAAGATGTTCACAAATGAGATGTTAAAAATGACCACCTGAGGTGCAATTTCTTCCAATAGTCTTTAATAATTTTTGGATTCATACCATCTGGCTTGATGCTTTACAATACATAAGCCAAATTCAGTCTTCAGGTGTATCTACTCCAACCTTTTGAACTTTGCCACTACTGTTTTAAGACTTCTCTTAAGATTCCTCTGTTTTAAGACTTCTCTTAAAACCACTAAAGCCTTGCTAACACTCGATTCATTCAGAAAATCATTTTCCTTACTCTGGTAAAACTGGAAGTACAAGCACAGAACAGTTGCTGTAGCGGGTGACTGAAATCTCATTTCCCTTCCCATTTAGCCTATTATTGTACTCTTACTCTTGTTTTTGTTACCCCTAACACTGACAGAAGAGAGTTTAAATTACCTCCATTTCTTCAAAAGCTCTCCACTCCCTCTCATCTTTACCTTTCCACAGTTTTCAAATACCACATCACTCTATCTTTTCCCTTCCACAATTCTAATTTTCTCTACATCAGAGTTTTACTATCTAGAAGTAGTCCTGTTATCTACAGTGGCCATTAAAAATGTGAAAGGTAAAGCCCAATCACGCTGCTTTATCAAATGGTCATGGTCATAACTTCTGCTATTTTTTAATGCGGCTAAGTACATAGAGTTTCCTTTGAAAAGAACAATATTAAATAAGATTTAAGTAAAAACTCCATTTATGAGCCATGTTGCATCGTGAAGCTAATTCATGGTCAAGTAATTATATTTTATGCAAAAAAATCTTTAAAACTAATATCTGGGCATCATTTTAATGATCTTCAAAGTTATATTGCCTATGAATCCAGTAAAATTGTTCCAACTACTCCAGCTGTGAGACAAGGTTGACTTTTAACCTCTTCAGTCCCTGTGAATATTGGTACATGAGCAAGGGAACCCCACAGTTAGTTCACTCGTGAGATGTCTGCAGCGCTCACCGCATGAATTAGAATTCTTACACAGACTTTGGTAGCTCCTTTATTTCTGCAGTGCTTTGAGCATACAATGCACAATGCAAAGACAATTTACATTCTCTCCAAACATCTGGTAATCTCCAGGATTTAATGCTGTAATATTTATAAGCTCACATCAAAAAGGATTTGTCAGAAATAAGTAGCACTGCCAATCAAATAAAATCCACACAATTCTTTGCTGTTGTAGACCAAAACCTCTTCTGTCAATTCTTTCTTTTGAGCTAACATTGGATTTTTGACTGAAGCACATTACACGTCTTTGCAATATTTACAAGGAAATACTACATTATACTAAAACATTATTAATACACAATGAACAAAAATACAGCATAATAAATCTGGAAGAACGATACTACTACACCCTCCCACAGCAGCAAACAAAACTTCAGAATGTCAGAAATTATAGAAATATAAAAATATATAAATAGATAGCGGATCAACATTGAGCATATGTCATAGGTACAAATCAAAGGTATAAATTACACCTGAATACAAGTAATTAGTTTTTTAAATGAAATGAATTTTGAGTATCAGGTTTGAGTGAGGACTCTGCTCTAATCCACTAATGTAACCTAAGATTTTATAAATTTGAGGTTTATTTTTGAGAGGTAGATGGAAGGAAGAATTATATTGTTATGCCAGTTCTGAATTAGACTGAGAAAAATTGTACTTTTTTCTAAATTAGGACTTTAAATTGGAGGGTTAATAAAAAAAAAAAAAAATCTCCCCCAAAAATTAGAGCTTCACAGAAACTTCAGTTATTTCGTTTTATAATCATAAGAGAGGAGATAAAACAATTCTTGTTTATATACAATCAGCTTTTTTTTTTTAATGTGAATTACTGATTTTACTCAGTTGTATTTGGATTGTATGTACTTTGTAAGGCTTCTGCATTTCTGTAAGTACAGATGGATCTCAGACCTGATCTAAAGTCCTCATCAGTCTCTCAGGGTCAGGCTTTTAATAGCATCTAAATTAAGTCTCTTTATTTCAATGGAGAAGACTAACTTTGCTCTAGTACAAACAGTTCCATTAAAGTCCTAATCAAGTTCAAGTACCATGAAAAGCACTACATTTTAATTTCCCTGTACTTTAGTATTTAGACATAGCAGCATACAAACCTACCCTATCCCACCCAGGCATTCTCCCTTCAAAAACAAAAAGAAAGCATAAAAGTAATGTAAGTATCAGTTTAAAATTCATTTTGAGCTACAATACTAATTTCTGGTTTTATTATCCCAGTGTATAATCAGAGAAAATCTGTCTACCTGGATAGAATCATTCCTTATTTACAAAGCTTAGCTGAGACATTAAAGAAGATCAGTCATTCTATGTATCTGGAAATCAGTAATTAAATCACAGTCCAGAAAAATTAACCAATGCAGGCATGGATGCAGCAAGAGGAGACAATCTCTCAGCTGGGAAACCCACAGGGCCCCAAAGCAGTCAGCAAGAGCTCTCTGCCCATGAAGAAGAAATACTGCTTCATCCTGAAAATGGGCTCATACAATGAACAGAAACCTACTTCAGGCATGAAAAGTGCTTCCTATCGCATAAAGGTACCCAGGAAGTATATTTTGTTATTTAGTGAATATAATTTTATGGACATATCAAATACAAATATGTATCATGAATTCCCAGGACAAAAGAAACAAAACACCCCACCTTAAAACTGGGTGTAAAAGCACTGAAACAAAGTTTAGAAAGGATGCCATTTTGCCAAAAGGCTTGAGTCCAGAGTTTTAACATATATAGCAACTTATTCAGTAAATATTTTTTCCAAGGCAAAATCAATTCTAGAGTCTGTGTCTTCAGAATGATGCTTCTCCTCCTCACACGTGAATTTCCAGCTTACAGGCGCCCTGGTTTTAGGTACAATAATTTTATTACAGTGGAGTGGTTGGAGGCAATCTGAGCCTACTCAGCAGGGAATTCTCTAACTCCAGAAACAAAGAAGTACCAGAGTTGCTTCCATCAATGCATGCACTCTAGCAAGGCCATTTTGAGGACAAAATCTAATTATCATTTTGACACAGTTCTACCTTCAAAACCAAACATGAAAGTAATAGTATAATATGCCTCACTTCCCTTCTCTATTTTTCTTTTCTAATTTTCTAATTTTAATGAACAAAGGCACTCCAGAAGCAGATCTGTTACACTTAAAAATAGACTTCAGTCTTCAGATATGACCTTTTAATTAAAATACAACAGATCATTAAAAAAAAAAAAAAAAAAAAAACATCAGTTGAGAATGATGAAAGTACAATTCTCTGAAAACTCTGTAAAACAGAGAAGCAGTGGCCCAAGTTACAAGACACTTTAATTCTCAGGAGAAAACTTATACTGTTTGCAAAGTGAGTGGAGGACACAGTGTATCACAATTACACTGATGCGTTTTGTGCTGAACTTAAGGTACAGAGGCACAAGTGGCAGACAGCAAAACGTTCAGTTTCCATACGTATTTAGGTTGAATTCATGAAACAGCTTTTAATGATTTTTGGAAGGAAGACTACAGTCAGTAAACATCACGCCTCTGAAGAGAGGCTGCAGCCGCAGGGGAGGAGAAGCACGAAGGCTTGTCCTTCGCCCACGGAGCTGCCTGGCTCCTGCACGAACACAGGCTGTGCGGTCTTGGATGAAACTTCACCAGTGCTGGATCCTTTGCAAATAACAGTATCCTGGAAACTTCACTATTTCTGCGCTCTCAACAGCAAGCACTACCTAGGAAGAACAAACGAAACAGCAAAAGCCACAGGATGATACAAGAGATGAGCTCTCTTCCTTTGCAGTCATTGAACTATAGTCACTGAAGTCATACAGGACCAGACAAGTGGATGAGAAAGGGGAAAGCTGCTTTTCTAGCACACACATCTCCTGAGTAGTCTTGCAGAAAACTTGCACACCAGCAGCTTAGTTTCCTCTGATGTTCACAAACTGTTGGGACAATTTCCACCCTCTCCACAGAGTCCAAGCCTAAACCTGTGTATGTACTAATCAGTCTACCAGGAAGGATGATCCTTCATCTTCCCCAGAAGTTTCTACTAGAGGAAAGTCTTTATTTTTAATTCTGCTCTTGATGGCAGCAGTGGAAGAGACAATTTGTAACTAAAATTGCTCTTCTACAGCTAAACCAGGAAAATTATCTGCCTCACATCACACTCATGTGCACATCAATGAAGACAGTGTAATAAAACAGCCCTCTCAAACCTTTCTCCCACTAAGAAAGCTCTTTTTATAAATATTTCTTTAACTACAGTTTAACAAGAGATACTATTACTCACCTGCTACACATCCATCATGACATATCTCTCCTGAACAGATATTTTTATTAATGTTTTTCTCCATTAGTTCTTATCTAAAAGAAATATTTTTCTTGGACTGTTGGTGATAGAGATAAGATAATGTTAGGAGAATGGTTATGTATTGCTTTCCAAACATTTTGAATTGGTGAGTTTCAAGAAAACTTTCTGGGTGCTCCCCTTGACTATGGTTTCCAGGTGCCCAAGAGTGCTGCCTTGCTAGTGTGCAGGGCACACTTCAAAATGAAATACTCTTTGGTGAGTGCACACTCTCTTCAGCCCGCCAAATCCATGGGTTTTATCGTTAAGCAGAAGGTAACAATTCACACATCATTTCAAGTTTCGGTATTTGTTTGGTGCCTCACTCTGTTACTCAGAAGAGTTCTGATCTCCGTACTTCAGATGCCAACATGGATCAGAGCCAGCCTTAAAAGTATGTAAATGTGAGCTGCCAGAGAAGTAATGATTAACTAAAGACAGAGGAAGTTGATTCAAAAACTGTTTTAGGTAACATTAATTTAAAAACTGTCTCAATTAGTCTTGCACACACATGCCTAAGATTTTATATATTACCGAACATTAAGAAGACGATGACTTTTGAGAAAGATTATGAACAGTGTGAGTTTTCACAACAGTCTCTTCCATTTTCTGACTGCAGAAAAAATAAGATACATGAGGCTTCTTTCTTTCTTTCTTTTCTTTCTTTTTTCTTTTCTTTCTTCCTTCCTTTCTTCCTCTTCTTTCTTCCTTTCTTTCTTTCCTTCCTTTCTTTCTTTCCTTCCTTTCTTTCTTTCCTTCCTTCCTTTCTTTCCTTCCTTTCCTTTCTTTCCTTCCTTTCCTTTCTTTCTTTCTCTTTCTCCTCCACATTTCAGCATCTGAAAATGTTCTTGTAATTTCCTGGAAATAATTCTCTTTTTGCAGGATACCATAAATCAGTCCCCCATTTCAGGGTTAACAGACACTTCTTGACAGAAAATAGAGGCAAAAAGACAGAGTTGAAGATTAGGGTTTATCCTGCTTCAGAAAGCTGTGTGTCACAGCATGCATCGGCACAAGAATATTAACCAGGTTTGAGTTATTATTTTACAACTTCTTGAACAACACAGTAGGCCAGATTCCGATTTCAACTACCAAAAATCACAGGACCGAAATCCCAGGAGATGATTCCAGCATAGATGAAACCCAAACTGAGACCATTGTTTTCTTAGGCAGAGCACACTGGTGCACTATGTATCTCACCTGGTTAAGGTATGGAAGTCACCCAAATCTAAATTTCCAAGACAGTAACAAGTCCCCTTTCAGCAGAACACATCATAAAACATATCAAGGATTTTCAGAATGAAACCACTACATTCTGAAGAAAATGGATGCAATCCTGTGTAATGTGCTCTAGGCAAACCTGCTTCGGTGGGGTGGTTGGACTAGCTGATCTCTAGAGGTCCCTTCCAACTCCAAAGATGCTCTTAAAAGGTAAAATAGGCTCTACTGAAGGGATCATTACAAAAGGCTCCCCTCCTTGATGAGGGCTTTGCTGATGGCAAGCCAAACCTCAGGCAGAGAAGATGGGGATTGAATCCAAAGGCAGAACTCTATATAAATCATTGTTTGAAGCTGTGCCCTTGATGATCCCTCAAAGCTGCTATTGCTTTGGTTGAGTAAGCCCTGAAACCTTCTATGACTGAAGACCTTTACTTCTGTAAGCTCTTTTCATACAGTACTCGAATAAAGAAAGTTTTTGAAGCAGACAATTCTTTATCGACTTCTCCACGCATCCCGAAATGCTCTCTTTAATTTTCTCTATCCTCTTCCTATCTCTGCTCTTTCCCTACCCTTTACTAGCTTTCTACTTTTTCCTGTATCTTAATGCACTTTCATGGCAAATTGTTGCTCTTGTCCACCAAATACCCTAAACCTGCCTTAAATCACTGCTTAATCAAGCCATTTTTCCTATGAATATGCCATACTAATCCAAACTCTTGGATATACTCTGGTTTCCTATTTAGGTTTTACCTTTCCTACCTACTTGCAGGATTTTTCTACTGCCCAAGCTATCAGTGTTTATAAATCATAACAGACATCTCCACATTTTCATGAATTGCTGGTCATCTGCTGAGGACCCTGCAAAGAAAAAAAGTATCATAGAAGTAAAATGCAAATAAGAAGTGTTAATGTTCCCTGCTTTATAGAGCAAGCAAATGTGCACAACCAACCTGTGCCTGTTCCAGTACAGCATCCACTGAGAATAGGAAATAAAAAACTTTGCCTTACTCCACTACAAACACAGAACACTTCATAGGCAAGGACAAGAATGTCTCTTGAACTCTCTTCTTCAGCTGTATCACTTGTCCATAATTTCTGTAATGAATGTTTACTTTTTCCCTTCTATAGTGCTTTAGTAATATATTATTTAATGAAAATGTGTTTTATATAGCATTCTCACCCTTCAAGCTAACAGAGAATACATGTTTTTCCAGTCCCAGATAAAGAGCCTTTGACCCTCCTCCATGCTACAGTGTCTGTATCAGGCATGCTTGTTACCGAAGGCCCTGTACAGGTTTGAATGCTCAGCCAAAATTGTACCTGTCAGGTTTGTGAAGAATTACTGCTTCCTAATAAGACACATAAAATGAGAAAGAGGGGAAAAAAATAATCCTAACTACAAAAAAAACCCCGCCAAACAACAGTATAATCCAGTTCTTTCAAAATGTATTATTAGCATAAACAGAGCAGCACCAGCTGTGAAGTTAATAAAACTCCTTTTATCATCATGAACAGCAAACTGGAAAAAATAGATACAGCTTCTTCCCCTCCCACTTCTGTAACACACTAAATTATTCTAAGGGTTTAAAATGCACATGAAATTATTGACCATACCAATCTTCCCAGTCTGTAACAAATGTTGCAGAGCAAGGCTTTGCCCACGCTGGTCAGAGCTATGCTGGCTGGATCCATGCTGCACAGCGCTCGATGCAGACCTCCTCTGGGCCCCCTGAGGCATGGCTGGTGCCTCAGGACAGAGTTAGTTATTTGTGTGGGACATTTCCCAGGTCAAAAATGCACAAAATAAAACAAGGCTTGTGCTGCTTTATTAAAAGCCTGTCTTAAAAGCACACAGGAGATGAGATACACAGCAAGTCTTGAAAGCCTGTCCCCATGGTGTGTGCCAAGCTTCCTGGAGTAGTATTGGAGATAGACAGGGAAGGGAAGGGAAGAGAAGGGAAGGGAAGGGAAGGGAAGGGAAGGGAAGGGAAGGGAAGGGAAAC